>WWNC01000082.1:2927500-3650000 GCA_011125475.1 Melanerpes aurifrons | reverse complement strand
CTAGAGAGACCTAATTGAACCTTCCAGTACCTGAAGGAGGCCTACAGAAAGGATGGAGAGAGACTGTTTATGAAGGCTTGCAGTGGCAGGACAAGGAGCAATGTCTCCTTGTCCTAGAGAAGGGCAGATTTAGATTGGGTATCAGGAAGAAGTTCTTCACTATGAAGGTGGTGGAACAATTGAAGAGGTTGCCCAGGGAGGTGGTTGAGGCCTCTTCCCTGGAGATATTCAAGGTAAGGCATGATGAGGCCCTGGTCTGGTTGGGGATGTCCCTGCTGACTGTCGGGAGCTCAGACTGGATGAACCTTAGAGGTACCTTCTGGCATGGTCTATTTTATGATTCTATTCTATGACTTTGTTATTGTAACCCATAAGGTGAAGCTGTATAAGAATTTATGTTTTCCTTCATACATGCCAACCATGTGAGTATGCTCAAAAGACCAGCAGTCATAAACTAACAGTTCTGTTTTAAAACACAGGAAATTTTAGCGCGGGAAATTTTAGAAATTAATATGCTGCTCTGGAAATTAATATGCTGTTATGGAAGTCAAAGCCAGGGACGGGGAGGAAGAACTGCCCATTGTAAGTGCAGATCAGGTTCGTGATCATCTGAAGAACCTGAAAGTGTTCAAGTCCATGGGACCCGACGGGATACACCCACGGGTACTGAGAGAACTGGCAGATGAGGTTGCTAAACCCCTCTCTATTATATTTCAAAAGTCATGGCAATCTGGGGAAGTCCCCATGGACTGGAAAAGGGGAAACATTGCCCCCATCTTCAAAAAGGGTAAGAAGGAGGAACCAGGGAACTACAGGCCAGTCAGTCTCACCTCTGTGCCTGGAAAGATCATGGAGCAGATCCTCCTGGAGTCACTACTCGCTCAAAAGAATAGTGAAGAGGTGATTGGGAACAGTCAGCATGGCTTTGTCAAGGGCAAATCCTGCCTGACCAACCTGGTGGCCTTCTATGAGCAGGTGACAACATTAATAGATGAGGGGCGAGCAACTGATGTCATTTACCTAGACCTGAGCAAAGCCTTCGACACTGTCCCGCACCACATCCTGGTCTCCAAACTGGTGACACATGGGTTTGATGGGTGGACCACTAGATGGATAGAGAACTGGCTTGATGGCCGCACCCAAAGAGTGGCTGTCAATGGCTCCATGTCCCAGTGGAGGCCAGTGACAAGCGGAGTCCCTCAGGGATCAGTCCTGGGACCTGTCTTGTTCAACATCTTTGTGGGTGACATGGACAGTGGCATTGAGTGCACCCTCAGCAAGTTTGCTGATGACACCAAGCTGTGTGGTGCAGCAGACACGCTGGAGGGAAGGGAGGCCATCCAGAGGGACCTTGACAGGCTGGAGAGGTGGGCACAAGCCAAACTCATGAAGTTCAATAAGAGCAAGTGCAGGGTCCTGCGTATGGGTGGAGGCAATCCCAGGCACAAATACAGGCTGGGCAGTGACTGGCTGGAAAGTAGCCCTGAGGAGAGAGACTTGGGGGTACTGGTGGACAAGAAGCTCAACACAAGCTCTCAATGTGCACTTGCAGCCCGCAAGGCCAATCAGATCCTGGGCTGCATCAGGAGAAGTGTGGCTAGCAGGTCGAGGGAGGTGATCCTCCCCCTCTACTCAGCCCTGGTGAGACCCCATCTGGATTACTGTGTCCAGTTCTGGAGTCCCTATTACAAGAGGGATGTGGAGGTGCTGGAACGTGTCCAGAGAAGGGCCACGAGGATGATCAGAGGGCTGGAGCACCTCTCCTATGAGAGCAGACTGAAGGAGTTGGGGCTGTTGAGTCTGCAGAAGAGAAGGCTCCGAGGTGACCTGATTGTGGCCTTCCAGTATCTGAAGGGGGCCTACAGGAAGGCTGGGGAAGGACTTCTCAGGATCTCAGGTAGTGATAGGACTAGGGGGAATGGAATGAAGCTGGAGGTGGGGAGATTCAGGCTAGATGTGAGGAGGAGGTTCTTCACCATGAGAGTGGTGAGACCCTGGAATGGGTTGTCCAGGGAGGTGGTCGAGGCCCCGTCCCTGGGGGTGTTTAAGAGCAGGCTGGATGAGGCTCTGTCCAGCCTGATCTAGTGTGGGGTTTCCCTGCCCATGCCAGGGGGGTTGGAACTAGATGATCCTTGTGGTCCCTTCCAACCCTGAATGAAACTATGAAACTATGAAACTATGAAAATACTCTGATAATAGTGTTATATATTATTTACCATCTCTAGATCTCACAAAAAACAAATATAGGAACACAAATGTAATCCAGTTTGGGCCCTGCTCTAAGACTTGGTCATTTTATGAAAATGGAAGCTTAGGTTGTATGGTTTAACTTTACAAAGTTTAACTCATCCAATTTGCAGGAATGTTACTAATACATTAAGTAGCACATTTTCCTCATCCAGTTCTCCCACAGGGACCCAGTCAGATGGGAAATAATCCAAGAGTCTTTCAATAGGCCTGTACAAGCCGATTAGACCCAGGTACTAAACACAAAGATTAACCTTCATCGAGAGGAAACACTGAGGACAGCAGACATACTGAGAACAGATGGGACTGCAGAAAGGAAAACACAGGCTATCAAACGACCAGTGTTACTGAATTTGGTTTCTTCTGAATTTTATCTGGTTTGGGAACAATGCTGTTCTCTAAGAATATCAGAAATGCACTACAGGAGTTGCATTAGTGTGCCTGGATAAAGTACACAAAAGGATTTTAACAGTTTAGAAACACAATTATTCATTTTGAACCTGCACTGTGCTGAAAATAGGATGAAGTTCAGATTACACATCATTTTTAGTATAACAGAACAAACAAGACAAGCAAAAGCATTGACTTAAACAAGATAAATGGGGCCAACTTGAGTAAATCAACCAAGTTTTCCTTGTTTCCCATCTCCTCATTTTCTAGTAACTAAGAACAATTCCTAACATAGCAACTAAATGTTAACAGAGAGACATTAACACACACCAAGTCCTCATTGTGGTTGAGTAGTGTTATAAAATTAATCTTCTTTAGAAGTAAGGTATAACCCATGTGCAGTAGTATCTCCTCCAAACTTGTGATCAAAGTGAAAAGGCAGTGAACATATATAGAATATATATTCTTCCTTCTCCCCCCGATTCTGAAGAAAACTCTTTTATATGACAGAAATTTAAAAGTGCTTGAAATTAGATGGAAACTGGAGATACTGAGCCTTAAATAACCTGTGAATTCATAGAGTCATAATCGTTCTGGTTGGAAAAGACCTTTAAGATCATCAACTTTATTATCTACCTCTTAACAAGTGTGGTGCTATGTCCTTAAGCACCACATCTGTGCATCTTTTAAACACCTGCAAGGATGATGATTCTGCCTTCTCTCTAGGGAGCCTATTCCAGGACTTGACAATCCTTTCACTGAAGAAGTTTCTTTTCATACCCAATCTAAACCTCCCCTAATGCAATTTGAGGCCATTTCCTCTCATCCTATCTCTTATTACCAGCAAGAGACTGACATCCGTCTTGCTACAACCTTCTTTCAGGCAGTTGTAGAGGACAATAAGATCTCCTTACAGCTTTCTTTTCCCCGATTAAACAATCCCAGTTCCCTCAGCCACTCCTGAGACCTGTTTTCCATACCCATACCAGCTTCATTACCCTTCTCTGGATTTGCTCTGGTGCCTCAGTGTCTTTCTTAAAGTATAGGTCCTAAAAGTGAACACAGTACTCAAAGTGTGGCCTCACCAGTGCTGAGTGCTGACTGCTGCTTCCCTGGTGCTGCTTGTCACACTGTTACTGATAAAGGCCAGGGTGCTGTTGGCCTTCTTGGCCACCTGGGCACACTGCTGGCTCATAGTTAGGTGGCTGTCAGTCAACACCTCCAGGCCTTTCTCTGCTGGGCAGCTTTCCAACCACTCTTACCTGAACCTCTGGAGTTGCAGATCTGGCACTCGGCCCTGATCAGTGTCACACATTTGCCCTCAGGCCATTGATCCAGTCTATCCAGGTCCCTCTGTAGATCTTGACTACCCTCTAGCAACTCAGCATCCCTCCCTGCTTAGTGTCATCTGCAAACTTACTGAGAGTGCACTCAATCCCCTTGCCTAGATCATTGATAATGATACTAAAGGGACTGGTTGCAACACTGAGCTCTGGGGAACACCAATAGTGACTGGCCACCAGCGGGATTTAACTCCATCCAGGACCACTCTTTGAGCCAATTTCTTACCCAGCCAAGTGTCCACTCATCCAAGCCATGAGGATCTAGTTTCTTCAGGAGGATTTTGTGGTAAAGTGCCAAAGGCTTTACTGAAACCCAGATAAAGAACATCCATAGCCTTTCCTTCATTCACTAAGGAAGTCACTTTGGAGACAGGTTATTCAAGCAGGATGTGCCCTTCATGAGCCTGTGTGGACCAGGCTGACCAACTGTTTGTCCTGCGTGTGTTGCCTAATGTATTCCCCTGGGTCTTCCTTTTGGTCCTTCTTGTAGATGAGTGTCACATTTGCTAATCTCCAGTCAGCTGAGACCTTCCCAGTTAATCAGGATTGCTGGTAAACATCGGAAAGTGGTTTGGTGAGCACTTCTGGCACGTTACTCAGTACCCTTGGGTGTATGCCATCCATCCTCATAGATGTGTATGTATAAATAGTGTAGCAGGTCACTAGCTTTCTCCCCATGGATTATGGGGGCTTCATTCTGCTTCCCACTGTTTTCTTCCAGATCAGGGGTCTGTGAACCCAGCAAACAACTGGTCCTACTGCTAAAGACTGAGGCAAAGCTGTTGAGTACATTAGCTTGCTGCACTCAACAAAGGACAGTACTTCTTTTTAGTCCCCCCTTTTTTGGCAATATATTTGTAAAAACAATTCTTATTGTCTTGAACAGCTGAAGACAGATTACTTTCTAGTTGGGTTTTGGCCCTTCTGATTTTTTTCCCTTCATAGCCTCACAACAAGTCTGAGTTCCTCTTGAGTGGCCTGCTCCTTCTTCCAGAGACCATAAGCTTTCCTTTTTTCCCTGACTGGCAACCAAATGTCTCTATTCAGTCGGGCCAGTCTTTGTCCTTGCCAAATCATCTTTCAGCACATGGTGACAGCCTGTTCCTGCACATTTAAAACTTCATTATTGAAGAATGTCCAGCCTTTCTGGACTATTTGGCCCTTCAGGGCTGCCTCCCAAGGGAGTCTGTCAACCAGTCTCCTAAACAGGCCAAAATCTACCCACTCAAAATCCAAGGCAGCAGTTTTGCTCATCCCCCTCTCTACTTCTTCAACAATTATTACAGCAGCAGCTGTGTTTTCTCTTTTACAAGGCATCTAGAGATCTCAGTTGAAAACTTGCAGTGAGAAAGTACTTTTAAGGAATCACACACCCTTGCAGCTGATATTTTTTCATAAAACATGGGTGTTGACTCCTGCATTCTAACCAGAGATTATATAAACTTAGCATGTATTGAATTTACACTGCAGTTTCACCTAGACAGTTCTATACTGCTCTGTCTCCCAGTCCACATCCAGTGTCTTGCTACATGCACTCTGTACTTTTACATGGTCAATTTGCTTTCTGTATTTCACTCCAGAAATTACTCCTGTTTGTGATACGCCATGTGCACAAATAGAAATTTTATTTTTTGAATTAGGGGTATCCTTTGTGTAAGAAGCAGTACAGAATGTAACAGGTTGTTAATAAACATACAAAATACTATTTTTTAAGAGAAATACATATTTACATACTTGCTTAACTGTAATTTTACATGTAAAAGTCAGCAGGGGGGATATATGTCCAGCGCTTAGGAAAAACAACTGAATGTGAATTTACTCCTGTGTCTGATATGATATGCAATGAGGCACTGGGTAAAAAAAAAATCCATTTCGTGTTTCTGTTTATCCACACATAAAATTAAAGCAATAAAATCTAAGTATGCACAGGCATGCTGCAAGGCTTGCTTACCTGATGGTAAAGATGGTATAGATAAGCCAAGCCAAGTATTTGCTATTTTAAGTATCTGTACATAAGGAAATTTCAATTACACATGGCCCAGTTCACTTCCTCTTAGACAACCTACATATACTACTTTCTTCTTTTTTATTTCTTTCTTTTTTTTTCTTTCTTTTTTTTTCCTTTCTTCTTTTCTTTCTTTTTTTTCTTTTTTTTTTTTTTTTTTCTTTTAAGGCAAGCAAAATTTACAAGTGCATCACCTTTATTCCTTCTTGGACTCCTTGCATACTTTTGAGGTCACTTTTGCATAACTGATGCCTGTATCTCCCTAGCATGGCAAACTGTACTTATAAAATGACTCTTAGAACTTGTACCTGGGACACTGTAACCTCTGTGGATTGAAAAGATTTGGTCTTGCCCATTCTGATTTTGTACTGTATGCTAGGAACAAGAGTGTGTGCTGAGATGGACTGATGGACTGCACTCTAAGTTTTCTCATCCAGCTTGTTTCTGCCCTTCATTTCTTCTACTACCTTTAACATTCCTTCTACAGGAGGGTGGGAACCACACACTCCATTCACCATAGTGTCCCAATAAAAAGAAAATACTCTTTTAAGGTAAAAAGGACTTAAAGGTAGCCACAAAACTTTAACCTCCTAAGTTTTCTAATCAATGAATGTAAACATCAATATACTAAACTTACACTAAGACATTGGAGGGATGGGAAGGCAATCACTTAATCATGTATCCACATCCTCTATGTCATTTGTCTCTCTACCATCTGCACAAAGAATAAAGGAAATCCTGGACAGGGATCACAAAAACACTCCAGTCAAATGACAAACAAGGCAATTTGTAAATACTGAAGAAAAAAGCCCATTACAAGATTTCCAACACGAAATTTAACAATCTGTCAGGCACCACACCCAGAGTAAAGTTGGGAGTCACTCAGAATTGTATCATTTGTACTCCTACAGTGAATTACAAATGTAAACCACATAGGTCCACAGGGACATACTAGTGCCTTCTCACTGCATATTAACTTTAAGTCCTAAGGCATTCAGAAGGATAATGGTATTCAGCATACAATCAGGTCTCAAAGGAAACCAAAATGCATGTCATGTCAGCTGTGTGTTGCCTCTCATATTTATGTAACATATATGACATATATACAAATAGAGAAACATATAATTATCTTGAAAGACAAAGAGGAGTCAATTGTTTGGAGACAAATTATTCATTAAATCCTGATTTCACTCACTTCAGTAAGTAACTCCCATTGATTTGAGCAAAGTGACTTCAACACAAATTTTAAGACTTCTGTACTGCTTGAATATATTTTTCAACCTTTCAAAATATTGTGCTATGCATAAATACTAAAGGTACTTGGTTTAAACAAAAAGGAAAAGGAAAGCACAAATAAATACAATACAGACACAATTTTCCTTACAAATTCATGGTACTTGTTCTTGTTTTCTCATTGCATTATGAATAGCTATATTAAGAGATTCCCTCAGTGGGAAAGAAGGCAGCTGAGATTTGAGCAATCTTCTTTGAGAGCAGACCAGCCTCTGTGGTTGGAGTTCATTTTCCTACCACTTTCCCTTGGAATATCATCCTCATGGCTTGGATGAGTGGACACTTGGCTGGGTAAGAAATTGGCTCAAAGAGTGGTCCTGGATGGAGTTAAATCCCGCTGGTGGCCAGTCACTATTGGTGTTCCCCAGAGCTCAGTGTTGCAACCAGTCCCTTTAGTATCATTATCAATGATCTAGGCAAGGGGATTGAGTGCACTCTCAGTAAGTTTGCAGATGACACTAAGCAGGGAGGGATGCTGAGTTGCTAGAGGGTAGTCAAGATCTACAGAGGGACCTGGATAGACTGGATCAATGGCCTGAGGGCAAATGTGTGACACTGATCAGGGCCGAGTGCCAGATCTGCAACTCCAGAGGTTCAGGTAAGAGTGGTTGGAAAGCTGCCCAGCAGAGAAAGGCCTGGAGGTGTTGACTGACAGCCACCTAACTATGAGCCAGCAGTGTGCCCAGGTGGCCAAGAAGGCCAACAGCACCCTGGCCTTTATCAGTAACAGTGTGACAAGCAGCACCAGGGAAGCAGCAGTCAGCACTCAGCACTGGTGAGGCCACACTTTGAGTACTGTGTTCACTTTTAGGACCTATACTTTAAGAAAGACACTGAGGCACCAGAGCAAATCCAGAGAAGGGTAATGAAGCTGGTATGGGTATGGAAAACAGGTCTCAGGAGTGGCTGAGGGAACTGGGATTGTTTAATCGGGGAAAAGAAAGCTGTAAGGAGATCTTATTGTCCTCTACAACTGCCTGAAAGAAGGTTGTAGCAAGATGGAGATCAGTCTCTTCTCCCTAGTAATAAGAGATAGGATGAGAGGAAATGGCCTCAAATTGCATTAGGGGAGGTTTAGATTGGGTATGAAAAGAAACTTCTTCAGTGAAAGGATTGTCAAGTCCTGGAATAGGCTCCCTAGAGAGAAGGCAGAATCATCATCCTTGCAGGTGTTTAAAAGATGCACAGATGTGGTGCTTAAGGACATAGCACCAGACTTGTTAAGAGGTAGATAATGGTTGGCCTCAATGATCTTCAAGATCTTGTCCAAATAGAATGATTCTATGATCCTATGATCGGAGAGAATACTGGGGTTTCTAAGGATGACAATCTCAGTAACACTAGTATAACAAAGATTCTATTTTGCCTCATCATAGCAGCACTTGAAGAGTTGGAAGAGGAACTATTTTTCTGAGTTACTGCTATGAAAATTTCTGTTTGTTTGCTTTCATAAAAGACATGATGTCAGTCGTTATTAGTGACAAAGTTACTACAAGTCATCTCAGGTTAGATTTGCTCTCTTAGAAAGAAACAACAGTTTGCATTAATGGCCACTTACATGCAACAATATGTAAATAAGGCTTGCCTGTACTCAGTATTTGCTGCCAAACATGTAGTTGAAAAAGGACTGCAATTTCCAAGAAATCATGATGCCATGATGCTTCTGCAGTGCCACAATGAGTGGTAAAATTGCTGCCGGTGCCTCTGGTTGCATCTTTTTACATTTCAGGAATGGACAAACTCCACACTAACGCAAACAACAGTTGTTGACCTAAGGCTGAAAACATATTAACACAGATATCTGAAGTCAAAGAGGGGAAGGCGGAGGCAGAAGGCAGACAAATATTAACATCTTTATCTTCCATCACGTTACTACCACAATGAAGATGCCTAGCAAGAAGCCAGACACACTGAGAAACAGGACACTTCACCAAAAGACATTAAAATAACTGTGGTATTGGGGGAAAGGGGAAGGGAGGGTGTCGAGGAGGGGAAATAAAATTTCTACCACATCTGGATGCCCTCTGGAGATGGATGAAAATGCACCTTAAATGACCTTAGGTAAAAATTTAGGATTAGAAAATAATCCACAATCATACGGTTAACAAAGGCATAAGAGAGGCACCGCCTTCATAGGATTTATGCAAAAAACCACCATTGTTCATGCGGCTGCTTTTGCCATTCTTCCTTCATATTCTGCTGTTACTGAAAATATCATTGGCTGTAGATGAGCAAGTTAGATTTAAAGTCTGGAAGCCACTCAGTGCCCGTAGTATGATGTGGAAAGATGTGAGTTTTAGGTGTTAAATCTGTGAGGGTTCACTTTGAAACTGGGTAGGAACGAAGGCTGGGTGCTGAAGTCAGAACTGCCTCAGCCAAGCTGGAGCCAGAAGGATCAATCCTGTTATTTCTTGTCTCACCTTGGGGAGGATTGTTAATAGAAGATGAGTCAGGGAAGCTATGTCTAAATATCTTCCCCCACAAAATCAGGAATATAAGAATCTTGGAGCAGAAGCACTGGCATTTCTTGTTGACATCAGAAGGGAGGAAGCACACCTCAGGCTATCCTCTGTCCTGGAAAGCAGCACATAGGGCATCATCCATCTTTTCCTATTTGTGACCTGCTGTGTCTTGAAGCAGCTAAATCCATTTGGCACTTAGTTACAGGCTTCAGACAGAGACATCCATTCTGTAGAACTGTCTGCTTTCCCATCAAGGGGAGTGGATCTCAAATCACTTTATTAATACAAAGCATGGTAGTCATGCTTTTCATGATTGGCTGCTATCTAAGCTGAAGGCTGGTCACAGGTGTCTTACTGCTCTGACTCTCAAGTAACTGAAATGCAAATTAAATCATTGGTTCTGGCATGTCCATTGCAAAACCAAGTCTAGTAGATACCAAACTTTTCCAATGTGCAAAGCAACAATGAAGGGAAAAGCAAATGCTGACAATTATCACCTGATTTTCACTTTCTACTTATAAGTCATCATGCTGTGAGATAGTCACCAACACAACCACCAAATGAGGCTCTCAGGACTATAAAGCATTCAAATGACATCTGCATTAAACAAACATGCAGTGTTGTACTAGGTTGCATACCAGTGCAGGATATCCTACAGCCAAATATGGCCACATTCCATTACAAGAGAATAAAATAACGTGAGTCAACTTGTTAGCTTTGTCAGAGCTAATAAAATCAACAGCACAACCTTCTGTAAGAGAAAATTCCAGTGAAGTTTTCAGTAAGTTGCACCATCTGTCTTATGAGACAATCTTTAGACATGGCTTGATGACAATTCAGTTTTTCTGAATGTCTTCATGTTCTTCATTAAAAAGTCCAGTAGGAAATGGAATCATAAGTGGCAGAGGTCTACTACAAAGAAAAAGCATAGCACAATAAAATAAAACCTTGCTGGATCAACACCACTGTCATCAGCCTGAACTTTAACTCTGGAGTTCAGTCCCCTTAAGCCCAGAACTGATTTTATAGAATCACAGAATTGTTTCAGTTGGAAAAGGCCATTACGATCATTGAGTCCAACTATCAACCTAACACCACCACAGCCATTAAGCCATGTCTTGAAATGCCATGTCTACACATTATTTTAATACCTTCAGGCATGGTGATACTATGACCTCCCTGGGCAACCTATTCCAATGCCTGACCACTCTTTCAGTAAAGACATTTTTCCTAATATCCACTCTAAATCTTCCCTGGGACTATCTGAGACCATTTCCTCTTGTCACAGTATCACAGTATAACTTAGGTTGGAAAGGACCTCGAGGATCATTGAGTCCAATCTATCACTTCCAACTAGGAAAAAGATAACAATCCCCATTTCACTACAACCTCCTTTCAGGTAGTTATAGAGCGCAATAAGGTCTCCTCTCACCCTCCTCCTCTTCAGACTAAACAATTCCAGTACCCTCAGCCACTCCTCATAAGATTTATTCTCCAGACCCTTTGCCAGCTTGATTGCCCTTCTCTGGACATGATCCAGCAACTCATGTCTTTCCTGTAGTGAAAGGCCCAAAACTAAACAGTATTCAAGGGACAATCTCACCAATGCTGAATACAGCAGTACAATCTCTGCTCTGGTCCTGCTGTCCACACTATTCCTTGGCCACCTGAGCACACTGATGGCTTATGTTCAGATGGCTGTCAACCAGCATCCCCAGGTCTTTTTCTGATAAGCAGCTTTCCAGCCACTCTGCCCCAAGCCTGTAGCATTGCATGGGATTGTTGTGGCCCAAGTGTAGGACCTGGCACCTGGCCTTGTTAAACTTAATGCAACTGACCTTGGGCAATTGATTCACTCTGTCCAGGTCCCTCTGCAGAGCCTTCCTACCTTTGAGCAGATCAACACTCCCTCCCTGCTTAG
The DNA here is from genome assembly GCA_011125475.1 of Melanerpes aurifrons. Lineage (NCBI taxonomy): Eukaryota > Metazoa > Chordata > Aves > Piciformes > Picidae > Melanerpes > Melanerpes aurifrons. Next base: position 3,638,339 of record WWNC01000082.1, on the reverse strand, counting down.
TGTCATCTGCAGATGTATAGAGGGCGCACTCAATCCTCTTGCCTAGATCATTGACAAAGATGCTAAAGAGAACTGGCCCAAATACTGAGCCCTGGGGAACACCAATAGTGACTGGCTGCTGGCTGGATTTAACTCCATTCACCATCACTCATTGGTCCCAGCCATCCAGCCAGTTTCTTACCCAAGTCATGAGCAGTCAGTTTCTCCAGGATGAGGTTGTGTGAAATGGTGTCAAAGGCTTTACTAAAGTCTGGATAAACAACATCTAGTGCCTTTCCCTCATCCACTAAGTGGGTCACCTTGTTGTAGAAGGAGATGAGGTTCACCAAGCAGGACCTGCTCTTCATGAGCCCACACTGACTGAGCTTGATCACCTAGTTGCCCTACACATGCTGCATAATGACACTCAGTTTTTTTCCCAGGTTCTCATAAATTCAATTCTATTCTATTCTATTCTATTCTATTCTATTCTATTCTATTCTATTCTATTCTATTCTATTCTATTCTATTCTATTCTATTCTATTCAATAGCTGGTGTGAAACAACTTTCCTCCACTATAAAACAGCAGCCACATTATTCTAACATTTCACTTCAAATTGCTTATTTCATGAGCCTCTGAGAATGATTAAGAATGGGGTTTGGAGTAAAACAGTGTTGAAAACTTGTGAGACACTGTATCACATTCCTATTGACTGTTTATGAAGGTCTCAAGACTGACTGACAGCACAGTCCCAAAGAGATGACAAGAAAGAAAAGAAGCCTAAGCATTAAACATTTCTCCAGAATCATTTGCAAAAGTCAGTTTGAAGGCTCAGTTGTGCATTTTCATAAAAATTCGTACTGATGAGCAGTGCTAATGGCTATGTTGCCTATTTCTGAGGGAATCATACTGCTTAAAAAATAAGAGAAACCTGACAAAATGAGCTTGAATGTGAATGAGAAAATCATATTTTTTGACAGCTGAATAGCAGTCTCTAGAAGAATGCAAAACACATCAGGAATCCTTGACTTAGCACAAAAATTTCATCTTCAAAAATTATGGCTGATGCTAGTTTTCTAGGACCAGGCAACTGGAGATTCTGTATGTTTCAAATGGATTTTTGTTGAGACTACTTCTTGCCTTGCCCAGACCTGAGGGCAAAGCCCTCCACAATGAGATGAGATGGACAGCTGTTTATTTTTCTCAGAAGTTATTGGCTGAGGTGACTCTCATAATGTTAGGAAAAGGATCACAAACACAGTAATTATCAAAAGTATCTCACAGTTATGTTAGTATCTCCACAGGGTCATAAATCCTAGTTTTGTTCTTCAACTTTCATGGCTAGAGATTGCCATAATTGCATGGCCAACTTGTTTTGTAAGATGGCACAAAGCAGAGCTTGGATAATAACTGTAAGCCTGTTTTCATTTTGACTTCAGAGATTTCAAAGTTGTCTCTCCAGAGGAAAAAGATCAGTTAACTGTGCACTCATGCACAGCTCCCTGCCCATAAATATCTTATTAGTACAATAAAGAGAAGCAGGCCTCCTAAATCTGTGATGGGGATTTTAGTATATTAACATGGGATCCACGGCCTACAGAGAAATATGCATTTACATACACATGTTAATCTAATCTATCTAATTCCTATCAGTACTTTTAAGGTAACTTCTATGAGCAGCTGAGCAGTCCTACATATTTCAAGACTTAGATGAGAGGCTGGTAAGAAGTTTGAAATAGTACACAAACAAGTTAAAGTGAACAGCGAAAAGTAAAGGAGAGAAAAATCTAGAACTTATAAATAGAAAAGAAAAAAAGAAAAAAGAAAAAAAAGGTAATACTGCAGGTAACATCTCCATATTATTCATTAATGTGTTAAAGTGTGTAAGGGGAGTAGAGGCAGGCAGCTTGGCAGTTCCCAAAGCTTCTACTGTTTTGATCTGGTATTGATGAGGAACGATTTATGACAAACCAAGACTGCTTTAGGAATGTTCTAGTAGTAACATACATTAAAAAAACAGATTATATCTAGCCTCAGAATGATTTCAAAGTGTCTTTTAAACACAATGTAAAACATAGCAGTAGCTTAACTTGAGTCAGTAAAATGAACCTAACCATTCTTGGCCAATGATCACAAAACTAAATTTAAGTACAGGCAATCTTTCTTTCCTTTTTTTCTGAACCTTTTTTTAAAAACTATTTATGGTAAAATCTGTTGCTACCTATATTTGTCAAGCTAACCACATTATTATATTCAAGTTCCTTACAGAGCCAATGTGTGTGTCACCTGTACAGGTTAACTCGGAGCCATCACTCATACTCTGATACACATCAGGTTCTGTTTTGGGTCCGGTGAATCACTACTCATTCAACAACATTAATTTGTAAATTATATTTGCAAATAGTAACTTCTCCAGAAATCAAAATATTCATCAAAAATCATAATGCAACATACTTTCCTTAGTTTCTAAGTCCTACCCCAGACAAAAGAGACTGAAAACTTTAACAAATTATTTGACCTGGCATTAAGCACACAACAGGAAATTTCAAAATATATAAACAGTTGTAGTTCTGCTGCACATCCTCTAGCTACAAGAAACCAGGTAGACACTGTGAAACAATTCCTTCACCCACAGATAAAGCCAGGACAGATGAGAACAGCTCCCAAGTCACTCAATTTCACATATAGCAGTTGATATGTGACTGGTTCTGATCCCTGTCCAAAGTCCTTCTCCATCTGCTTTGTGCTTCAGCGATCCCAACAGACTTGTAAGTAACAGGAGATTGACCGCATCTTCAACAGAGTTACCAAGATGAGTCTGAGGGAAAAAAGTGGCTTAGAATACCTGAATTAATATGCAAATCTCAGCCCCAAATGTTTGTCTGCTACTTAAGCCTTTGAAAACTGAAAGCCTTTCTCAACTGGAAGACTTACTTATTTATATGTAATTTAAACAACAAAACAACAAACAAAACACACACACACTCCCCAAAAAAAACCAAACCAAACCAAATCAAACACTTTATAAGTTGATATTTCTATTTCATTTAATTACCTGACAAACAGTAGTATAACTACATAAATTTTGCCTGAGGTGAAGTTGGAGTTGAGCCTAATCACTAGCTGGAGACATTGCTCTGGATAACTTAGGCAGAACACATTTGTACTGTACAGCCTGAACAACAGTTAGGCACTGCAGTTAAGGATTTCTTTTAGTAGTGGCCTATTTTGATTAACCTCTGTCTAGATTATCCAAAAATATGTTTTTCTGCTTTATATTCTTTTATTTACATTAGAGCATAAAGGCAGAAGCAGTCAGTGGACGCTCAGCTCAGCAGAGCATAAATATATGCAGAGACATGATTAGCCTTCAAAGTACATGCAACTTTCTGAAACGCAGACTAGCACCTCCTAACACACTATGCTGTTCACACAGTATCATTGGGTTTATTTCCAGAACAAGCCACAAGGTCTCCTACCTTAAAGAAAGGAATCAAAAGTGAAGCCATGAAAGTATAAGAGGCTATCAAAGTTGAAGAAAGAAGAGAAAACACAAAAGTGCATAAAATAAGTATTAAAAAAAGATAATACTGCAAATGGATGTCATTTGACAAAAATGACCTAACATTATTTTGGTCATTTATTGAAAGATACAATAAAGGGGAAACACAGCTTTTAAAAGTTATATACAGTTCTTTAAATTCTCAAGCTATTTCAATTACACCTTTTCACGGATTTTGTATAAGCTGAAGTTTCTCACGTTATGCCAGTAAATATGTATTATATACTTAATTCCAAGAGGTCATCAAAACTATTAAAACTATGCTAGAATAAAAACATCTCACCACCATCCCAACATCCTGCATCATCCTACATGATCTTCCCTTGCCTGTTTCCACCAATGTCTGCTTATATAAGATTTTAAACTTAAACCCAATGCTGTCTTGAACAATCCCTCAATCCTCAACAGCACCAGTGGACAGAATTTATCCCAGTATATTTACAGGTGGTGTGATCAGATTTTCTGGCAAATTACAGACAATTTTTTCTTAGGTAAGAATGTACTCATTATTTTTGTCCTGAAAATACGCACATTATAAAAGCAACTCATGTGTTTGCTCATTGCTCACCACTAAAAGATTTGAATTAAACTCAGTGAGGTCCAACTAAATCTGCAGAGTTTCTAAGCTGTAACACAGATTTTAAAATCTGAGTTTTCCAGCTGTTACATAATCTGTACATCATACTGAGCCAATTTAACACATGATGATTCTGCAGACTAGGCCCATCATATCAAAATTAATTCGTTCTCAAATATGCTTAGCTCTTTTGGCTTACAAGAGCTCTTCATTCATGCTAGAGATCTCTAAACCACCAACCACTTAATGAACACTGCTCCTAAAAGGAAATTTCTCTGTTCTTGATAGTACTACTTTCTAGGAATGCAGTTGGAACTCTGGTTTTATATGCATAATTAATTTATTTTGCAGACATCATCATGTCTCAAAACTTCCCACATTTCAGCCATCAGCTTCGTGTTAATATACTAAAAGAATGCATCACCATTAATATGTGCCTGCTATAGGCTTTCCAAAATCCTGAAAAGACCCATCAACAATCCATAGAATACCAGAATTGCTCAGCCTCAATTCATTAATCTCTCACCATGTAAATGCAGGCTCTCTCATAGCAATGAAGGTTGCTATTGACATATATATTCCACAGTATCACAGTATCACTTAGGTTGGAAAGGACCTCGGGGATCATCGAGTCCAACCTATCAACACAGACCCCATGCCTAGACCATGGCACCAAGTGCCACGTCCAATCTCCCCTTGAACGCCTCCAGGGTCGATGACTCAACCACCTCCCTGGGCAACCCGTTCCAATGCCGAATGACTCGCTCGGTGAAGAACTTCCTCCTCACCTCGAGTCTGAACCTCCCCTGGCGCAGTCTGAGACCGTGTCCCCTCGTTCTGGTGCTGGCTGCCTGGGAGAAGAGGCCAACCCCCTCCTGGCTACAACCACCCTTCAGGTAGCTGTAGAGGGCAATGAGGTCACCCCTGAGCCTCCTCTTCTCCAGGCTAAACAATCCCAGCTCCCTCAGCCTCTCCTCATAGGGCTTGTGTTCAAGGCCTCTCACCAGCCTTGTTGACCTTCTCTGGACACGCTCAAGTGTTTCGATGTCCTTCTTAAATTGAGGGGCCCAGAACTGGACACAGTACTCTAGGTGCGGCCTAACCAAAGCAGAGTACAGGGGCACTATGACCTCCCTGCTCCTGCTGGCCACACTATTCCTAATGCAGGCCAGGATGCCATTGGCCCTCCTGGCCACCTGGGCACACTGCTGGCTCATATTCAGGTGGCTGTCGATCAGCACACCCAGGTCCCTCTCTGTTTGGGAGCTCTCCAGCCACTCCGACCCCAGCCTATAGCTCTGCATGGGATTGCCATAGCCAAAGTGCAGCACTCGGCACTTGGACTTGTTGAATGCCATCCCATTGGACTCTGCCCATCTGTCCAGTCGGTCGAGGTCCCTCTGCAGAGCCTTTCTACCCTCTAACTGACTAACATCTGCCCCTAACTTTGTGTCATCTGCAAACTTGCTGATGACTGACTCTACTCCTTCATCCAGATCATCAATGAATATGTTGAAGAGGACAGGGCCCAGCACTGATCCCTGGGGGACACCACTGGTGACTGGCCTCCAGCTGGATGTGGCACCGTTCACTACCACTCTCTGGGCCCGGCCCTCCAGCCAGTTCCTAACCCAGTACAGAGTGTAATGGTCCAATCCACGGGCTGACAGCTTAGTCAGCAGTTTGCTGTGGGGACGGTGTCAAAGGCCTTGCTGAAGTCTAGGTAGACCACATCCACAGGCCTCCCCACATCCACCAGACGGGTCACCTGATCATAGAAAGAGATCAGGTTGGAGAGGCAGGATCTGCCTTTCCTGAATCCATGTTGGCTGGACCTGAGCCCTTGGCCATCCTTCAGGTGCGCAGTTATTGCCGCCAGGATAATCTGCTCCATCACTTTCCCTGCCACTGAGGTCAGGCTGACCGGCCTGTAGTTTCCAGGTTCCTCCATCCGACCCTTCTTGTGGATGGGGACCACGTTGGCCAGTTTCCAGTCATCTGGGACCTCACCGGTGAGCCAGGACTGGAGGAAAATGATGGAGAGTGGCCTAGCTAGCACATCTGCCAACTCTCTCAGCACCCTAGGATGGATCCCATCCGGTCCCATGGACTTGTGAATATCCAAGTGGCTCAGCAGGTCCCGAACTAACTCCTCATGGATTTCCGGGGCATTACACTGCTCGCCGACCCCATCACCCAGCTCCGGAGGCCACTCGTCCTGAACTCCTGCCTTGCTGTTAAAAATTGAGGCAAAGAAGGTGTTCAGGACCTCAGCTTTCTCCTCATCCTCAGTCACCGTGTTCCCCTCCAGGTCCACTAGGGAGTGCAGGTTCTTCCTGCCCCTCTTCTTATTGTTAATATATTTATAAAAATGCTTTTTATTGTCTTTGACAGAGGTGGCCAGCTTCAGTTCCAGCTGGGCCTTAGCCTCCCTAATTTTATTCCTACATAATCTAACAGCTTCCTTGAACATACCTCGAGAAGCCTTCCCCTCCTTCCAAAGGTGATACAGCCTCCTCTTCCCCTTAAATCCTCCAGGAGCTGCTTGCTCATCCAGGCTGGTCGCCTTCCCCGCCGGCTTGCCTTCCGGCACGTAGGAACCGCCAATTCCTGTGCCTTCAAGAGCTCCTGTTTGAAGTAGGTCCAACCCTCCTGAACCCCTTGGTTCATGAGGGCTGGTACCCAGGGGACTTTACAAACAAAAGTCCATCTCAACATGAGAAAAAAAAATATACTGTGAGGGTCACAGTGCACTGGAACAGGCTGCCCAGAGAGGTTGTGGAGTCTCCTTCTCTAGACATCTTCAAAACCCACCTGGATGCAATCCTGTGCTCCTGATTTGCAAGGGGGGTGGACTCAATGGTATCTGGAGATCCCTTCCAACCCCTACCATTCTATGATTCTGTGATATAAATTACAGAGGTCTCTCCTCTTTACAGCAAATAGCATTTAAAGGATTAAAAAAAAAACAAAAAAAAAAAAAAAGAGGAAACATTAAAAATATATGCTTACTGGTGAAGAACATGTCCACTGTTTCCAGCACTGAAGTAAACATTAAACATTTTTCTTCCAAAGAAAAAAAAAAAGGAGAAAAAAAAAAAGTGTGTTTAACACTGCCAAAGTCAGCTTAGGAATCTGCACTTCACTTGGAATTCATAGTGAGGGAGACACATGTTTTGAACAAATGTAAATTTCTTACACTTGGATCAGTCTGCCCCTGCCCCTAAAGTTACAACCTAATTAGTAACTGGGGAGGGGGGGGAGGGGAGGGCGAGAGGGAATTGCAAAGGTAAAAGGTGAATATTTTTCTCTTAGCATTAGAAAACAGGTGTTTCCATCCTTCCTCCATTTTGCATTGCTGCATCTGGAAATAAGTTTTAAACAGTGTATTAATATAAATATGATATCAAATATTGGCAAATTGTTAACACAGTAGTCATAAGCCATATTTGCAGTAGTGGCCTTCTAAAATTACTGAACTTTAAATCCTTAAAAAAAGCAATCCATTAAGAACTTTACAAGGAAAGTGCCCAAGGCTAATTTAGGACTGATGTCACTGAGACTCATTGCAAAAACAGACATTAAAATACACATAATAAAAAATCTCATTCCTGCTTAAAAATATGGTACCGTGACATGTCACTTCCAGGGAAACCATGGTATTCCATCACATTTTTATAATGATTTCTGCTATTATGCTTTCATAGAACTAGGAATAAGAATTCCATACAATCCATTTCAGATAAAACATTTTTGAAGCCATACTATTCAGTAATAAACTTAATAAGGAAGAAGCCTTTGATTATGTAACACCTTATAAGAACCACATTCCTATTTTCAGTTTTATTGCAATTCTTTGACAAAGAACAACTACAGAATCACAAAAGCACCTTGTTTTGTAATGTAGGTGGAAATAAATTTGGGAACACTTGGAAGCTAGAGAGAGGAAGTAAGTGAGAAGCTGCATGAAGATTTGAGGTCCTGGGTGGCCTGAAGTTTAAAAGATACATACTTAAGCACCCAAACAAAGGGGAGAGAGAATGGGTTCAGGAAGAAGACCACTTGTGAGCATATAAGCTCAGAACAGCCCTGATCTGTCCTTGATTTTCTAGCAGTTTCTTCGGGAAATCTGGTTAATAAAATAACATAAACGTCAAACCTCTATCTCTTTAACTTTTACTGAGCACAGTCCACACTGGCAAGCAACTGTATACAGTGCTTTCAAAGGCATATTGCATATTGCTGTGTAGGAGTGATGACTGAATACCCTCCAGGCACCTCAAACAAAATGCTGTCACTTCTAGTCACTACTCAGCACGGCTAATGCCATACCTGTTATGACAAGAATCAGCCACTTAAAGGCACCACACCTCTGCCCCCACAACTCATACTTGGAAGAAGGCATGAGCAGCACAGTGTTTTAGGTGTTGCCAAGGAGAAGTAATCTTTCCTATACACACTGAAAAGGTGAGAAGCACAGGAAATTAATAAACTTAGAGAGTACTAAATGGAGGACTTCTTAGTCAGAGTTCAAATAATTGCTATGACTTTGTAGTAGTCCCTCTTGCGTATGGTGACAGAAAGTAAAAGATTAAGGTGCCATTTGACCAGGCTAAACAGGGTTTCAGTTGCCAGCCTAAACCTGCCATCTGGTGTCAAGATAAAGCAGATCACACCCCAGATGTGATCCTTCAAACAAATTGCACTTCTACCCCTTTCTTCTCTTTTCTGCAGCATGAGCAGAGGATCTATCAAAGATAAAAATGAACAGATGTTTACTTCTTAGTAGAGCAATTGTTACTAAAAACAATCACATCAATAGGTAGAATTTCACACACAGAAGAAAATTAATTACTACTCCACAATCCACATCTGTCTGTATTCACTGCCATGGAAATATGTCTGCGGTTGAGGAAGGAGGTATGAATTTCTTGCTAGCAAAATATGCAGGTTGGCCTACCTCAGTCATTTTAAAGTCCTCTGAAAACCTGGTATTTGTTTCACTGCACTGTAAGTTTTCAAATCTTTGTCTCATTTCTTTATTTCTTTCTGTTGCAATATCTCATTCCACAATTGGGGTGGAGAAGGGTTATGCAGCGCTATCATTTGCACCTCATTAGTCTTGGGCTGGAGCTTTGAGAAAGCTGATACTCCCTCTAAATTTTTACAGATGCTTCTAGTTTACCAGTTCATGACTGCACTACTAGGAATAACTTCCTGCCACTAAACCGTTTGCTGGCATATAAGCTGAATTTCAAAATCCACAAAAAAAAAAGTAAAGCTCTGTGGTGCTCACTTGCCTTATTCTTGAGGGGAAAAAAATTCTGAAAAAGCACAGTAAGCTTCTTCACTCCTAACCTGTGAAACAAAAGTCCTTGAAAATATTTTGTTAAAATTGCAGCATATCTTGATTTTGAAACTCCTCACAAAAATGTTCAAGGAGGGTGCAGGAAGGTATTTGTGGAGGTGTTTGTGATGTAAATCAGTATTATGACACACTAAATAAGTAAGAAAAATAATTCATCATCAGATACATTATGTTTTGCCGAAATCTAGAATATTTTTTTCTTTACTTCCTATATGTCACATGCATAATCTTTCACTTGGTATTAGAAGATTTACATGAGACATTTGTCCTTCTCCACAACATCATGCCCTATACTCCCTTCCCTAAAGGGTAAGATCTGCTTTTGGTGGTTCAGGGCTTTTTTTTTATGTCCATTATTTTTTATTTTGCTTTGTCCATAATTGTTTTGCAGAGTTTTCTGAAGTTCCAAGCAGGTGACACTGGTCTGTCTGTTCTTAATCTTTAGTGCTTTAGTAATGCTAAGGCTAATGACGAGGGACACAAATCCCCTGATAGAACTGAATGCATTCCAAGCTCCCCTACACTCTCAGAGCAGTAATCCCCTGCAGCTGGAACTTACTTACCACCATGCACAGTTAATACATTTTTTAAAAGCTAGTCACTAGTGACAAATGTAAACTGGACTGAGTAGCTCTCATCTCATATCCCCAATCTTCTCTCATAACCCTGAGACTTACTGTTTCAGGGATGTATATGATCTGCCTTTTAAAGCTACCAAACCAGAGTTGTACAGCTCCACTTTAAGTGACTAGGTTTTAAAAGCATTTTCAGCCGTCAAACTTGTACAAAAACAGAAAGTCATTCTTTACACAAATATTTCACAACTGGGAAAACCATGTTAGTTGGCTTTATCACTACCATTCTAAATCTACTATTTATTTAGAAGTTACATGAAAGCCATCTACACAACACAATTATAGTATCTGCTTGATGCTATTTAGCTGATTGCTGCTTTGTGTTGTCTTAATAATACTGCTGCTTGACATGGGAATGAAATCCAAGATCAAGGTTCTATTCTGCTGATGGTAATCTGTTGCTAGTACAAAAGCACTCTGAAGTTCCAGCCTCATAGTACAAATCCTGTGTACTATGGTACAAAGATAGACTTCCATACAGTTTCTCCTAGTTACCTAACTACAGAGGACTACTCAAATTTACACACAGGCGAAATTACAACAGAATGCATTTTTCTAAATATTCCAAAGGGAGGGAGGAATGTTTCCCAAGAAGTATCCTCTCATCTCCTCACCTACTTCCATAGAAGTCCACAGCTGAACAATCCAACATTAAAAGTATGTTCCAATGAAAGCAGTGAAATGCAGAGGGAAAGCAGAAGTCTAAATACAAAGAAAAGGATTACATCACTCATAGGAGAGGAAAAAAAATCTCAACTTCCAGTGATTATGTAACTATAACAAAATATCCATGGCAGGAATAAAAATAGAAATGGCCTGCTGGTAGTATAGTTGCTTGATCTAGTTTTTTAAAAAATAAAGGTTAGTATAGCATCTTATTTCTGTTTACTGTATTTCCCAGATAACTGGCATTAATTACCTTGATTTAAGTGATATTACCAATATTACTTGGAAATAGCTACCAAAACAATACTTAAATACTTAAATACTGACTACAATAGCTAAATTTCATTAGATTTAATTACAGCAAAGTTACTTCTGGTGAGGGAAACGTAATTGTGGAACTATCCTTAGCATTCTAACTTGAGTTCAGCCTCTGCATATTACATACTTAAGTATCTAATTTAGATCCTAGAACTCACTCCAGTTAATAATGTGTAACTAGCAGAAACATAAAGAGACAGTGACAAATAGGTCTCTATGAATTAAAATCAGGTCTAATTATGTGACCTTTCTGTGTCCCTTAGAGCCCTCCTGAGGGCAGGTATTTCAAGCAGTCTTGGTGACCAGTCTCAACAGTAACCATGCAAATGGAATGTGTAAAATGAGGAAAAACCATCTCCAGTACTAATGAAGAAAGCAAAAAATAATTTGCTTTATAATCAAGATTCTGTTCTATTTTCTTCCATTCCCTTCTACATGTCACTGTCTGTCATATTTCCCTAATTTAAAAGCAATCAGACAGCCTCCAAATAATTAAACAAAAACCTTTATCTCTCTAGTTTTCACTTTGAATATAGCACCATGGGATTTCCACATAGTGCATGCAATTATAAATGCACATACTCTTTTTGCATGTAGTTATGCTCAGAACTCATAAATTAATCCAACACCAACACAAGATTTAGAGATAGACTGGACTGCCAACATCCAAATGATAAGTGCTGCTTTATGGCAAGAATGTCCTTGCTGTCACAAGCACTGCTGTTTGTTAATATTGCTACTGCTAAAAATGTTTAACACCAAATATCTTTAAGGGTTGCTTTCTAAATTAACAATGTGTACACATTTGTAATGCACATCATTACCTTAGATAACTAACATAATATATAATACATAATGATCCATATATTCTCTTCATTGCTACAGTGCTCACTAATCAAATATAAATAAATATAAAAATAAAAATAAAAATAAAAATAAAAATAAAAATAAAAATAAAAATAAAAATAAAAATAAAAATAAAAATAAAAATAAAAATAAATATAAATATAAATATAAATATAAATATAAATATATTATATTTAATCATAATGAAATTCTGCTATAGCAACAATATTCTTTAAATACACCCCAAAAATGTAGTTCACATCACATTAGAAAAATGAGATCAAAGTAAACTTAGAATCTTCTATTAACAAAATAGAATTTAAAAATAGTATCCAGTGCTCTGCTTTAATCTGCAAAAGTAAACAAAATGGAAACTATAACAAGTATAAAAATGTAGGAAATCTTCTAAGAAATCTGCAATGTAAGTTTTTTTTTTAGAACTCACAGCTAACATAAAGACATGTAAAAAACAGGGATGCCTCTGAAGAGTTTATGTAATACACAAGCAATATTTGACAAGAAAACCCTCAAAGCTGTGATTTTGCTAAAAAGCTTCTATGCGTTTTCTAGTCCATGCAAAACACTAAGAAGCAGATTTATAAATGTACACAGAGCACAAAATGGAAATTCCTGGATCTGTATGAAACCCCACACCACCACTGGCAGACCTTGTGTGAAATGAGTACTGTCTCTTTAAGCTTGAGGACCTGCTACACTTAAACAGTCTGCAGCCAAGGAAAAGTTCTGAAGTTAAACTCTCAGGAGCAAACATTTTCTACTTGTGAAGTAAACTCTGTTGAAAGACAGCAGACTACGGTCCCACCAGTAAAAACAGGAAAGTTTTCAGCCAGTGACAGCTCTGCCTACAGACAAGGGAAAAAAAAGTGTCACAGACTCACTTTATTAAACCATATGCTCATTGCCCTGTGAAGAAAGCAGGGTCACTAATTAGTTCATTCTGTGAAAGAAGCCCCTCCTGATCCTGTTGACTTTTGTCCCCCCGGTTAGCTCAAGCTATTTCTGTCATGCAACTTGAAAATCACTGGAGGGAAGAAGATCGCCATAACAACCGATGAAATGATCTTGTGGAATGTGTCTAGTGGCACTGGAATAACCTGAATATGTGCTCCAGATGTGTCGGCTGTCACGGAAAAAGTAAACACATCTGATGGACAACGTATGACTGGATGGCCTCTCGGTTGACTCCAGAGAGTTGGGATGGAGGGGAGGGAAAGGAAAGGAGGCATGGAAATGGAGTCAAGGGCCAGGCGAGAGTCACCCTGTGGACCTGTGCAGCCTGGCAGGCTGAGAGGGGTGAGAACTAGGCTTGATTGTTCCATTTCTGTCCCTCCTCTGAGTGGCCTCTGTGGGACTGCGGCAGCCTCTGTGCATTTCTGCCTGGCACAGACTTGTGAGCTTTTGGGAGCAAACTGAAATATGAACTTCTAGGGGGAGGGGGAGAGGAAGAGGGGTTTCATGAGGCCTGCTTCCTAAAGCTTGTGTGTCAATAGACAGTTTTATTCTTTTTAAGGCATTCTGCTTCTACATTCACAGTCTTTTCTCACAAAAACAACCTGGCTGCTGCCTTCACTATACTATCAACACTGTATTTATCTCATTGCTGGAAGAGGCAAGCTTGAAGATAAGTTATATTTTCAAAAACCAGGCTTAGCTTGCCTTTTCATCATAGTCACCTATTTTATCTGCCTTTTCTAGTACTGCTTCTAGTAAGTAACAGCATGTACCTGTATTTCTATAAAGAAAGCTTTGGGGAATAATCAAATAATCTGGATTATGGTGAGGGTTCCTTTCCTACCCATTGGGGGGAAAAAAAAAGGGTAAAAAGGTGATGTAGCTGATCAACAGTTAAGAATGTATATCTAAAGGGCAGTTTCATTCTGTGGGCATTATGGTCCCAGTCTAAAAAGTTGCCTATCATGCATATACACAAATTTGTGAAGAGAAATGTGTGCCTGTATGAGGCACTTATTAAGATGCAGTAATTTTTTTTACAAAAAAAAAAATTGTAAATTGTTCAGTTGTGGCATCAGGACATTAGTACAACATAACACTAAATAAGTGTTTGATCATAATTTTACAGAGAAAAGAGTAATTCCATTGGCAAAATGTCAAGAAAAACTGTCTTGAATTTATTCTTTACCTTCAGACTTCAAACAAGAACACACAAAACCTCTACCTTTGAACAAGTACTCTAAGTTTAGGTACTATAGGGCTGGTTAAAGAAAGCTGGGGCCAGTTTTTCCTAAACACAAGTTAAAGGTAACATGTCATAGGAATTTCTGCATACATTCCATAATAAAAAGAGAGAAAAAATCTTCACAAGAAAATCTTATGTTAAAAAGTTTACAAAACTCCAAATTACAGCCATAAAACTGATCCATATGGTCTTTCAAGAACTAGTATATCTTCTTTCTTTTTCCCTTTTTTCTTTCTTTTCTAAAATGCTTTTAAAATAAATACTTAAGTATTGTATGTCACTAATTTTATAATTATGCCTGAATTACGAATTTACAAAAAAAAAAACCCAGTGCATATTGCCAGTTCCTTACTGCTTCATATATTTTGGTTCCGAGTATCTCAGACAATCTAAATCTGGAAGATCCCCCTTTCCAAAAGCCATGCATCGAAAACTTTATTAAAAATATACAGGAAAGAGAATTCAGTTAATTAGACATAACTGCACTTACAAAGTACATAACTGCAAACAATTCTCAGTGCTTTTTTGGTTAAAAATTAAGCAGGCGTCAAAACACAATATTTTAATTAACTACAGAGAGATGACATGGTGGCATTTCCCAACATGCCTGACATGAAGAAGCTCCAAAAAAAATTGTAATTGCCTCTTTTTGAGTGAGGTACCATCAAATCTGGGACAGTATTACCCACCAGAGAACTAATAATCTGAAGAGATGTATGGCAAGAATACAAAGTTGTATCATTGCTGATCTCTCTACATAATTTACCAGGCAAGGGGACCTCACTGAGGAAGGACTACAGATAGCCAAAAATTTAGAAGGCAGAGAGTTTCCTATGAAAGGCAAATAAATACAACAAAGCTAATATTGCCAAACAGCTAGCCAAGCAATGTAAAAGAACACAAACTGCTAACAGTTAATGACTATGTGAGAAAAAGATGCTTAGTAAGGATAACAAAAAAAAAAAAAATCTACCTTATGACATTTTAGCCTGGTATGTTTAAATTATAATCATGCTAACGAAATCTTAAGGCTCTAGATACTATGCAGTAGTAATTGTTGAGCCTCCTATATTCTCTGAGATAGGAATGAACCACATTATTTTCTTTATAATCAGGAATACTGGATTCTAAGTATCTACATTCAGTACAATTAAAATACTCTTAGTTACACCCAATGGTCCTGCTCTTATAATGAGATTGTTATGCATGGTAGTACTGGGATCATGTTTATACCTGGAGTATCTACTCCAGTGACTGACTGAACCAAGATGAAAGTGAAGACTTGTATTCCTGCAAACCATACCTTACCTTCACAAACCCTGTTGCTTACACACATCTGGCTGCACGTGTATCCTAATACCGGAATAGTTACAGAACAAAGAAAATACACTTCTTCTGCGAACAAATTAGATGCCCTTCATATTAATTGGTCAGGTAAACAAATCTATAAATAATGTAAGTTAAGAAACTGGTAAGGAAAAAGCCCCAAAAATCACATACACTACCGCTGCAAGCCAGCAACAGTTCATAAACTCTCAAAGTAAGTAACGTAAAAAGTGAAAAAATAAACACATCTTAGAGGCCAAGTACTATCAAATTATCTTATTCAACTATGTTGATGAAGGTGTTCAGATGTTGGCAACAGGAGGGCTGCAGGGACTGCCTCTTCAAGAACAGGGCAGAGGCTGCCTCATGCTGGACCCGGCCAGATCCAGTGGGCACACTGAATGACATAGCTGAGCCCCTCAACAAAAACAGAGGTGCCTCAAGGAAATCATATTTAAGAAAGGGTGAAACACACTCAGTAGAGAGGGGGAAGAACACTAAGAAAAATCAGTGCAAACACTAAAGTCAGAGAAGGTGAAGGAGATACTTGAGGCACCAGATGGCCTTGTAGCCAAGGGAGAGGACCATGCTGGAGATGTCCACACTGCAGCCTGTAGAGGACACCAAACCATAGCAAGGGGATGTTCCTTGAAGGAACTGTGGACCATGGGGAGCATAGACTGGAGCACATTTTTCCTGAAGGTCTGCAGTCCATGGAGGAATCATGCTGGAGAAGAGAAAATGTTTGACTGGCAGAGAGAAGCTGTTATGGACTGAGCATAAACATCACATTCCACATCCTCTTGTACTGCTTGAGGGGAGTAGAGGAGTCAAGAGTGAAGAAGTAAGTGAGCGGCTGGGGGGGGCGTTTGACCCTTAGCCAATGTCAACTTATCGAATTGACAAATACATAATAACCAACTGAATGTAGAACAAGAGAAGTGCAAGGTATGGTTTTGCATTTGGGCTATTTAGTCCTTCATAAAATATTCACAGAACACATCTATCTAGGTTGCATTGTTTTGACTAAGCATTTCTCAATATCAAGCTTAGTCATTATTTGCAATCATTTCTACCAAGAAGAAGCAATGGAGAAATATTTCACTTAGTGAAGCAGGATTAACATGAACAAATGTTTCAGAGTAATTTTAAGACCCAGTTCCAGACAGTTAACTGGCTTTATGTTACACATAAGTATATGTTCATATTCTCAAGAACTGCCACCTTTCTCATGAAACTGATGTTTATTATAAAACATTTAATTTTCTAAGCATTGTAATCTAACTGAAGATAGTTTTGAGATAATGCATAGAATGCTGAGAAGAATTTTAGTTGCTTTGTACAGACAATCTGTGAACAACCCACTTTTTTTGTCTCTGTCCAGTTTGGGACTCATACAATCACTATTCAAAACCATCATAAAGAATGTTTGACTGTCTTACAGTGGACTAAGAAAAATCATGTTTCAAATAAATTACCTATTTTAATTAAGAGTTCAGAACTACTCAAGTATGCAGAGGAGCTTAAGAGAACACAAACACTCCTAAGATTCCATCTTATAAAAGAAACAATTTCATACAGAGAAACTACAGCTTTACCTGGTAAAAGTCTGCATTCTTATAACAAAAACAATTGGACCAACCATCTTATAAATCTGTGTGCTTGAAGTCCTACTTTTTCCACGTGGGATTCAATTCAACCAGTAATATTCACCTGATTGACATCTTCTGAGAAAAAAAATTCAACATGTCCAGATCAGGCATTACTGAGAACACAGGATCATAAACCACAAGAAGCATATGCAAGTTGTAAGAATGTACCTCATACAGAGAGCATGGCTTGGCAAAATT
Source organism: Melanerpes aurifrons (assembly GCA_011125475.1). NCBI lineage: Eukaryota > Metazoa > Chordata > Aves > Piciformes > Picidae > Melanerpes > Melanerpes aurifrons. The sequence continues at coordinate 3,620,992 of WWNC01000082.1, read as the reverse complement.
CTAAGGACAGATATAAATCTCTGTGGCAGACAGGGAGACAAATCTGGATTTGTATTAATGCACCAACACAAATTCTGCCACAATACTGTATTTTACAGTATTTCACATTGATTTAGGGCAATATTAAGAGCTGTTGCACTACTTAATTGTGTTCTGACTGTTGCTCAAACCAGCGAAGACACTTGCTTCTGCCTACACCTGTTGAATTTTCTGAGGTTTCTTTCCCACTGATACAACTATCAAGGCTTTAGTAGCCCTTTTTCATTTTAAACGAATCTAGTAGATGTTCCATATCACTAACTTGGTTTGTTCCTAGCGTCTATTGCTTATAGACACCTGAAGTTTGCATATCTCTCACAGATCATCATTTATCAGAGGGCACACAGCTGGAGTTCAAGGACTGCAAAATACTAAACATGAACAAGACATACTGTAGTCCTCTGCAGATCTTTAGATCACTCATGGAACCAGATGTTTTGTTATCTCCAAATTAGTCATGGACTTTATTTTGCACTGGGTAAAGGCTTCATCTTACCATTCATCATATTTCTGGAATCCTTCCTTTCCAGTTCAGGCAGCCAAAATTATGTTTCTGACCCTGTTCACAACTGAAGTTTTGTTACTGTATGACATGTCTGGCAGGCATTTATGGGAATGGGAAAGAGAACAAGTATTAATGGAGAGGATCAGACCCACACTCATCCCTTGAGAGACTACTGATGGTGCTGGTGAAAGCATAACCTCCTGGTGTATGACTGTATAAAAAAAACCTATACATTTAGCTTCAACAAAACTCTTGAAAAATGAGGGAAATATGAATGTGACACAAGAAAACAAAACAAAAAAATTTCGCCAGTAACTGTGTCAGACAAGTGTTCCTGAATTCTGGACGGTGGTTCTCTCAAACCTTTCACTCATGGTGAATACAAGTCTTCATCTACATGGGATTATTTCCTCTTGATACAATCAGAGAAGATGAAAACCAGATGTTGGGGGTCTGGTTTGATGGCATTTTGCTTTTAGAGATTTTTGCACAACAAAAGTAATTCAACTATGTGGAGCTTAAAAATGCTCTCTGTTTTTCCAAGAGATGTAACTTTTGCATACTAGGAAAAGACAACAGCACTGCCATATGCACAGGTCTTAAGAGTTTTTCCTTCCATTTTTCACACATATATTAGGTGCAGATAATAAATACTCCAGTATTTATAAAGGGTAAATACACAGTAACAGAACGTTTCAATGCTTTACTGTTTTTTTTTATGTGCTATAAACCATTCATATTTTAAATTTTAAAACTGAACCAATTAGGGGAATAAAATGTAATGCACTACAAGTTACATTAAAAAAGTATGCTGACACACAGGCGAAGTTTTCTCTGAGTGTATCAAAAGCTGTTAAGAAGCTTAAAATTGAGACAAAGGATGACAGAGACAAATCAGCAGCAGACTGAATATCTACCAGTAAAACCCACCACTATCTTTCTGTTTGTACTGTATTTGTAAGACCAGTGCTGTGAAACATCCTTTGGTTCTTCTAAAGTCATAATTCTAGAGCTAAGACATAGAATATGGCCATGGCTCAAAAGACAGTCCTATTTCTCATAGATAAAAATATTTCTGCATTGTTTACAGATACTTAGTTCAAAATAAAGCCATATTTGTGCAAATTAAATTGAGTTCTCTTTACATTAGAAGATCCTGTCTCTCCCCTAAGAAAAGGTACTGCAGAAGAAATTAAAGTCACTGCACAGCTTACTAATTATTATTGCAACAGCTAAGAGAAAGAAAACCTGCAATTTTTACCACAATAATTATCAACTCTTTGGTTTTATAATCAAAACATTTCAGTAACACAATAGTAGTAAGTTCCACCATATGAACAATGACAAAATAAATCTGGTATCATGTTCAGCTACATTTTACAGAAAACACCACCAGGCCAAATTTTCATCTACTGCCACATGTTTTTTACATAGAAGAAAAGTAATTTTTCTTTCAGGAAGCATTTCTCGACTTATTTTAGAGAGTTTCATCATTTCATGTTCCTGTCAACTATCAGTGAGTTTAGATACAATGTTTTCTGTTACTGTCAAATGACATTTACTTTGTCAATACTACTTCATCCTCCTTTACTGGAATGATAAAGTTCATTTTAATTCTCCATGCAGAAACCTTGATATACACTAATTACCAGGACTGGAAAACCTCTCTTAGATTTGCAAGCAAGCATAAATTATTTTCAGGCAAGGGTCATTAACTTTTTAAGAAATCTGGAGCTTGTACTTCCAATTTTAGTGCTTGTGGCATGACAGGCAAAGAAACAATAAATGAAACCAATGCAGAATCCATCTAACCCTCTGAACTGATAGTTCCATGTCCTTCTGGCAGCTCTTGTAGTTTGTTTTCATTGACTAAGAACGCAAGATTTTGTCACCAGAAGTGAAAACTAATGTCAGCATCTCACTGCTGCTTCTCTGGAAACCTTAAGGCTTCCAGAACAAAGATGAACTTTAAAATCAGAAACTTAGAGAGAAGCAGAAACCCATAAATACATCATCTGGCTGGGGAAAAGAAAGGGCTAAATCAGTCACATCCAAATTGATTGAAAGATAGGGACAAAACTGTCTTCTTCCTTTACAGTAAACAAAGGAAAAAAAAAAAAAAAAAAAAAAAGTATCAAAGAGGGGAAGAATGAACAACAGATATGGAAGACCAATTCGACAGACTGGGGTATAGGAAAATACCCAGCCTCCTTCCTTCCCTAGTGGTTAAGATGCACTTGTTTTTCAGACAATTCTATCTCCAACTTTCACATCACTGGAATAGCTGGCTTAGTTTCCTGTGAAGTTTTTTAGATTCATGCATGAGTGGAGTTGTAAAAAACAGAAGAGAATAAAATTATTTAAGTTTAAACAAAATAAGTGATTTTTAAAAGCACTCTATAAAAAGTGTGCTCTTTTTTATTGGTAAATAATCCTTTCCTTTTCTGAAGAATTAGGATACTAGGTCTTTGAATTAAAAAAAAACACAAACACGAACAAGCTGAATTTTAAAAGGCACTTTAAAGATCTTACATGCAGCACACTGATCTTTCTTAGCAAGCAGTATTAACTCATTTCTGAAATCCTATAAAATTGGAATGTGGGACAGCATTATACTTTCCCCGGTCAGACTGACCCAGTGTTCTTCTCCTCTGAACCTTCTAAGAAATTACTATTGTGGAGAAGAAAGTGAAGGATGAAATTGCGTGGACAAGACACTGGAACTGCTTAAAAAATACATTTTGTTCTCAAAAACTTTCAAAATAAGTTATTTAATACACATTAATTTTGAAGATGCCACAAAATTACAAACTCATTTGACAAAATCATTCTGCTTTCTGAACACATAGGCCAATGTATGTAACAGAAACTGACATAACATAAGCTTTAATTGGAAAAGAAAAAAATGAAACTGAAGTTTCACATGAGAGACAAGCACTTATTTCCTCATCAAACAAACTAAAAAAAATGTTTCCCTGTGAAACTACTACCATTACAACAGATACATCATTATTTTTATATTTTATCTAAAAAAATTAAATATGCCTGAGGAGAAATCCAAGCACCACTGTCATCATTTTAGTAAAACAATGACACATGTTCTATGAAAGTGACATTGTGTAATACACAGTAGCAAATATCCATGCAACTCTCATAGAAATGTTGTCTTGTAATTCAACAAAGACCAACTTCAGAACACATTCTGACAATACAGTAATCTATCGTTAGCATTAAATGTTCAGTCCTAAGACTTTAATTGCAACAAGATGTGAAGCTCTGAGATTTAAGACTGGCAAAGTGTTCATTCAGCAGGCATGGACAAGGAGCACATATTTTATACATGCTGGTACGTATAAGTCATTGTTTGCTAGCCTAGCTGTGAGCACGCAAAGTAAAACTATACGCACAACCACAAGGCTCCTTCTCTCTTGATTCCTGTACCCAGGAAAATTTCTAGATATACAAACACACATATGTATTACATACACACAACACGCAAGCAAAGGATGCTGCAAAGGACAACATGAAAAGAGTGTCGCTTTTCCCTGTAATTCTTTTATGGTTGTGGTTTGGGGGTTGGGGTTTTTTTTTGTTTGTTTTAGGTTTTGTTGTTGTTCATTGGTTGGTTTTGTTTCTTGGTGTGTTTGGTGTTTTTTCTCCTGATCAAAATGTCAGTGTCTCTCTCTTCCCCCCGCCCTTGTTGAAGTAAGGAACTCAAAACAGCATTGTCGCCAAGCAGAACTTAAACCAGGCACTGTACAGCACAAACACAGTTTTGGGGAATCACCAAACAAAACCTGCAGAAAGGTAGTATGGCAATAAGAGGCCTTCATTACAAGTGGAGACAACATACATTTCAGATATAGTGTAGTTGAAGAGAAGTAGGCTATAATTAATGCACATGCAGAGGTACAGTTCAGAAATACCTTCTCCTAAAGTTTAAAACAAACATACACAGATGTCGAGAAACAGTCAGAAGATGATGCACTTAAAATAGTAATATTTGTTTACAAATTCAAGTTGCTGCTTGGTAGAAACCTGATTTCTGTAACATGTCCCCAAGATACAATCTAACACTAAAACTTATCCTGCGGTAGGTCTACTTTTCAATTACTAGAAGTGAGCATACAAGGTGTTTAATTAGTTATGACACTGGGACAGGCATACATGTTTCAACACAGGCAGAGCTCTGAACAAACGTTTTGGCAGTATATGACAGGACTTAAATTCAAAGCTCAAAGGCAGGGTATACAATATTATTAAAAAAACAAAACAAAACAAAACCCCAAAAAAACCACAACCCACCCTTCAACTTATAAAGTTCTCACACCAAATGATTTTTGAAGGTATGAACATATTCTGCTGAAACTCCCTTCATAAGCTAGAGAGAAAAAATATTGCCCTGCAGCACTAAAATGGACTATATTACAAATTAAGAAAAGAAACTCAATCCTTTGAATAGTGTCTTTTCCTTTAGTGAAAGGGTGTAATTCTTCCCTAAAGACTACATTATGACGAAACATTTCTATAAATCAAAGAAGATTTCTTTAATGACTGTGGGCAAAAGATCTTAAATCTGGGATGAAACAGCAAATTCTATCAATTCTAAAATTCATTAGGCAAGGATTATACAAGTAATACTTATCTCGGCATTAGAAAAAAAACCAACTAAAAAAACACACACCAAAAAAAAAAAACAAAACAGAAAATTAATGTCAAATACAAATCATCAACATGCCTTCAACTGATAGCCCCTGGAAAAGCCTTCAGGAATAAATTTGTAAGTGAACTCCAAGCAGTTCTGTTAGGTGTCTATTTTCTAAACATTTTCATTTAGGAAACAAACAGGACTGCAAATTATATGTAACGGGTATGCCCATAAAGATTAACTTTATGAATGCCTTACAGAACTGGGCCTGAACTACTTTATGTAAGCTTTCTCAGATGTTTGCAAAGGATCTTCTTGTTCTGCCATATTCTCTACAAGCAATTTAAAGTATTTCTTTCAGCAGGAAGTCCCATGATCACACTTCTCTGTAACAGGAAACAGTGAAATTACAAGTATATGAATTTGTGGGGCTATCTTGGAAAGTATATCTTAAGTTAAAATAGCCATAATTAATAGACTTTTTCAGACTGAAATTCATGAAGCTAATATTGCATAAGACACAGCAGTTCATTTTTAGAGTTTTCAGGTGTTTAGAAAACAATTCACCTATTCTCAATACAAAAGCAAACCAGATACTTCAATTTTCGTACCTGGCTTATAAAAGTTAACATTAATTTCTTTAATTTCCCACTTAAGATGAAATTAAAAGAAGAAATGTGTATTATCATTCTAAAATTAGTATAGTAATGCTATCTCCATCAGCTTAGAGAGATGATGTAGCACTGTTGGCAGATATATTTCCTTTGTCAGCATATACTATGGGCCATCTAGACAAAACCTGAAAATAACCCTCTTTTTCTTCCTTCAGATACCTAACCAAAGCAATGGTCCTTGCCAAATACTTGAAAAGAGTGTGTCTATGATGTGTCACACACTGTGTGAAGGAAGAAATAAAATTTTCAAAGTCAGGGCTTCCCATGAAGAAAACAGTACCAGCTGTGGAAATAGGGTTAATACTTATGATTAAACAACCTGAGCAGTAGCATGGTAGGTCACATTCAGCATTAGTTCAGTTCATGAACACAGCAGGAAGAAAAATAACCTAAGAAGAAACAAACAATGTTGACAGCATCTTTACAGCAGCAAAGAAAGCCAGCAGAATGCTGGGTTGCATCAACAGTCTCATCACTGGCAGAGATAAATAAGTCATTGTCCCACTCTAGTCTGCACTTGTCAGACTACATGTGGAGTACTGCATGTAGTTTTGGTGCCCACTGTACAAAAAAGGTGAAGACAAGCATCTAGTTTAGCTCCAAGAATGCTTAGGGAAGAGCTTACTACCAGATACCAGTACATAAAGAGTGGCCACCAGAATGATGGAGACTCTCTTTTTACAAGGAAAAGACAAGGGGCAATAGGTAAAAGTTACTGCTGGGGAGATTCCAATTGGACTCTAGAAGTTTTCTCAATGAGAACAGTTAGATATTGGAATAATTTCCCAAGAGAAGTAGAGGGTTCCCCTATATTGGTCAGTTTTAAGACTCAGTTTGACAGGGTGCTGGGCCATCTCATTTAAACTATGCTATCACCTTGGTGTCCCTTCTGACCTGGCATTCTGTGATTCATCGGAGTACAGCTCAAAAATATCAACCTATATTAGCCTTGTCTAAGTTGTACCTGCTTCAGAAACCACTCCCCTATTTATTTCATTCTCATAAACACAATACTTGTAGAAAACAAGATTCACCTAGGGAACAAAAGACTTCATCCTGTATACTTTTGTAGGCATTGATTCTGCATGCAAAAGGCACTGGTGCATTTCAAGTGCTGTAAACAAGTAATAGTTTAAAGCTAGTATGAACAAATATGAAGATACTACTGTAGAGTGCACTTCAGAGTTACAATCCATCTCAGAACAATACATAATCATAAAGAGCTCTACATGTGTTCTATATCAAGCAAAGTTTGTGTCAAGAAATGTTGTACCAGATGATCCCTAAGGTCTCTTCCAACCTGGTATCCTATTATTCCATGAAGTTTATCCATAGATTTTATTCTATGTAAGACAGACTTGTATTCTGAGAACACTACAGCATACAAGTTAATTACCTTACCTACACTTTTATCTTTCACAACTAACATATCCACATGCTACAAGAAGATTATATTTTTAGAATAAACCCATTCATTTTAGAATAAACCAAACCAGGTTGGAAGAGACCTTCAAGATCATCGCGTCCAGCCCATCAACCAATCCAACCCACCTAAACAACTAACCCATGGCACCAAGCACTCCATCAAGTCTCCACAGATCACACAATTACTGATATGTATTCAGCTGTAAGGTTTTTCAACCCTGCATCTATCACAATAAAATTGCCTCTTTCTTTCAGTTTTCAGAAGTTGCTGCTCTAAAAGTATGGCTGGACTCTTTGCCAGATGTTTTTTCCTCAGTTTTGTGAGGGTTTTGATAACTTGCGTGGTGTCTAAGACACTATTCATGGAATGGCTGTCTTCAGCATAAGACATTAAAAAAAACGTCTTGAATGTATGTAATGATTCAGGTTCCCATGACCCCTTCAGCCTGAATTGTTAATTCACCACCCATAATTACCCATTACCAGGTAATTAAGATTGGACATCAATCTCCTAAAAGTCAAAGATAAAACACCCATGAACTGTTAGAAAACAACTACACAAAGAAGCAACAACCAGGTGGTCAGGATACAGATTCACAGTGTATTGATTAGCTTGCAGCACATCATGCAGTTTTGCCAATGCTGAAAGTGAAGTATGATCAGGACAATGTCAATTAGTTGACAAGCTGTACATTCCTATTGAAAGTAACCTTCCGTATGCACATTCACAAGAATCAGAACTTCAAAAGTTTGGTACTGATTGCTGTTCCATCAGCTCATTCTAAATAAACTGCAAATGAAGTTTGTTCACTCTATCCTGAACTGACACACATATTCCATATTTTTATTTGAGGAAGGTCCTAGAATGCTACCTGCCTTTAAGCCTATGATTCAATTTTGTAACACATTTTCTTGATATCCTGGGATGACATTTCAAGATGCTAGTTAATTGAGAGATTTTTTTTAGTACCAAAGGCCAGCAATAAGTACCACACAAATGCTCTAACAAAACACTCATGCTTCCAATGAACTATCTAATGCTTCAAATACACCAACTTCTAACTTGTCTGAATCTAAGTTAAACAGCACCTAAGCTAAACAGCACCTGTGTCTGTTCACACAGGACTCAGAAATTCTACAACCTTGTCTCAGTGACTTGCAACACTGTGACTCTATGAATAAGTTATCTGCTAAGTAACATGATTTAATTTCAACTGAGCTTCCATTAACTTTTAAATTATTAATTATTCTATGCATTTTCCCATCCTGCTGCTGCATTTTGCCAACACCTGATATCTCCCAATATTTTGTAAGTAGCCTCAGTTATAAACAGTTATTTTCCCAAGATTGTCTTATTATGAACAGCAGGGCCCTAAAATCTTTACAGTCCTGAAGATTTTTTACAGAAAATACAGAGGTACTTCCTACAACATAACAGTAATTAATTAAGCCTGCATATTGTGTGAGAACTCCCATGATAATATAATCACCATATACTTCAATGTATTTTATAAAAGCAATAGAACCCAAGATAAATAGATTAAACATGCTCTTTTGCAGGCCATTTTTGGTCTGACAAAAGACATAGTGTTCGCCCTTTCATGCAGTATTGTCATCATAAGTGGAAGCCATCAGTCTTCTTGAAGGAGATCCTTCATTTAGGAGAAAAATGCAAGGATACTTCTACAGTCCTAATCCTGCACTGTTTTTTCAGGGAAATATCTACAAACGCTGGCATGGTCATCTTTAGTTCTCAGAATGAGAGAGCTATCAGAGGCCTAGTTGTTAGTAGGCCTGTTACTATTACTGTAATATATTTTATAAGACACAGGTTCACAACACTGGCTTTGGTTTAAGTAATGCTTATGGGAACATACTCAAATCACAGAGTAAGATAACAATACATTTCTGAAAGGAGACACATTGTGTTGCATGCAATATACAGAACAGGTAAGAAAGCTGAAGACAAACAAAGATAAAATAAGAAGTACAAAACCTCAAACAGAAAGCAGTATTTTTCTAAAATGTTCTCCTACGTAAGATTAAAAGGAAGAACAATATTTGGTTTCCCTTCCAGCAGTCACTTCCCTTTCACAGACACTTTATAAGATTGATCTATGTCTTACTTTACTTAAGAACCAGAACTACACACAGAGAGTCATTTGTATGTATGTATGTGTGTACTATATGTGGGTACATGCATATGTGTGTTAATGCATTTATAAGACACACAGTGTATGTATATAGTACATATACATGCACACATAACACTCCCATACAAAGAAGAAAGATGCAGTGGAATTTCTGAAAGTTTCTTTCTTCTACTATATCTGCAGTTTCCATACACCACCACACCACCCCACCCCACCCCCCCCCCGCCAATATATTTTTTGGTATTAAATCAAAATCACACTTGCAATATGTAAAATAAAAGGAATATGCATGTTTTGCTCATTACATGCAGAAATTTGTGTTGCTTTGTTATGAACTTAGCACCACAAAAGCAAAAACAATCCTGAAAACAAACTATGTTTAAATCTGAAATCTGAAGGGAAATAATCACGTCACATCCTTGAGACTTAAATCCATAAAGGTGAGGACACAAACAGTTCTCTTGACTGTACCACTCAATGAGCTTCTCCCTTGTAACTGTTCAGTCTACTGTGGTTAGAGTCTTCATAGGTTTGGCAGCAATTGCATTTTTTTTAACCCTCAGTGTTTGACAGTGGGAAGACACAAACTGCCTGTATGTTCCACAGATTTATCTAAAATGATCACGAATCCTCTATATAGCTCAGTGACTTCCAGCTGCTGCATAGAACTCACACATTATCCAAAACACCATACTGCAGACACCTGTGAACTATTTAATAGGAAATGGGCCATGAAATTCCACACACAAGTAACATGGAAGACAGGAAAAGTGTGCAAAGTAGGAAAGAGGCAAGACTCTTGCTCTGCTGCTATGGTGACTAGAAATACAAGCTCTTTCAGCATTATGCCATCAGGCCCATCCATCTTCTTTCCTGCCATCACCAGCATTACAGAGACTCTTACCTCTTACTAAAGATCATAAGACTTCTAGTATTCATAAAAATTATCAATTTTCAGGAAATATACAAAGAGCTTCTTGCATCTTTCTGACCCCCCAAGCCAAATCACAAAGAACGAAGCAACTCACACACATCATTGCTTCCCTCATACAGCCAACATCATTCCAAAATGTCAGCAACTGAAGAACATCTTGCTTATAGAATAATCATTTAATACCATAAATCATTTAAATATACCAGCTGATAGAAGAGATTCGTTGCGAAGTAGTACAAGTTACATGCAGACAAGAAGAAACAGAGAAGACTGTAACTTACATTCCAAAAGCAAAAATTAAAAAGCAGTTTAAGGAGTAAAAACCTATATATCACACATCACTAATCTATTGTTTCCTCTTCCTACATAACTTTCTTGATGTCTTATTGTGTGGATTTTTATCAGCTTAGACTTAAATTCCTTTAGAGATCTTTAGTTATATAATGCATGCACTATCACATATTGCATTTTAATATTTGCACAAAAGTGCAGACAAAATCTTAATGCCAGTTTGTGTACTGAAGAACATAAACTCCTCAGTTTTTTTACATTGCTTACATAATCACTGTGGCAGCTGGCTTGTAGTAACATTTATTTTGATCAGGCATACTGAATGGGGCATCAGAAACAAGGCATCTTCAAAAGCCAACTCAAAATACATCTGCAGCTGAAATATGGTCATGCCTACCACAGAGAAAGTTGTACTTTTTCATTATTATTTAATCTAATTTTTACTAATTCTGCGCATCTTCAGCAAAATAACAAAGCGTTTTTTATGATGCTTTCTAGGATTCTGTACAGTATGTAATTTTGCAAAGTTAATTATTATTAATAGACTTTTAGAAACATAACTGGCATCAGATTAGTATAAAAGCACTGTGCAAGTGTACTGCAGCCTATAAATTACTGTACATAATAAGTGTTCAACATACTGATGGGTTATAGATGTCCACTTGATTAGTACTAGGAATATACTGGTAACTTCACTGTGGTGTGAGTAACAAAACCTTTAATAAAACTGGCACACTTCCACAACAAAACCAAAGGAGTTTGACCAATAACAGTCTACAAAAGCAATTACAAAAGTAACAGAAATTACAATTGGGATATACTAAAGTGGGGAAAACCCTTTCAGGGAAATAATGCCCTGTGTTAAAAAAATGTCACTAAATGGGACTTCCAAATTAATTTACCTTGTACTTACTATACCTCAATTCAATTTCTAAAGTTTTCTTGCAAAAATCACCAGGATATTGCATTAAAGAGAAGTGGTTTGTCATGCTGAGCACATCTTCTAAATGTCAAATGCTACATTTCAACACGAAAATGTATTTGATTCCTAACTGGCCCTTTCATCTTTGATTTGGAAACCATGTAGTAAGTTTTAGATTCATCAAAGCTAATATCAGTCTAGTAATGAAAGATTTTTTAAACTAAGTAGTCACTGCTACATTTGTTCCAGCTCATGTCTGAGGATTTTGTTCAATTTAAATATTTATCTAACTCAAATCACAAAATATAAGAGCTTCTCTTCTAATTTGAAGAATGTGGAATTCAGTATCAGCATATTAAATGTCTCCAGTGTTTGAATAATAAAAAAATTAAAATATTAACTTCTCTGATTTTTCTCTCAAACACATTGTTTTTGGAGGTACTGTTCCTACAATCACCTGCTACACTGCTGGTCCCTTTGGCTTCAACATTCTGAACTCAAATAAAAGGTGCAGCCACACTTCACTTCTTTTTTTAACCAAAAATGTAAAGAAAAACTCCAGATTTCCAACTAGTAAATGATGACCACTCACATTTTTTGAAGATGTCAATCTAAACAGTGCATGTGAAACAGGGAAGTCATAAGAATTTTCCTGTGGCCCACTAGATTTATCAATTTTAAAGTTCTCACACTGTGCTATATGGAAAGTGCCAAGGAGGTGACTATTTTACTCAACAGTTACACATAACTCAACTTCATTGATTGCAATGTCTTTACACCATCTTTGAACCTTTCTATCAGTAGGACCAGCATTAGACTCTTATGTCTTATAAAGAAATAAAAGAAGCTTTAAATGATAATTTAATAGCTCCTTGTACACATTTTATATATACATATATATATAATATATATATAATATATATATAATATATATAAAATATAGGTTTAATTTTGTTTTGATCAAAATATCTTTACAAAAGTCATACGAAGTTATACATCATACGGTTACGAATTTACTAATGCAAATGTAACGTAGATGCATTAATCAACATCAACTATAAAGAAGTCAGAAACACACATGTATTTTTTCCTATGGTTAAAACCGAGAGCTCAGAGTTCAGTTTGATTTGGTTAACAATAAAGATAAGACAGGCTTCACAGAAAATTTCAAAGCAAAATGTATTTGAATATTGTACTAGATTAAGTGGAAGACATGCCTTAGCAGAGAAAGAAAGCAGTGTCATAACTAATAATTTTAGCTTCCTGGGTGGCAAATGTAGAAACACCAAGATATTCTCAGCCAAATTTGTGTCTCAGACAAAGCTATGTCAATGTTTTTACAACACCAGAAGTGAATTTGAAGCTTGGCTAGCAGCAATATTGTAAAATACATTGTAATTTACATTTACAGATTTTTTTCAAGTAATTTGGAAGATTCACTGTGTTTGATTAAAAAAATTAATAAATAGAAAAAGTGCACTATTGAGGACTCTTCAAGTACACTTTATCCGGACAGCTTTAAAAATGAGGAGCAATGTATTTCTTAATCACAGAAAACAGTTTTCTCCTTGTAAATGGCACTTAAATGGCACTTAGATGAAACTAACATGATTGACAAGTACCTCACAAGCAAGCCTTGGCAACACTTAATGCAAGTTCATCTCTTCAGCATTTTAAGCAAAATTCCTTCACAACTGTTTGTCTTTGCAATAACTCCTAAAAAGCTCATTAGTGCCAGCCTTGGTTTATCTCCCATGTCGTTCATTTATCCCTGGGATGCATTATCAACATGTGGCACATGTCCTTGACATGCACAGAAGAGCTGCACCCCAGGATAGCAGCATGCATGACAATAGTGTTGACTCGTACTCCTTTATGGTTGCTGGGATGTAACCAAGAAATCTAATAACTGTGACAGTAGGCCTTTAGGTTTTTCCTTGCCTTTCCAGACAGTGAAGCTGCACAGACACTAATGAAAGGTTAAATGAATAGGAATAGCTGACAAGAGGTACAATAAAGAAGGGACTTGGTAATCCACAGACACTGAGCAGAGATCCTTGGCTCAAGTAGAGAAAGGACAGCACATCGTCGAGTCACAATATTTAAAACAGCTTGCTATACACAGAGGCTTTTGTGTCTGGGTACATGTCTGGCGCTGGAAGAAAAAGAAAAACTGAAAAGAAATTTCGCGTGGGGCATTTTGGCAAATGTCAGGTCACAAAAAGGGAGAAATGTTTTTTGTCTGCTGTTGCATCTTTGTATTAAACATTAAAAAGCATTGACTAAAAGCACAAATCAGAAGTTCAAAAAAACCCACATATATGACAAATACAATAAAGCCGCAACAGTAACACAGTGTGATGCCAGCTCACAGCATGATGGGTGCTGTACATACACTCAACTTTATTTAGAGCTGATAACTGTTCATAATATGCTTTGCATACTAAAACTTTCTCCATAGTTGGAAAATCCTAGCAGACCTAGTTGCCTAAGTTTCATATGCAGAAGTGCTGTAGGTGTAACCTATTGTAACATGCTGCAGAAACACAGCTAAACTTCCAGACAGTGCACCAGACCATGGTGACTTTAAAACCTGTTTTAGTGGTTAGCTTATGATATTTTGATTTCTTTGCAAATCAGCACTATGGACATTCTGATTTTCCTAATTTAAAAATAACTGCAATGCCTAGCGTGTTTTTAAAACTTCTCTAGCTTTTTGTCATTATCTGATTTAAGTACATACTAGAATATTTTAACTCCATGGGAAAAAAAAAAAAAGAAGAAAAAAGAAAAAAAAACAACAACGCAAATATAAAAAAAAAACCAGAAAGAACTCTCTAAAGTAACAAATCAGAAACAAATCTGATTATCTGAATTTGTGGGGATTTATATTAAGTATTTCAAGAGAAAAGTACTGAAGCAGATGCTGCAGATGAAAAGAATTCTCTCTCGAAAACCCCGATTTACCTGGAATAAGGGAAAAAAGAGTATCTGCAAATGTGTCTGGAGTATAAAATATACATAGTTGTAGTATGTGGTACTATGGAAGAGTCTAAAATGGGAGAACCTCAATGAACTACCACATTTAATCACTGCAGAACTCCTGAGTGTACTAAGATTCTAATAATCAACAAATAAAGGCTTTTACTAGATTGGCATATAATGACAGCCACTGTGCAAGAGATAAAGGAGACAAATCTGGTTGTTTATCTCACTGGATTATATAATTTACTTAAATGGTAAATAAGTTTGTCCTAAGTAATGTTTGTAAAAGCTGCCATATAACTATTAATAGCAATTATGATCAATGTAGTTTTAGAACAAATACATCAGAATTCAGGTGGGGTGAAACTGACAAAGAATACAAGGTTTAAACAGATGTTTTTTATTAAGCTGTGTTAAATGCAATTCCTCTAAATTAGGTACAAATTCCTGACTAGATTAGGAAGTAATACACATTTCCAAAATGACAGATATGCTCTATATGGTTTGTATTTTTAAGGAAACTTCTGGTATCTCCAGATATGCACATTTTATCCTAACATACTAATACTAGACATTAAATCAAATTATCAAAAGCTCTGTGTAAACCTTAAAGTCAGGACTGTTTCATTGAAAAATGTCCAATGAAGAAGAGACTTCAAATTCTGGCAACAGTGTCCAATGTACAAAATTAAAATGGACACTGCCAGAAACTCCCATCTTCAGGACAAACTCCTGTTTCAAGGGAGGAAAATATAAATTTAGGGATGTATGAAATCCAATATTTTTCTTGGATTTAATGTAATTTCACTGCTGTTGCTAATTTCTGTTTTACTTGAAATTGACAAGATCTCCAGTCAGACACAAATTACACTTACATACATGTATATCTAGAACAGAATAAAGCCCACCTCAAGGTCTAAGTTCAAGGTCTAAGTTCTTTGTCTCAAAAAAAACCAACCAAACCCAAAAAACCAACAGTTAGCAATCAACTCTCCCTTACTCAGAACATTTTTCTCCTGTTTCTTACCTGTGGCATATCTAATAAAATTATGAAGCTCCCTCTAGCTCTGTAAAGGAACTTAACTGAAGTTATCCTTTACAGTTCCTTCCCATTTTCAAAAACAATACTGAGAGCAAGAGCAGTATTTACCTTTCAGAGTAAGTGTTCTTGTTTTCATCCAGCAGTGTTTTCAATTTACAACTTAAAAGGACATGGAAAATATGTGAGAACATCTGCTATGAAATACAGAAAGTTAAATACTGCTTATTATCGTGCAGCATACTAAAGCCCTTCTAAATAATTTCTAACTTACACTTTATTTACCAAATTCTAGTTTGAAATCTTACATTGTTTGACAACCTAGTCATGTGTGGATTGAAATCCACACATACATGCATACCTCCACTTTCCAGTTACCAAGTGCAATATAACATAAAAAAGATTAATAGATAATAGTGTAGTCACATTTTAGAATCCACATTTTAAGTAGTGTCTTAGTTAGAAAACAATTTATTTGTATACACTTGTTTTTCAGAAAACTAGTAATGATAGTGGTAATTTGCTGACAGTATTTTCACCTACCATAATATTTACACATACCATTTGTAATGGCTTTTATTGCTTAATCTCCACGGCATTTCAGTGTTGGATACTATGGAATTACAGTTATTTAGCAGGCTATAAATAATGTAGTTGGCATGTGCAATTGATATTTAAAATGTCTTATGACAACTGTAAAAGCCTCATTACATACTAGCAAATCATTTCTAACAAGAAGTTCAACTCACAAATACCAAGCAAACCTGCAGTCTATGCTGCAAGCATATTTCTCGAAGTAATGCACATTTAATGCAGTGTGCAATGGACTACTCATACAGACTACAAGAAAGAAAGAGAACTTCCAAATTAATATGGCTATTGTAGTTTTCTAAAAAAAAATTTAAAAAAAAAATTCTGAGTAACAACAGAAAGAATAGCTTACTTTCCCCTCCCCCCTTTATGAGCTAGTGTCCAATTTCTTCTTTCCTGAACAGCTGTATTATCCAATTTAAGTTGCTCTGCTAATTTCAGTCCCACAAGGACTAACTTGGAAGGCAAAAAAGTACTTGAAAAGATCAATTTGCTGGGAAAGATCAAATGAGAAAACTGTGGGGACAGCACCAGGTCAGAGTGTGAAGAACTAAGCAGACCTGTTCTTCATTAACTTAAGCTCTCCTGGGATGTCACACACTACCTGTCCATGGGCTTATTGAACTGCCTAACCCTCATCTCTGTACCATTCTTCTGGGCCCAAGTGAATCACATGCTGCTGCTGACAAGTTAGCAGGGGACTGTGGCCGCAACATGAAAGTACTTTTCTTTCTTGTCTAAATTGGGCAGATTTTTGAAAAGACGACATAGTACTGACTCATGACATAGCAAGATGAAATGAGAGGTCTGGGCTGGTCTTCGAGCTGTGCAGATAAAAGTAATCAAATGACACTCCTGGAATGCAAATTGGCATTCTTGACTGCAGCAATTGCACAACCATGAAACATCTCTGACAGCAAGCAAGATTAGGACAAAATGTTATGTAAAGCACTGAACTCAAAAACTCACTAGAAAATTCAAAATGTAACAGTTACATTTAAATACAGCAATAGTCATCTCTGCTGTTGTCTTTTACTTTAATGTAATCACATACCCACCTGTCACAAATACCTCTATAATAAAAATGCAATGTAATTAAAGACATGCTCAGTTTTCTCCCCTAAAATTCCAGTCTTGTATTTTCACAAAATAACATTCCAAAATATTGGGGTTTGGTTATGTGTAAGATGTGTGCTTAAGGCATACTGTAATAATCTAAGGGTCTTAAAAGGAATTTCAGAATTTGCTTATAATGAATTAGTTTATTATCTATATTTAGATTTTCCTGCATCTACAGCAGGTAAAGGTGGATCATCTGAAATACTTAGGGGTCCATTTTAAAATTCATATGCTTTAGGAGTTAAAAGCAGAACATACATAGAGATGGATGGTTCATTAATACTGGACAGGTTAAAATGAAATGACAGTGTATCAGAGAGCTCATATGCCCCATTAAACTTCAGATTAAAAATTACTACAATATTTAAGGGCAAGGAAAGTTCCACATGCTTCTACAGGAACTTGGTATTCTTGTACAAATTTGCTGATCAGGCTTATTAATTATTACTGTCTAAAATGAACTCAATATTTAAATTGTGAACTGTATACTCTGAAACTATGACAAAAATGCTATCCCATTTTAAAATTTGTCTATGTAGATAATGAAAAATAGAAACTCTCTTCCACTAAAAAATATTTCAACAGTTAGCATACAGTTTGAGAAAATAAATATGTTATATTGTGCCTTCATTTCTCACCTAAAAATAGCTTCAAACCATTTAAACTGCTGTCCAGACACACACACAAAAAGACACTCATTGTCACTTTAATCCTGGGTACACCAGATTATTACATTATGTCTTTTGGGCATCAATTTTACAACAGCTTGACTCTAGGGTAAATGGGAACCATCATAAATCGCATGCTGCTTTCAAAACCACTTTAATTTCTGTCAGTGTTACTGTAACCACAGTCTTGGGCACATGCTGGGTTTTCCCCCCTCCTCTTTTGTTTTGTTTTGTTTTGTTCTGTTTTGTTATTGTTGCCTACATTTGACAGTTGCATGTCCTACAGTCCAATTCTGGCTTTGATCACTGAAACAAGACATGACATATTAGGGAGAGAAGGAACAAATACGAACCCTTCACCTCAAATTCTTACTTACGCATACATTGTATCAACAGTATATACATACGTACGTGTATATACATATGCATGTGTGTATATATATGTGTGTATCTCTCTATATACACACATATATATATGCATGTGTGTGTGCATGTGCATTTATATATATTCATCTCACACAAGACAGATATAGAATATCCTTGGAGTGAGGAGACAAAAGTTAAGTCAAAACAGGGCAACAGTCAAAGAGCAACTGTAAATATACTACTTCATTGAATAAAGGCTGATCGCTGTTCGTCACTAACTGAGGTCAGTCTACTATGAATAGTTATCATTATGCATCTTTAGTCGTGGCTCTAAATGTGCTTGTTCTTCTCAGCTGTTTAATCTCTCCTCGCATCTCAAGCCAGACAGGCAGACTTTAGTCAGATGCAGTCCTCTGTCATTTTGATTTTTAATTTTAAATTAAATGGTCGTGAAAGTAAAAACCGCTGCATTACAAAACCCCGTAAAGGAGACCTGCATTTGCACAGCGCATGAAATAAGCATCAAAAACTTGCTCGAAGTTTTTTAGGGGCTTCCCCTCTCCCTTTTAGTTAGGGCAACAACGTAACTCTCCAAGTTCTGGTAACAGCCGCTGATTGGAGAGGTGCAAACTGCAAGCACATGCACAACAAAAAGAAAACGAGTTACGGAGGAAAGGTGGATTTACACTTCCCTCTCCCTGCCTCAGGCGCTGCTTCATACGCAAACACACAGCTCCTTCCCCCGCTCTCAAAGGTTACCTTTACCGGGTTTGTAAACCTTACTTCCGAGCAGAAGGTGGTGTCCAAGAAAAAAAAGATCAGACCACTCTATGTCCGAGTCAACCCCAATTCACCTTCACTCTCCTTTTCTCCATAGGCATACACGTTTTTCTTACACTAGCCTCTCATCCTTAATGGAGGGAAGGAGGCGGTAAAAAGCATGTGGCCACCCCACTTCAACCCCCTAAACTCAAAGTTTAGCACAGCCTTAGTCATTTTTTCCCCCAATCCACGCAGCACAGAGCTGATTTATTTATTATCCTCCTTCGCCTTGCCCTGCTGCTTGTTTATTTGAAGGCTGAAACACACCGGATAGCGAGCAGGACTGCTTGTGTTACTACACAATTTATTAATCAAATCAAATCAAATGCTAGAATTAAAACGAAAGGCTGCTGGAAACTTCTTACCATCTCTGCATGCTCGTTGTCAAGTGCACCCCCTGCCTCTCGATCTCCTCTCAGCGGCAGTGCCCGCACCCTTCCTTTTACCTCTGGTCTCTCAGTGCCTCTCTTTCTCCCTCTCTCATCGACTCCGTCTTCCCCACTCCCCACTCCCCGTGATTTGAACTAAAATATATATATATACATATATATATACACACACACATAGATATATAGATATATATATATATACTCCCCGTTTGAAAAACTAAAATAAAATTAAATAAAAGACAGTAGCAGGAATTAAGAGTCTCTCTCCCCCGCCCTCCCCGCCCTCTCACTGACTTCCAAAACTTCAGCCCCAAAGTTCAGCCCGAGAAAGCAAAGAGGAAGAAAAGAGAAAGCGTTCCGCGGAGAGCTGGAAGTGATGGGAGGAGGGACCCAGGTTCGGGTCAGAGCCTCCACAGGTTGGTTTGTTGTTGTTGGGTTGTTTGGCTGGGGAAGGGAAGGCAGAGAGGCTGCGAGAGGGTCTGAGAGGGCAGCTTTACGTCCTCCTAACCCCGCGCTCTCGGGCAAGAGTGGCAAACAGGGAGGCAGAGGAAAGGGGAAAGAGAAGTCTCCGGGGGCGAAAAAGTAAGCCCCTATGTCTCGTCCCCCTCCCGTCCCCCCTCCCCCGCCCCCAACTCTCTGTGCCAGACGGGGACTGCGGCAGAGGCCGCCCGCGCCCAGCTGTCAAAAACGCCCAGCGGCCGCCGCCAACTTCGTGGTGAGGGCGCCCGGCGGCGCCGCGCGGGGCTGTCCGCCTCTCTCGCTTCCCTCTTCCCTCGTTCCCCTTCCCGCTTCTCTGCCCGGTTTCCCTTCACAGCGGCTGCAGTCTCTCTCGCTGCTTCTCCTCTTCCTTATCAGCTCCAGGCGCCGCTGGAGCAAGCGAGCGAGAAGGCGGCGAGGAGAAAGGTGGAGGGAGGGCTGGGAGAGGGCAGAGACACGGCGGGAAAGTAAGCGTAGCCCAGAGGAGGGAGTAAGGAGCTGGAGGGGAGCGGAGAGAGCGTTAGAAGGGAAGCGAAAAGTTAGGCAGATAAAAAGTTTTCGCTCGTGATGCCGGTTTCCCGCTTCCCACCCATTGCTCCATCAGCTCCCGGGGCTCGGCTGCGGCTGCTGCTGCTGCTGCTCGATGTGGGATCCGAAGAAATTTTTGTAAAAGGGTGGGTTTTTTTGGTTCGGATTGGGGGGAAGGGGGGGGGCGGAGGGGGGGAGGGAGGCGGGAGGAGGTGAGCCGTCACGGTTGTACGTTTGCAGGGAACAGACAAGAGTCACATCTGTGTGTGACACGGAGCCAAGTCAAGCGAAACCCTGCCCCGGCGACGGCGGCCGAGCGCAGAGCTGCCGCCCTCGGTGCGCAGACACACAACGGCTGCCGCGCGCGGCCTCAGGGAGCGCGCGGGGAGGGGGAGGGGACCTTTCCGCGCCCTCCCGCGGCCGCGCACGTACCGCCCGCCCCAGGGTTCGGCCTGACGGGCGGGTGCTGTGGGTAGGCGTTGCCGTTATCTGTCGTTGCACACCGCGACGTTTCTGCCTGGTCAGCGCCTCAGCGGGAGAAGGGCTGCGGGCAGCCAGTCCCCTTTTGGAGCCTTCCATTGCGAAATCTTTTGTTACCCTTCCCCTCACGGTGTCCCACTTGTCCCCATCGCACGACGTTGAGGGGGTGACAGACACCGAATGCGTCCTATGGGTTGCTTGACAAAGGGAGGATGGTAGAAGGCTATCAAGCTTTATGCAAAGGTACCGAGAGCCGATCCGGTCTGGCTATCCCTCCTGTCTTGCCCGTGAAGGCGCTGAGGGTCACCAGTGCTATCAAAACTGCCTCCCTTCCTCCATTCCTTCATATAAATACAAGATTAGGACCTGATCTTTAAAAGGTGAACTTTGGGAGAACTTTTAGGTGACGCGAAATACAAATACTAGGGCATTTCACATAATTCTCCCGTTTGGTGTGACTGGACACTTGGATGACCCAACAGGCACTTATGAGAATCGAGAAGAGGTCAAGTATATAAAACAGGTAGCTGCTCGGCATTTCTGATTTTTGCTGTATCTGCTATGGGCTAAACCCGCAGCAAACTCTTAATGTAATGAATGGCGTCTTACCATATTTCCAAGCTTTTTTACCATTTTTTTGTGTCTTTGTCTATTTCACATGCCTGTCAGAACAGGGAAGTGTGAATAATATATACGAGTATCAAACACAAGTTTTCACAAAAACTGCAGTATGGTATTTGTCAATGGTGTCCGTGTTTCTGTGGCAATTTAGTTCTGTTTTCTGCATATTTGTCAGATACCTTCATGAAGTATAATATGTATCAGCTTATGGGCAGGATTTTCAGCGTCCGCACTTCAACAGGATTAGTTTTGAACCTTGAGCTGTAGATAGGATGTGTCAGGCTTGGACAATGGTTCCAAGTGAGTTATTAAAGTATTTAGGATTTTTCTCCTTTTTTGTTTGTTTGTTTTCCTTTTATACAGGTTATAGGACCAACAAAAAATTTACGTTGTTTACTGTTGTACTGAAAATTAAAAAAAAAAACAACCAAACAACAACACAGGTATAATTAAGGCATGATTTGATTTCTGTCAAAGGGGGGAGATAAGAGAAAGCTATTATTTCAAAGTCACATTTTATCGTACATAAAAACACGTTTTCCCTTTTGAACCAGTGAAGGGCCAAGAAGTTGCCAAAAAATTGTGTTCACACAGCCCCCTAGTGGTTAAAGCCTTAACAAGTTCACATCCGTGTTCCCACATGAAGGAGGGCGGGTCCGGGCTACATTAACACGGATTAAACGTGAAGTGTTGCAAATTTAGCTGGCAAAAAGCATGGTCGCCTTCTAGAAAAGGCATATGCCATGCCCATTACAAGACTAACCTTTTCCATACAGTTTCGTAGAAGTGATTCAAAGCCTATAAACAGTTACAGTTTTGTGAAAGAGGGCTTTATGGCAGGTAGAGAGCCATTCAACTGAATTTAAAACCGTCTTTCCTTACTACTTTGGAAAAGTGGGCTGTTTTGTTGTTGTTGGTGGTGGTTTGGTTTGGTTTTGTTGTTTGTTTGTTTATTTACTGGGATTAGGCATCTGAAGAACATATTCCTATATACAGTACCCCAATAGAGTGATAATAACCTATATCACATATTATTTTTTTTTTCAAACAAAAAACCTGTTAAGTGTAACACAATCAGTAATAGCTTCCAGTTACCTTATTTTTAAAGAGTCATTCCTCTGCTATCTTCCTTGGTATTTAATTCAGCTTTTAAAAATCTCCTTTTTTTTTTTCCCCTTCTGTCAATAAGCCAGTGGCTTTTGTATTGACAGTATATTACAGCCTCTTGAAAGCTGCTGAGGAGGTAAAATAGCTGGAGGCAAGCTGGCTTTTGGGAGTTCTGATTCTTAGGTCGACAGTATGGGATTATGGGATAAACATTGTGCAATAAGACATTTCTCCTCAAAGGATCAGCAGTAGCAAAATAGCTAACGGGTGATATTTGAATATATGTAATTATTACACTTCAGAATGAACAAGCTCCAATCTTTTCCAAATTTTGCTTCTTTCAGAATCACATGTTCGGCTGCATACACAATAGTATTTTAAACCTGCGTCAAGATCTTTTTTTCAAGTTTGCCTGCTATGTGGCATATTCCAAGATAATCCTGAAAAGATAAGACTCTCATTGAAATACTATACCATCCACCTGCACAGTGACTTTTGTTTGTATGTATTGCTGTGATGACTGTGTCATCAGCACACATCATAGATATTGCAGGAAATTGCACTATCTCTTTACTTGTAGATTAATGAACACCTGAAAATACTGTGTACAGTATCTCTGACAATTTCAGCCTCATCCATAGGAATATCTACCCTATACAGCAAAAAAATTTCACACTGTAATTTTCCTTCCAAATCATCTGTAACCTTCATAAAATTAATAGTATTCATTCATCTGATATTAACATGACAAAGTCAGGTATAAAAATATTTGTGTTCACTTCTACTTTCTTTTTCCAGACTGGAACACTGAGATCATGCAAGTTTGAGATAAAAGTATAAGTAGGAACTGCAGCCTGAGGGTAATAGGAGTATAAATTATCTAAATTGTGATGTCTCTGGAATATGGTCTTTCTTCTCACAGAAGGAATTTATGGTTCACTTGAATCTTCTGCCCATTTTGGAAACCTGAAGGTTTTACCCAACCAACAGAGCAGAAGGTGGGACATAAGGCACCAGTAGCCTGTAGGGGGTTAGAGCAACAGTACAAACTAAAATCTTCTGTATTTGCATACATGATAAGATGTGATAGAAGTCTTCTAGAGAATAATATATTTGAAATGTAAATGAAAAACCACTTTACTGTTAGAAAGGAAAAAAACAGCGCAGAAATTTTGTGCAGTCCTGAATATAAAACTTATTTTCTATAATTCACAATTAGTAAAGGGGAAATAATCAAATTGAGCATGAAAATAACCATGAATATTTTAGACCAATATTAAATATTAAATATATTAAATCCTAATCTGATTGTTAGTTTTACTTTGAAATACACGTGTAACATCCATACATATACTGAACATTTATATTGAGGTCATATGCTGAGTATTACTCTACAGTAGATATCATGGCTTATAGGATGTCATAAGAAATCCTACTTCCTATTCGAGGTTTATCTTTCCCCCCTTTTTCTTTTTTCCCCCTCTTTTCAAATGTTTGTATTTGAGTTTTATGCTACTTAATCTGTCAGATTCTGACATTGCAGGAGAATGTCAACCCTTTCAAGAATTTGAATAAGAAATAATATCTATGCCTTTATTAAAAAAAAAAAAAAATAAGAAAAGAGAGGGACTAATGCTTTCCCTGGAAAACTATAATTCCATGGTATTTTAAAGGAAGAATTTGAAATTTGACCTGATGTAGACAGGGCATCAAAGATGCTTCTTCTGCAGGAGTTCACTTACATATAGCTATGGACCACAGGGACCTGAGCCAAGAATTGAAAACTAAGTGACCAACCATGAACATGTTGTTTAAAGTGAGTTGCCCAGTATTACACTGGAGCTCACAGACAGGGGTAGAATCAAATTCTCCAAGGTGAGATTTTGCTTTACCTACAGGTCTACCTTCCTCATTCATCACACACTTTAAAACTTCATCAGTAGATGAGCTAAAGTCTCAAGAAAGAGGCGTCATTCATTATGGAGACACTCATTTTAATTTAAAGGACATCACCCATTCTGTGTGTTTGATACAAGCAGGTTTTGCAAAGAGAAAACAGTACATGATCGTACTATTTCAGACACTATGCACTCATAATTTGAATTAATGTTGTGTAGAAACTTGTTATGAAGGTGTTTTCAAAATTCTAAAGATTTGGTGTTCCAATTGAAAAAGCATTTTTCTATTAAGAAAGTAAATTTTGGAGAAGCTAATTAGTTTTCTTTGCCTCATGTGCTAAAATACTGAAGAGAATTTGAAGTCTTTCCAACACTTAAGTATTGCTAGCATTTTTGAAGATTAAAAAAGGTTGCCTGGTAGAAGGGCTCTGCAGAGGGACCTCAACCAACTAGACAGATGGACGAAGTCCAATGGGATGGCATTCAACAAGTCCAAGTGCTGGGTGCTGCACTTTGGCCATGGCAACCCCATGCAGAGCTACAGGCTGGGGTTGGAGTGGCTGGAGAGCTGCCAAACAGAGAGGGACCTGGGGGTGCTGATTGACAGCCACCTGAGTATGAGCCAGCAGTGTGCCCAGGTGGCCAAGAGGGCCAATGGCATCCTGGCCTGCATTAGGAATAGTGTGGCCAGCAGGAGCAGGAAAGTCATTGCGCCCCTGGATTCTGCATTGGTTAGGCCACACCTTGAGTACTGTGTCCAGTTCTGGGCCCCTCAGTTTAAGGAGGACATTGAGACTCTTGAATGTGTCCAGAGAAGGGCAACAAGGCTGCTGAGAGGCCTTGAGCACAAGCCCCATGAGGAGAGGCTGAGGGAGCTGGGATTGTTTAGCCTGGAGAACAGGAGGTTCAGGGGTGACCTCATTGCCCTCTACAACTACCTGAGGGGTGGTTGTGGCCATGAGGGGGTTGGTCTCTTCTCCCAGGCAACCAGCACCAGAACAAGGGGACACAGTCTCAAGCTGCACCAGGGGAAGTTTAGGCTTGAGGTGAGGAGAAAGTTCTTCACCGAGTGAATCATTCATCATTAGAATGTGCTGCCCAGGGAGGTGGTGGAGTCACCATCCCTGGAGGTGTTCAATAGGAGATTGGATGTGGCACTTGGTGCCATGGTCTAGTCATGAGGTCTGTGTTGATAGGTTGGACTTGATGATCCTCGAGGTCTCTTCCAACCTTACTGATACTGTGATATCCATCTTTTTTTTCCTTTTGCACCATATCGTCTGTACCTAATCTCTTCTAGCTCTGTTTTAGAGCTTCCTACCACACAGCTTGATTTATCCTAAACTTTCCCAAATGAATTAGCAGATGTTCTTAAAGACAAATATGCTTCCAGTACTCTATGAGTTCGCCTGAAAGAACATATATTAAATTCAACAGTTAAAGATGTTGCTTTGTAGTTCTACAACCGCTTTTGTAAGAAACATTCAAAGGTTTTAAACATGAGCTAAGACACAAAACTGACAACTCACTTTAGAGATAAAAAAATAAGGTGCAATAAATTTCAGGAACTTACTTAAACTAGTAAAGAAAGTAAAAAAATACATATTTTTTTGATTTATTTGCTTGTTCTCTGATCATCTTTTCTGCAACAAGAATGTACACATTTGCATGTCGAAGCTCTATAGATCGAAGTTTCTTCTTTTTCTGTTGTCACTTTCAATATCTGCATATTAAAATTGTTTTCTATAGCTTAGTAATTGCTAGTCAGAGACCACACATAGCGTTCTTCATTCATTCTGGACTGGGTTTCTGCTTATCTCATATAACACTTGAGAATATTTTTCCCAAGTGAATCTCAATGTTTTTCAGTTCTCTCAGTGTTTTACCATTTGTTTTCCTTTTATTACTCCAGTCAAAAGTGGTGGCCCTGGTGAGTTAGTTGTATGCATGTTTGAAAGTATCCTTCCTCCCTTTTACCCAGTTTAACCACTTCAGTCTTGAACTTTAATTGTTGGTAACATTTGTGTAGTTTGCTTGCTTTTCTAAATGAGTTAACAAATGTGTTTAACAAACTACATCCTAGTCACAGCTGATAGTGATTGGTGGCTTGGCATCTTAAAGCAACCAAAATGTCATTTAATAATCCAGGGCAAGTCACAAAAATCTGTCATGTCCAGTCTTGAAAAATTACAGCTAAGATTTATCTCCTTTTACTAGAAAAAATTTTCTGCTATTTACACCCTGCTTAAATAGAGGCTTAAAATGGGTGTGGCAACCTAAGCCAAATGTGGTACAGAACATTAAAGCAGACTTTAAATAATGTGGAAATACGATTCCTCATGCATCACAACTTCTTTATTCCATTTTATTTCTTTTATAATTGCTTCAAGTATTAAAATATAATTTGATCTTTGTGACAAGAGAAAGAAAAGAGAGCAGAAGAATTGACAGCTCAATCCTTGCCTTCTTTCCAAAGGTCAACTTTTAGGTTTTGACCTCTCCTAGCAGAGGCTTTAGCTGCTATAATACAATATATTTAATAGGTCTTCTTTGAACTTGAGCATGGTTCTGAGTCTCACATCCAAGAGACTGGGCACTCTCACTGCTCTGTGTTAGAAATGCTTTGTAGAGGGCATCTACTGGACTTCTTTCCTTGTGCACATTGTGCCCAGGTGCAAAAAGGTGTAGACTTTATTATAGGCATTTCTTGAAATCTAAGGAACCTAAAGAAACTATAAATTAAAATACTTTGTCCCCAAACTACTCTCCTTTTTGAAGTACTTCTTCATCCTTGCACTTCTACTACTGGACCATAAGCCAAATACTGTTTGGAATTGATTCGTGCTGCCCAGATAGAACCCTGAAATTTTCTTCTGTCACTAAATACTATTCCCTCAGGGCAGACCTAGATGTGAGGCAATCACAGAATCACAGATCACAGAATATTAGAGATTGGAAGGGACCTCCAGAGATCATGAAGTCCAACCCCTCTTCCAAAAGCAGGATAACCTAGGATAGTGAATGACTCTAAAGAAGAGACATAGGAAGTTATCCATTTAAAGAGTGCAAGAAACTCTTCATTGTGCAATGCTCTCCCAAAAAGACTGGCTGTTCTTAGAATACCACATTCTAGCAACTGAAATTCCCTTTGTAAAATTATGATGAATATGGTGAACATTTTAATTTGATCCTCTATTTCTGATTTCTTGGTGCATCAGAAAAGCTACTGCATGCATATACCCTCCGCCCTGTGACTTCTGCAAATGAATTGCAAATGAAATGGCCTTCTATGAGCAGGTGACAAAATAGATGAGGGGCGAGCAACTGATGTAATTTACCTGGACCTGAGCAAAGCCTTCGACACTGTCCCACACCACATCCTGGTCTCCAAACTGGTGACACAAGGGTTTGATGGGTGGACCACTAGATGGATAAGGAACTGGCTTGATGGCCGCACCCAAAGAGTGGCTGTCAATGGCTCCATGTCCCAGTGGAGGCCAGTGACAAGCAGAGTCCCTCAGGGATCAGTCCTGGGACCTGTCTTGTTCAACATCTTTGTGGGGGACATGGACAGTGGCATTGAGTGCACCCTCAGCAAGTTTGCTGATGACACCAAGCTGTGTGGTGCAGCAGACACACTGGAGGGAAGGGAGGCCATCCAGAGGGACCTTGACAGGCTGGAGAGGTGGGCACAAGCCAACCTCATGAAGTTCAATAAGAGCAAGTGCAGGGTCGTGCATCTGGGTCGAGGCAATCCCAGGCACAAATCCAGGCTGGGCAGTGACTGGCTGGAAAGTAGCCCTGAGGAGAGAGACTTGGGGGTGCTGGTGGACAAAAAGCTCAACATGAGCTCTCAATGTGCTCTTGCAGCCCACAAAGCCAATCAGATCCTGGGCTGCATCAGGAGAAGTGTGGCTAGCAGGTCGAGGGAGGTGATTCTCCCCTCTACTCAGCCCTGGTGAGACCCCACCTGGAGTACTGTGTCCAGTTCTGGAGTCCCTATTACAAGAGGGATGTGGAGGTGCTGGAACGTGTCCAGAGAAGGGCCACAAGGATGGTCAGAGGGCTGGAGCACCTCTCCTATGAGAGCAGACTGAAGGAGTTGGGGCTGTTCAGTCTGCAGAAGAGAAGGCTCCGAGGTGACCTGATTGTGGCCTTCCAGTATCTGAAGGGGGCCTACCGGAAGGCTGGGGAAGGACTTCTCAGGATCTCAGGTAGTGACAGGACTAGGGGGAATGTAATGAAGCTGGAGGTGGGGAGATTCAGGCTAGATGTGAGGAGGAGGTTCTTCACCATGAGAGTGGTGAAGCCCTGGAATGGGTTGTCCAGGGAGGTGGTCGAGGCCCCGTCCCTGGGGGTGTTTAAGAGCAGGCTGGATGAGGCTCTGGCCAGCCTGATCTAGTGTGGGGTGTCCCTGCCCATGGCAGGGGGGTTGGAACTAGATGATCCTTGTGGTCCCTTCCAACCCTGAATGAAACTATGAAACTAGGAATACACTGTGTACAAGCAGGTGACTTATCTATGTTTGATACGTATAAGTAAAAAATTTTGGTAGGGCTCCAATTACCTTTGTGATCTAGACACCAGAATTTTAATGTTCCACTACTCAAAAGCATCAAAACAGCCACAGCTGCTGGGGAAGAGATAAAAATAAATAAAATGAAAGCCATATAATAAACACCCCTAGGCATCCTCCACACCTTTCTCTGAAAAAAACTGCTTTAAAACCTGTCCTAGTCCAAGGTGGCAGCATTGTCCCACAGATCACTGCAATGAGGTCAAGTTTCTTGTACCTGACCTGTTACTGCCAACTGATGGGTATTGCACTGGTAACAACTAAATACATTAATGCTAAAGAAGACATGTCACAGGCTGTGATAGAAGAACTATGACAATCATTACAAAATCAAGATTTAGCAGCAGCTATTAGGCATGATCTTCATTTCAGTGACATGAGTAGCAAATAAAATATTTGAACTTAAAACACCAGCTTTAATATATTTGAATAATCACAGAATTAGCTTTATCTTTCTTTGGATGCATATGGCTTAGCAGCTACAGTCTTGTGTGTTTTGTTGGTATGGAAAGTACACGAATCCAAGCTTCATTGTCAGTGCCTCCCATAACATTATTGCTATTTCCTGTTTTGGTCTTTAATAATATAGTAGAGGTTAGGGTTTCAGTATGTTTTCTTCTATTTTTTCCCCTTACAATTTTAAAGAATGGCTGAAATACCATCCAAATAACTTTTACAATGAAGCTGACTAGTTACTGTCTCTATACTTCTAACTCCTTTGCATATTTCTCTTAAAAGACAAAAAGTACTTCCTTGTAACTTAGGCCTCTTTGTGTTCTCATTCCTTTATAGACCAGACAGATCCACATAAGCATTGCTTAGTACATTGTAAGAGATGCCAATAGAATGGGAGTTAAAATAAACCCTATATCTAAAAAGGATGATTTTTAATTGGAATGCTATGTTTGTGCAGCTTCTGGTCCTCCATATATAGTTCTAGGAGGCATTTATTCAGGAAATCTGTTGTAGAAGCACACCAATGGATATATTTTTCCAGACTTTAGAGGGAAATGCTGTTCATTGGGAGTATAACTAGCTCAGAATACTTCATTCTTGTAACAGACATTGAAACAAATACATTATGAGCTACTTCTAGCCCATTAATATTTTACTCTTTACTTGCCTTATCCAGAACAATTTTACTCACCTCCAGGCTTTAAAATACATTATGATATTACTGTTATCAAGTCTAGGCCAAAAATTTCTGTTCAAAACTTAAACACTGATACTAGAAAAAATTAATCCATCCATCAATACATGATAGCAACAGATTAGTGGTATTGTACCTTGTGGGTGAAAATCAGGTATTGTGATGTTGAGCAGGGGATACAAGTGATTTGTCACCACCATTATATATGACAAACAGAAATACAGTACTTCATTTTAACTTGAATCTGTGCAGTCTGTGTGTCACCTTGAATTCATATAGTTGCCAAGTTTTGGATCTGGATTATCTCAGAACATATGTTTTGAGACAAGATTAATATTTGTAGGTGTTGGTCCAGAATTCTCTATGTTCTCCATAAGTGGCCTAGTCCAGTACTCCATTATCTTCACTGTTAGATTTTTCTAAATATCTAAACAAATATTTTTTTTTTTGCCTGTAAATAAAGTGATTCCAACCTGTCCTATTCTCCTCAGACTTCATAGCAGACTTTTGAATGCTGGACGAGTGATGTCATGTTCTTTGCAGGCTTCACCTCCCTCATGGACCAACCAATGCCTCTTCCTTGAAGCATATCTCACAGGATCTATTTTTTTTTTAAATTATTAACACTCTTGTTGCTTTTTGCTGAGTACTACTCAACTTACCATGAATGTCAGCAAGTTCACTGATCTGATTTGTAAATACTTCTCTAGCTGAAGCATTTTGTGATCCAGACAATAGAGTGATTACCTTGTGTATTTTATATGTTCTTGGTAGTACAGCTCAAAATTACATTTGCCTTTTATTATTACACTGATCTAGTCAGTTTATATTCCAGTCTTGCTTGGTCTCCCCATCTGTATTAGTGTCATCCACAGTACCCAAGATACTAATCTTTGATGGTTTGGTGTGAGCTTTTTTTAACCTTACTCTGTGTTCCTTCAATTACTTTTAAACAATCCCTATCCACTTTCAATTTACCAAGACCCATTTAAAATATGTGTACTCTGTCAGCAGAGTTGTTACTAAAATTATGATAAACATGATACTTGTCAAAATTCCTCTCCAAATAAGTCACACCATGTGTTTCAAGACATAGCTGAGCCAAGTAGTTGTGACTGTTGATCCAAAGATTGCCAGCTCAGTCTAAAAGTACAGATCAAATAAGATAGAAACCAGCCTCATAAATACCATTCACGTGATTCTTTAAACTTATTGTAGATAGCCTAGTAGCTCTGTGCAGAACAAACTTGTATCCTGAAAAGCTTATCTGTTCAGGTTTAACTGCAACCTTGGCAATAGAGCACAGTGGAGTGGTAGAGACTTGTACATTGTTTTCTGAAAACTACTTTTAAGACCTACCCAGGATAACAGACCCTGAGGGTGCTAAGTTCCAGTTGGCTTGACATAGAGCTGTAGATTCACTTAAGGTTATTGGAAATTGTCAAAGGTTAGGGCTAAATGTCTGACAGACACACTATATTAACCCCTCTACCTTCCTAAAAGGGAAGAGAATGGGAAGAATGGAGAGAGACTTATGAATTGGAAACTAAAATGGAAAGTACTTAATACAAATAATAACAATAACATTAAATATATATAAACCCAATATGGGACCAAATCTCCCTGATGGTAGTTAGGTAACTCACTACTGATGATGTGGCAGAAGTCCTAGACTGGACTCAGTGGCAGATAGAAACTTTATTCAGAAGTTGGATTCTAGAAATGGACTCAAGAATGTATAGATAAGGATCAAAGGCAGAACATACAGAGTCCTTCTCAGATGCTGGCCTTTGAAGAAGAGAGCTTGACCATTGAGATCTCTCAGCTTTGTACCAAATATGATGTACGTGGAATGGAATATCTTATTGGTCAGTTTAGGGCCACCTGTCCTCTTCATTCCTCCCCACAGGTGGAGTTTTTACTCTCTACCCCACAATGTAATACACAAGATTTAGCCTTGGCACTAGTCCTTGGCACTAACTAGAAGCATCAGGCATTATCACTACTAGAAGCAGACGCTGTCTGCAGATGTATGTTCTTAATTTCAGAAAGTTTAGTTAATTAGAAGAGACTGAGCCAAACAAACAAACAAACAAAACAAACCAAAAAAACCCCACCACAACACAACTGTACAGAATTAGTTCTGTTCTAATTCAAACCAGGACAGAAAAACTTAAAATTATTACAAACTAGGTCTCACAATATGACATATCCTCAAGTGTGAAAAGTTTATTTCAGATGTCATTGCATTTAATGCATGGCCCCCTTCTTCCTAAAATCTCACTACACCCAGCAACTGTTCAGTGTTTTCCTGCTGAGATTTTTTTCAGATTCTTGGATGATGATACATAGGTGTGAATATAGCTGTCTGTTTAGTCAAATATGCAAAAACAAGGAATCAAATTGAAGTCTTTCACCCTGTCTTGCAGACCACAGTGAAGATAGTTGGGTGGCCCAGAACTAATATGTGATATGTAAGTCATATCTAGACTGGGGGTTTCTTAAATCACTGTATTCTCAGGAAGCAATAATTTTTGGACTGGAAGCAAGATGATTATTTTGTCTTCCTGTAAATCTTTTCAGATTCTAGTTGTGATTAGAATATGAGGAGACCTCTCCAGTGTGATATTCACTAAATACATCTCATATCACAGCCAAAATGAGAAATCTATGAAACTTACAGTACTGTCTTTTCAAAGTAGAAATGCATTTGTTTGCAGAAATGTGTTTATGTAAACAACAGGAATAAAGTAAAGCAGAATTAGACAGCTTTTGCATAAAGGCTGTCCAAAGATACATAGCATTTACAAAGCTGCAAATCTTAGAGATATATTAGTAGAAATTAATTGGTTACAGTATTCTTTATTAGTACAGAGCCTTAAGAATAAAAGCTTTCAAGTCATGGAGAGAACAGACTCTACACAAAGGAAGATTTGGATCTGTGAATTACATTTCATAAGTCAGTTGAAAGTATTATATAATTTAACCCTACATTTTAATGCAAAATTCAGGCACTATTTTACAGGGAATGAGTATATTTCACCCTGTCTTGGTAATTTCTGTTGATGTTCATGTGTCTTGCAAGCTTCCCTCAATCATTTGCCGCTGAAGTCCGTTCTATTGACAATCAGATCTCCATGCTGAGAGCTAGGATGGAAAATAGTTATGATTAAAGATACGTATAGCTGCTATTACTGATCCTAAGGAGTTTATTTTGGACACCAAGGATTTATTTTTTTCCCACTTTTGTAAAAGCTTGGGTGTGTGCTTGAAAAAAAACAGGTTCCCAATGAGGGAGGAGAATAATTGTTACCTGGTTCTGTCTACTGTTTAGGCACTGTAGTGTATTTAAGGTAAGCAGCAAGATTGAAAGCCATATTGTTGTTATTGTTACTCCTACTTAAGATGAATGTACATATTTACTTTTATTCTACAGACACAGGGTTCTTTAAGGGACCACAATCAAATTCAGATTAAGTTCTGTCCTATGCTTTAAAAGAAACTTCATGTTTGTCAGGTTTGTTTGCTTGTTTCTTTGGTTGTGGGTTGTTTTATTGTTTGGTTGACTTTGGGGGTTTGTGTGTGTGTGTTTTGTGTTGGGGTTTTTGTGTGTGTGCGTAGTATTTTAAAATAAAATTTGTCTGCTTTCCTTTATTAACATTGACAGAAGGGCAAATAAGTAGAAACAACTCGTATTCAAAATTCTGCTGAATGTGTGAAGAAAAGTAACTGCTTTCAGCTCTCTTAGAAGGAACTAAATAGTCCATCTCAGGAAGTAGTTAACTGCTTTCAAATACTTCAGGAACGCTTATGTGGTATTGTCTAATAATATAGTTTATATATTCCTAGCAGATCATCCACATATGAAAAGCATATCAATGTTTAATTATAAGGAAATAGTTTAAGAACACCTGTTGACAACAGTTGTTCTATCCTCAATGCTTAGCAACAGCTGCACTTCTAGACAGTCTACCTGACTCAGGCACATAGCTTCATTCTACTGCAGAATTTCTTCTGTGAATACTCAGAATTGCTTGTCTCAATGTACTTTGCCTTCCAATGCTGATCTAATACTTCCAAGTGACTTATTTAATGAAATTACTCCTTTCCTCTTTTTGCCCTTCTATTTTCTCATGTCATCAACGACTTAGGCATCTCCAGTAACCACTGACAGCTTTATCTTCAAACTCTCTCTGCTTCTTCCTCTGCTCTTCATATTAGATACATGATCTCCAAAGACTACTAGCAGTCAGTAAAACTTGTATTTTAACTTTCAAGCCACTTCCTTTTACACTTCCATCCTGAGACAACATTTCTTCCATAAATTAAAAATAATTTTAAAAATTAAACTAAATTTTGCATGGAAATACATAAATTACTACATACATTTTCCCACATAAAATAATTTACATTAATATATGTTAGTAAATCTACTTCTCACTCTAGGGGTAGCAAGCATGTCTTCTGAATCAAAGGTGCTGTCATCTTAACATATATTATAAATTCTTAGTATCAACAAAAGCACTTTTCAAGATTGTGCATATTTTTACATATTAACAAACATGCTATTCACAACTAGAGGTATACACCAAATCTGCAAAACTGAAAGAGTTACCCTAGTGGAGGAGTATCTCATGGGAAACCTTTTGTTTGTTTGTTTGTTTTTGAGGGGGTGGGGGAATTGGGTTCAGTTTTGTTTTCCTTACACTTTTGTGTCATCCACGCTAAGTTAAAGGCTCTTTGTGGTTCAGTTCCTCCTGTGTAAAATAGGAAGTTTACAACTTTGAGAGGCAGAGAGATGTATACTCAGATAAAGCTATGAGATTAAGACCCTGGCCACTAAATATACTACACTGTAGTAGTGCACCTTTTCACCAAAAAAAAAATCATTGCAAGGGATCAAGCTTTCTTGGGACTGTGGAATTCTGTACATATCTTACCAATTTCTGTTCCCAGTACAAGATGTATTTTCTAACTTTGTGGCATCTAGTGTAAACATATGGCAGGTAACATTTTATGTAGTTATATAAATACTTCAAAACACTCCAGTGTATGTTATTCTGCATCTATGAGGAGGCTGAGAGGGCACAGTTGATGATGGATGCGAATTATATTGCTGGGGCACTGATGAGATAGGATTGTGAGAAGAGTAAGGAAAAACCTCAGTGTACAAAATCCATTTAATGGCTTGTAATAAAGGCAAGCAAATGGAGATTAATAAGTTTCCTGTTAAACAAAAGAAAGATATTGAACATGTAGAACAGATAAAGAAGCATAAGACCTTGCATATAAAATAAACAGAAATGGACAACAGAAAGATACAGGCTCTTTGTTCCTTATTCCTACCTTTCATTTTCACTGTCATTTCTATAAGTAAAAACTATCATCTGATCACTTTATTTCAAGTATATTATAAGAATCCTTTTTACAATGCAATTTACACACATTTTCTTCCCTGATTTTAGGCAGATATTCAACTGTCTGTCAAATATTTTAGAGGTTTTTTTTTACAGTATTTGTAATTTCCAACTGTAGTGGTTTGAGCCTTAACTGGGAATGAAAAGCCCAAATGGGGAAAAGGCTGACAATCTCTTCCCCACTCCCCCCCCACCTCCCTCCAAACAGAGAGGGAAAGAAAAAAAAGTGGTAAGGAGCAAACCCACTAAACAACAATCTGGAGTCAGCTTGGAAGTAGAGAGGCAAAGAATTTTTCTTTAAACTATATATATATATGACAATAACAGGAAAAGTTCACAAGGGCAAGGAACAAGAGTGGATGGGAGTGGGACAGAAAAGAACAATACAAAACCAGTCTTTCTCTGAGGAGGCGCAGAGGCAGCAGGGAAAAGGATCAGGTCCGGCCACGTGGCTGAGGAGCAGGAGGGCAGCTGCAGTAGCTCTCATCCAGCAGAGGCAGGAGCCAAAAGGAGATCCAACAGCTATGATGTCCTGCTTTTTATACCCTGCCTGGGCAGGGAAGGGGGAGTGGAACAGACTCCGCTTTCCCAGGGGGAAACGCCCTGCAGGGAGGGTAAAGTACCTGCAAGCCCTCCACCCTGCTTTGTCTCTTTTGTTTTCAGAAAAGGGCGTTAACCCACCACGCCAACTGTGATTTCATTCACCTGCCTTCAAACACCTTTCCTCCATTTACCTCCAAGCCATTCTTTGATGCCATTAAATTTCTTTTGCATTTAGTTCTGTATGTTGAAAAAATATTTCCCTTAAGATTTTTACTGTATCAAAAATTACACTAAGTACAATACAGGTACTAGTAAAAGCAAATTATTTTACCTTCGAGAATTAGCACGCTCAATGCTGTGAGTTGCATCATGTAGTAAAGTAAACTACT
Source organism: Melanerpes aurifrons (assembly GCA_011125475.1). Lineage (NCBI taxonomy): Eukaryota > Metazoa > Chordata > Aves > Piciformes > Picidae > Melanerpes > Melanerpes aurifrons. Next base: position 3,584,236 of record WWNC01000082.1, on the reverse strand, counting down.
ATGGTAACAGTTACAATGTCTAAGATGATTTTTCATTTTATGTGTGGGTTCTTTTCTCCCTTCTTTAAAAGAATACTCTTAAAAACATTCAAATGTCACTAGCAAATTGAATGTTTTTCTAACACTTTTGAGGAAAAAAGGCTCATAGTAATTTTATTGCCTGTTTTTGATCTATTTACTTCATATTACTTCAGAACATGACCACAAATAAAAAGGCATCAAAATTGCAGCAACTGAAGGTTTTGTGATAAAATATCAGGATTTCATTCCTTCCTTTATGAATGTGAGTCATCCATACAGTACTCTGAGAAGGAATAACCAGGTATTTGCATATAAAGGTATTCATCCTCATGGAGGGGAAAATCTGCAGGGCAATGGACTGGAAGTGGTTAGAAAGAGAACTTTTGATAGAATCCCACAAAGCTGAAGCAAATAAAGTGACAGTGGCCAAGAAGCCAATAGTACACTTGGGTACATTAAGAAGAGTGTGTCCAGCAGGTCCAAGGGAGGTTCTCCTCCCCCTTTGCTTAGCCCTAGTTAGACCACATCTGGAATATTGCGTCCAGTTCTGGGCTTCCCAGTTCAAGAGGGACAGGGAACTACTGGGGAGTGTTCAACAGAGAGCTACAAGGATGATTAAGGGATTGGAGCATCTCTCTTACGAGGAGAGTCCTGGGACCATTTGGTCTGGAAGGAATAAGTCTTGATAAGCCTCTGACCTCACGGTTAATCTTTTCTTTCCATTTCTTCCTTTGCCCTGAAAGTACTGTTTTCCTGATACACCTTCAGACTGATTATTTTCTATTCAGAATAAATGATAAGAAAATGGAAACAAGTGTTTTCCTCAGGTCTTTGTTCAAGGTTTTCAGGGAACAGTGAAGGATGTCACTGTGAACATCTATAGCTGTGGCAAACAGTTCAGCTGCTCCATAGTTGCTGTATCCAGCATGGCTTTCCATACATTGCGGCAATATTTGCACTAATTTTTTATTCCAGAATTTAAATTATATCAATATAGATTCCTTACTTTTAGTGAGGAAAAATGAGTTTAAGTGAGAATCTCACTGACCTTTTATGGGGCAAAGTGACCCAGTCACCTTACTTTGAAGAGGGCAAGAAGAACAATGGTGATGACAAAAAAAGTGTGTTTGACAGAATTCTGCACCATTGTCATGAGGCCAATTGTAAAAATCCATAATTGTGCTTAGAATGAAAGGCTAGACAGTAAAATGTTTTTTTATTCCTGTGATTTTTTGTTTGTTTATTTTCTCCTGATACTGGCTGGGGAAGGGGAATAAAGAGCTAGAGCCAGACATTCACTTTCCAGTGGAAAGAATGGAAGACCGGAAGGGGTCATCTTTGGATATATGCAGAGGATGACATAGCTTAATAACCCCTCAAGGGAGCATATATTTCTATAGAAAAAACAAAGCTCCTTGGAGACCTCAATGACAAAGTTACTCTAGTTTCAGAAGCTTCTGTTTCTCAAATCAAGAACTATCAAATGGAGTAGTAACAGATGTTCCTAAGGGAGATGAATAAACTGAGATCTCCAATGAGCAGTATCCATACCACTCAGGGAGAAGTATAGATCATCCAATTCCAGAGTGTTTATAGCTTACATCCCAAGTTTCTCCTTCGTGCTCTGCTGAGGCTTTTGCAAATCCCTACATGTATTAAAAATGCTAACAACACTCCATACTTCCCTGACAGACTGCATATCAGTTGAGAATAGAAATTCAGCCTGGATACCAAGTCATTCTAGCATGGAGAACAGTCATACACAAGGATGACCAGTAGTTATTAAACTATTGTACTACACAGAAGTTTCTCCGTGTGAATTGAATTAATTAATTTATTAGTAGCAAAATAGCCAGGTGGGTCAGGCTAATTAAGATTATGATTACTAATTGCCGGCACTGGGGACAGTCTGAGTGGTTGCAGAAGCAATAGATGCAGTTTATTTGTAACAGCTTTATGTCAAAGAATCATAGAATTATAGAAGCACAGAATGGTTCAGGTTAAAAGGACCTTAAAGATCACCTAATTTCAACCCTGTGCCATGGGGAGGATACCTCCTGCTAGACCAGGTTGCTCAAGGCACCATCCAGCCTGGCTTTGAGCACTTCCATGGTCAGAACATCCACAAGTTCTATGGGCCACCTGTTCCAACACCTCACCACTCTCATGGTGAAAATTTTCTTCCTAATGTTGAGTCTCAATATATCTTCTTCCAGTTTGAAGCCATTACCTCTTGTCTTGTCACTATATGCCTTTGTAAAATATCCCTCTTGAGATATCCTATAGGCTCTCTTCACAGTATCACAGTATCTTAGAGGCTGGAAGGGCCAAACCCCCTGCCAAAGCAGGATCACTTAGGGTAATCTGCACAGGAATGCATCCAGGTGGGTTTTGAAAGTCTCCAGAGAAGGAGACTCCACAACTTCCCTGGGCACTCTCTTCCAGTGCTCCATCATCCTCACTCTAAAGAAGTTTCTCCGCATGTTGAGATGAAATCTTCTATGTTGAAGTTTGAACCTGTTGTTCCTTGTCTTATTACTGTGCTCCACCAAAAAGAGGTAGGCCCCCTCCACTTGACACAGTATCACAGTATCACAGTATAACTTAGGTTGGAAAGGACTTGGAGGATCATCGAGTCCAACCTATCAACACAGACCCCATGACTAGACCATGGCACCAAGTGCCACGTCCAATCTCCTCTTGAACACCTCCAAGGAGGATGACTCAACCACCTTCCTGGGCAACCCATTCCAATGACGAATGATTCACTCGGTGAAGAACTTCCTCCGCACCTCGAGTCTAAACTTCCCCTGGCACAGCTTGAGACTGTGTCCCCTTGTTCTGGTGCTGGTTGCCTGAGAGAAGAGACCAACCCCCTCATGGCCACAACCACCCCTCAGGTAGTTGTAGAGGGCAATGAGGTCACCCCTGAGCCTCCTCTTCTCCAGGCTAAACAATCCCAGCTCCCTCAGCCTCTCCTCACAGGGCTTGTGCTCAAGGCCTCTCAGCAGCCTTGTTGCCCTTCTCTGGACACGTTCAAGTGTTTTGATGTCCTTCTTAAACTGAGGGGCCCAGAACTGGACACAGTACTCAAGGTGTGGCCTAACCAAAGCAGAGTACAGGGGCACAATGACCTCCCTGCTCCTGCTGGCCACACTATTCCTAATGCAGGCCAGGATGCTATTGGCCCTCCTGGCCACCTGGGCACACTGCTGGCTCATACTCAGGTGGCTGTCGATCAGCACTCCCAGGTCCCTCTCTGTTTGGCAGCTCTCCAGCCACACCGACCCCAGCCTGTAGCTCTGCATGGGATTGCCGTAGCCAAAGTGCAGCACCCAGCACTTGGACTTGTTGAATGACATCCCATTGGACTCTGCCCATCTGTCCAGTTGGTCGAAGTCCCTCTGCAGAGCCTTTCCACCCTCTAACTGGCTAACATCTGCCCCTAACTTGGTGTCATCTGCAAACTTGCTGATGACTGACTCTACCCCCTCATCCAGATCATCAATGAAGATGTTGAAGAGGATGGGGCCCAGCACTGATCCCTGGGGGACGCCACTGGTGACTGGCTGCCAGCTGGATGTGGCACCATTCACTACTACTCTCTGGGTCCGGCCCTCCAGCCAATTCCTAACCCAGCACAGAGTGTAGTGGTCCAAGCCACAGGCTGACAGCTTAGCCAGCAGTTTGCTGTGGGGGACGGTGTCAAAGGCCTTGCTGAAGTCCAAGTAGACCACATCCACAGGCCTCCCCACGTCCACCAGACAGGTCACCTGATCATAGAAGGAGATCAGGTTGTTGAGGCAGGACCTGCCCTTCCTAAATCCATGCTGGCTGGACCTGAGCCCTTGTCCGTCCTTCAGGTGCGCAGTTATTGCCGCCAGGATAATCTGTGCCATCACTTTCCCTGGCACTGAGGTCAGGCTGACCAACCTGTAGTTTCCAGGTTCCTCCATCCGACCTTTCTTATGGATGGGGACCACATTGGCCAGTTTCCAGTCATCTGGGACCTCTCCAGTGAGCCAGGACTGGAGGAAAATGATGGAGAGCAGCTTGGCCAGCTCATCTGCCAGCTGTCTCAGCACCCTAGGATGGATCCCATCCGGTCCCATGGACTTGTGAGTGTCCAAGTGGCTCAGCAGGTCCCGAACTAATTCCTCATGGATTACCAGGGCACCACTCTGCTCCCCGACCCCATCGCCCAGCTCAGGAGGTGTGGTGGGTTGGAATAAACCTTTATTAGAATAAACCAAACCAGGTTGGAAGAGACCTTCAAGATCATCGTGTCCAACCCATCAACCAATCCAACCCACCCAAACAGCTAACCCATGGCACTAAGCAACCCATCAAGTCTCCTCCTGAACACCTTCAATGACGGCGACTCCACCACCTCCCTGGGCAGCCCATTCCAATGGGCAATCACTCTCTCTGTATAGAACTTTTTCCTAACATCCAACCTGAACCTCCCCTGGCGCAGCCTGAGACTGTGTCCTCTTGTTCTGGTACTGGGTGCCTGGGAGAAGAGACCATCATCCACCTGTCTACAACCTCCATTCAGGTAGTTGTAGAGAGTGATAAGGTCACCCCTGAGTCTCCTCTTCTCCAGGCTGAGCAACCCCAGCTCCCTCAGTCTTTCCTCATAGGGCTTGTGTTCCAAACCCCTCACCAACTTTGTTGCTCTTTTCTGGACTCGTTCCAGCAAGTCAACATCCTTCCTAAACTGAGGGGCCCAGAACTGGACACAGGACTCGAGGTGCGGCCTAACCAGTGCAGTATACAGGGGCAGTATGACCTCCCTACTCCTGCTGGCCACACTGTTCCTGATGCAGGCCAGGATGCCATTGGCCCTCTTGGCTGCCTGGGCACACTGCAGGCTCATGTTCAGCCTACCATCGACCAGTACCCCCAGGTCCTCTCTGCCTGGCTGCTCTCCAGCCACTCTGACCCCAGCCTGTAGCACTGCATGGGGTTGTTGTAGCCAATGTGCAGAACCCGGCACTTGGATGTGTTAAATCTCATGCCATTGGATTCTGCCCATCTGTCCAGCCTGTCGAGGTCCCTCTGCAGAGCCTCTCTACCCTCCAGTAGATCAACTCTTGCCCCCAGCTTGGTGTCGTCAGCAAATTTACTGATGATGGACTCAATGCCCTCATCCAGATCATCAATAAAGATGTTAAAGAGCACAGGGCCCAACACTGATCCTTGGGGCACACCACTAGTGACTGGCCGCCAGCTGGATGTGGCACCATTCACCACCACTCTCTGGGCTCAGCCATCCAGCCAGTTCCTAACCCATCGCAGTGTGCTCCCGTCCAAGCCATGGGCTGACAGCTTGGCCAGCAGTTTGCTATGGGGTACAGTGTCAAAGGCCTTGCTGAGGTCCAGGAAGACTACATCAACAGGCCTCCCCACATCTACCAGGCGGGTCACCTGATCATAGAAGGAGATCAGGTTGGTCAGGCAGGACCTGCCCTTCCTAAATCCATGTTGGCTAGGCCTGATCCCTTGGCCATCCTCTAAGTGCTGTGTTATTGCACTCAGGATGACCTGTTCCATAATCTTGCCTGGCACTGAGGTCAGACTGACAGGCCTGTAATTCCCTGGCTCATCCAACCGGCCCTTCTTATGGATGGGCACCACGTTGGCCAGCTTCCAGTCCTCTGGGACCTCGCCAGTGAGCCAGGACTGCTGGAAAATTATGAAGAGTGGCTTGGCCAGCTCATCTGCCAGCTCTCTCAGCACCCTAGGATGAATCCCATCTGGTCCCATGGACTTGTGGGGATCCAAGCTGCTAAGGAGAGTTCCAACCACCTCCTCATGGAACATAGGGAAACTGTGCAGTTCCCTGGTTCCTTCTGCCAGCTCTGCAGGCCAGCTGTCAGGAAGACGTTCTGTCCTTCTAGCAAAAATTGAGGCAAAGAAGGTGTTAAGTATCTCTGCCTTTTCCTCATCCTTTGTTACAATGTTCCCCTCCGTGTCCACCAAGGAGTGGAGGTTGTCCTTTCCCTTCCTCTTACTATTAATGTATTTATAGAAGGACTTTTTGTTGTCCTTCACAGTAGAGGCCAGTTTAAGCTCCAAGTGTGCTTTTGCCTCCCTAATTTTCTTCCTACAAGACCTAGCAACATCCTTAAACATTCTGTGGGTTGCCTCCCCTCTCTTCCATTGGTGATACACCCTCTTTTTTTCCCTCAGTTCCATTAAAAGTTCATGAACCATCCAGGCTGGCCGTCTGCCCCGCGGCTCATCTTCCGGCACATTGGCACAGCCTGTCCCTGAGCCTTCAGCAATTCTTCATTGAAGTAGGTCCAGCTCTCCTGGACCTCTTTGTTTTTAAGGGCTTTATCCCAAGGAACTCTCTGAATTAGTTCCTTGAGTAACCCGTCTGCCCTCCAGAAGTCCAGAGTGGAGGTCTTCTTGCTGCACCTCTTGGCTTGACCAAAAACCGAAAATTCAATTATCTCGTGGTCACTGGACCCCAAACACCCTCCGACCACCACATTGCCCACCAGTGCTTCCCTGTTGGTGAAGAGGAGGTCAAGCATAGCTTTGCCCCTGGTAGGCTCTCGCAGCACCTGGGATAAGAAGCTGTCCTCCATACATTCTAAGAACCTTCTTGACTGTCTCCTCTCTGCTGTGTTGAGTTCCCAGCAGATGTCAGGCAGGTTGAAGTCGCCCATGAGAACAAGGTCCGGAGATCTTGAGACAGTCTTAAGCTGCCTATAGAATGCTTCATCAACATCTTCCTCCTGGTTGGGTGGTCTATAACAGACTCCAACCAGGTGTCTGCCCTGCTGGTCTTCCCTCTAATTCTTATCCACAAGCATTCAACCCGATCGTCCTAATCTCCATCTCAATGGCATCTAGTGCCTTCCTGATGTACAGGGCCACCCCTCCACCCCTTCTTCCTTGCCTGTCTCTCCTGAAGAGCTTGTAACCGTCAATTGCAGCGCTCCAGTCATGTGAGTCATCCCACCACGTCTCTGTGATGGCAACTACATCATAATTTTCCTGCTGCATCAAGGCTTCCAGCTCCTCCTGTTTGTTACCCATGCTTCATGCATTAGTGTACATGCACTTCAGCTGGGCTGCTGGTTTCACCTCCGACTCTAGCTTGTCGCCCCCAGACTCTTGTCTGAGAGGACTATTTTCAGCCCCTTCCCCCTTCGAAACTAGTTTAAAGCCCTGTCGATGAGACCCACCAATGCCCTACCCAGGATCTTTTTACCTTTGGGGGACAGTCCGTTCTCATATACAGTGACCTTTCCCCTTCTCTGGGACAGACGTACTCCATCTGTTGCCAGCTGGCCTGGTGCAGTAGAAAGTTTCCCAATATCAAAAAAACCAAAATTCTTTTGACTGCACCAGCCTCTAAGCCACTTGTTGACTTCAGCTGCTGACCTGTTCCTTATGGTATTCCTGCCTGCAGTTAAGGGTATTGATGAAAAAATTATTTGTGCCCCTGACCCCTCAACCAGGTCTCCCAGAGCCCTGAAGTCATCTTTGATAGCCCTGGGAGTTCTGATTGCAACATCATCATTGCCTAACTGCATAACTAGTAAAGGGTAGTAGTCAGAGGGTTGCACCAGTTTAGGCAGCCTACTGGTAACATCGTTAATTTGGGTTCCTGGCAGACAACAGAGTTCCCTATGAGATGGGTCAGGCCGACATATAGGGCCCTCCATTCCTCTCAGAAGGGAATCACCAATAACAATTACCCTCCTCTTTTTTTTAAGGGAACAGGTCCTGATGCCAGCAGAAAACTGTTTTACCTTCGTCTGCTTTGCCTTAGGCTGTTTAACCTTATGCTGCTTAGCCTTAGGGAGAACCCCAGAAGGTGTGTCCTCCGGCATCAGGACCACCTCACCCTCAATCTCCAGTGCTCCATATCTGTTTTCCAAGAGCAGCGGGAAGGTGAGGGAGGCAAGGAGGTTTAACTTTGTGTCTTTTGAGAGGAACCTGCGTCCATTCCCCTCTGCTTTTGAATAACCAGCCTCTGCTGGGGAGCCTGCAGAGCCTGCTTGCTCTGATTTACCTCTTTCCTCTTCTGATTCACCTCTTTCCTCCTTTGGCCCATCTCCTTCCTCCTCTGATTCATCTCTTTCCTACATTTCCTTACACTTCTAAGGCTAGCAAACTTATCCTTCAGTCTGGCCACCATATTAAGCAGATAGTCAACCTGCTCACACCTTATACAAGAGTTGCCCCCACTACCCTGCATCTCAAGTGCCAGGCTCCAGCATTCTCTACAGCCAGATACCTGGACAGCTACCTGCTTCTGTTCTACCTCGGTCTGGGTCGACACTGATTTTTTTAGGGAGAACACTGATTTTTTTAGGGAAGGGTAAGGCCAAGAAGCCTCTTCCATCCACCCTGTATTTAAAGGGAAGAGAAAAATTGAGGGGAAAGGAAAAAAAAAAAAATCTCACAAGCTGAATTAGCAAAGCAGTGGAGCTTTATATTTACAAAGCAATGTAGGATTTGCATTGGAATATATACAAATTTACAATATTTACAATATATACAAAGATATACAATAAAGTAACACAGAAATGAGGGTTCTCCCCTCTGCTGAGGGGGGGTTTCCCACCTCCGCTCTCCCCTCTCTCCCCCTTTCCCCAGAGTGGGATAGAAAGAGAAAGAAAAGAGGAAAAAAAGTTAAAAGCAGTTTTGTGTTAATTGGAAGCAGTTAATACAGGCCTTATCAGGTCTTCAAGGCCGAAGCCTTGGCAGAAAGCCCAGCACAGAGAGAGCTGCTGCACGAAGAAGAGGCGGAAGCAAGACTAAAGATAGAGTGCCGGAGTGTCCAGGATAGTCCTCCTGCACTCTCAGTTCAGAAGGTGCTTCCTCCCACTTCACCAATGAAATTAGTTTAGATTATTCTTTCCGTTTACCAACTTCCGTCCACCATATTCCCTTTCTTAAGGGGACAACGTCAACCGGCCACAGTCCACCCCTTCTAAACAATTTCATTGGCTGTTCACACTGTCCATCCAATCCAAAACGATATTTACAGTTCGTGAACAAAGTTCATAGTCCATTCCGGCTATGATCAGATGTAGATGATTCAAAAGTCCAAGAAAATCAGAAAATGAGAAAAATGGAAAACAGTTTGTTTCTTTGCCGATGAAGCAAAGAAAAAGGGAAACAGGGAAATCTCAGGGTCTCTTAGTTGACTCAGGGCTCTCAGGGATTTCAGGGTTCGTGCACTGTAGATTCCTCATTGATTCTTCTTTTGGGCGTGATGTAGCTGTACAATGGTTTGAAATTAACCTCTTTCTGCTAAAGTTAAATTTCTCTGTGGAATACACTGAATTTCACCATTCTCTTGCATTACCCAATAAGTGTGACCCGGACCTTCAGCTGAAACCACCCCTCGGACAGGTTTAGCCTCTCCTGAGGGTGAAAATACCCAAACAGTTTTACCTAACAGATTCTTTTCTCTAACAACAGGAACTCTATCACCTTCTACTTTCCGTAGCAAATCTGAATGTGCAGGTCCAGCTCGGTTCACTGAACCTCTGCTATTTACCAGCCAGGTTGATTGTGCTCAATGTTTTTCCCAGTTTTTCAAAGATCCACCCCCCATGGCTTTAAGAGTGGTCTTCAACAAATCATTGTAGCATTCAATCTTCCCTGAAGCTGGTGCATAGTAGGGAATATGGAATATCCACTCAATGCCGTGCTCTTTTGCTCAGCTCTTTACAAGGTTGTTCTTGAAATGAGTTCCATTGTCTGACTCAATCCTCTCGGGAGTTCCGTGTCTCCACAGGATCTGTCTCTCCAGACCGAGAATGGTGTTGCGTGCAGTTGCGTGCAGTTGCATGCAGAACTGGATAAGTTTCCAACCATCCAGTGTTTGCCTCTACCATAGTAAGCACGTACTGCTTACCAGAACGAACGTGGCAGAGTGATGTAGTCGATCTGCCAAGCTTCACCATATTTGTACTTGGACCATCTGTCACCATACCACAAGGGCTTAAGTCGTTTTGCCTGCTTAATAGCAGCACAAATGTCACAGTCATGGATGACTTGTGTGATAGCATCCATGGAAATGTGTATGGATCTGTCACGAGCCCATTGGTATGTTGCATCTCTGCCTTGATGTCCTGATGAATCATGAGCCCACCGAGCTAAGAATATCTCACCTCGGTGTTTCCAGTCAAGATCAAGATTAGAGTCCATGTCTACTTGAGAAACTCTTGCAGCTAGATCTGCCTGATGGTTGTGTTGCTGTTCCTCAGTAGCTTTGCTCTTAGGAATGTGAGCATCCATATGTCTCACTTTCACTGGAATTCTCTCGATTCAATCAGCAATGTCCTGCCACAGGTTGGCTGCCCAAATGGGTTTTCCTTTCCTCTGCCAACCACTCTTTTTCCAGTTCTTTAGCCAACCCCATAGAGCATTGGCTACCATCCATGAGTCGGTGTAGAGATAAAGCTTTGGCCATCTCTCACGTTCAGCTACGTCAAGAGCTAGCTGGACAGCTTTTACCTCTGCGAACTGACTGGACTCTCCTTCTCCATCCTTCGCCTCTGCAACTCGGCGTGTTGGACTCCACACTGCAGACTTCCACCTTCGCTTGTTTCCAACAAGACGACAGGAACCGTCTGTAAACAAAGCATATTTCTTTTCATCATCAGAAAGATCATTGTAAGGAGGAGCTTCCTCAGCACGAGTTACTTTCTCCTCTGGAGGTTTAGCACAGTTGATACCTTCAGGCCAATTTGAGATCACCTCCACTAGACCAGGTCTTTCAAGATTTCCCATTCGAGCTCTCTGTGTTATCAGAGCCATCCACTTAGACCAGGTTGAGTCTGTGGCATGATGTGGTGTGGAACCTTTGTCTTTGAACATCCAATTCAAAACTGGTAATCTGGGAGCTAAGAGAAGTTGTGATTCAGTTCCAATCACTTCAGAAGATGCCTTTACTCCTTCATAGGCAGCTAAAATTTCTTTCTCTGTTGGAGTATAATTAGCCTCTGAACCTCTGTAACCTCGACTCCAGAAACCAAGAGGTCGTCCACGTGTCTCACCTGGAGCTTTTTGCCACAAGCACCAGGTTGGACCATTGTCACTTGCAGCCGTGTACAAAATGTTCTTAATGTCTGGACTATCTCGGACAGGTCCCAGACCCATTGCTTGAATCACCTCTTGCTTTATCTGGTCAAAGACTGCTTGTTGTTCAGGGCCCCAGTGGAAATGGTTTCTCTTTCGAGTCACATCATACAGAGGTTTCACAATCTGACTGTACCCAGGAATGTGCAGTCTCCAAAATCCCACTATCCCCAAGAAACGTAGGGTTTCTTGCTTGTTTGTGGGATTTGCCATGATAGAGACTCTATTTACCACATCCACTGGAATGTGTCGGCGTCCATCCTGCCACCGCACTCCCAGAAACTGAATTTCTGTGGTAGGTCCTTTCACCTTGTCTCGCTTGATGGCAAAACCTGCATTCAGAAGAATGTCAATGATTTTGTTACCTTTCTCGAAGACTTCCTCAGCAGTTTTACCCCAGACGATGATATCATCGATGAACTGGATGTGTTCTGGAGCACCGCCTTTCTCCAGAGCATCGTGGATCACTGCATGACAGATGCTTGAGCTGTGGATCCAGCCCATTGGCAATCTGTTGAAAGTGTACTGGATTCCTCTCCAGGTGAAAGCAAACTGAGGCCTGCATTCCTCTGCTATGGGAATAGAGAAAAATGCATTAGCAATGTCTATGGTAGCATACCATTTGGCCTCTTTGGATTCCAGCTCATACTGGAGTTCCATCTGGCACTGCTGCACTCATAGGTGGTGTCACTTCATTTAGGGCTCGGTAGTCGACTGTCAGACGCCAGTCTCCATTCTGCTTCCGCACAGGCCACACTGGACTGTTGAAAGGTGAAGGAGTTTTGCTGATGAGTTTCTGACACTCCAACTGACGAATCAGATTCTGAATGGGCAACAAAGAGTCACGGTTGGTTCTGTATTGTCTGTGATGCACAGTCTGAGAAGCAACCGGCAATTTAATGTCCTGTATCTTATGTTGTCCCACAACTGCAGATTCATCAGAAAGCTCAGGTCTGGCAGATAGCTTCAATTTCTGTCCATCAATTTCTATAAGCTACTCCAAAAGCCCATTTGTAACCTCTAGGGTCTTTGAAACGCCCTTCTCTCAGAAAATCAATTCCCAAAATACAAGGTGCGTCAGGTCCGGTCACAACTGTATGCTTCCTCCATTGTTTACCAGTTAAACTTATATTAACCTCTACCTTACTTAACTCTTGAGATCCACCAGTGACTCCCAGAATAGTTATAGACTCCGATCCCTGATAATTTGATGGTATTATGGTGCACTGAGCTCCTGTGTCAACCAAGGCCCTGTACTTCCGAAATTGTGAAGTGCCAGGCCACTGGATGTACACATCCCAATAGATTCTATTATCTCTGTTATCCCTCTCCTCCCCCTGGCGGGAGGCAGGGCACCCCTAGTTATGGGGAACATGCGCACATGTGCATTGCACATAGTTTGCAGGGTTATAACTTTGCATGTTATAACTGGAGCCACTGTTGGAGCCATAAGAGTCGTTCTGGGGAACTGTGGAAGTAACAGCTACCCTTCTGGTATTGCTACCTCGGGTTCTGCCACTTTGGAGTTCTCTCAGTCTCCTGAAAAGATTAGAAGTTGGTTGGCCATCCCAGCGGTTCATGTTCTCACCAAACTGATCACGCAGAGTTATCCAAATAGTTCTACATGATTGCCTTGGTGGTCTGTTTTGGAACGACCTGTTTTGGAATGACCTCCTTGGAGGACGTGCATTCCTCACAGATGAAACTTGTACCCACCTGGAGGAAGAATTGAAATTATCCCTTTGTGCCAATTGGGATATGGAATCTTTCAGATCCTTCATGCAATTCTCAATTTTTCCAGACAGAGTTTCAATGGCTGAAACCAAAGAACCACGTGTCATGCTATCCTCCAATTGTCTCATTTGATCAGTGAATTGGCCAACCGTAGGAGAAGCTCCAGCATAATTTCTTGACACAATTCTGCTTGCCAGAATGTTTGCATAAATAGAAGGAGCAAGTTTGATTATCTTTTTAGCAAGACCAATACCCACAGGAATGTCATCAGGATTCAGAGTTTCATGTTCACCATAGAGTAGCTCTCTAACAGTAAATTCTCTCAAGCGCTTAATTCCCTCATCTATGGTAGTCCAAGGTTTAGGATTCCATGGAAGATCATCTCGGGAAGGGTATCTCAGGGCAACTGCCATTAAAAGGCGTATCCACAGATTAACCTTACCGAGAGCCCTGCCTAGATGTCTGTCTATTCCATTATCCCTTGAGAGAGTTCCTAACTGAGCTGCTGACTTGTCTCCAACTGTTAGAGCTGGAGCACCTGTATCATAACACCTACTAAGCCAAGCTAGAACTGGCTCCTTATCTGCCCTGGTGAAATCTTTACGGACATTTCGCAATTCCTCACGTGGAGACGAACAGTCTGAAATATCATCTTGGTCTTCGTCTCCCTGAATTCTTTGTCCATATAATCCTGCTGTCATTCTCCTAAGGATCTCTTTAAGCTGAGAACCACCTTTGCCAGCTGCTTTCCTAATTTCATCTCCATCCTGCTTTGATCTCACTAGGTTAGCTAGATCTTTAAAACAAACCTTCTCTTCCTCCTCAGCAGGATCTTTTAGAGTAGAGGGCCCCTCACCAGGATCAGTCTCCACTTCTTCTTCTCCATCTTTGGCCTTTCCACTTATAGTCTTTAAAGTAGCCACCTTAACTGGAGCTGTGTTTGAATTTACAGCCACCTTAATGGAAGCTGACAGGTCCTGAGATAAATCAGCTGCTGGGGCAGTGACTTCCGGTCCTACCGAGGGATTGGGCAGAAGTGACGTTGCTCCATTAATGGCCGACGGAGAAGAAGAAGGAGGAGAAGGAGTAGGAGAAGGAGTAGTCGCCATGTTGATACCAGCTGCCGCCTTTGGCAGCTTGCTGGAATCAGCAAAGTAATTTAGAGCTGCTTTACCAATTAACTTTTTAGCCTTCTTTTTAACTGACAGAGAGTCTCCACCTTCCTCATCACTGGATGACTCTGGGACTGATCCAGAGCCACGGCCTTTTCTTTTTGATCTAGTTTTAATAACAAAACAAGCTTTGGACACCTTTCTCTCTCGCCGCAGAGAGACCAGCAGATACACATTAATTATCACTGAAAGCAGGATTATACACATCAAATAAATCACCTTTGGATCCCAGGCATCACCTAAAGTTACTCTCTCCTCAGGCAGAATCCTAAAACCCTTTATCTCAATTGGGAGAGTGGTGGAGGTAACATTCCTGTATCTCACTGGCCATAAGAAATTAATACATTTTCCATACCATAGTTTAACTCTATACATAACCCACATATAAATTGTCCTCACCAAATATTTACCCAGGTAATCCAAAATCAAACCCAAACAATATCTATAAACCAGAGCCCCAAAAATTGAAAAGAATAATCGCTCCACAAACCACAATACCTTCATGTTTGCTAATTCAGCTGGAAAACACTAAATCAATCAAGTAATAAATTAAACTAATTATCTGCCCCACGTTGGGCGCCAATAAAAAAAAATGTGGTGGGTTGGAAGGGTAAGGCCAAGAAGCCTCTTCCCTCCCCCCTGTAAAGTAAAGGGAAGAGAAAAATTGAGGGGAAAGGAAAAAAAAAAATCTCACAAGCTGAATTAGCAAAGCAGTGGAGCTTTATATTTACAAAGCAATGTAGGATTTGCAGGGGAATATATACAAATTTACAATATTTACAATATATACAAAGATATACAATAAAGTAACACAGAAATGAGGGTTCTCCCCTCTGCTGAGGGGGGGTTTCCCACCTCCGCTCTCCCCTCTCTCCCCCTTTCCCCAGAGTGGGATAGAAAGAGAAAGAAAAGAGGAAAAAAAGTTAAAAACAGTTTTGTGTTAATTGGAAGCAGTTAATACAGGCCTTATCAGGTCTTCAAAGCCGAAGCCTTGGCAGAAAGCCCAGCACAGAGAGAGCTGCTGCACGAAGAAGAGGCGGAAGCAAGACTAAAGATAGAGTGCCGGAGTGCCCAGGATAGTCCTCCTGCACTCTCAGTTCAGAAGGTACTTCCTCCCACTTCACCAATGAAATTAGTTTAGATTATTCTTTCCGTTTACCAACTTCCGTCCACCATATTCCCTTTCTTAAGGGGACAACGTCAACCGGCCACAGGAGGCCACTTGTCCTGAACTCCTGCCTTGCTGTTAAAAATTGAGGCAAAGAAGGTGTTCAGGACCTCAGCCTTTTCCTCATCTTCGGTCACCATGTTCCCCTCCAGGTCCAATAGGGAGTGCATGTTCTTCTTGCCCTTCTTCTTATTGTTAATATATTTATAAAAATGCTTTTTATTATCTTTCATAGAGGTGGCCAGCTTCAGTTCCAACTGCGCCTTTGCCTCCATAATTTTATTCCTACATAATCTAACAGCTTCCTTGAACATACCTCGAGAAGCCTTCCCCTCCTTCCAAAGGTGATACAGCCTCTTCTTCCCCCTTAAATCCTCCAGGATCTGCTTGCTCATCCTGGCCAGTCGCCTTCCCCTCCGGCTTGCCTTTCGGCACGTGGGAACCGCCAATTCCTGTGCCTTCAAGAGCTCCTGTTTGAAGTAGGTCCAATCCTCCTGGACCCCTTTTTTCACGAGGGCTGGTACCCAGGGGACTTTACAAATAAGTTTCTTAAACAGGCTGAAGTTCGCCCTTCGGAAGTCCAAGGTGAAGGTTCTGTTGGTGCTCCTCCCTATCTCCCTGTATATTGAGAACTTCACTACCTCGTGGTCACTGCACCCCAGGCAGCCTCCCACGATCATGTCTCCCACTAGCCCTTCCCTATTGGAGAACAGCAGGTCAAGCAGAGCCTGTCCCCTGGTAGGCTCGCTTAACAGCTGTGTCAGGAAGCAGTCCTCCATTCGCTCCAGGAATCTTCTGGACTGTCTCCTCCCTGCTGAATTAAGTTCCCAGCAGGTATCTGGGAGGTTGAAGTCACCAACAAGGACAAGATCTGATGATCTTGAGACGGCCTCCAGTTGCTTGTAGAACACTTCATCAGCCTCCTCATCCTGGTTGGGTGGTCTGATTGGAACAGATTCCAATCAGGATGTCAGATTTATTAGGCTGCCCTCTGATTTTAACTCACAGGCTCTCAACTACCTCATCTTCCACCTCAAGTTGTGTGGCAGAGAGTGACTCCCTAATATACAGAGCCACCCCTCCTCCTCTTCTCCCTCGCCTGTCTCTCCTAAAGAGCCTGTAACCCCCCATTGTAGCACTCCAATCATGGGTGTTGTCCCACCCAGTTTCTGAGATGGCGACTATATCATAGTTGCCCTGATGGATCAGGACCTCCAACTCCTCTTGCTTGTTGCCCAGGCTGCGTGCATTGGAGTACATGCATCGCAGCTGGGTTCTTGACTTCTCAACTGACCCTACCTTGTGCCCTACTCTTTCCCCTGCAGAGGGACCGATTACCTCACCCACCCCCTTCAGACCTAGTTTAAAGCCCTCCTAATGAGCCCTGACAACTCCAGTGCGAGGACTCCTACCCCTCAGGTATTTATACACATTGAGAAGATCCTTTCTCAGTCTTCTCAAAACTAAACAGCCCCAGGTTGCTCAGTCTCTTTTCATAGGGGAGGTGCTCAAGACCCCTATCATCCCAGTGGCTCTCCATTGGATTCTCTCCAGCAGTTCCTGTCTTTCTTGAACTGGGGAGCCCAAAACTGGGTGCTGTGTTCCAGGTGTGGTCTCACCAACTCAGAGTAGAGGGTTAGAAGAACCTCCCTAGAGACCTGCTAGACACACTTTTCTTGATGCATCCTACCATTGGCTATCTTGGCCACAAGGGCACATTGTTGTCCGACAAAGAACTTGCTGTCCACTAGGATTCCAAGGTCTTTCTCTGTGGAGCTGCTTTCCATCAGGGCAGCCCCTAACCTGTACTGGTGCCTGTTGTTATTCCTCTCCAGATGTCGGACCATGCACTTGTCCTTATTGAACTTCATGAGGTTTGCCTGCACCCAGCTCTCCAGCCTGTCCAGATCTCATTGGATAGCAGCACAGCCTAACAGGGCCTAAGTCACGCCCCCGAGTTTTGTATCATCATCAAACTTGCTGAGAGTACTCTCAATCCCCCCATCCAGGTCATTGATAAAGATAGTGAACAAAACGACCCAGTACTGATCCCTAGGGAGTGCCGCTGGCCACAGGCCTCCAAGTTGACTCTGTGCCACTGATGACAACCCTCTGAACTCTTTTGTCAAGCCGGTTTTCAATCCACCTTACTGACCCGCCGTCTATGTCACGTTTCCTGAGCTTTTCTATGAGGATGTTATGGGAGACAGTATTAAAAGCTTTACTGAAGTCAAGGTATATTACATCCACTGCTCTTCCCTCATCTACCCATTTGGTCATAATTTCATAGAAGGCTATCAGATTAGTCAGACAGGATCTCCCCTTGGTAAATCCATGTTGGCTACTCCTGATAACCTCCTTGTCTTCCATGTGGTTAGAGATGACCCCCAGAATGAGCTGCTCCATCATCTTTCCAGGGATGGAGTGAGGCTGACTGGTCTGTAGTTACCTGGGTCTTCTTTCTTGCCTTTTCTGAAGACACTTTCTTCCAGTTGTCAGGCAACTCTCCTGTTCTCCATGACTTTTCAAAGATGATGAAGAGAGGTTCAGCAATGGTGTCAGCCAGTATCAGCACTCATGGATGGACCGTATCAAGTCCCATGGACTTTAGTTGGTATAAGAGATCTCTAATATGGTCCTGACTGACCAGCGAAATGTCCACATCTCTCCAGTTCTGCTCCTTTGCTTCTAGAGACTGAGGTTCCTGAGGGCTGGTCTTAGGAGTAAAGACTGAGGCAAAGAAGGCATTCAGCAATTCTGCCATCTCTGCATCATCAGTTACCATATCTCCCATATCATTCAGTAGTGAGCTGACCTTTTGTCTGCTCTTCCTTTGATGTATTTCATTGATGTATTTGAAAAAACTCTTCTTGTTCTCTTTCGCCCCTCTGGCAAGATTCAGTTCCAAGAGGGCCTTGGCTTTCCTTGTTGCATCTCTACATTCTCTGGCTATATCTCTGCAATCCTTCCAATTGACTAATCCTTTTCTCCACATATTGTAAACCTCCTTTTTATTTTTTAATTTTACTAAGAGTTCCTCGCTTATCCATGCAGGTCTTCTGCCTGCCTTACTTCTTCCTGGTTTTTTTTTTGTTCAAGGGAATACATTTCTCTTGAGCTTGAAGGAGGTAGTGTTTGAATATTAACCAGCTCTCTTGAGCTCCCCTTCTTTCTAGAGCCCTATCCCACTGGATATTTCTAAGTAGAGTTTTGAAGAGGGCAAAGTTAGCCCTTTTAAAGTCCTGGATTGAAATTTTACTTACCACCCTGCCTCTTTGTCTGTTGATATTAAACTCTAACATGTCACGATCACTGCAATTGAGATTACACCCAACCTTAACATCTACAACCAGTCCTTCTTTGTTTGTTAATACCAGGTCCAGCATTGCACTTCTCCATATTGGTTCTTAAACTACTTGCAGGAGAAAGTTGTCATCAATGCACTGTAGGAACCTTTTGGACTGTTTGTGCTTGGCTGTGTGATCTTTCCAACTAATATCCAAGTGGTTGAAGTCACCCATGGGCACCAAGGCACTTGATCTCGAGGCTACTTCCAGCTGCCTGTAGGCCTCATCAGTAGCTTCTTCTTGCCATGGTTTAATCATGAGGTCTGTGGTGACAGGTTGGATTTGATGATCTTTGAGGTCTCTTCCAACCTTGGTGATTCTGTGATTCTGTGATTCTTGGTTCGGTGCTCTGTAGTTAACACCCACAACCCTATCATCCATGTTTGTATGTCCCTTCACTCTTACCCATGAGTTTTCAGTGCTTTTATGGTCTCCCCCTGGTTTAAGCTCAACATATTCTAGTTACTGATTCACATAGAGAGCAACTCTAGAACCTCGCCTTGCCAGTCTGTCCTTCCTGAAAAGCACGTAGTGTCACGGTGTGCTCCAAACCCCACTTCCCTCATCTCCATCAGTGGAGGTTTGAATGGGGAAAGACAAAGGCACAAAATTGCCTTCCAAGGTGTGAAATTGCTTTCCTCTTCACCTGGGGACAGGTAATTGGCGCCCATTCTTCCCACCAGGGTGGAGGTTCCTTCCCCATGGGGGAAGTCCGCTGGGTTTGGGATCTATGTTTAGCAAGGTGCTTCATGCCCATTATAAATTGGCCTTGGACACTTTGTCTGGAAATGCCTTAAATAGAGTGGCCAGGAAGTGATCAGGGTGCTCACCATGATCCTGCTCCTGCCTTTGCTCTTGCTCTCCTGCTCTGGCTCCTGCCTTCGTCTTGCTCACTCCACTTGGACCTGACTTCTCCCCAGACCTGCCTGCCATAGAGTGGACCTGTCTGCTGTGAAACCTGTGGGTTTCTTGCACTGTCAGTGCTGCTGCTCATGAGTTTTGCCTCTTACCAGCTATGTCTATGGACACTTTGGTTCTGGTGGGTCCTTTTCCTTTGAATTGTGCTGCATTATCCACAAATTGGACTATAAAACCTGCAGTTCCTAGAACCTGCCACTGACCTACAGACCGATGCCGAATTCCTGCTCCATCCATGTGAGTACAACTTGGTGTTCTCATAATCTTTCCCAAGGTTCCTGGCTTGCGTCTGATTATAAGTGGGGTAAAGCTATTCTATGGCTTAGCCTTTTCCATTTTCTGAATTCTCTAAATTGCACTAAAGTTGCCCATAAGCATCCTGGTAGAATTTGCAACCAAATAAAACCTGTAAATAACTTAGTAAGTTTTTTATCCTAATTTTGGGGTGGGACTTTTGGGAAAAATAAAGATAATATTTTTACAATTCCCACCTCATTAATTCAGCCCCTATCAAATCACAAAGTCATCCATAGCCACATTCGAGTCATCAGAGATGTCCCACCATGTCTCTGTAATTGCAACAAGATCATAGCCCTGTGACTGCACCCCAGATTTCTAGCTCATCCTGCTTATTTCCCATGCTTCTTGCGTTGGTATACAGACACTTCAGAGACTTAGCAGAAGATCATCTGTTACCATTGTGGGTGCTGCCTAATCCACTATCCCTTACAGCCCCTGGGATAGCAGTGGAGCTGGTATCCTGCCTCACAATTGTCCCAGGCATGTATTCAGTGAGTCTCATTTTTCCCTCTTCCCCCTTCAAAATTAGTTTAAAGACCTATCAATCAGTTCTGCCAGTTCTTGTGCCAGCATTCTTTTTCCTCTTAGAGACAAGCAGTTTTTATCTATAGTCAGCAGGCCTGGGGTCTTGTAGAGTAGCCATTGATCAACCAAAATCCTGCCAGTGGCACCAGTCCCACATCCAGGCATTAATCTACTGGATTTTCATGTTTATTCCATCATTAGGCATAGCTAGTGGGGGGACAGAAGCAAATACTACTTGTGCTCCTGACTGCTTCACCATTCATCCTAGGGCTCTGAAGTCCTTCTTCATTGATCTCAAATTTCTTTTTGAAATTTCATCATTGCCTCCTTGGACAACCATCAATGGTTAATAGTCAGTTGGGCAGACCATGGTAGGAAGTTTTCTTACTACATCCTTGACCCTGGCCCCAGCTAGGCAACAGACTTCTTTAAACAGTGGATCAGGTCTGCATATAGGACCCTCAACACCCTTCAGAAACAAGTCCCTGATGACAAGCACCCATTGCTTCATCTTAACTGCTGACATTTTGACAGTAGGTTTGCTCACTCTGAACAACATAAACTAGACAAACTGTCATAGCTGCTGTTATGCTGAACATTGTTTTCTGTGAAAACAGGCTCACTAAGAACAGAAAATATATTATACAGCACCTGAGGAGGTTCAGTGGCTTTTGGGGTGCCATGCCTGGTGCAATTGGAAGGAATTTGTCTCCATTGCTCTCCTGCTTCTGAGTCATTTTGTTTGGGAAGCTGGCAAGAGAGTAGGGAGCGCTTAGTGTCCTGACTACTGCATGGCTGATGGGACTGGTTGAGGTATGGCAGAGCCTGATTCCGCCAGTCGAGCTCCCTCTCATGCTCCCTGATAGTCTGCAACCTTTCAACTTCCTCCTTCAGCTCAGCCACTAGATAGAGCAGGTCACCCACTTGCTCACAGTGAATACAGGTATAGTCCCTACAGTTTGCCATGAGAAGTGAGAGGCTCTGGCACTCCTTACAGCCAGGAGCCTGGACACCTTCATATTTATGTCTGACCTCTCTCTGAGTTGACACAGATCTTTGAAAACAGTTTTATGCCAAGTTGCACCCGCCTCTGATCCTGCCCACATGACCTAACTAGAGAAGATTCCAACAACAAACCCACATAACTCAGCACCTCCCTCTGGTGAAACCTGCCCCATCCTCCCTCATCATCCCACTCCCCCGCTTCAGCAGAGACCACCCACACCACACCTGCCTCTCACCAGAGAGAAGCTGGCACAGGGGGTGACGCGCTGCTCTGCACAGAGAGTAGGGCAAGGCTGAGATCACAGCTGCAGCTGCAGCTCAAGTACTGGAAGGCTATCATAATGTCTTCCTGCAGCCTGCTCAACCCCAACTCTCTCAGCCTGTCTTCATAGGAGAGGTGCTCCAGCCCTTAGATTATCTTCATGGCCATCTTCTGGATGCACTCTAATAATTCCAAATCCTTCCTGTATTGGGAGCTGCAGAGCTGGACACAGTACTCCACATGGAGTCACACATGAGTGCAGCAGAGCAGGAGAATCATCTCAGTGTGCTGGATATAACACTGCTAGATAGTTATGACTGGGTTGAAAGGGGGAGGGTGTTCCTGAGAATGGATGGTAGACTTCTGTCATTATTCAGCAGACTAATACAGTGGTCTCCAAAGTGGCGTGTGTATGGTGTGCATTGTGGTGCAGGAATAAAATTAATCTTTTACTATTAATAAATCACAGAATCTTCATCAATGACATTGATGAGGGAACAGAATGTCTGCTCTGCACATCTGCTGATGACACCAAACTGGGAGGCTCTGGTAGGTCAAAGTTGGCTCTTCTGAAGTTCAGGGTTGCAGTTCTACTACTACCCTGCTACTTTCTCACATGATCCTGAACTCTACTATCTTATGGTCACTGCAGCTGAAGCTGCTTCCAACCTTCACATCCCTGACCAGATTTTCTTCATTCATTAGCACAAAATTCAGCAGTGTACCTCTACTTGCAAATAAATCAGTAAGGTGTTTAATATATCTTTATCTAATTATGTTGTAATTTATGCAATAGTACATGTATATAATTTGTTGAACAATAAAAAAGTATGTAATTCAGTGGTCTAGTTTAACATTCAGAGTACCTTTCCTTCAGATTTCCACTTTACTCTGTATTTCAATCTCCCTGATATGCTGGATAGTGTCAAGTTGCTGCAAAGTTTTGGTGTTTTAAAGAAAAAGCAATACAATGTGGTTATTGGTGTTTGTAAAACTTAAGATACGTATTTTACATTCACAAGTATTTAAAACTACATGTTTTCTATGATGCTTCATAAACCATGCAATGCCCTAGTAGAGCCAAATGAGACCAAATTATTGTTACTTTCTGATTGTTTGTCTAAACAAATGCTATGGAGAAAGTGCTGACCTGGAATCTATGATCTCAATTTGGGAAACGTACTTTAATAAGTCTATATGATCACAGCTATATTAAGGCTAAATAAATCCATATTGGCATGCATATTGTAGAAGGCTGAGATTTGTAAAGACTTCTTAGATGAAAAAGTGGGAAAGCATAACAGCATATTTCTGCATGTTTTAAAGCAGTATCAATAGAATAGAATAGAATAGAATAGAATAGAATAGAATAGAATAGAATAGAATAGAATAGAATAGAATAGAATAGAATAGAATAGAATAGAATAGAATAGAATAGAATTGAATTAACCAGGTTGGAAGAAACCTTTGAGATCATTGAGTCCAACCCATCATCCAACACTATCTAATCAACTAAATCACGGCACCAAGCACCCCATCAAGCCTCTTCCTAAACACCTCCAGTGATGGTGACTCCACCACCTCCCCAGGCAGCCCATCCCAATGGGTAATCACTCTTTCGGTGAAGAACTTCTTCCTAACATCCAGCCTAAACCTCCCCTGGCACAGCTTGAGATTGTGTCCTATTGTTCTGGTGCTGGCTACCTGGGAGAAGAGACCAACACCCACCTGGCTACAACCTCCCTTTAGGTAGTTGTAGACAGTAATAAGGGCTCCACTGAGCCTGCTCTTCTTCAGGCTAAGCAACCCCAGCTCCCTCAGGCTCTCCTCATAGGGCTCATGCTTCAAACCCCTCACCAGCTTTGCTGCCCTTCTGTGGATGTTTTCCAGCAAGTGAACATCTTTCCTAAACTGAGGGGCCCAGAACTGGACACAGGACTCAAGGTGTGGCCTAAACAGTGCTGAGTACAGGGGCAGAATGACCTCCCTGCTCCTGCTGGCCACGCTATTCCTGATGCAGGCCAGGATGCCATTTGTTCTTGGCCACCTGAGCACACTGCTGGCTCATATTCAGATTACCATCAACCAGTCCCCCCAGGTCCCTTTCTGCCTGGCCGCTCTCCAGCCACTCTGACCCCAGCCTGTAGCACTGCATGGGGTTGCTGTGGCCAATGTGCAGAACCTGGCACTTGGATGTGTTACATCTCATGCTGTTGGATTCTGCCCACCTGTCCAGCCTGTTGAGGTCCCTCTGCAGAGCTCTTCCACCCTCTAACAGATCAACAGCTGCCCTCAAATGGTGTCATCTGCAAACTTACTGATGATGAACTCAATCCCCTTGTCCAGATCATCAGAAAGATATTGAACAGGATGGGGCCCGGCACTGATCCCTGGGGGACACCACTAGTGACTGGCTGCCAGCTGGATGTGGCACCATTCACCACCACTCTCTGGGCTCAGACCTCCAGCCAGTTCCTAATCCAGAGCAGAGTGCTGCTGTCCAAGCCAAGGACTGACAGCTTGGCCAGGAGTTTGCTGTGGGGGAGGGTGTCAAAGGCCTTGCTGAAGTCCAGGTAGACTACATCCACAGGCCTCCCCACATCCACCAGGCAGGTCACCTGATCATGGAAGGAGATCAGGTTGGTCAGGCAGGACCTGCCCTTCCTAAATCCATGCTGGCTGGGCCTGATCCCTTGGCCTGTAAGTGCTGTGTGATTGCACTCAAGATGACCTGTTCCATAACCTTGCTGGCACTGAGGTCAGGCTGACAGGACTGGAATTCCGTCGCTCATCCAACCAGCCCTTCTTGTGGATGGGCATCACATTGACCAGCTTCCAGTCATCTGGGACCTCTCTGGTGAGGCTGGACTGTTCGCAAATGATGGAGAGCGGCTTGGCCAGCTCATCTGCCAACTCTCTCCACACCCTAGGATGGATCCCATCCAATCCCATGGACTTGTGGGGATCCAACCAGCTAAGGATGTCTCTAACTGCTTCCTCCTGGATCACAGGTGAACTATACTGCTCCCTAACTACATCTGCCAGCTGAGAAAGCCAGTTGTGTGGAATACAACCTATCCTGATATTAAAATTTGAGGTAAAGAAGGTATTAAGTACCACTGCCTTTTCCTCATCGTTTGTTACTATGTTCCCCTCCGTGACCACCAAGGAGCGGAGGTTGTCCTTGCCCTTCCTCTTGCTATTAATATATTTATAGAAGGATTTTTTTGTTGTCCTTCACAGCAGAGGCCAGTCTAAGCTCTAAATGGGCTTCTGCCACTCTAAATTTTTTCCTACATGACCTAGTGTGGTGAAGGCACATTATGCCCCAATACTGAATCTTGTCCCAGCATGTGGACAAGTTCCCCCTCCCTCCAGGAGGAAGACAAAAGCCAAGGCATTAGCCAGGCTTGCACGCACCCAGCGCATGCACTGCTCGTGCTGACACCAAGTATGGGCATAATTCCAGCTTCACGCTTTCTATAGGCTGAAGCCAGTTGCTTATGAGAGTGCCCATTGGTCAAGCCCAGCCTCGAGGAATCTATAAGTGTCACCCTGGTTGGTGAACACGTTGCCCCCTCATTTACTTTGTCTCTGTGCTTGCTTGAGAGAGTAACTCTCGAGCTGCAGCCTTTGCCATTGAGCTTATTGTTGTTAGCTTCTGTTATACATGCATGCATACTGGAAGCCTCTGCATCGTTGAGAAGCCCAGAGGGAGGACCTGCGCTGAGCCTGAGGAGCTCAGCATTGCTACAACCAGTCGTGCCGATCGGAAGAGCCCATCGTGCCGCCGGAGGACTGGACCAACCCCCGCGGGTAAGATCTGCCCAGTTGCCAGGGAGAAGGGACTTGATTAATGCCGAGTCCACGTATGCCTAGTCCCGCCGTAGCGGGAAAGGAGCCACCGAGTGCCGCTCTGAGCCCTGTGAATTCCAGGGAGAACCAGAGCATTGTTCGTGCTTGTATTGCACTGGACCCGGGACCACTCTGAGAGTCCTGTTGCTCCTTTAACCTCATTAAAGAGAATCCGCTGCCTAACGCAGCCGCATTCTCTCCCTGAGGCTGTTTGCATCAGCCCCGAGAACCGCCGTGGTTGGGCCGACCCCCGTAGCTTCGCCTGCTTCTGTCGTTCGCGCCCGCCTACCGGCCACCGTCGTCCCGCCCTGCCGTGCGAGCCGACTTTAGAGGGCCGACCCCATGGACCGACCCTGTCCAGGACCGATCCCTGTTGTCTGAAGGGAACTGAATATCGTTCACGTGCTTTCCACCCACTAGCACTCAGTTCAAAGTATCCGCGTCTAGCGGAGTAAGCGCTGACGCATAGACAGATTGTAATATTGCTGTGTATAGCCAGAAGCCGCCCGCGTCCCGCCGAGTCTCCATCTAGTGGCCAAGCGGCGGAACTGCACCCTTCGTTATATAAATACAGAAAGGGTTTATAGATAGTTCAATTACGTTATAATCATAACACTAAGCCAGTTGTGGAATGTATTTCACGAACGTGCACTAGAACATGTATATAAGTTGGTGATTCATCGGTTATTAATAGTTTGATAATTAATAAAAATATATTTTTCATAATACATA
Organism: Melanerpes aurifrons; assembly: GCA_011125475.1. Taxonomy (NCBI): domain Eukaryota; kingdom Metazoa; phylum Chordata; class Aves; order Piciformes; family Picidae; genus Melanerpes; species Melanerpes aurifrons. The sequence continues at coordinate 3,558,079 of WWNC01000082.1, read as the reverse complement.
TTTCATATTCATAAATTTAATAACCTCTTCACCACACCTAGCAACATCCTGAAACATTCTATGGGTTGCCTCACCTTTCTTCCAAAGATGATACACCCTCTTTTTTTCCCTTAATTCATTCAGAAGCTCAGTGCCCATCCAGGCTGGCCGTCTGCTCTGACAGCTCATCTTCCGGCACATTGGCACAGCCTGTTCCTGTGCCTTCACGAGTTCTTTCTTGAAGCAGGTCCAGCCCTCCTGGTCCCCTTTGTTTTTAAGGGCTGTTTCCCAAGGAACCTTCTGAGTTAGTTCCTTAAGTAACCTAAAGTCTGCCCTCCAGGAGTCCAGAGTGGAGGTTTTGTTGCCGCCCCTCTTAGCTTGATTGTACATTGAAAACTCAATTATTTTATGGTCACTGGACCCCAGACAGCCTCCAACCACCAGCTCTTCCCTCTTTGTAAAAAGGAGGTCAAGCAAAGCCTTACCCCTGATATGCTCACACAGCAACTGGGATAAGAAGCTGTCCTCCATACACTCTAATAACTTTCTAGACTGCCTCTTTTCTGCTGTGTTAAGTTACCAGCACGTATCAGGCAGATTAAAATTGCCTATAAGAACAAGGTCTGGTGATCTTGAGACAGCCTCTAGCTGCCTATAGAATAATTCATCAACTTCTTCATCCTGGTTGGGTGGTCTGTAGCAGACTCCAACCTGGATGTCTGCCCTGTTTGCCTTCCCTCCAATTTTCACCCACAGGCACTCAACCTGATCATCCTTGATCTCTAGTTCCATGGCATCTAGTGCCTCCCTGATGTACAGGGTCACCCCTCCACCCCTTCTCCCTCGCCTATCTCTCCTGAAGAGCCTGTAGCCATCAATTACAGTGCTCCAGTCATGTGTGTCATCCCACCACGCTTCTGTGATGGCAACTATATCATAACTTTCCTGCTGCAACAAGGCTTCCAGTTCCTCTTGTTTGTTACCCATACTGTGTGCCTTAGTGTACATGCACTTTAGCTGGGCTGCTGGTTTCACCCCTGACTCCAGCTTACCACCCCCAAACTCCTGCCTGGGGGGACTGTTTTCAGCCCCTTCTCCCTTCAAATCTAGTTTAAAGCCCTGTCAATGAGACCTGCCAACTCCCTTCCTAGAACCTTTTTCCCTTTGAGGGATAGGCTATTCTCATGTGCTAAGATCATTCTCCTCCTCTGGGATAGACGTACTCCATCTGTTGCTAGCTACCTGGTGCCAGAGAAAGTTCCCAAAGATCTAAAAACCCCAAATTTTTTTGGTACAACCAGTCTCTAAGCCACTTGTTAATTACAGGTGCTGACCTGTTCATTTCGATATTCCTTCCTGTAACTAAGGGTAGTGATGAAAAATTATCTGTACCCTTGACCCCTCAACCAGTTTTCCCAGAGCCTTGAAGTCCTTTCTGATTGCCTTGGGAGCTCTGGTTGCAACATCATCGTTCCCTAACTGCATAGCTATTAAGGGATAGTAATCAAAGGGCTATACCAGACTAGGCAGCCTTCTGGTAACATCTCTGACCCAGGCTCCAGGGAGGCAACAGACTTCCCTGTGGGAAGGATCTGGCTGACATATGGAGCCCTCTGTTCCCCTCAGGAGGGAATCACCAATAACAATAACCCTCCTCTTTGTTTTAAGGGAGCAAGTCCTGATACTGGGGGCAGGCTGTTTAGCTTTAGGCTGTTTTGCCTCAGGCAACACCTCAGATGGTGTGATTTCTACCATCAGAATCCCCTCACCCTCAACTTCCATTGCCCCATACTTGTTTTGCAAGGGCAGTGGGGAAGGTGAGGGGAGGCATGGGGGTTTTACTTTACGTCTCCTAAGGGGGACCTCTACCCATTCCCCACTACTTTTTGGGTCAGCAGTCTCTGCTAGGGGAGCCTGCAGAGCCTGGTTACTCAAGTTCAACTCCCTTTTACATTCCCTTACAGTCCTAAGTCTAGTAAATTCCTCCTTCAATTCAGCCACTAGGTTAAGCAGATAGTCGATCTGCTCACACCTAATGCAGGTGTTATCTCCGCTACCCTCCATTTCAAGTGCCAGGCTCCAGCACTCTCTGCAGCCAGTTGCCTGGACACCTGCCTGCTTATGTTCGACCTCAGTCTGGATCTCTTTTCAAGTCAGCTGTGCTGCAAGTTGTAACTATCCCTATCCCTGGCCATCAATCTACTGGAAAAAAAATAAGTGCGTCGTGGCATGTGGCTGCCTGCAGTCGAGTGAGCAGCCAGCAGCTCTCTGTGTAATGCTCTAACGCACAAGCCTCGGGCACGTTTTGAATTCCCCGCGGCTGATGTCAATGTCTCGAGCAGGCACGAAATAAGTCAGCTATGCTGGACCTCGCTCTCTGCCTCGGAGCTTGCTGGGGTTCTCCTGCTCCTAAAAACCTGAAAAGGAAAGTCGAGTGAAGTGCCTTTTGTCTGGAGCTTGTTGGTCCTGAGTGCCGCTCCCGAGTCAGCTTTCTAATGAAATGCAATGTTTTGATCTTTGAAGCATTTCTTATTCTGTACCCATCTAATTTATGGTAAGTTAATTAAAAAAAAAAAAAAAAAAAAAAAGGCCTTACGTAATTTTATTTTATACTGGACATTAGGTTCTCCATAATTCCTCCTTGTGAAGCATTACATAGCTATGGATGTTCCTGTGCATAACATCTCTCTGTTTTTCTCCCTAATAAACGAGCTGGAATTTTTACTCTGTTAAAACAAGATTGTTGTTCCTTCAAGTCTGCCTACAAAAGAGCTAACAAAAGTGCTTACAAATATGCTTAACAGTGAATAATTTCTAAAACTTACTCCATGTTGATAGTGATACTCAGAAAGGGGTATTCTCCTCTCTGTTCTTCATAACTTGACTGAAGGACCATAAAAATAAAGGTTTGAGACAAATATTTCATCTTGTTCTAAAGGAAACTTCTGCATGTGCATATTTTTTTGGGTTGCTTGGTTTTTTGGTTGGTTGGGTTTAGTTTTGTTTTTTCTAAACTCATAGCTTGAAAGGCAAAAGTGCCATGTCACATTGTATTAAAGAAATTCTGATTAATAATCAGTTCTAATCAATACAATACTGGCAGCATTGCTTAGTCAAGCTTAGTCAAATGTATGTAATTCAATCACAACTGCAAATCATTTTCTCTTCTCAGTTTTTGCTAACATATGTGGTAGGTAGGCTTGCGGAAGGAATGCTTATTTCCCATACTAGTTATATCTGTTTAGTTGGGGGGGGTTGTGTTTTTGTTTGTTTGTTTGTTTGGGGGGGTTGTGTTTTTGTTTGTTTGTTTGTTTGGGGGGTTGTGGTTTTGTTTGTTTGTTTGTTTTCTTGTTTGGTTTTGGTGTTGTTTTGGGGTTTTTTTTTTGGGTCTAATTCTTTTGTTTCAGTTCAGTTAACTAGTATTGGATCTTCGTGGTGCCACCACAAAATTTAGTTTTCTCAGTGAGAGAAGTTCTGATCCTGAAGAAGCTGCTGGGAGCAGAATTTCTTCAGCAGTCTTTTTTCTGATGCTTTATATTTTCTGTAACATCTTATTGCTTTTCCTAGTGAACTATAGTAATTTATTTATAAAACGTTTGGGAAATCATAAAAAATTTAAGGATTATTTCTTTTCAAAGAGGTAAAGAATATATGCCAGCTTTGTAGAATTCCCTTTCTTAGCCTCAGTCTGATCTTTATTGTCCTTAGTATAAAAACTTAGGCAAGTTATTTTCAATGAGATGCCTGTGGGAATTTTAAGTACATTATAGCACTAATCAAAGTGAATGAAATTTATTATCTATCTATATACCTTTTCTATCTCAAAACATTTATTTTCATGTACTTTTTGAGTCTTATTTTGACAGATTGCTGTCAAAGGATTTGTGTACTTTCTTTCCTGAGATCTCTCCCATATGTCATTGTGTTCATGTTTCTGTGCTGCCATCCAAGTTGTCAAAGATGCCAGTGTTTTTTTTTCTTCCTGTGTGACACATCCCTGGCATTTGTTTCTAGTTCTCTTTTTAAAAATGTTTGAAATTAGATTAGATGTCTTTTTAAAGCTACTTTAATATTAATTCCTCACTTGACTGATACTATGCAGTAACTTTAACCCCTTCTGTACCAAAAATAGGAAAAATAATGACACTTTCTGATTTCATGTTAAGAGCTTGTAGGTTTCTTTTTGACTTGTCCCATTAAAAATATTTTAGTTAGCTGTTTAGGATTAGATTCTTTTTGCTTCAGTTAGGGACATATCAATAGTAATATCTTTGCATTATAGCTTCAAAATATTCATAGTTTGTAGCCTGGACTGTCTGCTGTTAATCTGAAAGAGTGTTTTATGCTTTAGGTGTGGTGTGTTGTGCACAGCCTTGAGACACTCCTATATAATATGCAGCTTGTGCAAAATGCTAAAATCAGCATTCTTAACAGTGCTTTGGTCTCACATAACATTGCTTAAACAGTGTATGGCCAAAACACTCAGTTTTACTGTTCTTGCAAGAGTATGTTGTTTGTCTTGCAAAACAGTACTGCAACACAGAACATCCACTTGTGGGCATATTGTCTACTGTATTCCTGCAGTCCACCTCCTGAGGTCTTACACTGCTGAGCTATGACCTTATAAGTCAAATTTATTTGAAGTTTTTTGTATATCCTTCTTACAGCTACTGCAATCTTCAAAGATGTAACTTAGTGCTGTCTATGAAGGGACAAGATGTATCATTTGCTTCACGTTTTAGATTAGAACTTGAACTTCACTGCTTCCCTTTTGCCTAATTCAATTAGTATCTATGCAATATCTTGTAAGACCCATCTGAAAGATGTTATTTAAGTACAATAAGTGTTGTAAATGCAAATTAACTGAATCAGAGTTATTTTTCTGTAGTGACAAACTTATTGGTTTTTAAATGTTATTTTTAATGGATCAGAGTAAAATATTATCCTGTTTCACTTGATCTCAGTCCCCTGCTTGGCTTTCTTTTTCCCTTCTTTCCAATAGCATGACAACTTCTTCTCTAGACATTGAATTATGTCTCCAAGGACCTCCTGTATTAGCAATGGTGGTGGCACTTTACCATTTAGAGACCTAACCCAGCTACTTACTCCTAGGCTATAGCAAGCGTTACAAAGATGATTGTTATATATTTTAAAACTCCAATAGAGATTGGGTGTTTAATTGAATAATGAAATGGCTGAAAAAGCCAAATCATATCTGGCTACAGAAAACACTGCCACACTCATGATAGTTTTATCATTGTCTATTCAGGTCATGGAACAGAACTGAATAAGGAAATTCAGACTAGCTGTTTCACAACAAAACTGGTAATGGCATTCTCCTGATGAGGTGATTTGGTCACAGCCCTCTGTTTTTGGAACCTTGGCAATAGCACTTGAATAGCTCTTGAAGTAAATACTTGAGATATCGCTTTTCTTCCTCTTTAGGATTATTATAAATAATTATTCAGTGACTACACCACGTCTTTCAGCTTTCCATTCATTGTATCACTCCTTTTTAATCATATCTCTAGATATGATACTGTAAGAAAAAAAATACATCATTCATCTTCCTTTTAATTTAAAAACCTTCCCCAAAACCTGTTATCCTCTGAAATGCAGTCAGACAGAAAAAGTCAGACATTCCTCAGCACTGCCATACAGCATATTTATAAATGGATTGTAGCAAAGATGATGTCAGATATGCAACATTTAAAAAAACTCAAATAAAGAATGTAATAAGATAGCCTTAAGAACCTATTAGAAGCCTTATTATTTCACTATCAAAGCACATGCCTAATTTTTATATTCCCAGTTCCTCTTGTGTCCTACTCATAATCACAACATCAGGTCTAATAATCAGAACAACAGGATAGTTTTTAAGGAATTTGAGACTGGTATTGGGTTTTCGAGGTTGTTATGAAAAAGTATACGGTACACATGTATGAGACCACAGACTTAGTAAAGGTGCTTTTATTTCATCTGGAATGTTAAGTCCTTTTGTAAAAAAGTTCCATCTGAACAAGCTGGAAACAAGGGTAGTCCAGCCCAAGACAAACTGTTCTATCACGCCATGCAGTTGCCGTGAAAGAGAAGACCTCCCTCTTCTGGCATGAGCTGGAGTAGCTCTCCACAGAAGACTTGCTAAAGTATGTTCAAAACCATGTTTTGATCATTAATAGAAATACACCTAGGATTAATAACTGTATAAGAAATATTACTTCATTGCGTCCTGTGGAGTTTTCTCACTCTACATTTGCATAGAAAACTTATCCACACCAGCTCTCTGAACATGTAGTAAGAGTGTTCTAGCTTCTCTGCCAGAGATCAAACAGGCTGCATTGCAATAGTTGTCTTCTGGTTCAGGACAGAATGTATGAAGAACTCTCTACTCCTCTAAGTGGTCTGAACACTGATATTAAAATATGCCCTGCAGTCTTGATTACTGTAGAAGGAAACCGCTTTGTTCAGACAATATTATTTTCTGCATTATTCTGTCTCAATGACCAGCAATTCCAACTGGTGAGAAAAGACTGTTGCTAAAAATGATCAGAAATCCTTCTGTATCCAGCATTTAATTGTTCCTGTAAATACAAGGTTTTCTGTATCATAAATATGGCCATGAGAATTCTGTCCAAATCAGACTTTGAAACAAAACCGTGTATTTATTATTACCTCTTTTGTTGCCAGAAATGAGGAAGATGATTTTTTAATGTTTCCTTTTTGTTTTTAAATTTTCTATTACCTTATTTTTTTACCAGACTTTACAGTTCGTGATTTAACGGCAGGTAGATGGGATTCTTCTTCATTGGATCATATACTTCAGTTTGTAAATGCAAGATAGACTAGCTTTCCCTACACCCTAACAGTTAAGAAAAAAATAAAGATGTAAGAGACACTCATATTCCTCCTCTCTTGCCAGAGGAGCAGCTGTTTTGCTTTAGTTTGAAATACTGAAGTCATAGATGGAAAGAAACTTAGTGCTATTTAGTGTAATTCATCTGAAAGGTAGGATATTCCCTGCAAACGGGAGGAGCTTTAAAGACAAACACTGTATATTTGTCTCATTTCTATGCAGTAATACATAAAATAATATATTTCTTTCCAACACACAGCACTGTTACTCTGGTAAATGCTGGGAATGAAGTGACAGTCACTATAATAGAATCACAGAATTATTAAGGTTGGAAAATACTCCAAGATCATCGCATTCAACCATTAACCTAACACAGCCAAGTCCACCACTAAATCATGTGTCTTCATAATAGATACTGAATTGGTTTAGCAATATATCTTAGAAAAAACAGAAAGGCTTTCAATTTTTAGAATTTCCTGTATTTCAAGAACAGTGCAGATCATTTTAATGCATTTTATAGTTTTTAATTCCAGCATGCTACATCAAACATAAATAAAATTAAATGCCAGGTCTTCATTTTTCTGTTCTTAGTGTTTTTGTTATTGATTTCCAAATATTAGCTATCCTTGTTCAGCTTCTTCTGTGTGCAACCCAAACAAAATACGAAAAAACATTATAAACATCATATTTGAAATGTTTCCCTAGACTTTTCTCATGAGTTACTCAAATTGTGCAGTACAATTCTTCTTTTTAAATTCATTTTGTAGTTGGAGCAGTTTTCAAGCAGTACTGCGAAACAGGAATTTTCTCTGGAGTTGCTATATTAACGGGTAGGAAGAGACCTTCATTTTCTTCTGAATACTTTTGTCTATGGAGACCTTTGCTGAATGTGTCAATTATGTCCCAAATAAACTCTGGTTATGGACCACCCAGAAAGATGAGATCAAACCTTGAGAATAAATGTCTAGCACATCAATCAATCAATCTCTCTCTAAAGTCTTCAGTTAGGAATATTTAACAGTTGCTGTATTTAACAGTAAAATTAAGGAAGTTACAATTGGAGCGCAGGAGGGGTTGTGTGGGGAGGGGTTGGTATATCAGGGTTTCCTGGAGTAAAATGATAAACAAGGAAAGTAATCAGTTATGTATTTCTAATTATTTCAAAGCAAGCTTTAATTAAGAAAAATCTTTGCCCTGGAGAAGACCATGCAGGACAGATATCCAGTGTGGAGTCTAAGGCAGTTGATAATACTACATTAATTATGATTCCACTATAAAATTTCAATTGGTAGAAAAGAACTTTATCAGCAAAATTCTTAAATCTGTTCAATTGTTAGAGAATAGCAGATTAGGAGTTTAGGTGTCTTTGTTTTCTTGAGTGTTTGTATGACAAATACATATTTCTAGCTGCAGTATTTCATTACCTTTTTCATACCTCTTTAGAGCAAGTATGAATGTATATAATAGGTTTATACTTCTTTATCTAATGCTAGGTCAGTTGTTCTCCATTGCTCAGTTAAATGTCATGCTGAAGTGTTTTGTGAGCAATTGTCAGCAACTGGGATAGAGAGGGAGAGAAGGGCTTTATCTTCTATGATAGTAAGGCCTGTTGCTGTGCTGCTAACCATTTTACCAGTGACTTTAAATCAGCTAACTTACAGTTAAGCTTTTGAAGTCCTTCTGGCATCTGTTTTCCATGGATTTAAATGATTGTTCCTCATCAAAACACTTCAAAATTCTTTGTCCTTACTGTGTGCTGCCTTTAGCTTACAGTCTGCAAATGTTTTGCCCTGACAGGCGTCAGGAGACTATGATAAATGTGTAGCAGTACCTTACAATATTAATAGAGACATTAGACTGTAAGATGCTCAGTTTTACTACAAATGGGATTTGTAGTAATTAAAACAGACAGTTTCTCTCAAAACTGCAACAATCAGTGTCTTCAGGACTTTGGAGACTCTAGAATGGTTTTACATTCTCAAGTCAAGACAATTCAGTGGTATGTGAACAACATGCAACAAAGGTGGCAAATGGCACCTTGGGCTGTATGAAGAGATTTATTGCCAGCAGGCTGAGGGAGACTGTTTCCTTCTAGTCAGGACTAGTGAGGCCACACCTGGAGTATTGCGTCCAGTTCTGGGCTTCACAGTAAAAGATAGATAGGCAGATACTGGAGAAGGCACAGCAAAGGACTACTAAGATTATGTCAGGAGAAGAGCAACTCTCCTACGAGGAGAAGATGTGAGAATGCTCTTTTCAGCCGCAGAAGAGAATGCTCAGGGGTACCTCATCAACATATACAAATAATTGAAGGGAGAGTGCAAAGAGGACAGAAACAGTTTCTTTCCAGCGTGCCCAGTGACAGGACAAGAAGCAACATGCACAAATTATAGAATGATAGAATCATAGAATTATTTTGATTGGAAGAGACCTTTTAAGAACATCAAGTCCAACCTTCAGCCTAAGATCAAAATACAGGACTTTGTCTCGGTCCAGAGAGGGAAAGAGACTCAGTTCTTTTGAATATTCCCATGTTATGAAATTAGAGGCCAATCTAGGCCAAAATATCAACAGTGAGGCTATTTATTACACAAATAAAGTGGGTGGATCAGAAGGAGAGAGAGAGAGAAAATGGAGAGAGAGAGAGAAGAGGGAGAGAGAAGACGAAAGGAAATATATTACCACACCACTCACCCTCCAAGACAGTTTGGGTCTGTGGAGGAAGGCTGCTGCAGCTTTGGCATGGAGAGGTCATTCTTGTTGGCTGCGCTGTCGTCCAGTGGAGGAGGGGAGGGAGGATCCCAAAGTCCAAGTCCAAGCCCTTCTCTGAGCAGCCTCTTCAGCTCCGTGACTTGCAGCAGGCAGAACTTAGGACATGGAGAGAGGCTTTCTCCTGGTCTGCTGCCTCCAGGCTACATAATGATGTCTTTTCTCCTGTGTCTGTCCTTTTCTCTCCTGGTATTTTCTTTGTTTTTCATCAGAGCAGCATTGCCCAGGTATTTTCCTTCTCCCAAGCCAGTAGTTGTTCAGATCTTTCATACAGTTTGTTCAGTATGTGTCCAGGTGGTGATTATGCATATTCCAGACTGCATCAATAGCAGTGGCCTCTGCCCATTATTTCCAGGGCAGCTGCAATCTGGTAAGCAATCTTTTTCCTTTGCACCATCCTCCCTTTCCGGGGTAGCTGATGGGTAGAGATGATTTTGTCTATGCACATTCCAGAGAGGCATTGTCCAGTGGCCAGTGTGTATCTGCCCAATACACATCAGCTATTGTGTGCACAAGCAGCAAAGGTGATTTTGTCTTTGTTGATTCACATCAAGAGAGACAAGATGTAGTCTTTCACAGGCTTTCCCTCTAAACATCAAGAAACGCTTTCTTACTATAAAGGTTACTGAGCACTGGCACTCTATAATCTGGGAGGTTAATAGAATGTCCATCCTTGGAGATATTCAGGATCTGTCTGGACATGGTCCTGGGCAACTGGCTGCAGGTGACCCTGCTTGAGCAGGAGGTTTGAACAGGATGACCTCTAGAAGTCCTTTCCAAACTCAGCCAGTCTGTGATTGTGTGACTGACTTGCTATTAGGTGGCTGACCCATCTAATAGTCCATACTATAGGAAGTCATCATGTGTTACATGTGGACCAGATTTTATAGTCAGGAGAAGCATACAATTCAGTTCTGCAATTTTATATTCTTGATTGGTGTATTGTCTACTTACACAGCAAAGTCAGAACTAAGGCTTCAAAAGAACAGCTATTAGCTCTCAAGCTAATTCAGTGACCTCTTTGTGGAATCATTTGGAAGTGCCCTCCAAAAATCATCTAGTCCAAATCCCCTGCAGTAAGCAGGGACATATTTAACTAGGTCAGGTTGCTCAGATCCCCATAAACCTGACCTTTAATGTTTCTGGAGGTGGGGCATCTACCATCTCTCTGGGCAACCTGCTCCAGTGTTTCACCACTCCCACTATAAAAAAATATCTTCCTTGTATCTAGCCTGATTCTACTTTCTTTTAGTTTAAAACCTTTTTCCTTGTGCTGTCACAACAGGCCTTGATAAAAAGTCGGTCCCTGTCTTTCATATAGGCCCCCTTTAAAGGCTGCAATCAAATCTTTCACTGCTCCAGGCTGAATATCCTGAGCTTTCTCAGCCTGTCTTCATAGGAGAGGTGTTCCTGATCTGATTGTCTTTGTGGCCCTCCTGTGAACATGCTCAAACTGGCCTATGTCTTTCTTGTGCCAAGAACTCCAGAGCTGGACGCAGTACTTTAAGCAAAGTCTCACCAGAGCATGTTGGAGGGGCAGAATCATATCCTTCGACCTGCTGGTCACCTTTAGGTTTATTTTAGTTTATTTGGTTGTGGTTTTGGGTTTGGGGTTTTGTGTGTGTGTATTTTTTGGGTGGTTTTGGGGTTGGTTGTTTGTTTGTTTTGATGCAGCCCAGGCCTTCTGGTCTGCAAGTGCACTTTTCTGCCTTATGTCCAGGGTTTCATCCACTAGTACTCCCAACTCATTCTCTGTACAGCTGCTCTCAATCCCTTCATCCACCAGACTGCATTAATACTGGAGTTTCCCTCACCCAGGTGGAGTGTGGCAGATTAATGCTTCAATCCCCACGGTGGAAGACCTTATACTTGGTCTTGTTTAACCTTGAAAGTTCACATGGTCCTGGTTTGGAAGCACTCTTGAAAGATCATTTGGTCCAAACCATTGTGGGAAAGGGATGAGATTATTGAGCACCCTTGTCCAATTGTATCTTGAGGCCCTCCAGTGACTGGTATTCTACCACAACTCTGGGGAGTTTGTTCCAGAGAACAATTGTTCTCACTCTAACAAATTTACTTCTTATATCAAGATGAAACTTGTACCCACTGCTTTTTGTCTTCCCCATGTACTTCTTTTGAAGGGAGAGCCTCAAACCTTTTTAAGTGGCCCTTTAAGTGACCATCTCCAAATCATTACAAAATCAAGACATTCTTACTAAGTGTAATCACATAACAAATGAAAGCTGTGCTTAGTGGTTGTAAGCAGGGCATACAAGCATAGCTACAACAAACCAAGACAGAATTTCTCCTCCATTTGTCATCATGAAACAGTCTCTGTTTGTTGCATACAAGACAAAAATTATATGATGGTACAAAATATTCTCAGTTAAGGATCTAAGTTGCAAAACATATGAAGGCTGATGATGGAGTTTTGCCCTGAGCAGCTTTAGATTAGACCTAGATGATTTTAGTCTTGTCCAGCAAAATGAGACATTTACTTCCTTCATTATTTGGGCCACACTGTCTTTTCAAACTGAGACAGGTGATTATTTTTTCCAGGTGCTTAAGAATAAAAGGATAGCTTGTTTGCAGCTGTTTTGCATTGTTTTCCTGCAGCATCCCAGAAGAGATCCATCGTATATACAAAGTCATATGCTGAGCTCCAGCAGAAAATCTAGACTGACAAACTTCTAGGTTAATACTATTATTTTGATGAAATGGGACACTAATTTGAAAACAAACAAGCAAACCCAAACCAAGCAAACCAACAACAAAACCCACAACAACCAAACACAAATCAATATTTCCAGTAGGAAAAGATTTAAACATTTGTTAAAGTTTAAGCATTTTGGTCAAGTGCTTTAGTGAAATAAGACATGGAAAAAGAATCACAGATTAATTTGTGTGTATCACCAAGTTCTGGGAGCTTGTGCAGTAAATGTGATGGCCTCAAACAGATACATGCCTATGCCTCAACTTCTGTTTTCCAAGATAAGAATGAGATTTCTAACTGGTTTACTGCAATATGCCAAGAACAGTAAGACTGGGTGTAGAACAAACCTCTATGCACTTAAATAAGATATAGGGATGAGAACTAAAATGTGTGGTTGTAAAATTATTTGCATCAATGTTTGTTGTGGAATTAGAAATTTTAGTTTGGCATTTGCTTGCCCTCTTTGCCTTAGTATGCCAATCTATGGTATTGCTACATAAAGTCATCCACTGGAAAAAGAAAATTATTTAATGGAGGGATTTACTAGCAAATAAGCAACAGATTATGTAGTCGGACTTCTTAAAATGCTTTGTTCTGAGATAAATTCCAAACATAGACATTAAAGGCAAGAGAAGTTACTGTATTTGTAGCACTGTATGTGCAATATTATGAATTCTTGCTTAGCGGAGTCCCTCAGGGATCAGTCCTGGGACCTGTCTTGTTCAACATCTTTGTGGGTGACATGGACAGTGACACTGAGTGCATCCTCAGCAAGTTTGCTGATGACACCAAGCTGTGTGGTGCAGCAGACACGCTGGAGGGAAGGGAGGCCATCCAGAGGGACCTTGACAGGCTGGAGAGGTGGAGAGAGCCTCAGGAGGTTCAACAAGACCAAGTGCAGGGTCCTGCACAGATCCAGACTGGGCAGTGACTTGTTGGAAAGCAGCCCAGAGGAGAGAGATTCGGGGGTGCTGGTGGACGAGAAGCTCAACATGAGCTCTCAGTGTGCACTTGCAGCCCAAAAAGCCAATCAGATCCTGGGCTGCATCAAGAGAAGTGTAGCCAGCAGGTCAAGGGAGGTGATTGTCCCCCTCTACTCAGCCCTGGTGAGACCCCACCTGGAATATGTTGTCCAGTTCTGGAGCCCCTATTACAAGAGGGATATGGACGTGCTGGAACGTGTTCAGAGAAAGGCCACGAGGATGATCAGAGGGCTGGAGCTCCTCTCCTATGAGGACAGACTGAAGGAGTTGGGGCTGTTGAGTCTGCAGAAGAGAAGGCTCTGAGGTGACCTGATTGTGGCCTTCCAGTATCTGAAGGGGGCCTACAGGAAGGCTGGGGAGGGACTTCTCAGGATATCAGGTAGTGATAGGACTAGAGGGAATGGAGTGAAGCTGGAGGTGAGGAAATTCAGGCTGGAAGTGAGGAGGAAGTTCTTCACCATGAGAGTGGTGAAGCCCTGGAATGGGTTGTCCAGGGAGGTAGTTGGGGTGCCGTCCCTGGAGGTGTTTAAGAGCAGGCTGGATGAGGCTCTGCCTAGCCTGATCTAGTGTGGGGTGTCCCTGCCCATGGCAGGGGGGATGGAGCTAGATGATCCTTGTGGTCCCTTCCAACCCTGACTGATACTATGATACTACCCTGATCTTTGAGGTCTCTTCCAACCTTAGTGATACTGAATACTGAATACTGAATACTATGATACTATGATACTATGACCCGGGTGCAAGACCTTGCATTTGTCTTTGCTGGTCTTCATGAGGCTGGCATTGGCCCACCTCTCAAACCTTTCAAAGTTCTTCTGGATGGCATCCATCTTCTCTCCAGCGTGCTGACTGCACCACACAGCTTGATGTCATCAGCAAAATTGCTGAGGGTGCACTCAATCCCACTCGTGGACTATGTCACCAACAATGATGTTAAGCAGCACCTGTCCCAATACCAGCCCCTGAGGAAAGTCACTCATCTCTTGTCTCCCATTTAGACAGTGAGCTGTTGACTATCAGTTTCTGAGTGTGATCATCATGCCAACTCCTTATCTACTGAGTGGTTGTGACCGTTTGAGGCTGTGCCCTTAAGAAAGGGAATATGGTGGATGGAAGTTGGTAAATGAAAAGAACAATCTAAACTAATTTAATTGGTAAAGTGGGAGGAAGCACCTTCTGAACTGGGAGTGCAGGAGGGTATCCTGGGCATTCCAGCACTTTATCTTCAGTCCTTCTTCCGCTCCTCTGCAGGGCAGCAGCTCTCTGTGCTGGGCTTTCTGCCAAGGCTTTGGCCTTCAAACTGACAAACCTGATAAGGCCTGTATTAACTCCTTTCCAATTAACACAAACTGCTTCTAACTTTTTTTTCTCTTTCTCTCTCTTTCTAACCCAGTCTGGGGAAAAGGGGGAGAGAGGGGGAGAGCGGAGGTGGGGAACACCCTCAGCAGGGGGGGGAACTCTCATTTCTGTGCTACTTTATTGTATATCTTTGTATATATTGTAAATATTGTAAATTTGTATATATTCCCCTGCATATCCTACATTGCTTTGTAAATATACAGCTCCACTGCTTTGCTAATTCAGCTGTGAGGTTTTTTCCCTTCAATTTTCCTTCTCTTTACTTTACAAGGGGAAAGGGAGGAGGCTTCTTGGCCTTACCCTTCCAACCCTACGACAGTGGTCCACTTATCAAATCCATGTCTCTCCAAGTTAGAGACTGGGATGTCATGGGGAACAATGTCAAATGCATTGCACAAGTCCAGGTAGACAACATCACTTGTTCTTCCCTTGTCTATCAAAGCTGTTACCCCATCATAGAAGGCCAACAAATTTGTCAGGCATGATTTGCCCCTGATGAAGCCATCTTGGCCGCCATCAGTCCTCTCATTTTTCATGTGCTTCAGTAGAGTTTCCAGGAGGATCTGCTCCCTGATCTTGCCAGGCAAGACTGTTTGTACATTTGACTAGCCCAACATTTGAGTTGGGTTCTAATCCAGTTTTAATGGCAGATTATAAATTAGGTACCTTGTTAGTGCATATGTCCAGACAAACAGATTAAACTCCTACTATAAATCTAACATTCCACATTCCCTGAAGGATTTGAACTGGACGTAATAATTATGTATCTAATATAAGGAAGTTGCTGTTAAGAAATTGTATGCAAAGTGTCTTCCTACTTAAAGGATATGGTACCTGCGATGACAAGGCCACCACCAGTCCCATACAAAATGCTATTAAAAGCCATCAGCTGAAGAAAAAGATCTCAATATGGTTTTGCATCTTCATTCCTTGCTACAGATAAATGAAGCAGTATATGCCAGTGATTTTATCGATTCTGGAGAAAAATTCCAAACATAGTGGAGTTATATCTTTTGTATTTTAAATATGTACCATATGTTTGGCTAGCCATAATTTTGTTGTAAATTAAATGGTCAAAGAGAACATGAGAAAATAAGCGGTCACCTGTTCTGTTTCCTTTGTGTTTAAAAGAGCAGCTACCTTTAAAATTTCTTCATTTATTTGCAGGTGGAGTTTTCAGGCTTTCTCTGTAGAGATAATTTTTTACTAAGTGTATTTAAAACAGAAAATGAGAAATATTTTTTTGGGTCATGCTACTTAATCTTGAAAGCTATACTTATTCTCGCTATTCATCAGTGCTTTGCCCTTCTGGTGTAATTACTTTGATACAATTTGTGACTAAGATTTTCCATGTTTAGTGATTAACTGGCTAATTACTGTCATGAAATATTTTACCCAAAGCTTGGCTCTGATTCCATGAAACTTTGAGATATTTTGATGCATACAGGATAAACAAAACCTTTAAAAGCAAGTTTCCTATAAAATCAGTTTCCTGCCACTAGGAATGAAAGTATACTAGTTTGAAGCGAGTTACAAAAAGCATCTCCAATGAAACACAGAAGTGCAGGGCTTGTGCCAGCACTTGTCAAAATTCAGAGGGCTTTTACATGCTGGTGGCAGCATAGCTCAAATGGTCTTTTGATAACAGTGGTTAAAAGACACTGAAGGTAGTGTGACAGTAGTGTAGCAAACCAAATTTTAATATCTCTCACCTCCTGCCAATCAAAATTCCTCCTTCCTTTGTTGGCTATCAGGGATCTGGAATCTTGTTCCTTGTCTTAACAGAGATCAGAGGAACTTTCTGCCAGGATTCCTTGCAGAGTTCTGCTTTTATGACAATGAGACAGAATTTTAAGATTTTGAGTGAGAAAATTCTTAAGGTTTCATTCACAAAGACCTTTCCATACGTAAGATTCTAAGACTGTAAACAGTTTGTTTTGCCAGGTATTCTATGTAAGTCTATCACAGTATCACTTAGGTTGGAAAGGACCTCGGGGATCATCGAGTCCCACCTATCAACACAGACCCCATGCCTAGACCATGGCACCAAGTGCCACGTCCAATCTCCCCTTGAATGCCTTCAGGGTCGATGACTCAACCACCTCCCTGGGCAACCCGTTCCAATGACGAATGACTCGCTCAGTGAAGAACTTCCTCCTCTAAACTGTTAGTAGCACGCAGTAGAAGTATACAAACACAATTAATAATGAGGTCAAGTTTGAAATTCTGTGAAATTCAGTGAAAGATTTGCCTTTGTTAAAAACTTCAGAATTTGTCTCATAGTATTTTAATATTTAGATGATAAACAAGAAACTATTTCTTACATGCTTGTGCATGATGCTGATGGGCAACACATAAATGCAGGGTATTACACTAAATGGGGTGATTTATGTGGAAAATCTTGCTATGAAAGCTGTTATTTTTTCTGATTAAAAAAGAAAAAAAAATTAAAAACAAAGTGTCCACACTTTGAGCAAGATTAAATTAGCCTTCAGTGTTTATCTGTGTGTTGTATTTTGGCATCTGAATAGCTCATTTCCTTTAAAGTTACTGTTCATGCATGAAAAAATCAGCATATGCTTTAGTTTTTGTAGGATGTGATGTTAAATAAGCATTTAGAAAGAACTGTGTTTGTATTGCTGTGTCAGTGGTTCCTGGATAGGAGTGCTTATGCATGTTTCTGCTGCAATATGGAGCACTCTATCTGCCTCTCAGCCTGTAATAGTTTTGTGCTTATGTAGAAGACAGCCTGCAAGGCAGTCAATATTTTAATTTTAATGAAAATTAAAATCACTTACAAGGAAGTGAAATACATTACAATGTAAAAATGTTAGAAGTCATAAAATGTCAAATCCCTATTTTAAAAAATTCTCTACTTTATATTTCATGTCTTAGCTACTGAATCTCTTCCTAGAATCATAGAATCAATAAGGTTGGAAGAGACCTCAAAGATCATCAAGTCCAACCTGTCACCCAAGAACTCATGACTACTAAACCATGGCCCCAAGTGCCACGTTCAATCCCCTCAATCCCCTCTTGAACACCTCCAGGGATGTTCACCACCACCTCCCTGGGCAGCCCATTCCAATACCTAACAACTCTCTCAGTGAAGAACTTTCTCCTCACCTCAAGCCTAAACTTAGCCTGGTGCAGCTTGAGACTGTGTCCTCTTGTTCTGGTGCTGGTTGCCTGGGTGAAGAGACTGGCCCTTGCCTGGCTACAACCTCCCTTCAGGTAGTTGTAGAGAGCAATAAGGTCTCCCCTGAGCCTCCTCTTCTCCAGGTTAAGCAACCCCAGCTCCCTCAGCCTTTCCTCACAGGGCACAAGCCTCTCACCAGCCTTCTCTGGATGTGTTCAAGAGTCTCAATGTCCTTCTTAAATTGAGGAGCCCAGAACTGGACACAGGACTCAAGGTATGGCCTAACCAATGCAGAGTCCAGGGGCACAATGACTTCTCTGCTCCTGCTCGCCACACTATTCTTGATGCAGACCAGGATGGCATTGTCCTTCTTGGCCACCTGGGCACACTGCTGGCTCATGTTCAGCCAGTTGTCAATCAGTACTCCCAGCTCCATTTCTGCCTAGCCACTCTCCAGCCATTCCAACCCCAGCCTGTAACACTGCATGAGGTTGTTGTGGCCAAAGTGCAGCACCCAGCACTTGGACTTGTTGAATGACATCCCGTTGGACTCTGCCCATCTGTCCAGCCTGTCAAGGTCCCTCTGCAGAGCTCTCCTACCCTCTAACCAATAAACAACTGCTCCCAGCTTGGTGTCATCTGCAAATTTACTGATGATGGACCAAATCCCCTCATCTAGATCATCAATGAAGATATTAAACAGGATGAGGCCCAGCACTGATCCCTGGGGGACACCACTAGTGACTGGCTGCCAGCTGGATGTGGCACCATTCACCACCACTCTCTGGGCTCAGCCCTCCAGCAAGTTCCCAACCCAGCACAGAGTGCTGCTGTCCGAGCCACGAGCTGCTTGGCCAGCAGTTTACTGTGGGGGACAGTGTCATAGGCCTTGCTGAAGTCCAGGTAGACCACATCCACAGCCTTCCACCAGGCAGGTCACCTGATCATGGAAGGAGATCACGTTGGTCAGGCAGGATCTGCCCTTCCTAAATCCATGTTGGCTGGACCTGATCCCTTGGCCATCCTTCAGTTGTGCAGTGATTGCCCCCAAGATGATCTGCTCCATAATCTTCCTTGGCACTGAGGTCAGGCTGGCAGGCCTGGACTTTCCAGGTTCCTCATTCCAACCCTTCTTGTGGATGGGCACCACATTGGACAGCTTCCAGTCTTCTGGGGCCTCTCTGGTGAAGCAGGACTGTTGGCAAATGCTGGAGAGTGGCTTGGCCAGCTCATCTGCCAGCTTTCTGAGCACCCTAGGATTGATCCCATCTGGTCTCATGGATTTGTGAGTATCCAATGGCTCAGCAAGTCCTGAACTAATGCCACATGGATTTCAGGGGTACTACACTGTTCCCTAACCCTATCAACCAGTCAGGAGGCCAGTTATTCTGAAGTCCTCCTGCCTTATTTTTGAAAATTGAGGAAAAGAAAGTATTTAGAATCTCAGTCTTTTCAGTATTCAGTATTCCTAAGGTTGGAACAGATCTCAAAGATCATCGAGTCCAACCTGTCACCACAGACCTCACAACTAGAGTAGGGAGGACACTACTGCCCACTGCACAGGCTTGAACTCACGACCTTCATTAAGTGTCTTAGACGCTACCAACTGAGCCACCTCAGAGATGTATCATAACAACACATCGCACTATTATAGATTATTGGTCCAACTACTAGTGACACACAAGGTTTGTTGATGCAGGTGCATGTCCTGTTGTTCCAAGATAACTTTCTGTGTTTATAGCTACCAGTGTCCTGTTTGGTTACATGCTGCAGGCACAGCACTGTTTTGCTACACTGCAAGCTGGCTCTGCACTTATGCAGACCATGGCCTACCACCATGTCAGGCTCTAGGCCTACACTGCCAGATTGCTCACACTGCTCGTCGTTGGCATTGCCACAAAACATGAATCATAAATTATCTTCTTCAGCTCTAATTTAACAACAGTAGAAGACTGGCCTTAGTTTAGCTGTAATCCCTTTCCATTTGTGTCT
This sequence comes from Melanerpes aurifrons, assembly GCA_011125475.1. Classification (NCBI taxonomy): domain Eukaryota; kingdom Metazoa; phylum Chordata; class Aves; order Piciformes; family Picidae; genus Melanerpes; species Melanerpes aurifrons. The sequence goes on along the minus strand of WWNC01000082.1, from coordinate 3,538,292 downwards.
TGCAATGCATTGGAACATAACTTAGTGGAGACCTAGTGCCACCTCCCTTCCAATATATTTATCTTTCATTCTCTTCAGGGAGAAATGAAGGGTGACAGCTTATCTAATAATGGATGTTGTAAAAATTTCTCATTACACTGTTTTTTCTGTTCATTCAGTTCTACAGGGCGCATTAACACACACAGGACTGTGGCTCCAAATGAAAGACAAAAATAAAGTGTTCGAAGGCAAATGCTGCTGGGCAAATACTGCCTGCCTGGCACTTTCAAATTGCTGGGCCGAATTCTGCTTTTGGTGTAATTAATTAAAAATTAAAAAGTCTGATTTAAATTTATGCAGGAGTATTGGAGGCGGGAGTTTGCCCCACTGAGATTATTTCATAGGCTCATGTAACAGCCCATTATGATTAGTAAATATAGCAGAATTTGACTCAAAAGTGAAAAACCTTCAGGATTTATAGTCCAACTGAGACAAATAGGAGTGTCACAGGATAGCTTATTGCACTGCAAAAAGGATGTTAAATATCTTATTAATTCTGGCTTTGCTTATTTTTTTGTGTAAAATGTAATAAAAATCCCATGTTACATACAAAGTAAAATGAACACCACAAAAAATATACTTTTGTCTTCAAGCAGCATCCAACCCCTCCAAATACTGTGACATTTATGACTATAGTGAGAGACCATCTAGACGCTGTTTAGATTCCCTTTCAGCTCTCGGAGCAAAATGCATTCCATGTGAAGGTGAATGATGGAATTTCAGTATGAACATAATTTTCCAGCTGTTCAAAAAAAGCACATCATGTTGTATATTTCACAACTGCTGACGAACAGCAAAATTAATTGATAAATGGCCACATTCATGTAGGCCCAATCCTGTGTTAAGTGTTAAGGGTCCTGCCTTCCTGCATTTTTGCTGAGGCCAATGAGAGTCTGGGTTTTGCTGAGCATTTTGGGGTCAAAATAAAGACGAGAAAAGAGGATCTTTCACCACCTCTCAGATTAGGGCCAACAGCCAATATCATCAAACTGATTCTACCATCATTAAACTAAGTCCAAGACATATCAGTGTGAAACATGGTGCCAGTGGAAATTTACTGCTGATTTGTCTCTGTTTCTGTATCATTAACTTTGGAGGTCTCTTGGATCAACAGCAAGACAGTATGAAAAAAAGCTATTTTTCTGCATCCCAGTGGAAAAGAATCATCTGTGTGAACTGCTGTTACAGTGGTAAAAAGTTTTCTAGAAGTATTTTATTTGCAAAATATTTATGCTATCTCCTCAAAATAAATGAGGATTAGCTTGATCTTTACATCAGTTCTTATTTGAGAGCCAAGAAACATTGTCTGCTTTGGGAGGAAAACAAATCTGACACTTTTCATCTGTCTTACAGACTGAATTTTTTCCTTTTCTTTTGATGCCCTGAAGGAGCAATATCACAGTTGGATACATTTTCTGAGGACTGTAACTTCTTTACAAGAACTGTAGGACTGTAACTTCTTTAGTTCTTTACTTCAACAGGATTCTTCCACTGGCTTACAAGCCTCTTTCAATTTACCAGTCACATCTCAAAGCCAACCAGGTTCCTCATTCAAGAGCTTTGTCTCTAGTAATCACTTTAGCATTTAACAGTGCAATCTGAATGGCACAATACAAATGGTTTATTTAATGGTCAAGCCTCTTCTCACTCCCAACCCATGCCAAGAACAGTGTCCTGGTTTGGTCTGCGTAAAAAGAAACAAGTGTTTCTTTAGGCTTTCAGCCTGATATTTTCCTAAGAAACTTAATTTCTTTGACTGCTAGGCTCATCTGAAGATTTTTATTAATGGGCTATTGAAAGTGGCTAAAATCTTATTTGTCTGCTTTGATACATTCAGACTCAGTTAGAGAAAACTGTAGGACATTCTAAAATGTCTCAAAAATGTGTGAGTATTATTACCATAAAATGAAAAAAAAAAAAAAATCTATTTAATGGAGGAGACGAATGAGCCTATTTCCACAAATCACTCTATGCAAAGATCTTAGCTGTAAATTTTGTAAAGTTACTTGTGTGAAAAAGATTACTCCTGTCACTAAAGCCTGTGAAATCAGACCCTAAAGCTCCACAATCAACTTTACCATTAACATTCTTATTATTTGCATAGAAAACAATTTGTTAGGGTGCTATGCAGGCTGATGCTTTATACCAGGTCCTTTGGCTCCTTAATCCATTCAGGATCTGAGACTGTAAAGGCAAGAATAAAAAGGCAAAACCAACCAGAAACTCAACTACTCTCCTGCAGTCCAAACACTGTATCTCTGGAAATAACTGTACATTATAAATGAGGAATTTAAAAACATCAATACATGCATCAAAGAATAATTATAACCACAGTAACCCAACTCTTTGGAGATGCTATGAGGAAATAGTCAAATAAATAAAAAACTTGTAGCAAGGGATCCTAGACTAACTGCAAAGCAAAACACTCAGGTAGCCAGACATCTATACACTGTTAGATAACCAAATGGAAGTAGTCATGAGAGTTTGCTAATGTAATGACTCCTGAGCTAAACATTTTAATATCTGTTTGAAGCCTTCGTTATTTTCTAGCTTGTAACAACCATTTTAAAAACTCTTGGGAACTTTAAATATGTTATCTCTTTCTAGGAAAAATGAATAAAAAAAGCATCTGCCACAAATACTAACATCAAAAGAAAGTTACAAGTCTAGTCCATTTGTCATCTTACTCTAAGTTACACAGCTTATATCCTTCTATGACTTTCTGTACTAGATCTGTATGTACTGGTATACCTTTTCACAGGAAAAAAAGCTAATTAATGGCAAAGGAAGAAATTCAGAATTCTCAGTCATAGTTCAGATTCCTTCTCACTTTTCTGACTTGAAATCAAATTTCCAGAAGTTGTATTATGCAGAGTATTTCATACACAGTTTAAGAGTTACTAATGCAGCACATCTACCTTTACTAGCAGTGAGCTTTAACTAGCTGTGATGGGTTACACCCATCCTGAAAGGGGGAGGGAGGGGTTGTGAGAGCCCTGCTCTCCTTAGGGATTAAGGAAACTTGATCCAAGTGGACTTGGTTCCTCCCTTACTGCCCTCTACTGGAAGGGGGGTTTCCCTCTGGGAACCCGAGTTAGTCTGTTCCACTCCCCCTCCCTGTCCAGGAAAACTATAAAAGGGAGGGTAGGGCAACCATTTCCCTCTTTTCTGCTTCTACCTCGCCTGGACAAGAGGACTAAGAGAGTCACTTCTGGCTTCCTGGCTCTCTGCCACATGGTTGGGCCTGATCTTTCTCCCTGCTGCATCCACCTTTCTCCTAAGGACTGTTGGTTGTGTATATCTCCCTATCCATCCTTGTTCCTTACCCTTGTGAACCCTTCCTGTGATTGTTATATAAATACATACATATATATGCTGTTTAAAGAGAATTTTACCTCTCTACTTGCAAACTGACTCCAAATTATTTCTCGGTAGATTTAACTCCTCCCCTTTTTCCTTATCCCCCTTTCTTTCCTTTTTGCCCTTCCCTTATCTCTCCATGTTCTTTCCCCTTCCCTTTTCTTTCAATTGCAGAATCCACTGGTGTATGAGGATGACTCGGATCAAGAAATAATAACTGTAGATCTCTACTCAGAAAGGAATTAAGGCAAGCTCGTCTGGATTATGCACGAAAAGAGGGTGAGACAATACTAAGCTGGGCCCTGACATGGTAGGATGAAGGGGTGGACACAGTGGAGCTGGATAAGAGAGAGGTGAAGCATTTAGGCTCCCTGACTTGTGATGCTGGTCTGGACAAAGAGTTAGCCAAACTCAATGGAACACACACTCTCTGGGCCCAGATCCTCAATGCCATAAACAGCTGGTACTGCTCAAAAGACAACCTGCACTGGGCCACGATTATATGGACAGCTATGAGACAGATGGCTGTGCTGGAAATAATTTATGGAGATGGCCAGCTCCCCTCGGACCCAGATGAAGTGCCCATGAGATGGTCCTTCATAAAGAAACTTACCCAGTGGGCCCCTCAAAAACATGCTCACACAATAGGAGGGATGCTTCTGACGGGACAGGATGGAAGTCCTAAAACTGTCTGTGAGTTTGCTAATGATTTAAGGGAAAATGAGGACAGTGTAAAACAGAAATCCATAATCTCAGCCATAGAAACTATGACTAAAGAGCTTAAGGCCTCCCTGTCTGAACTGAAAAAGGGGAACGATATCTCTTTTTCCCCTTCTCCTTCAGAATGGGTCCATGTTTCAGCAATCAGGAATAGGTGACCTTCCCGTAGGAGATCACCCCAAGCCAACTGGGGGATGTCAGGGGGGTGTCTGTGGAGTATCCTCTGTGACCATGGAGAGAACATGGACACCTGGCATGGCCAACCCACCTCTGCCCTCTGGAACAGAGTGTGGGAACTGCAAGGTGGCCACAACGGGGATAACTCACCCAGGAGAAGGGTTGCCCCAGTTTCCCAGAGTGGTCCCTCTTGCTCAAGAGGCCCTTCTCCCAGTAACACAGGACACTGTGACAAGTGTGGGCATTGCTGCCAGCATTAGGTGCCAGCCAGGTGGAGGCCAGGGACCAGAGAGTGTACTGGGATGTCTATGTGAAATGTCCTGGCACTTCAGAAGCCCTGAAGTACTGAGCTCTGGTGGACTCAGGAGCCCAATGCACCCTGATACCATTGAGGTACAAAGAGGCTGAGCCCATAAGCATTCAGGGAGTCACAGGGGGCTCACAAGATTTGACTCACAAGCCTGACCAGGAATGAATGGGGAAAAGCACAACATAGTGACTGGTCCAGATGCACCTTGCATTCTTGGCATTGACTTCCTGTGGGAGGGATGCTTCAAGGACCCTAAGGGGCACAAGTGGGCATTTGGGGTAGCAACTGTAGAGACTGCAGGCAAAGCACAGCTGTCTACCATGCCTGAGGTGTCCGATGACCACTCCATAGTGGGCAGCCATAAGGTGCAGGATTTGAAGTTACCTATTGCCTCTTGCATAGTACATCGCAGGCAATACAGGACCAACAGAGACTCTCTGCACCCCATACACCAACTGATTCAACAACTGGAGGGCCAGAAGGTGATCAGCAAGGCACACTCACCCTTCAACAACCCGATATGGCCAGTGCAGAAGGCAAATGGGGAATGAAGACTGACTGTGGACTACCATGGTCTGAATGAAGTGACTCCTCCGATCAGCACTGCCGTGCCAGACATGCTGGAGCTCCAGCACAAGCTGGAATCAAAGGAGGCCAAGTGGTATGCCAGAATTGACATAGCTAATGCCTTTTTCTCTGTTCCCATTGCAGAAGAATGCAGACCACAGTTTGCTTTCAGCTGGAGGGAAGTATAGTACCAATAGAATCGGTTGCCTCAGGACTGGGTCCATAGCTCAGCTATCTGCCATGAGGTGATCCAGACTGCCTTAGAGAAAGGTGGAGCCACTGAACATCTGCAGTTCATTGATGACATCATTGTATGGGGTGACACAGCAGAGGAAGTTTACCAGAAGGGTAAGAGAATAATTGATATCCTGTTAGAGGCTGGTTTTGCCATAAAGAGAAGCAAGGTAAAAGAGCCTGCCAGGGAGATCCAGTTCCTGGGTGTTCGATGGCAAGATGGTCATTGCCACATCCCTGAGGAGGTGGTGAGCAGGGTAGCCACTGTGGTGCAACCCATGAACAAGAAAGAGAGACAGTCCTTTTGGGGGGCTTGTGGGCTTCTGGAAAATGCACATTCCTGGGTACAGTCAAATTGTGAAACCTCTCTTCTATGTAACACGGAAGAAAAATAATTTCATATAGGGACCTGAGCAGTGGGTAGCATTCAACCAGATAAAACAAGAGGTGGCTCAAATCACCACACTAACATAACTGCAGTGTAACCACTCTGTTAATTTTCATTGTCACTGTTATCTAACATCTCAGTTGGCATTTCAGATGTGAACATTAACAAGCTGCATTATTCAAAACCTTTAAGAAAGCTGGGATAATCTCACCTCAGAAAGTGCTTTAATAATATATTACCTATGGAGAGATCTTAGCAGTGGGGTTCCACTTGCCTTGGTGATGAGCAGGAGCTGCAGAAGTTTTGAGAAAATTTTTTCTTAAATGATCATTACTTCAGCCTGACTACTAAAGAAACAAACAACAGCATTTGAAGAAAAAATGCTAGATGGTATTTACTAACTTGATAATCTACCTTCATCCATTCTTTAAAAAATAGGGGGTTAACCACTACTGTGTCACAATCTTTATGTTATTTTAGTCCCCTTGACCCATCTATTTAGTGTAGACATCTTTTTAGCATTAAAACCTCCATCTCAAAATATCACTCTGTTGTTATCAAACAGCAGGAGCAGAGAGACAAATTAATTATTGCTGGCTGTTAGTATTTCAACCACTTGTGATGCAGACAACAAAAGAAATGATGGTCATCATAACGCTTGTAACATCACAATCTAGTTGTAGCCTGCTCTAGTCTAAGGCTCTTCCCAGTCCATACTGGTAAAGCTGTACAGATAACAAAAATGACAGATTTTACTACATTGCCAGTAGATCAGCATGCAATTCACTGTCTGAGAGAGACAATCCTCTTTTCCCTATCCATGCTCATCAGATAGGTGGGATAAGTTAAAATAATTCTGCTATGAATTATAGACTGGAGAGTGAGCAAGGAGTATAGAAATAACCTCCCTGCACAATATGACCTCCTTTCTGACTTAAAGAGTTCATAGTCCCTAAAATAAGAAGTTATTCAGCAATCCCAGGCTCAATGCCAGGCCTCTTTAGATCAGAGGTTCCAAGTCCTTTGGACTGGTGCCAAATTATCTGTGATAGTTTTCCTGATATACTTACTTCACAGTCTGCTAGGGACTGAGCTGAGACTACGAAACTAATTTCATGTAGGAGTTCAGGTTTAAGTAATTTTAAAACAGCATTAACATATTTCATATATTTTTCTCTTCAGGAGAGGCCAAAGCAGAACAGTTTCTATAACATAAGGTAATCTTTAATATGATAGATGTAAGATCTGTCAATGACTTGCCATCAATTACAGAATTTATCCTGTTTCAGATGAAACAAGTTTAATAAACCACTTAAGTGTTATAAGGTATGCATCCCACCAACATGAATTATGTATCTATCAGCAGCCAAATGTATGTGTTCTATTGCTCTGAATATTAAATACAAAACCTATGTTTAAATAATGTGAAGGGTCTGATTTAAAGCAACAAAACCCAATAAATTCAAAGTTTATGCTGGCATGCTGTCCTTAACTCACACAAATTGTTTCCAACAGGTATAATGGCATGAATTACAGCCCCCTTACATTCATGTTTCTACTTCCACAATAGAATTTCCAGAATTTTTCCAGCCTAAGTCTCTCCATGAGTGTTTTTTAAATAGTTCTAAAATGTAATTTATTAGCTTTGTTTTTATTTTAAAGGCAAATGTGTGCCTTATAGAAAATTTTTAAGTGCACAGATTTTTTGGTTGGTTGGTTGGTTTTGTGTCTAAGAGTGGAATGGTTAATTTGGAAGCGTTTTAGTTTCTCTATTTAATACACTTTCAGAATGTTTACAATAATTGTTAATTATTTTATTAACTTTATATTATCACACATGAGACTCTAACCAGTCCCTCAGAGCTTTTCTGGTTTATGCATTACCATAGAACTGGCCAGGTATTTATTATGCTCATTAAAGAATAATTGTTATAAGCTGTTTATAGATTTTTAGCAATATGGAAAATTGCAATCAAATTCTACAAAATTTTATGTTTCACATGCTGATTTGGGTTTCACCTCCTTTGTTGAACATTTCTGTCATTTTATATGGTATCACATAAATGCAAAAGTCACTTCAAGAGCCAAAATTCTACCAAGTACAGTTTTGCCAAAGGATTCCCTGTAAATATAAGGGGGGGGACGACATTAGAAAACATAGGAAAGATGTAATTTTTGCATATAGAGCAATACTGCTGATCAAGTACCGCTGGTGAGGGGTCTGACCGTGCAATGCCTCAGTACAGCAAATCTCAACATACAGGCACATACAGTGGACTCTCAAAATGTTGTCATCATAAGTTCCTCTGGACAGGAATATGAGTTATAGCTAAGTAAAGGCCTGATGTACAAGTATATGACTACATGCACATCCCTGAAGACAGAGACAGGTAAGCAAGGAAGAACACCTAAACCAGACATGAACAAATGCCAAAAGCAAAAAGTAGCTAAACAACAAAAACTTCATTGTTTTACAGAAATAGAAAATGTAATATAGAGCAGGTAGATTAAGTTGGTTGTTGTGATTTTAATTAATTTGAGCCATTTGTGTCTGAAGGATTTATTAATTTCCTTTTTAATCTTTGAAGAAAATTGGAAAGAATCACAGAATCACAGAATCAACCAGATTGGAAAAGACCTCCAAGATCATGAAGTCCAACTGATCACCCAACCCTAACTAATCAACTAGACCATGGCACTAAGTGCCTCATCCAGTCTTTTCTGAAAACACCTGCAGATATGTTGACCCCACAACCTCCCTGGGCAGCCCATTCCAATGTATTGTCCACCTGCCAGCTCAGGAGGCCAGTTGTCCTGAAGATAACTTATCCTACTATTGAAAATTGAAGCAAAGAAGGCGTTAAGTACCTCCACCTTTTCCTCATCTCTTGTTATTATATTCCCTTCCATGTCCAATAAAGAGTGGAGGTTGTCCTTGCCTGTGGTGGGTTACAGTTTCCCATTCACATTAACTAAGCACAACCAGCTCAGTTGGAAGCAAATGGAAACTGTATTTACAAAGCAAAACTTACACTCTACAATGGAATGCAATGAATATGTACAAATATACAGTAATTACAATATTATACAGGTATTTACAATCAGAAAATTGCATGGAAACCCCCTGTCTTGGTCCAGAGAGGGAAAGAGAGTCAGTTCTTTTAGAATATTCCTGTGATGTGAAATCAGAGGCACAAACGAGGCCAAAATATCAACAGCTAGACTATTTATTACATAAATTAAGTAGAAATAAGAAGGGGAGAGGGAGAAAATAGAGAGGGAGAAAATAGAGAGGGAGAGAGAAAAGAGAGAGAGAAGAGGAAAGGAATTATATTACCACACCCCTCCCCCCCCCGCCAAGGCAGTTTGAGTCTGTGGAGGAAAGGTGTTGCAGGAGATGTTTGGTCTGTAGAGAAAGGGTGCTGAGGCTTTGGCTGGAGAAGAGATGTGGTCCTCTGGGCAGCTCCATGAGTTGCAGCAGGCAGATCAGCTTCTTCCAGGCTCCACGGCCTCTTTTCTCCGGTGCGGCATTGTCCCGGGCTTTTCCTTCTCAGCAGCATGGTCCTTCTCCTGTGTTTTCCTTCATCTCCGTTTTTCTCCTGCGTTTTTCTTTCTTTTAATCATCCAGTCCGGGGGACACAGTTGCCCACATTTTTCTTTCAAAAAACAGTAGTTGCTCAAGTCTTTTATACAGTTTTAATCCTTAGATATGTGTTCAAGTATTGTCCCTCAGGAATTCAGGGGCCAGGAAATCATCCTTAGGTCTTGTCCTGAAGGCTTGATGGCTGGGTCCTTGGTCCATTGTTGTAGGCCAGCTGCAGTCCAGTGTTATCGTGATGCAATCGCAAGGTGATTTGCATCCAGGATTCATAGACAGGATTCCTACATGATCTTTGCACCTTCCTTCCAGTGGCTCTGCCCAACACATATCAGCTATTGTCTGGGCAAGCAGCAAGTGATTTTATCTTTGTTGAGTCACACCAGAGAGCCAACTTTTAGTCTCTCACACCCCCCTGGTGAAAACGACCAGGGAAGCTGTTCCACTGCCCCCCACCCCCCTAAAGCTCCCAGATCCCCTTGTACCCAGAAAGAGAGAGAGAGAAGCTGGAAGAAAGCAGTGTTAGTCTTATCTCAAGGACAGAAGTGCTATCTTCCCAGCAGAACAGCCAGACCAGAGAAGAAGAGAAGGAATGGGGATGGAAGTAAAATGTGTAAGACGTTTATAGAACACTTGCTTCTATACCAGACATTCTGTCCAATGAAATTAATTTAGAAGAATCTTTTGTTTTCCTTTTTACACCCAGTATTGAATTATTTTTTTTTTTTACTTTTCTGCTTGAAATCTGCAGCTTAATTTTAAAGGCATAGCCGAAAGCTGCCACATTGCCCCTCCTTTTGCCATTAATATGCTTATAAAAACATTTTTCATTATCCTTCACAGAGGTGGCTTCAGGAATGATGAGTAATCACAGCTCTCATTGCTCCTTTTTTGTTTTCTTTTTCTGATCATTATTTGCTGAAGCAACACATAAGTCTCCACTGTCCAGAATGAGATGTGGCATTCAAGGCCAAATGAGTCTTCTCTGTTTCATGATACAGAAAAAAAAAATAATCATGTTTTCCTCCTGTTTTTAAAAATACTGTAAGTCTTACGGGTCTTTGAAATCTATGGGTTTCAATTGAACAAATAAAGAGAGTTGAGAAATTAAGCATGTAAAGGAAGGAAATTTCTCTTAATCTTAATAGTACTGCCTGTGAACTCATATGGCCGCGTTTAAACAAGTAGGGTATGATGGATGTATCTTTATAAAGTCTCCATTGAGCAGCTTTTATTCTTAAAAATTCTAGACAGAGCTGTGATTTCTCAACACTCCTGAAGCACACCTCACTTCATTGTACATGCATAATTTCTTAATGTGATTTTCCTCTTCTGTCCTTTTGGTTTTTATTTTGTTATAATAGGTGATAATTTCTTTACTATCTCTTGAGGTGGCCTAGAATTTTTGTTATAATGGGAAAGGGTTTTGTTGTTGCTGTTTTTACTTTAGCAGTAACTAAAATGCAGCTGAATTGGTTTGTTGAGACAATCCAGGAAACTCATTCGCTGGCTAAAGACCAAACAAAGTTCATGTTTTGTCCCAGCTCACTATTGCCTATACCTGCATTTGCAAAGTTTTAAACAAAACGCATCCAGATATAAATGGCAACAATTTAAAATTATGGTACTTAGCTGTAAGAACTTGGGATCTTATGTGTTTATGTACACTTTATGGATTCCTGTGTTATACTAAATTGATTTAGTGTTCAGTCTTTCAAATTCACTCATCTGGTGCCTCTCAACTGCAGAATGGTGTCTTAGACATTGAGTCTGTTGCTGAAAAGTCCAGCTTGACTCAACTTTTTTAAAAGCTGGGAAGAGGCACATAGGAGTACAGGTGTCCTAGGAGCTTCTAAGAACAGGGAATCAAAGCTATCAAACATTTATTATGGTTATTAGAATTCTAGCATGCATATTTGGAAACATGCAAAGGATAGCAGATTATAAAGAATTTTCACACAGAAGTAAAGAAATATTAGTGTTTCCAAAAGACGGCATTTTGGATGAGTTCACTTCAATAGAAATTGTGCGAAAAGTTGCAGTGACGGAGATTTATAACATTAATCTCATGAGCTTCATGGCTGCTGAGAAAAAAGGCTAGCAATATGAGCATTTGTTGTTTTACTTAGATCTGAATATCTGGTTTCTGCTTTCTAAAGAGTGGTTGTTCTCACCAAACTTTTCTTTGGTCTTTACCTGCGTGTTCTATCTTGATCCGATAACCCTGAAGGAATGAACTGTTAATCAGAGAGGGAAGCTCTATAAAAGACATTGTTTAAGCTACTGAGATGCTTTATGAAGTATTCAGTACTACTGTAGATGGAATGTGGATATGCAAATACAGAAATTTTTCAGAATGTTGTGCTTACAAAATGTGCTGATGAACTGAGAGCCTCTGTAGATTTAGGAAAGCATGGAAAAAATAATGACGCTTTTTGTACAATCCAAGGATGAATGAATTATAGCCCTGTGAGATCACTAGATCCAGAACAGTGGAAATTTAAACACTTGCAGGTGTTATTTGCCACTACATTTATTGCCCCATCCCCATTTATGTTCTATGCACTGTCCCTTCTCAAGCTTCATCCAGCCTCCCTTATTCCTTAAGACTCTTACTTCACCTCTCCATTAATGCTTTGCTTTTTTAACAGACTTAGTTTCTCTCCTTCAGGTCTTTTTCCTGATTGAGGATCAGATTATGAAATAAAATACATCCTGGGCTCTTACAATTATGTGAAAATTATATTCCCCATGATTTAACTGAAAACATGACATTTCAGGTAAAGTGAGGGAATTAACGTCATGACTTGACTGTCAAGCAAGGTATGTAAGACTTAAGAGTTTTTGGTTTCCATCTCAATTGTTCAGGATATGGTCTTCCTGATGGCATTATTAAGAAATGCTTTTCTGACTACTTTTTATGTTTGGCAAGGAATCCTTCACCTGTATCTGTGGAATAATCAAAAGTAAAACCCTCCTAATTTCTGTATCCATGTTTCATCAGTGGAAACTGAAACAGAGGCTTCTTGGGTTTGTTGCTCACTCAACTGCTGTCTTATATGATGTAAAGCATAATATGTATGGCCATGTAGAAGATTTTTGCTAGATTATGGATAAGATTGTGTTGCTGATGGTGTTAACTGATAGAAGGGTTAATTGCTATGCAGTGAACTGGACAAGGAAATCTTTGTTTTAATCTCTGATGATACTGCAGCTAAATGCAGTTGGTACTGCATATTCATAAGACCAGATACAAAACAGAAAAAGCAATCAGGCATGTTACTGATATCTGGGAATGTTGGCCTGTTATTCTTTCCTCTAAAGTAAACATACTTCATCTTTTTTTCTAACCTTTCCTTGGATACTTCAGTCTCCTCTCAATCAAGTTCTTTGCCGTAACTACTGTAGCTAGGTGGATTTTGCTAAGAAAGGTTTGGCTCCTTCTAACTCCTCTTACTCATTTGATACATGGCAGTAGAGAAGAGACATAGATTCAATTCCCATGACTAGGCTGATATTCAGTAGAACTTAAATAGCATCCAGTTATTTAAAAAACGTTAAAAAATCCTGAAACAAGTAGTAAAGCAGATTTTACCAGAATACCAAATTCCTACATTACAGTGAGACACTGTCTCACCCAATCCTGTGATGTTTCCTTACATACAAAAATGCAGCTTTACAATTCCCTTGAGGAGCAGAGATTCTGCTGGTTCACTGCGACTAGAAAGGTAGTCAGAAATAGTTCACTTGATAAGATTCTTCTAACAATCTAGACACACACACACAAAACCCCAACAAACCAAGCAACCCAACTAAACAACAACAAAACCCCCCAAACCTGCTTTTTGCTAAATACTGGTAATGCTATTGTCAAATTACAACTGAAATGGAACAACCGAAGTGCCAGCATGGGGACATGCCTATCTTCTGCTGTTTTCATGGGATAGAGTGGAACAGCTGAATCTGTAGTTGTAGAATTTATACAAGTGTACATCAAAAGAAGATCAAATTGGAAATTTAGTAAAGATAAGGGAATATTTTCTTACCTCTGTGGACTATAGATAATGATGGAAGTGACTGACAACTTGATATGCAGATGGAGTCCAACCATTTTTAAGTGTAGCAGCAGAAGTATCTATAGGAAAAAACAAAACGAGATCTACTGAGAATAATCTCTGTGATGTTTTAACATAAGTATCTAAGATATTGGATGAATGGGGATTATGTTTGAATATTTAGGTACTTTATTAATTAAATTGATTTTTTTGTTGTATATAAAAGTTACTGCATGTACATAGCAGGCATCTGTTACCACAGTAATTCAGAGCTAAAGAAAGAAAGGAAAATCTATAAATTACTTTTATTTTTTCCCTTTTATGCTTCAGTGTATTAATCTGTTTGGATAATTTATATAACTGGGTTACCACAAAAATGTGTGATTATAAATGCTGTCATCTGCATGACCAGGATTAAAATATGAATACATAAAAGTAGACACTAAAAACTAGAGAAAAATAAGAGGAGCTGAAAAATTCCTTCCTGACCTCACCCTTCAGCAGATTTCACCACTGCTATTATAATGGCTACAAAAACAATGAGCCAGAAATTACAAAGTCATTTGGTCACAAAAGGAGTCATTTGATCAGTGTTTACTTTCCATGAAGAACTACACTGATGAATACAAGAGATTTGGGAATTTTCAGGACTAGAACATAATTTTCCAGACCTCTCCTAGCTATTAGATGTTTACCTTTTTAATAAAGAATGATCACAATTCTTTATAATATGGAGGTTTTAGCACTTTATAGTCACTGTGGTCAGCTATAATTACATAAAATACAAGGCTGAGGAAAAATCCAAGCTTTAACTGGAACATCACTCTGATTTGGAAAATGTCTGTCACTTGAACATTACTCATATTCCCATTATGTTGTGACTTATTATGTACTCTAGGCAAAAGAAATGAATGAGTTTCTGGGGAAAAAAAATCAGAAGTTGAAACAAAAAAGGTCATAGAATCATAGAATCAATAAGGTTGGAAAAGATCTCAGAGATCATCAAGTCCAACCTACCACCCAACACCTCATGACTAACTAAACCATGGCTTCAAGTACCCTGTCCAATCCCCTCTTGAGCACCTCCAGGGACAGTGACTCCACCTGGGCAGCACATTCCAATGGCCAATTACTCTTTCTGTGGAGAACTTTCATTGATAGTCATCTATGGTCTTTGGCTCTTGAATGTGTGTATGTTATTCACCATAACACAAGACCATATATTTTACTTCTTTTCCATTAACTTTCAAAGAGGTAATAATACCAATACTACTACTACTACTTCTACTGATACTATTACTGATTCTGAGAACAAGAGTATTAATATTAATTACTTGTTATATACACATAGTCTTCCAAATTTGTAAGTCAAATCTGCATTTTGGACAATTTTTTTTTTACTTTACATTTCAGCATCTGTGGTATATTGCAGGGCACAGCCACTCGACCTAGGTGACTGCTTTCTCAACTTAGAGATGGTTCATATAGCTCTGTCCCATTAGATTATTTTAATTATCTGTGATTAAAATGTTTACAGATTCTAAATGCTATTGATAAATACAGTTTCTTTAAGGAATAGCATAATAATTAAAAAATTGTACAAGAATATCAGTGCAAGAACCTTAATGTTATTATTAAACTCTTGTGTTATTGTAAGAGGCTCATTATTCAGCCTGCTTATCCTTTCTGGAAATCAGAATACTTATGGAATTCAATAATAATGAAAAGGAATCTATTAACAGTTGAAAGCATGTTGTGATCTTTAAGCATATTGGCTAACAAAGAGTGAGTTTGCATGGTGACAGTTTTATAGACACCTATGAAACAGCAATCAGAGTTTTAATTAACTTTTGCTTTTTCGAAGGTATGTTGTTTTCAGGCTTTTCGTTTGGAACATCCAGTACTTCATCTCTCTTGCTTTTTGTTGGGTTTAGAAAGCTGTATAAAATCTTGCCAAATAAACTGAGTACTTAATATGCTAAGTTACTAACCTTCTCCCTATTGCCTATTATTGTGTGCCTTTAGTTGTCATTTATAATGTCAGCTTCTTTCTTTCACAGAAAAGAAATATGGTGGTGACAATCCTAGATGTCCTTATGATTCAGTGATAATGATATTGAACAAAATATTTGCTTTTAAAAGAATATTTTTAGCTCAATAGGAATGAAAACCCTGTTGCATGAGAGACTGTACAAAACCCTATCAGATCATGTTATGCTGTGCTGCCTCATAGCGCTGTCTAGACTGGGATACCAGTTTGAAGGCAACCCTGAGATTCACTCTTTGGCTCTTATGCTGTATATTCACATCTTCACATCTACTGTAGATTTAATGTTCAGGTCATACACACATGTTCAGATCAACTTCACAGTGCATGTAATGTTTGCCCTGCTTGGAGTGCAAAGTAGCATGGCTGGATTTATGCTTAGCAAACTAGATTTTCTGTGCACATACAGCTCTGTAAGGACAGGTGCTATATTATGGCTCCTTAATAAAAATCTGGTAATAATTTTGTTTAAAAATGGACAGTGGTGAGATCACCTAGACCTAAACATAGCACAAAACTTTTGTATTATCAAAGAGATTTGTGGCACATTATGAGACATAATAGAACAAAGGTGTAAAAAATAGTAACAGAAAGAGTTGGCATTGCTGCATTAAACAGCACAATGTATGATTCAGATCCATGTTCAAATTTCACAGATTGTTTTGTTAAAAACAGTTGTATTT
The DNA here is from genome assembly GCA_011125475.1 of Melanerpes aurifrons. NCBI lineage: Eukaryota > Metazoa > Chordata > Aves > Piciformes > Picidae > Melanerpes > Melanerpes aurifrons. The sequence continues at coordinate 3,522,114 of WWNC01000082.1, read as the reverse complement.
TTTCTTGCCAGTAAATAAAGGATGAAGAGCATGCTAAATGTTTTATTGCAACACACCTGATTTATAAAGAAGAGCCACTTTGGGATATGCTCTGAGGATAAGATTACTTAAGATGACATGAAAAAAGGCTTCCTCCTCCCCCAAAAAACAACAACCAAAAATACAAGAGGGCAATTTCTAACTGACCTGTTTTGATCACTCTCCCGTTACCTTTTCCTTAGGTCGGCTACCTCACACTAGGAGCTGATGGTTCCTTTCTGGAAATATTTTGGCTTTTTGAGATAAAAACAAATTAGAAAACCAGCCAAGACTGTAGTAGTAAAGGAGACAGTTTCACTGTGTTTCTGGTAAACCTTTCCTGTTGGACATTTTGTTCAAAGTGAACAGTGCTTCTCCTATGTTCTCCTTGGTTCTGAAAGCCACCCACTTTACTCTTGAGTTGAGCACAGGATGTTCAGCTCTTTGTGTTCTCCTCAGGTTTGTTTCTGTGAAACCCACAGAAAAACTTCTGGGAGGGAAGGTGGCACCATATCTCTGTGTGGCTGCTGAAGAGGATGAGGCACAGGGCAAGAAGCAGCAGGCAAGGAAGATCCTATTGCCAAGCAAACAAATTATCTGAGTGAGTATGGGGTGGGGGGGTGGGGAGTGCATGGGCAGGCTTTCTTTACTCTATAGCAGGTGTGTGCCATAAAATATATGAGAAATACTGTATATATGAAAGGCCAGAGCACAGGCAGTCAGACACAGGTAATACAGATAGTACCCTTTAAATCCTCAATTAAATTATATATAGTCTACACAAAGATTGCCTCAGACTATGAGTAAAAGGAAATTGGGATGGAGGTAACTGGCCCAGAGATGAAGGTGCAAAATTGCAGTAGTTCTCACAATATTGGTTTTCAGTAGTAGCCACATTTTTAAACTTCTGTTTTAACTTCATTCAAGAGATCAGAAGGGAATAAAAAATTATGAGGAGGACTATAGAGTTACAGACAGACATGATGCCTCCTCAAACTGAACAGAAAAAAAAAAAAAAGAACATTGGTGGGCACTGGATGGAAAAATATTTTAGTTTTTCCAAGGTAAAGAACAGGTAATAAGTGGTAGGATGACTAGAAAGGCTACAAACTGACTGTCAAATAAAGGTGATTGTGTGCAGCCACTGGCACACTTTCTGGAAGACAGTCTGAAGACCAAAGAGGATTGAGACTACAGTACTCTACAGAATAGGTTAAAAGAATTGGAGGATGGAAAAAATTAGAAGGGCCAAAGCCTACCTAGAATTTAATCTGGCTACCTCTATAAGACAATTTAAAATGTTTCAATTAATACATTAACAACAAAAAGAGGACTAATAAGAATATTCATCATTTATTGAATGCAGGGGGAAACATAGTGACCAAGAATGAGGAAAAGTCTGAGGTACTGAATGCCTCCTTTGCCTTAGACTTTAAGAACAGTTGTTCTCTGAGTGCCTAGCCCTGTGAGCTAGATGACAGGGTTGGAGAACAGATTGAAGCCTCCATAATTCAAGGGGAAGTGGTCAGTGACCTACTACACCAAGTGGACCCACATAAGTCTATGGTGCTGGATAGAATCCACCCAAAGGTACTGAGGGAGGTGGCAGAAGTGCCCAGCAAACCACTTTCCATCACTTATTAGCAGTCCTGGAGCTCCCCATTGTCTGGTTCAGTCCAATAATTGAGTACTAGCTGGAGGTAACCAGAGGGTGCTGGGACTGGGTTCATATGAGGGAGAGCAGAGATTCAGCTGCAGCCCACTGCCACCACAATAGGAGTGCCAGCAACAGGGCAGTGTGCGGCAGCTAGTGGGCAGAGAGGGCCCCATGTTCTACTTGTAGGAGTGCAGCTCAGGGAAGTATCACAGTATCACAGTATCACTAAGGTTGGAAGAGACCTCAAAGATCATCAAGTCCAACCTGTCATCACAGGCCTCATGACTAGACCATGGCACCAAGGATCAGTGCTGGGTCCCATCCTCTTTAACATCTTTATTGATGATCTGGATGAGGGCATTGAGTCCATCATCAGTAAATTTGCTGACGACACCAAGCTGGGGGCAGGAGTTGATCTACTGGAGGGTAGAGAGGCTCTGCAGAGGGACCTTGACAGGCTGGATAAATGGGCAGAATCCAACGTCATGAGATTTAACACATCCAAGTGCCGGGTTCTGCACATTGGCCACAACAACCCCATGGAGTGCTGCAGGCTGGGGTCAGAGTGCCTGGAGAGCGGCCAGGTAGAGAGGGACCTGGGAGTACTGGTTGATGGTAGGCTGAACATGAGCTAGCATTGTGCCCAGGCAGCCAAGAGGGCCAATGGCATCAAGAACAGTATGGCCAGCAGGAGCAGGGAGGTCATTCTGCCCCTGTACACTGCACTGGTTAGGCCACACTTCGAGTACTGTGTCCAGTTCTGGGCCCCTCAGTTTAGGAAGGATGTTGACTTGCTGGAACATGTCCAGAGAAGGGCAACAAAGTTGGTGAGGGGTTTGGAACACAATCCCTATGAGGAGAGGCTGAGGGAGATGGAGTTGCTTAACCTGGAGAGGAGGAGACTCAGGGGTGACCTTATTGCTCTCTACAACTACCTGAATGGAGGTTGTAGACAGACTGATGATGGTCTCTTCTCCCAGGCAGCCAGTACCAGAACAAGAGAACACAGTATCAGGCGGCACCAGGGGAGGCTTAGGCTGGATGTTAGGAAGAAGTTCTATACAGAGAGAGTGATTGCCCATTGGAATGCCCTGCCCGTGAAGGTGGTGGAGTCACCATCATTGGAGGTGTTCAGAAGGAGACTTGATGGGGTGCTTGGTGCCATGGGTTAGTTGTTTAGGTGGGTTGGATTGGTTGATGGGTTGGATGCAATGATCTTGAAGATCTCTTCCAACCTGGTCTATTCTATTCTATTCTATTCTATTCTATTCTATTCTATTCTATTCTGTTCTGTTCTGTTCTGTTCTGTTCTGTTCTATTCTATTCTGTTCTATTCTAGTGCCACATCCAATCCCCTCTTGAACACCTCCAGGGACGGTGACTCCACCACCTCCCTGGGCAGCCCATTCCAATGATGAATGACTCTCTCTGTGAAGAACTTTCTCCTCACCTCGAGTCTAAACTTCCCCTGGCACAGCTTGAGACTGTGTCCTCTTGTTCTGGTGCTGGTTGCTAGAGAGAGGAGACCAACCCCTTCCTGGCTACAACCACCCTTCAGGTAGTTGTAGAGAGCAATGAGGTCACCTCTGAGCTTCCTCTTCTCCAGGCTAAACAATCCCATCTCCCTCAGCCTCTCCTCATAGGGCTTGTGCTCAAGGCCTCTCACCAGCCTTGTTGCCCTTCTCTGGACACGCTCAAGAGTCTCGATGTCCTTCTTAAACTGAGGGGCCCAGAACTGGACACAGTACTCAAAGTGTGGCCTAACCAATGCAGAGTCCAGGGGCACAATGACCTCCCTGCTCCTGCTGGCCACACTATTCCTAATGCAGGCCAGGATACCATTGGCCTTCTTGGCCACCTGGGCACACTGCTGGCTCATGTTTAGGCAGCTGTCAATCAGCACCCCCAGGACCCTCTCTGTTTGGCAGCTCTCCAGCCACTCCAACCCCAGCCTGTATCTCTGCATGGGGTTGCCGTAGCCAAAGTGCAGCACTCGGCACTTGGACTTGTTGAATGCCATCCCATTGGACTCCGTCCATCTGTCTAGTCGGTCGAGGTCCCTCTGCAGAGCCCTTCTGCCCTCTAACTGACCAACATTTGCTCCTAACTTGGTGTCATCTGCAAATTTGCTGATGACTGATTCAATCCCCTCATCCAGATCATCAGTGGAGATATTAAAGAGGATGGGGCCCAGCATTGATCCCTGGGGGACACCACTAGTGACTGGCTGCCAGCTGGATGTGGCATCATTCACCACCACTCTCTGGGCTCAGCCCTCCAGCCAGTTCCTAACCTAGCACAGAGTGTTGCTGTCCAAGCCATGAGCTGACAGCTTAGACAGCAGTTTACTGTGGGAGACGGTATCCAAGGCCTTGCTGAAGTCCAGGTAGACCACATCCACAGGCCTCCCCACATCCACCAGGCTGGTCACATGATCATAGAAGGAGATCAGGTTGGAGAGGCAGGACCTGCCCTTCCTAAATCCATGTTGGCTGGACCTAAGCTCTTGGCTATCCTTCAGGTGTGCAGTTTTTGCCGCCAGGATAATCTGCTCCGTCATTTTCCCTGGCACTGAGGTCAGGCTGACTGGCCTGTAGTTTCTGGGTTCCTCCATCTGACCCTTCTTGTGGATGGGGACCACATTGGCCAGTTTTCAGTCATCTGGGACTGCACCGGTGAGCCAGGACTGGAGGAAAATGGTGGAGAGAGGCTTGGTACTTCAGAGCTCTCTGTCAAAATGGTGTGTGTTCCTACAGCAAGAGCCCCAGAGGAGTCTGACTCACCCAAATGGACCTGGACAGAAAGGATTCTTCAGTACAGGTGGCAGATTGCAGGGAGTGCCTAGATCCTTCTTCCAATGATGAGTAACTTCTAATGTTAAAGTAGCATACATCCTGCAAAAGGTGTGTGCAGGCTGACTATCTCTTTTGCTGAGTGGCCAAGTTGGAGGGAACAGTAACAAAGCTATGTAGCAGCACTAGAGGAGATGAGATAGAGATTGATAGGTTGTTTCAAAACAATGTTCCTGTAGCAGGCCACATTGAGAAAGAGGCACTTTGAACTCTGGTGACCCAAAAAAGCGGGACTCTGCTTCATCCTTCACCCTCTAGTATCTTTTGCAAGAACATATATGAAGCTTTAGCACATTTAGACTATCATGAGCAAGCTCTTCATGGAGATTCTTCACCAACATCACATTGGAATACTGTAAAAAGAAACTGTATGTGCTCATAGTGGGTTACTCTGTTTTAGAGAGTACTGAGATGTCCAGCTGTTGACCCAACAGCGAGTCATGAAAGGTGTGTTGCCTCTTGAGAGCTTAAGAACCAAAACATTGCTGAGAGGGTGCTGCACCTCATTAAGAGCTACCCATGTTAATCTCCTATGTGGGTATGAACACTACAGTGAGCCAGAACCCGAGCATAATCAAGAAAGACTGTAAAATCCCAGTAGTGCACATGAAAAACATTGGTGCCCAAATGTATCTTTCCCTAAGTTTTACCAGTTAGAGGAAAGAGGGCAGCCAGAAACAGATTAATAATAGATAGCAACTCCCGTCTACATGTCTGGTGCCATCAGGAGGGTTTTTTGCTTTATGACAATGGGACATTCTTTCATGACTATAACCTGTTAGGGAGGGATGGAATATACTTGTCTTCAAGAGGCAAGGGAATCTTTGGAAGCAAGCTGAACAGCTTGGTCAGGTGGGCTTTAAACTGAAAGCTGAGGATGGCAGTGCTCATGCCATCCCATCCACCCAGGGAACAGACCAGGCCAACCAGAGCAGCTGCAAATGATTCTTAGTTGCCTTCCAAAAGGAGAGCCAGAAAGCCAGCTCAAGGGTTTGTATGGCTACACTGGGATATCCTTAACCTCCCCATGGAAAGTGTCTTACTTGACTACTCCTCTGAAATGCCTGTAAACCAATACACACAGCATGGGCAATAAACAGGAAGAACTAGAGGCGAGGGTGTGGCCACAGGGCCGTGATCTCATTGTAGTTACAGAGTCATGGTGGGATGGCATGCACGACTGAAATGCTGTGATGGACAGATACATACTTTTTAAAAAAGGCACAGCAGCAAGGTAAGGTGATGGAGTTGGTTTCTTATGTGAGAGAGCAGATTAACATAGGTGACATTGTAGTAGGTGTTTACTATAGGCCAGCTGATCAGGAAGAATAAGGTGATGAGGCCTTCTGGAGACAGCTTAAAGTAGTCTTATGACCACATACCCTCATTATCATAGCACCCTTACATTTGCTGAAAAGACAACACAGCGAAGCATAAACAGTCCAGGAGATTCCTGCAGTGCACTGATGGTAACTTTTTGATGGAGTTGGCAGATGACCCTACTAGGAGATGTATGCTGCTGGACCCTGTGCTAACAAAGAAGGTCTGGTCAGTGATTGGAAGGTTGGGGATGTTTCAACCTGACTGCTGAGCTACCCTGGGCTTTTCATTTCTTATGACTTAAGGACAAAATAGTTTGTAAGAGCAGAAGACTCTTACGAACTAAGAAGGCAAAAGAGAGAAAAAAGATTGATGTCACCATCCTTTGTTCCAGCAATGTATTCCCAGGACTAGTGCAGATCTCAAAGTAGGTCTTTGGTGGTGAGTGCAGATTCACTGAGGTCTTTCGTGGTGGATGCACACTGAACAATATACTAGCATACTTTTTATATGCTTGGAGTCCCTCAGGGATCCACGGTAGGTCCAGTCCTGTTCAACATCTTCATCAATGATATTGATGATGGGACAGAGTGACAGATTGTCTGCTCAGCAAGTTTGCTGATGATACCAAACTTGGAGGCTTGGCTGATACAACTGAAGGCTGTGCAGCCATTCAGTGAGACCTGGACAGACTGGAGAGCTGGGCAGAGATGAACCTAATGAGCTTCCACAAGGATAAGTGCAGAGTCGTTCATCTGGGAAGGAATAATAAACTGCATCAGTACAGGTTAGGAGGTGATTTGCTAGTGAGCAGCCCTGTGGAAAGGACCTGGGAGTCTGGTGGAGAACCAGTTATCCATGGGGTAGCAATGTGACCTTGTGGCCAAGAAGGCCAATGGGATCCTGGGGTGCATTAGGACGAGTGTGTCCAGCAGATCAAGGGAGGTTCTCCTCCCCCTCTAGTCAGCCCTGGAGAGACCTCACCTGGAATATTGCATCCAGTTTTGAGTTCCCCAGTTCAAGAGGGACAGGGATCTACTTGAGAGAGTCCAACAGAGAGCTACCAGGATGATTAAGGGAGTGGATCATGTGCTCTGTGAGGAAAGGCTGAGAGACCTGAGGCTTTTTAGTCTGGAGAAGAGAAGACTGAGAGGGGATTTAATAAATGTTTATAAATATCTGAGGGCTGGGTGTCAAGAGAGAGGGGACAGGCTCCCATCGGTTGCACCCTGTGATAGGACAAAGGGTAATGGATAGAAACTACAGCACAGGAGGTTCCATCTCAACATGAGGAGAAGCTTCTTCACTGTGAGGGTCACAGAGCACTGGAACAGGCTCCCTAGAGAGGTTGTGGATTCTCGTTCTCTGGTGACTTTCAAGACCTATCTGAATGCATTCCTTTGTGACCTGCTATACATTCTATAGTCCTGCTCTGGCAAGGGGGTTGGACTCAATGATCTCCTGAGGTCCCTTCCAACCCCTAACATTCTGTGATCCTGTGAACTCTGGAAAACATGCTGTCCTGCCTTCACAGAACTTAATGTCTTCCCATTGTTAACTTCCCTAAAGAGCAGGCCTTGCCTTAGACAAGAAGGGGTCAGGGTCCTTGCTGAATTTCACACCTTCCGACTCCAGGGAGGCCTTTCTCACCCTACACCCCACATCATACTGTTATCATTACACCAAATTTGAGACATTAAGTCCTTTTAGTAGGAGTCAGGCTCCTACATTAAGCTGAATTTCCTACAATGACCATGATGTGGTGGAGTTCAGGATCATGTGAGGAAGTAGCAGGGTAGTAAGTAGGATTGTAACCCTGAACTTCAGAAGAGCCAATTTTAACCTCTTCGGAGACCTATTTGGAAGAATCTCATGTGTTATGGCTCTAGAAGGAAGGGAGCCAAAGATGGTTAATATTCAAGTACCACTTCCTCCAAGCTCAAGATTGATGCATCCTCATCATATTCATGTGGGAGAGGCAAGAGATCTGCATGGATGGGCAAGGAGCTTCTGGAAAAATCTCAAATGGAAGAAGGAAGTTCACAGCATGCGGAAAAAGAGACTGGTGCCTTAGGAAGGGTATGGGAATGCTGCCAGAGTATGTAGAGTTGTTATAGGGAAATCTAAAGCCCTCTTGGAATTAAATCTTGCAAAGGATGCAAGAAAATAACACGGGCTTCTTCAAGTAGGTCAGCAGGAAAAGGAACACCAAACAAAATGTGGGCCCACTCTGCCTGAGGTAGGTGACCTGGTGATGGAAGATACAGAGAAGATGGTGTTATTGAAAGCCTTCTTTGCTTCAGTCTTTAATGCTAATGCCAGCCCTCAGTCCTGGAGCTAAGAGAACAGCTGGAGGAAAGAAGACTTTCTCTTGGTTAGAGATCAGTTAAATAAACTGGATATCCAGAATTCCATGGGTCCTGACACAATGCACACACAAGCGCTGAGAGAGCTGTCAGAAGTCATTGCTGGGCAGCTCTTCATAGTCTTTGAAAGGTCCTGGAAAACAGGTAAGGTGCCTGAAGACTGAAGGAAAGCCAATGTCACTTCCTTCTTCAAAAAGGGAAAGAAGGAAGACCCAGGAAAGTACAGGCCAGTAAACCTCACCTTAATTCCTGCAAAGATGATGGAACAGGTAATTTTGTCTGTCACCTCAAAGCATGTAGAGGAAATGAGGGTTATCAGAAGTAGTCAACATGGATTCACCAAGGGTAAGTCATGCCTGACTAATCTGATAGCCTTCTACAAGGGCATGACTGGAGGGATAGGTGAAGAGACACCAGTGAATGTTGTCTGCCTTTGACACAGTCTCCCACAGTATGCTCATAGGCATGTTTAGGCAGTACGGTTTAGATGCATAGATGGGGGGTGGATTGAAAATTGACTGAAAGAGTGAGCTCAGAGGGTTGTGGTCAGGGTCACAGAGTCTAGTTGGAGGTCCACAAGTGGTGTTCCCCAGGGGTCAGTACTGGGTCCAGCCCTGTTCAATATATCAATAAATGACCTGGATGAAGGGATAGAGTGGACCCTCGGCAAGTTTGCTGGTGATGCAAAACTGGGAGGGGTGGCTGACACACCAGAAGCCTGTGCTGTCATTCAGAGAGATCTGGACAGACTGGAGAGTTGGGCAGAGAGTAACCTTATGAAAATCAACAAGGGCAAGTGTAGGCTACTGCACTGTGGGTGGAATAACCCCATCTGCCTGCACAAGCTGCGGGCTGGCCTGCTGGAAGGCAGCTCTGTGGAAAAAGACCTGGGGCAAGAGGATGACCATGGGCTAGCAATGTGCCCTTGTGGCCAAGAAGGCAAGTGGTGCCCTGGTGTAATTCAAGAAGAGTGTGGCATGCAGACTGAGGGTGGTTCTCCTCCCCCTCTATTTCACCCTTGTGAGGCCTCATCTGGAGCACTGTGTCCACTTCTGGACTCCTCAGTTCACAAAGGGCAGGGAAGTGCTTGAGGGGCTACAACAAAAGGCTACAAAGATAATCAGGGGACTAGAACATGTCTCTTAGGAATAAAGGCTGAAGGACTTGTGGCTTTTTAGCCTAGAGAAAACTGAGGGAGAATCTTATCAACATTTATAATACAAGGTGGGTGTCAGGAGAGTGGAGCCAGTCTTTTTTCATTGGTGCTCAGTGACAGGGCAAGATATAACAGGCACAAACCTGAACATAGGAAGTCCATCTAAACATGAGGAGGAACTTTCTTTACTTTGAGGGTGTTAGATCACTATATCAGGCTGCCCAGAGAGATGGTGAAGTCTATTTCTGGAATCATCCAAAGCCCACCTGTGTATACTGTCTTGTGTAACCTTCTCTAGGTGAACCTGCTCTGGCATAGGGACTGGACTAGATAGTATCTAGATGTCTCTTTCATAGATTCACTGATTCTCAGACTGCATCGAAAGGTTGGAAGGGACCTTCAGAGGACATCTTGTCAACCCCCTGCAGCAATCAGGGACTCCTCCATCTAGATCAGGCTGCCCAGGGCCACATCCAGTCTGATCTTGCATGTCTCCAGGGACAACCACATCCCTGGGCAGCCTCTTCCAGCATTTTACCACTCTTATTGTAAAGAACTTCTTCCTTATGTCCAACCTAAATCTACCATGCTCCAGTTTAAAACCATTGTCCCTCATCCTATCGCTACAAGCTCTTCCCCAGTCCTTCCCCAGACTTCTTGTAGGTCCCCTTCAGATTTTGAAATGTAGCTATAAGGTCTCCCTGGAACCTTCTCTTCTCCAGGCAGAACAGCCCCAATTCTTTCAGCCTGTCTTCATAGCAAAGGTGCTCCAGTGCTCTGATCAACTTGGTGGCACTCCAGCAGGTCCGTGTCCCCAGGGCTGTACACAGTACTCCAGGTGAGGTCTTAGCAGAGAAGACCAGAGTGGCAAAATCACCTCTCTCAATGTGCCGGCCACACTTTTTTTGATGCAGCCCGGGATGCAATTGGCCTTCTGGGCTACAAGTGCACATTCAGTTAGCTCATGTCCAGCTTCCTGTACGCCAGTATCCCCAAGTCCTTTTCTGCAGAGCTGCTCTCAATTTCATCATCCCCCAGACTCTATTGACATTGATGGTTGCCCCAACCTAGGTGCAGGACCTTGCATTTTGCTTTATTTATGAGATTCTCCTCAGCCCACCTCTCCAGCCTGTCCAGGTCCCCGTGGATGGCATCCAGTCTTACCACCTGCACCAAGCTGACATTCTGAAGGTGCACTCAGTCCCGTTGCCTACTTCACTGGCAAAAATTTTGAACAGCACTGGTCTCACTACAGACCTTTGAGGGACACTACTTGTCACCCATCTCCATCTGGACATTGAGCCTCTGAGCACTACCCTTTGGATGCAATCACTCAACCAATTCCTTATCCACTGGACAGTCGACCCATGAAATCCATATCTCTCCAGCTTAGGATGTTGTGAGGGACTGTGTCAAAGGCTTTAGGAAACTCCAGATAGATGACATCTGTTGGTCTTCCCTTGTCCACTGGTGTTGTTACACCATCATAGAAAGCCACTAGGTTGGCCAGGCAGGACTTGTCCTTGTCTGTCTCAAATCACCTTCCTCTCCTCTACGTGCTCCAGTATAGCTTCCAGGAGGATCTGTTCCATGATCTTACCAGGCACAGAGGCGAGGCTGGTAATTTCCAGGCTCCTCTTTTTTAGCCTTTTTAAATATGGGTGCTATGTTTCCCTTCTTCTAGTCTCCAGGATCTTCATCTGACTGCCAGGACTTTTCAAATATGGGGAGTGGCTTTTCAACTACATCAGCCAATTCCTTCAGAACTCTGGGACGCATCTCATCAGGTCCCATAGCTTTATGTATGTTGAGGTCCCTCAGGTGGTCCTGGACTTGATCTTCCCTTATGATGGGAGGCACTTCACCCCACTGGTCTGCACTTAGTGGGTCCATTGACTCAGGAGGGGGATGGAACAAGACTGCCAGTGAAGATTGAGGCAAAAGAGTTATTGAGTACCTCATCCTTCTCTTCATATGTTGACACCAGCTCTCCATTCTCAATCCTCAGACAGGGAATGCTTTCTTTAACTTTCCTCTGCTAGTTCATGTACATGTAGAAGCCCTTCTGGTTATTCCTTGCATCCCTTGCCAGGTTGAGCTGTAGCTGTGCCTTAGCCTTCCTGATCTATTCTCTACACAACTGAGTGGTGTTCCTATACTCCTCCTATGTTACCTGTCCCTGCTTCCAGTGTCTCTGCAGTTTCTTGCTCTTAATTTTGACCAGGAGGTCTCTATTTAGCCATGTTGATCTCTTCCCTTGCCTGCCTCATCTCTCACACCTGGGGACTGATAGGTCTTGCACTCTAAGGATAATGCCCTTCAACATCTGCCAGCTCTGCTCTGCTCCCCTGTCTTTGAGGATCAGTAGCACTGATTCTAGTTGGAGGCCTGTAGCTAGTGGTGTTCCCCAGTGGTGTTCGATATTTTCATCAGTTCTCTGGATGAAGGGACAAAGTGTAGGCTCAGCAAGTTTGCAGATGACATAAAACTGATTTTGGCCCTGTTCTGGGCCTTTCACTAAAGAAGGACATTGAGGTGCTGGTGTGTATCCAGAAAGGCAACAAAGATGGTGAGAGGTCTGGAGCCTTATGAGGAGTGGCTGAGGGAACTGGGGTTGATCAGTCTGAAGAATTCTGAGGGGAGAGCCTGTTGCTTTCTACAACTACCTTAAAGGAGGTTTTAGCAAGATGAAGGCTGATCTGTCTCCCATGCAGCAAGTGGTAGGACAAGAGAAAATGGGTTGGAAATGGATGAATATCATTGTAACAGACAAAAACACAAATTAATTCTGAGAGATTTCAGAAGTGAATAGACAGTATTGAGTTTCCTTTGCTTAGAGTAAAAGGGACTGATTAGCAGAACAGGTATCAAAGGCTGGGACAATGTGACGATTAACAAAGTTCTGGATAAAATTTATACAGTTCCAAGGAACTAAACCACATAGCTGAAATTTTGTTAGCCATATATTGAAAAAAAGTAGCCAAAGATAGTGGACCTTGTGGCCAGTAGAGCCGCAACTCAACTGCAACTCATACTTTATATCGTGAAGACTTGGACTCAAGATTAGAGCAAAGTACTCTCTGCTTTCACTAGGGAATAGTGCCATTGCTGGGGCCAAAAGCAAGATGCCTACTGGGACTGAGGAAAGTAGCAGACAACTCTATTCCAGTCCTAGAAACAGTCAAGTAAATAAGGGGGGGAAAAAACAGCAAATTAATAACATGCATGTACACAAACTTACTATAATTCTTGTTCTGTAAGATGTAATTTCTATGGCAATTCCTGATCAATCTAGCCAACAGTAGTTATATTAATATAATTATTTTAAAATCAGGGCATTCATGATTGCAATAATTAATTTAATGGTTTGATAATTTAATAATTTATTATCATAGAATCAACCTGGTTGGAAAAGACCTCAGAGATCATCAAGCCCAACCTATTATCTAATACCTAACACCTCATGACAACTAAACCATGGCTCCAAGTGCCACATCCAACCCTTTTTTGAATACCTCCAGGGAGGACATCTCAACCACCTCCCTGGGCAGCCCATGCCACTGGCAATTAATCTTTCTGTGAAGAACTTTCTCCTCACCTCAAGCCTAAACTTCCCCTGGCAGAGCTTGAGACTGTGTCCTCTTATTCTGTCACTGGTTGCCTGGGAGAAGAGATCAACCCTTTCCTGGCTACAACCTCCTTTCAGGTAGTTGTAGATAGCAATAAAGTCTCCCCTGAACCTCCTCTTCTCCAGACTAAGCAACCCCAGCTCCCTCAGCCTCTCCTTGTAGGGCTTGTGCTCAAGAGCCCTCAGCAGCATCATTGCCCTTTTCTGGACACGTTCAAGTGTCTCAATATCCTTCTAAAATTGAGGAGCCCAGAACTGGATGTGGTACTCAAGGTGTGGCCTAACCAGTGCAGAGTACAGGGGCACAATGACTTCCCTGCTCCTGCTGGCCACACTGTTCCTGATACAGGAGAGGATGCCATTGGCCTTCTTGACCACCTGGGCACACTGCTGGATCATGTTCATCCTACCATCGACCAGTACCCCAGGTCCCTTTCTGCCTGGCTGCTCTCCAACCACTCTGTCACCAGCCTGTAGCACTGCATGGGGTTGTTGTGGCCAATGTGTAAAACCCGGCACTTGGACTTGTTGAATGTCATCATGTGGGACTCCACCCATCTGTCCAGCCTGTCAAGGTCCCTCTACAGAGCTCTCCTACCCTCTAACAGATCAACACCTGCCCCCAGCTTGGTGCTGTCTGCAAACTTGCTGATGATAGACTCAATCCCCTTGTCCAGATCATCAATAAAGATATTGAACAGGATGGGGCCCGGCACTGATCCCTGGGGGACACCACTAGTGACTGGCCGCCAGCTGGATGTGGCACCATTCACCACCACTCTCTGGGCTTGGCCCTCCAGACAGTTCCTAATCCAGCACAAAGTGCTCCTGCCCAAGCCAAGGGCTGACAGCTTGGCCAGGAGTTTGCTGTGGGGGACAGTGTCAAAGGCCTTGCTGAAGTCCAGGTAGACTACATCCACAGGCTTCCCCACATCCACCAGGTGGGTCACCTGATCATAGAACGAGAGGTTGGTGAGGCAGGACCTGCCCTTCCTAAATCCATGCTGGCTGGACCTGCTCCCCTGACCATCCTGCAGGTGCACTGTGATTGCACTCAAGATGACCTGTTCCGTAATCTTGGCTGGCACTGAGGTCAGGCTGACAGGCCTGTAGTTTCCAGGTTCCTCCATCTGGCCCTTATGTTAACTCCTATTACATGTTTCTCACTTTTTCCTATTACCTGAATGCTGATGAAGATGGGTATATTTAGAATTTCAATTTGTTAAGGGAGTCAGAAGCTGCATATTTACTTGAATTTGTCTGAATTTAACAGTGAAATACATTGCTTTCTTTTACCTTGCTTACTAGAACATAACATAAAGAAGTAAACTGCACTTCTGTAGGCAACACTCCACTCTATACAATCCTACATAAGTATATAATCTGTACAAAGAGAATTTTCACCTGAATAAACTTAAAACTGGTATCTGCATAGAGGTATTATTCAATAGGAAAACAAATCCATTAAAGTGATGCAAAGAAAAAGCAAATCATGTTCTCTCAATAAGTGGACCAGATAGGATGCCAGATATTGATTTAGTCTGGGACACTGGAATACTAAATCTTCTGCTCTATCCAGACACAGTATTTATTTTCAAACTCTTATGGTGATTTATTTTTTATGTTTAAAAAATAAGAATCCTATTTAGGGGCAGAGTCCTATCTTCATGTAGCCACATTTTGTTTATCTACTGGAAGAAATGACTGGCTTTTGCTGTAATTTATTTGCATATGTACCATCTTCTAGATTTTTCCCCCCCATTTGTATTCTCCAGCCCTTGAAGCATTGCTATTTTGTGCCTCTCCAGCATGACCCGATAACTTCTGCTAATGCAGGCCTTCTAATCTCTTCTACTATTTCACCAATTATTTTCTACTTGTATTTAGTATCTTGTAAAACATTTTCAAATAGAAAGGTCAAGCCTCTTACTTCTGAATAGTGGGATAGGAAAAAAGGACAATAACAAAGAATGCTTGCTTGATGAAATCAGTCAGGAGAGTACAAGTGCAACGTTGGTGCCACAAATAACATTTCATCTATAATATAAATCAATATAATAGCTATTTTCCTCACAATGAATGTTGCAAGAATAATATAATAGTTTTTTTTATGTGAAGCATGAAGTCAGTATCACCCCTAATAAATACAGAGCAATTTGGTAAATACTTGCATTGGGCTGAATGACCCTTATGTGTTAGGTTACATTTCCTCTGCCTGTTCTGAGAGGTTCAGACTAAAGTAAGTCTCTTAACTTGGCAGACTTAGGTCTTGTTAGCAGCAGCAGAGATATTCAAAGTGGTAGCTGAGGAAGGCATAGCTGAGGCACTAGCACCAAATTTGCATTAAAAAAGTCAGATTATATATCTGCAACATACTTCAAACTACAAGATATAACCCTGCTAACACTATGCAAAATAGATTCTTCATATATGCCAGATGAGTATTCCCCATTTGTAGCAAACAAAACCAGAATAATGTACATAGATAATAATAATTTATAGAGTCCAGGTTATGTTCTTGAGTATTCATGGAGGTTACACAATTGTTATCATCTAACCCATAAAGCTACATTTTAAGAAATTACTGTCTTCTATTGCTTGTTCTGCTCCTTGACTAAGGTTATGCTTGTAACTGCTACTCCATTATTCAGAAGTTGTTTGTCAAAGCACTAACATCTAAACTAGTTTGGTTCATTGATACCTTGTATTCTCAGAAATGATGCCTCAATAAAGACAAAAGACTGAGCACCAGAAAGGGTTTTCTAGGTCATGAAATACTGCCAGAAAGCACATGCAGAAGATGAGAGCAACTGAGGGACTGGAGCGTTTTCAGCATGCTTGGAAAACAGAGTATATGGTCATGAACTATGTGATCAGGATGCTGGATTGGTCAGGGAAGACAGATGACAGCCTGACACTCACAAGGAACACAAAGCCTTACATGAGAATAATGAAGAAGCAGTTAGCTTTCAAGATGAGACTACATGTATTCTTTATTTGTAACTATAACTCATTCACTGTGTAAATCAACACATGGTCTAATGTTACTGCTGGCTCAACTACATATTTCCTTTATATATTTCACAGCCTCAATAAATAATACTGTAGTAAGAGTTCGGACAACTGAAGCACTGAAAAATATCAGTACCAGGTTTTTACTATTTGTCTCTAGTTTCACTGGCATATTTTTACCATTGTTTGGGTAGTGAAAACAAGTGAGCTTTTTCATTGTTTACAAGAGCTATCTACTATGACCTTTACTAAGTGTGCAAAGAAAACCCCAGGTCAGGAAGGAAACAAAATCGTGATTTCTAGAAGTTAATTTTATTTGATTTTCAGGTTTCAGGTTCTTAGATACATTTGAGTCATAGTGTAGTGAGGGATAGAAGTGATAAAAGCAACTTAGAAATTCTTATGTAATCAAGGACTGCAGAAGGGGTTTAAGAAAAATAACAATAACAGGGAGTTTGCAATAAAATTGTGAGAGCTGGCAAAAATTAAATTTAATTTGTTTTGGGGTGGGGTAGAATTAAAAATAAATTTAATGATTCCTAGCGAAGCATTCTAATAGAATATTATTTCTTTACTTTTACCCTAGAATTAAAAATAAACTGCACAAATAATTCCATTCCTGTGGTTTTTGTGAATCTGAAATTGAATATGATCTGACAGCTGCCTGTATACCACAAGGCCTCTTCTGAACCCTCCCTGTCTGATTTCAGAGCTTAATTAACTTCTTTTACATGCTTAAGTCAATTCTTATTTTGTGCACATTACTCTGGGATACAGTTGTTGAAGAAGTCAACAGAAACAGTCAAACACATTTATTGAACTGCAGTATTAAAAAAATGTATTTTCTGCAAAAATACCTTGTTTCTGACAGTTTTCCAGTTAGTTTTACTTGCAGTCTGTACAATATTTGTAATACTTCTGTTTATTGGAAAATATAGATGCTTACATAGTATTTATTCTTAAATATTTTCTGTCTCTAAATGAAGCAATTTTGCTGAGTAAAATGTGTTTCCAAAAACTTAAATCAACAGACACAGTCTCACTTTGTTACTCTAAACTCAACCGCAGTAGGAAATGAAAGTTCAAAGTTACAACTTCACATTGCTGCCAAAATACACGAGCCCTACCTCACTGGATTGATTCGGTTGAGTCCCACTGTTATGATGGAACTCAGGATGCAAGAAGAGTTCATGTTGGGCTGACTCTGCAGTACCACCCTAGAATGCAATGTGCAGTATCTCTTTTGTAATCCCTTGAGCTGGAAATTTATAGCAAACACTGTTTTTGAGATCAGTGTTAGCAACTGAAACACCACAGCATGAAGTGGCCTCCAGTTACTCTTAGCTACTGCCATAGTAAGCACAGACAATAATAATAAAAAAAAAAAAATCTTGTTCATCTGAAGCAGTTTCTGAGTTGTAAATTTGATTGTAAATAACTGTAATTTAAATCTGATGTTCAACTGAGAAATATGTAAAGCTTAGAATTAAAAGTAAAAAAGGTCCAGCAAGATAACTGAGGCAAAAAGGATATTATACTGAGATGTCAAAAGCCCCTTATCTTAGCATGGGAAGAAGTGTCTTTTTGTCTTTTTTTTTCTAAAAAAGATAGTGACTTTAAAAGAATATTTAGCAGTAGCATGAATACATTGATAAAACTAAAGCAAGTGTTTTAATAGCTGCAAATGTTTTTTTACTTAACTAACAGTGCTTACACTTTGTTCCAGTTTGTTTTCCTTTTTTTCTTTTTTTTAATTCGCCAAAGACAGTATGAATTGTTAAACAAACACCTGAAGATCATACTCCTTGGCTCTGTTCTAAGCAAAAACATAGTTAGGTTCTGTTATATGCCCTGGTTAACAATTGTGGCTCTATTAAGGCTACTACTGTGCACTCTGCTGTGACTTAACTTGTCTATACGTTAACCTCTTGTGACAGTTTAGGCTGTGCCTTTAAGCTAGGAGCTATAGTTGATGTAAAAAGGAAAACGAGAGTGATAATTCTAAACAAATTTCATTGGTAGATGAGTGGGATGTAGTTTTACGATCCTACATTCTGTTCTCACTCTGTCTCTGCTCATATGGTGCTGTTCTGGACAGACACGGAGACCTCTTATCTACAACCTTGAGATAAGCACTACTGACTTACTAACAATGCTTTGAGCTAACTAAAATTCCCCTAACATTTTTCTCCTTTTCTCTTTTCTTCTAATGAACAGAGGAAAAAGGGATGGGAGAGAGGTTAGGGGGAGGTGATGTCGAATCCTCCTGCCCAAGGAGGATTTTCTGTGTTTTTTTCTTTTTGTAAATACTTGTATAATATTGTAAATACTGTATATTTTGTATATATTCATTGCATTCCATTATTGCTTGTAAAATACATCTCCATTCGCTTCCCTGACTGAGCTCAGCTGAGTGTTTGTTGATGTCAGTGGGTTAAACCATGACACCTCTTCACCATGTAAAAGGAGGTAAGCTATACTTAATTTTTCAGCTTGCCTGAGATATTCACATTAAAATTTCTGTTCAAAATTATCTTATTATTTCTGAATGATAGAAACTTAAACTGCAGTAATTAAAAAAAAAAAAACAAACAAAAGCTGATATGCTTATTAATTAATTTCAGTGCTTTATCTTTTAATATTTTCTCAGTCAGAAAATGACTATGTTTCAATGCATTTCTTATCAGAGCACCATACTAAACTACACAAACTGTTGCAAACCTGATTTCTAATATTTAACGGGGTACATTGTGAGGCACTAGCATGTGTTTGTGGGTTTCATGTTGTACACGTGCATGAATGGAATGAGCTGTTGAGAGTGAGGATATGTAGGTGTATGTTCTCAGCTGCCATCTCTAGGGGCAGGGTGAGTCTCATCTCCATCCTTTGCATACTCCACAAAGTTTGGGTGGTCATGAACAAGGTTGCCCCTTCCAGCAGCCACTCCTTTGACTATGAAGGGCACCATGTCTTATTCATTGAGCTTGGGTGGCCACATACTCCTCACACCCTCTTTCAGGGCGATGGTACTCAGCTCTTCATTTTCCACACAACCTTTCCATAAATAGGTGACTTTCCCAATTACTCTATGCTACAGGCTACACACCACATGCAAGGTCAAAGCTAAGCTCCTTCCCCAGGGTTTAATTTCACAAAGTAACAAGTGAACAATGAAACAACCAACTCCCAACATTCAGCTAAACACATCTCATTTTACTGCAACACAAACTCAATCTCCCTCTGCCAGGACAGCCAAACTCGGTAATCTGCTTCCATCTTTTAATTACTTCCAGCTGTTTGCCCCTCCCTCTAGGCCTCATGTTGCTGGCAGGTGCTATGGGGTGGGGCAAACTTCATCCCCACATCCAGGACACTTAAACGCCTCCTTTCTCTGTACTTTGTTCCACTGACATACCCCAATTTTTATTAGCAGTTTGTGTTTTTCATTGCTTTGCAGGTTACAGTGCTGCAGTCTGTGAACTCATTTAAAAGACAAAGTAAACCCAAAGCCTTCCTGATTGCAAACCTAAGTGGAAGACTGACTCCAAAGACAATATGATATAGGAACCTGATGATGTAACCTGTTTGCTGATGTTTATCTAACCAGAATATACACAAGGCATAGTGTGGAGTAGAAATATGCAGCAAACCAAAGCAAACTTCCTCCTGAAAGCCATAAACTAGTAATTTTGATCAACTTTAGGAGGATACATTGCTGTAGCTTTTGTCTTTTCAGGGGCAGAGCAGGCTTCTGCTACCTTTTTTGTTCATGAGATGACAATGACACTTTTTCTTCATTGAATCAAAAGTGAGTCAGTTAAAAAGAAAACAAACAACCAACCAACCAACAACAAACTCCAAATGCAAATATACATCACAAAACTTCCAGAAACTTTGACTTGAAGGGTGTGTTGAATTCACTGACTAAACAAGATCTAACACATTTTTAGGATTATAATATGTTCCTAATATGTTCCTGAGAATCATATAAATTACTAAAATGATGTTGTTTCCTACTAAACCATTGGTGATGAACAAAACAGTCAACATAAAAATCTCTGGAGATATGCAAATTCACTAGGTGAGAATGTTAACATTTCTAATTAAAAGCAGATCAGTAATGATATTTTCAGTGTAAAATGAGACTGTTTTATTTGGAAGAATTCTACCTAACAGTTTTACCCATATGATAGCTGTAACTGCGGGTGTTTCAAAATACAAAGGTTTTGGACAAATGTACAAAATTCTCAAGGCAAGGCAAGGTCTCTCAGTTCATCAAAACTTCTCAACTGCAAGTTTTAGGTTTTCTAAAATACTGTTTGTGCTAATAACTAGAAACTCCCCAAAGAGCCATTTTGTGAAATGGCAAGCAAGTGAATGCAAATGTGATTAAATTGTATATAAAGACAAGGATCTGACTAGGGGAAAGTGTTGCGTGTGTGCTTTTTGTGGAATCATTTCATCTCGCTAATAGCAGATGCACGAAGTTCTCTTTGAAGTTATATAGTTTTGGGATTATAGAATCATAGAATCAATAATGTTGGAAAAGACCTCAGAGATCATCAAGTCCAACCTGTCACCCAACAACTCATGACTAACTAAACCATGGCTTTAAGTGCCACATCCAATCCTTTTTTGAACACCTTCAGGGACAGTGACTCAACCACTTCCCTGGGCAGCACATTCCAATGCCAAAGAATTATGAGGTTTTGTGTTATGTTAAACTGTGAACCCATCACCTGTAATAACTGAATCTTGTCAGCTAAACTTTGAATAACCTTGTACTTGGAAATGCTTTAAAATCCCATTACATCATTATGGTTGTTTAGCAGTTAATCCAAGTATATTGTGTTGGTTTTTTTTTAAGTATGGGTAAGTACTTATTGCCCATGTGTAACAGGGAACACAGGCAAGGGGACAAGATAAAAATATAAGGAAATAGAGGAAATGTTAAAAAACCTGTAGTTATTAAAATGCAGGGATTTGGAAAAAGCAAAGCCTGTGGATTACATAGTGGCTCGGTAATTTAAGGCGTGAAAAAAAAGAATTTTAAAGCCTTCAAAGCAAAGAAAGTGCAAAAAATGTAGACTTTAGAATTATGATGGTCATTGTGGTTAAATGAACCCATAACAGCTCACAAAGAAATAACTGAAAATGAAAGATTAAAAATATGAGATGATACAAATATGGGATGATACAATATACGAGGAATGATGGACAATAGAAATTATAAAGGGTGCTACAAGCAGAGATATGGTATCGATCAGGTAATTGTTGAATCTCTTTACAAGTCCTTATCACTGAAAGAAATTCTCCGATGTGGTCTCTCGCCTTTATGTTTACATCTGTAATTGCACAGACAGTAATTGCAGTCATAATAGAATTGCTTTTATATGAAGTTATATAAAAAGATTGTTTATGCCATGAGTAGTGTGGTAACTTTCTTATGAGATGAGACTGTAGAGCTTAACATGCTGCAAAAAAATTTCACAGGCAAAGCCATCACCAAGGATGCTGAATATATTTCTATCGGGGCCATAGGTGGAAGGACTGAACATTTACATGTAACATTCACATGATGTAAATGTGAAACTCCTCTGCCTGTACACGCACTGAGAATTTTATGTCTAGCTACAGTGGTACACTCAGGACAATGTTTCCAAAACTGCAGAAGTTACAAAGAAGATAAAAACATGTATGATATTCCTATAGCAAGGAACTGACACTAGCAAAATGCAGCTCAGTTTGTGCTTCTTTCCAGGTTAAAATATATCCTGACCTCCCATTTCTGCTTCTTTCTTAATTTATTTGCAAAAAAATCAAGTATTTTTTGAGTATTTTGGTTCCTAAGCAGGCTATAGGAAATGTACAAAGATTTGGTTTGGGAACATAGTTTTAACTATTTCAAAACCAAGTACTCTGTATCACAGAACGCATTGGGTTGGAAGGGACCTCTAAAGGTCAGCTAGTCTAAGCCCCCTGCTGTAAGCACGGGCATCCCCAACTAAATCAGGCTGCCCTAAGGAAACGCGTTCCAGGGTTCCACCGTCCTGATAGTAACAAACATCCGATATACTGCATTCATGTAGCAGCACCAGCCCAAACATTTAATGTACTACAAGTTAGATCTTCTACATCTTTCTTAAGCTTTTAGTTCTACGCTCCCAAATCCAACTCTGGAAATATTAAATCTGAATGATCTTCCTGTGTGAACAAGGATGCTAAGACCTATCCCCAAACCAGGTTTCTGACTCTTGTCCTGCAAACGTTAGTACCTAAGGCAGGGAAATGGGGGGTTGGGAAGCCTGAGCAGGCACACTACCTCTTACCAAACCGAAATATGCCAGAAGCTCAGCAACCCACAGCAGAACAGCCAGAAATATTTGTACCATTCAGATGTAAACTCCTAGTATCACAATGGATAAGCGAGAAAAGTTTTTTTTATTATTTATTTATTTATTTTTTAAATTTTTTATTGTGCGTTCCTACAGCTCAGAAAATAAGGGAAGAATTTGCAAAATCCTGAGCTCAGCACTTTAGGTAGACAGCAGCTGTTCCTGTAACATGAGAAGAAAAAAAGTCTCAACTCCCACCTTCGGCAGGTGCTCATACGACAGCCTGCCTTTCCAAGGTCTTACTCACTGCCAGAGAATAGCCTGCCTTCTCATCCTCTGCACAGAGGAAGAGCACGCAACCGGCACCGAGCGCGACAAGAACTTCGCCGTCGGCTCCCCAAGCGACACACAGCTGGCAACCACCTCCGCTACGGCGCATGCGCACCCCGAGAGCTCGGGCGGGCAAATTTAAATCTGCCTCGCGCTTCTTAGTCAGGGTAGCGGTTGAACTGACGTCATTGCACAGCGTCCTTCGTCTTTGCGGTTTCCGGCGCTCGCCTGCGCTGTAAGTGCAGCTGAGAGGGGGAAAGTTTACAATTGTGTGGTTCGCAGCACCGTTTATCTTCCCTTTTTACTCAGGAGCGGGCGGGCAGGCAGGGTTGTTTACCCGTCTTTACCAGGCACAGACTTTGCTCTATCCTCGCCGATCCTGCCAGGGGGGTGAGAAGCTCCCACCACGACGCTGGCGACGGCTTGGAAGCGCGCAGGGGCGACGGCACTGCGGGTCGGGGAACTGGAGGAAGAGCTGCGGAGTCTGCAGAAGGAGCTGAGCCGCTGCCAGGTACCTGAGGACGGGGCGGTCCCCTCCGGGCCCGGCGGTGAGGGGCAGCTTGGAGTGGCGAGACTGGAGTCGGGCGGGCACGTCCCGGGCGGGCGCATCCTGCCCTCTGGAGAGGCATCTCTGAAGCACTTCGTCCTGCGTTGGAGAGCGGGTTTGCGGGTTCTGGCAGACCCAGAGGGCAAGAAGGGGAGCAGAGGCCCGGGTTTAGGACAGGAGGTGGGTGGTAGCCACGGTGAGTGAGGGGTTTGCTGCAGCAGCGCTTTTGACAGGTGCCCCTCGGAGCCGAGGGGTTGCGGCGCCCACCTGTTGGGCAGCGGCGGCGGCAGTCGCCCAGTCTGGCACTACCACTCCGCAGCCGCTGTGCAAGCTGTAGTACTAGCCGGTATACATCTCCATCAGGTGGATTAAAGCATCCCCAGACTTACATACTGGCTTAAAGACAATCACTTGACCTTAAAAGTTTTTTTGGCTTTGCCTGTCTGTCTGTTGCCTCCACAAGAAACCACCCTTTTATCTTCTTTATGTGTAGGAGCAAGAATACTGAGGTGGTGCCTTCTTCACCTCCTGGAAAAATGAGCAAGTGGCAGGTTTTTAGAGAAGTGTTGATCTCGAAAGAACCTTTAGAGGTGTTTTAATCTCTCCCCTTATCTTGGAGCAGAATTAAGTTTACCCAAATAACTCCCAACAGGGAGTGCTTTATGATTAATTATAGTTGTAAGTTCAAAAGTTCCTCCAGATGTGTCTCCCTGTGACCTCACAGGTACGCATCCTCATTTTCCCAGCTGTTCATTCTTTTCTTATTTTTAGGTACATTTAATGAAAATTACAATATGTAGGTAATATCAGGACTTGCCATAGAAATCTCTGCCACTTGTCTGCCAAACAAGTGGGTAAAATCTAAAGGATACAGCAAAGAGGAAGGTGATGTCTAATGTTGTGGCAGCTTTCTCACTTATTTCCTGGTTGCCAAAATAGTATTTTCTTGGTCTCTTTAAATCTGTGAAGGCCTGGTCTAATATAGTAATATCTGTGAACTGAAAATATCACCTGTGTTAGCACTTCGTTGCTTCAAGCAAGCATTGGCACATTTTCCAGCTGCTGGGGATAGACTCCAGACTTCTTGCGAAAACTTGTTGCGTAGGAGAACTGTGGGGAGAGGGAGCTGTCAGTAAACGTCCTGTTTAGAAATGCTGAGAAATTAATAGCTTGTGGGAGAAGTTAAAAAAACTCTAGTGATAATTCAGTTAGTTTCCTCATCTGAGTATGAAGATGTGCAGTATCAACAACATTTGGTGGAGGTGGAAGGAAGGCCCTGTGCCAGAGCCTCTTTTGCTAGTTGAATATACATTATATATTACGAACACCTAGTAGCATAAATGTTTTTGAGGATTATAAGTAATAGAAACTTTGAAGTATACAGTACAAATCTGAATTTCTAATTACTTTGATAATGCATCTTGATGTACACTAGTCAAGTATCTGATTTCGTCTTCAGATTCAATCAATTCCATGTGCATTTCTATTTGTTCCTTAATGAATGCATTCTGCTTATTTTGTAATATTGAAAGATGATTTTCTTTTAAGTCTCATGTGTGTTATCTTGCTGTCTTTGTTGTATCAGATTGTATCTCAGTTTTCTGGGAAGGAAGCAAGCATTTGAAAACAGATCTCTGTTCTGCAGTAATCTCTAGGTAGAATCCAATGCATATATACCATGCTTCTAACAACAGGGGATAAATGCCTTCAAGATTTATTTTAGTTTATTAATAAAATAAAAAGGAAAGTGAAGCAATAATCTGTAAACAGCAAGCTTTATCTGAAAACACTGCAGGGTAATTTACATGCTTCGCCATTTTACTCATCCATCAATAAAAGCAGAGAGACATATTTAAGCGTAAAGTGGGGGAGAATCAGACTTTGATATGTAAAAGAGGTGATTAACTGCTCAGTTATGCATCTTTGACAATGTAGGATTTAAATGTAACATTTAAGTTTTGTTAAGTTTCCCTGTATTTAGATGGAAACTAGAATAGGTTTCACTAAGAGTCTTCAGCTGTTTTAAAAATCAACTGATAAAATTCAGGAATGGTTAATCTGTTCTATGTTCATATTTCAGAGGAAAATTTTGGACAAGGACAAATCATTTGAAGCCATATATATGGGCAATTTTAAGGTTGATACTTTTCTAATTTCTTCACATTTGAAATAAAAAGTTTTTATTGATAAAGTAATTCCTTTAGTGGGATTGTATTTCATGTGTTGTGATTTCCTTAATTTCATTTGAAAGTCTGAAGTTGTTACCTAACATTTTGTAGGTCATGTTAATCAGAATCATGAATTGTTTAAGTTGAAAGGGACCTCTTGAAAGCATTCCACCCCACCCTAGAACAGGTTGCTGTGGATGGTGTCCAGTTAGGGTTTTGAGTATCTACAGGGCTGGAGGCTGCAGCTCCTGCAGTCAACTTGTGCCACTGTGTGAAGTCTGTCACACTGGAGGTGTTCAGCTTCTATTAATATTTTCCTTGTCTGGTGTTCTATTCTGTTGGGTAGGGCGAACTCTTTTGGAGACTACCTTAGCAGGCGTTTTAGATAGAAATGTTACATTTGTCTTTTAAAAGACATTTTCTTTTAAAAAGACAATAGTGGAAGAGTATTAGCTTTTAATCCAACAACTGGATAAAGCTGCCTAAGTTTTTGTTTGTTTTTCATCTGAGTATTACATTCACAGACTCGTACTGTGCTTCCAAAACAGACTTCCCAATTGCAATTGAGTTTAATAGTTTTAACAGTATACTTGAACTAAAGAATTAGCTTTAAGTACTCATTTAGGTATTGCTGTTGTGGTTTAGACTTGGCTGTGAACCAGATGCCCTGCCCATCAAAGATGCTTTATCTCTCCCCTTTTTAGATAGATGGGGAAGAGGGAAAGTATAACCAGGACCTGTAAGTCAAGATAGATGCAATTTAACAGGATGAGGAGCAAAAGCAAAGGCCATGCAAAAAGCAAGAGCAAACAAAGATATTTTTCTCTACTTCACATCAGCAGATGATGCTTGGACATTCCCCAGGAAGCAGGACTTTGGTACATGTAGCAGTTTCTCTGGAAAGTCTGTCATCAGTGAATGCCCCCGGCTGCCTTCTTTCCCTTAGCTTTTA
The DNA here is from genome assembly GCA_011125475.1 of Melanerpes aurifrons. Classification (NCBI taxonomy): domain Eukaryota; kingdom Metazoa; phylum Chordata; class Aves; order Piciformes; family Picidae; genus Melanerpes; species Melanerpes aurifrons. The sequence continues at coordinate 3,495,773 of WWNC01000082.1, read as the reverse complement.
CATCTGAGCTGATGTCATCTGTTGTGGAATATCCCTTAGGTCAGTTTGGGTCAGTTGACCCGGCTGTATCCTCTCCCATGATCTTGTCCATCCCTCAGCCTAATGTTGTGGGGAAAAATGCTCAAAAAGCACAGCCTGGGTGCTTGGCTCAGCAGTAGCCAAAGCAGTGGTGTGTTATCAATGCCCAGCTACTACTGCAAAACACAGCACTAGAAGGATGCTCTGGGGACAGTTAACTCCAGCTCAGCCAAACCCAATACAGTGTTTGGGATATTTTTTTCCCCAAAAGGTAAAAAGAAAACCAACATATCAAATGATTGAGGCTGAAAAGTTTTAATTGGTTCTATGGAATACTAAACAAGGTTATAGAAACAGGCATGTATGTATATGCAAGAGTTAGTCAGCACCTGAATAAAATATTCCAAGTTTCTTTTCTACTTCTCCACACCTCCTTGGTCTGTTATATCCACTGTCATATAAACCAGACTTTCAAAGTACAGTCTCTTCACTAGGAACTGGAGTCCGTAAACTGAAAATATGGCAGCTTTCTTTGGCTAATGCAGTCCTGACTCGTAATGGAAATACAGTGTGTGGTAGCTTTGCTCTAACCATAGGCAATGCAGCTGTGTGCATTTAATTGTTTTCTCTCTTCTGCAACAGGATCCTAGAGTAGGTAACCCATTTTTTTATATGGGTTGTTGGCATTTATGTTCAAACCAAGGTTCTCTTTGTTCTTCATGTTTATTTTGTCTTCCTAGCTAGTAATGGTGCCTACAGAGCCAAATACAATATTTTAAGGATTTCCTTTGTTTTAATCCAATCTTTTCTAAATCTAAGGTTCTGCTGGCAAGTCATGATATGTGAATAACTATTTAAGATGCATGTTGATTGTGTATACTAGAAATGTGCTTAAAGCAATGGATTTACAGAGTAATACTACATTTAATGAGCCATAGTTCTTCATTAGTGATGTGTTTTTATTTTGACTTGGCTCTTATTTGTCTGATTTTTGTGACCAAAATTGAACTACTAGCATATGAATTTGAGTGCTTTAGTATTTCTTCTGGGTGAATTGTTGCTATCTATACTGGGTTTTGTTTGTTTTTCCACAACATGGCAAAGCATTTAATGCTTCCATTCATAAAATACTATTTTCTTTTATTAGTGATTAAGCCAAGACCATGTATATATTGGTGCCAAGGGATGACAGCTGTTTAGTGCTTTGTATTTGAGGTTTTTTGTTTTGTTTGTTTTTCTTACTTATACTCTTATATTTTGCCATAAGGAGTCTAAATTACGTGACTTTGATTAGTACAGGTGGTGTTAACAAAGGTCATACTATGTATTACAGACAGAAGTGTTCAATTACTAAGTTTTGCTTTTTTAACTTTGGACAAATTTTAGCTAATAAATGAATTTTTGCATAACTTTTTTTCTTCTGAAAAATACTTGTTTGGAATATTTGAGTAGAACTGAAGATGAACTGAGTAATGAGGTTTAAAGGAGGACAAAGAAGAAGGTTTTTTACACTTGAAGTAGTCACCTATCCACAGTATGTCTGTGTGTGAATATTTCAAATTGTCCACAGCATGTGAGTGGGCATCTAGAATTTGGTATCAAGATCTCAGAGTTACAGCACAGTTTGATTTGGAAGGGACCTTGAAAAATCATCTTGTAAAACCTCCTTGCCATGTGCAGGGCTGTCTTTCAGTAGATCAGGCTGTTCAAAGCCATGTTCAATCTGACTTTGAACTCTTGCATTGATGGGGCATCCACAGGCCTATTTCTAGTGAATCTCAACCCTTTTTCCAGAAAAATGTCTCATGAGAGCAAAGAGGGAGAATCATCTCTCTTGACCTGTTAGCCAGGCATTTTTCGTGCAGCCCAGAAAGCCAACTATATCCTGGGCTGCAAGTGCACATTGCCATCTATCTTGGTCCAGAAGTTCAGAAGGAGACACTGTCCTTTTTTGAACATTCTAAGGAGTGAAATGAAGACACAAATGAGGTCATATATCACAGTATCACAAGACATGCGAGGTTCCAGAGATCGTTGAGTCCAAGCACCCTGCCAAAGTGGGATCACTGCACAGGATGATCCAGACAGGTTTTGAATGCGTTCAGAGAAGGATACTCCACAACCTCACTGGGCAGTTTGTTCCAGTGCTTCATCAGCCTCACTTTAAAGAGGTCTCTCCTCATGTTGAGGTGAAATATTCTTGTCTTATTACTGCACACCACTGAAAACACATTGGCCCCATCCACTTGACACACACCCCTCAGATATTTATGCACATTGATGAGGTCCCCTCTCAGTCTTCTGAAGACTAAACAGCCCCAGGTTGCTCAGTCTCTTTTCATAGGGGAGGTGCTCAAGACCCCTATCATCCTAGTGGCTCTCCATTGGATTCTCTCCAGCAGTTTCCTGTCTTTCTTGAACTGGGGAGCCCAAAACTGGGTGCTGTGTTCCAGTTGTGGTCTCACCAGGTCAGAGTAGAGGGTTAGAAGAACCTCCTTAGAGACCTGCTAGACACACTTTTCTTGATGCATCCTACCATTGGCTCTCTTGGCCATAAGGGCACATTGTTGCCCCACGGAGAACTTGCTGTCCGCTAAGATTCCAAGGTCTTTCTCTGTGGAGCTGCTTTCCATCAGGGTAGCTCCTATCCTGTACTGGTGCCTGTTGTTATTCCTCTCCAGATGTCGAACTGTGCACTTGTCCTTATTGAACTTCATGAGGCTTGCCTGCACCCAGCTCTCCAACCTGTCCAGACCTCGTTGGATGGCTGCACAGCCTGACAGGGTGTCAGCCAAACCCCCAGGTTTTTATCATCATCAAACTTGCTGAGAGTACTCTCAATCCCCTCATCCAGGTTGTTGATCAAGATATTGAACAAAACTGGACCCAATACTGATCCCTGGGGAGTTCCACTGGCCACAGGCCTCCAAGTTGAATGTGCCACTGATGATAGCCCTCTGAACTCTTGTTGAGCCAGTTTTCAATCCACCTTGTGGACCAACCGTCTGTGCCACATTTCTTGAGCTTTTTAATGAGAATATTAGGGGAAACAGTATCAGATGCCTTACTGAAGTCAAGGTACATGACATCCACTGTTCTTCCTTGGTCCACCCATTTGGTCATATCAAGATGAGACTATTTTTTAGAAAGAGAGAGAATGGAGCAAACAAAACAAAGCGAAGAGAGAGAAAATGGAGAAAGAGAGCCTTCTTTGGTGCGGGTTGGCAGGAGGGAAGAGAGATTCTGTACTACTGTTTCTAGCCTGAGATGCTCCCAGCGATGTTCTCCTGAGTAAGCTGGTATAATTCAGGGCTCTTACACTGTTCCTGGTTCATTCAACGTAGCTCTGCCTGCCCCACACCTAGTCATATTGCAAAGCATATGTGACTGCCAGGTGTGCTATCTTGGTGGGCAGAGCTGATGCATCAGGCAGATTGTTCACTATGTTGAGACACTTCTCAGTTCCTAATGTAATCATCACCTCATGAGGTAATTTACATGTTCAAGAGAGGATTCTCTCACCATCTTATGTGTGTTTTTTTTGTCCAACAGTATACCCAAGTCCTCCACAGGGTTGCTCTCAATACATTAATCTTTCAGTCTGTACTGGTACTAGTTTTTACCTTGACCTAGGTGCAGGACCTTGCACTTGGCCTTGTTGAACTTCATGAGCTTCACATGGCTCACTCCTCACGCTTATCTGTCCCTCTGGATGGCAACACTCAGCATGGTGTCACCTGGAACCTTGCTGAGAGGGTGTTCCTTCAATCCCACCATGTCATTTATGAAGGTATCTGTGATGGGTTGAAAGGTTGAACCTCCCTTTCCTCCCACCACAGGTAGGAAAAAAAATGAGATTCAGCCAAATGGATTGCTAAAGTGGTGGAAAGTTTAAATGGAAAAGCAGTGAATATTTTAGAGAACCACAAAAGTGACAAAAGAGATCCCAGAGCATACCCAAAAACATCCCAACACTTCCCTCTCCCCACCTGAGGTTACACCCAAAAACCCCAGGGCTCTTTGTGTCGTGTCCCCGTCCCCCCCTCCCCACCTTCCACTGTTAGGTTAATCTCAGCTGGCCAGATCTGAGATTGCCCTTCCCCCTTTTTCTCCCAGCCTTGGGCCTAGCCAGGCCCCAGGAGACCTCAAAGATGACTTCCCCTCCATTAACAGATAGGACCATCTCCACAGGAGTGGTGAGGGAAGAAAGAGGAAGTGCAGGGCCCTGCAGGTGGTTTTTGTAGGGAGCAGGACATTATGGCATGAAATATGCAACTTCCTTTGTCCACCCGCTGGGCTGGACCCTTGGGACACCAGAGGTGTGTCTTTATGTGGCAGCATCACAGGGGGGGCACCCAGCCTCAACCACCACAATATCAAACAGTGTAGGTTCTAATATGGGTCCTGGAGGAATAGCACTTGTCACAGGTTTCCATTTGGATGCTCAGATGTTAACTGTAACTCCCTGGGTGTGGTCATCCAGCCAATTCCTCATCCATCTTAAGTCCATCCTTTATACTCATATCTCTTTAATGAAGTGGTGTTACAGTGAAGAATGTTGTGGAGGCTGCTGGGCACTGCAGTGATGCTGACTGCTCAGTAGGTCCTGGGGTCTTCCTTTTAACCTTTTTAAAGAAAAGGTCTGTGGTTTTCTCTTCTGCTTTCTGGGGCTTTGTTTGCCATTACACAGGTCTGAGTGAAGTTGTATCGTTTATGGGAATAACAAAACATTACTGTTTCTCAATAAAGGAAGTTCTATTTTACGTGCTCTTGATTGTAGTTTTTTTCAGCTGAATTGAAGAATGCCGTTAGAATGTACTGAGGTGTCTATGTTTGCCTTATTAGAGATTGAGCCCAGGGGATAATGGCTCATGAAAAGCTATGCTGTTCTTAGAGAATGACTTCAGTTAATCAGCAGGGGGGGTTTGTATACACTGTCTCAACTATTTAGCTTTTGACTTGAAGTATGTAAATGTTATTCTACTTTTCCACAATTTCACAGGGTTTGGGAAGTACTACAAAGTCATTTGAGGTGATTGATGTGCTAGATGCAAATGCTACTTGATTAGTCGTGTAATTCAGAGTGAATATACACAAATACATGCATATAGTTATATTGTTTGTAAAATAGAGCTACTTGTGCATTTCTATATTTTTGAATGCATTTAAAATCATAAATGAATTATGACTGCATTAGTCCAAGTGCATTATTTTTAAACAAAAACTAACTCCGAGGCCTATGCTGAAACTTTCAGATTGTCATGTGCACTCAAATAAGTGAGTGAAATCTTAAAACAACTCAGAATTGTAACACTTCAGAAACCAGTATTGTAACTGAGAACATTTATGTTCTATTCCATTCTCTGTGTCTTCCATCCAAATTAATTCAGTGACTACAGTTAGCGTTAATTCAAGTATTTTCAGTGTTTATAGCTTGAAATGAAAACTCTCAGATAAGCTATCCTTAAATTGATGCAAACCCTTTTCTCTACAACTGATCCTTCATATGTGGTGGACATGTGGTGGAAAGTTTAAATGGAAAAGCAGTGAATATTTTACAGAGAACCACAAGAACAGTGGCAAAAGAGATGCCAGAGCATACCCCGAAACATCCCAACACTTCCCTCTCCCCACCTGAGGGTCCTCTATGAAAACATTCTTTACATCAATGTTGAGCACTTAGGAAAAAAAAAGTAATTGTTGGTGTAATGCTGTGCCAGTAAATGAAGATATGCAGAGATTCTGTGTTTATGAAAGAACAGAGGAGATAACTTACTTTTAGCTATTCATGTGTGTCCATGTCTGTCTAATAACTTCTTTCTACTATTTAATGCATGTTTATTTCTGTCGTGATACTAATACGGCTTCTGTGGTGTTAACTCACTGTGTCATATGAGTGACAGGCCAGGAAATGGCCTGTATTTCTTGTCCATTGATGCTACAGGGAGTAATTTATGTCAGTTAAGAATATGTTATAAAATTATTAAGTGCATTGTCTGTCTTTTTATCATGTTGATGGACTAATCTGAGAGTCTGTTTATAAAATCGTGCATAATGACAGCATCTTCTAGAATAAGTTGTGTAGTATTTTTTGCACTATCACTGCATCAACATTTTAACATGATGACATTATTTTTATGGTGCCTGTTTGCTTTCAACAGCATTCTAAGGAAGAATGAAATGTCTTGGTGCCAGTGGAGTATATGTGTACATTTCTTTGCGCAGTTTTTTAAATATACTACATGTGTAAGTAAAGCAGTATGCTGCCTTTTCCATTTTGGATTCAAAGGTATCTTCATTGCATACTCCTTATCTGAAACCATAAGCAGCTAGTGAGGAAGCAGATACGCCTTGTTTGCTAGGGTCATCTATTTCAAAGCTGTCATTCTGGTTGGGTCACATACAGCTGCCTTAGGAATCGGCTTGGCAGTGTTATGTGACAGTGCATGTGAGTGACTTGCTAACTTGAAAATCACCTAATGCTACCTGTAGAGCCTAGTGCACATAATTAACTAAGCTTTCTTGTGAGGTACTGATCAATCTTCTAGTGACGTTTCAGGTCATTGAAAAGTGTAGTACCTTAAATAAAGGTTCTATAAATTGTAAGAGTATTGTGTTGTGTGACTGCTCAGCAGGATTGGGTGGATTGTAGAGAGGATACCTCTTATTTAGGAATGTAATGTGTGTCTAAAAATAGCAAAGAAGCACTCCCACAGTGCTTAGTAGTTGGAAAGTGCACTGTAACAATGTGCAGACTCCTGACTTAATGACCAAGTGTCAAGCGATCAAGAATGTCTGCACTAGCTGCATCCAGCAGAAGAAACATCTGGAGAGACATCAAGAAGCAAGCCTGTTACTTGCATGTAAAGTATGTCAGCTTGCTTTTAAGTTGCGGCTCTTTAATTAGAAATACTCTAGATACTAAGGGAGTCCAAAACAATCTGTATTAAGTTTTCTCACAGATGTTTCAGTGCTTATATGAGCCATGTTACCTATGCTTAGTTCTTCTCCATTGTATGTAGTATTTTGCATTTCTATATGAATTCTTCCAGACTGACAGTCTGTTTCAACGTGTACTGAAATATTCCCTTCATAGCATAGAAAATAATCAGTTTGATTATTGAGGAATTATTAAAAATTAACTGTAAACCTATAGCTCCTCCTGTCCTCTCAATCTTTCCTTTTTCTATTTTGTGAGTATCAGCCTATTAAAAAAACAGCAAAATTTTGTGTCCTGTATTAGAATCATAGAATCACACAATCAGTCAGGGTTGGAAGGGACCACAAGGATCCTCCAGTTCCAACCCCCCTGCCATGGGCAGGGACACCTTACACTAGATCAGGCTGGCCAGAGCCTCATCCAGCCTGGTCTTAAACACCTCTAGGGATGGGGCCTCAACCACCTCCCTGGCATGCCAGGGATTCACTCTCATGGTGAAGAACTTCTTCCTCACAGTCAGTCTGAATCTCCCTACCTCCAGCTTCATTCCATTCCCTGTAGTCCTATCACTACCTGATATCCTAAGAAGTCCCTCCAAAGCCTTCCTGTAGGCCCCCTTCAGATACTGGAAGACCACAATTAGGTCACCTCGGAGCCTTCTCTTCTGCAGACTGAACAGCCCCAACTCCTTCAGTCTGTCCTCATAGGAGAGGTGCTCCAGCCCTCTGATCATCCTTGTGGTCGTTCTCTGGACACCTTCCAGCATGTCCATATCCCTCTTGTAAGAGGGGCTCCAGAACTGGATGCAGTATTCCAGGTGGGGTCTCCCCAGAGCTGAGTAGAGGGGGAGAATCACCTCCCTTGACCTGCTGGCCACACTTCTCCTGATGCAGCCCAGGATCTGATTGGCCTTCTGGGCTGCAAGTGCACATTGAGAGTTCATGTTGAGCTTTTTGTCCACCAGCACCCCCAAGTCTCTCTCCTCAGGGCTGCTTTCCAGCCAGTCACTGCCCAGCCTGGATTTGTGCCTGGGATTGCCTCGACCCAGATGCAGGACCCTAACCTAATGAGGTTGGCTTGTGTCCACCTCTCCAGCCTGTCAAGGTCCCTCTGGATGGCCTCCTTTCCCTCCAGCGTGTTTGCAGCACCACACAGCTTGGTGTCATCAGCAAACTTGCTGAGGGTGTACTCAATGCCACTGTCCATGTCCCCCACAAAGATGTTGACCAAGACAGGTCCCAGGACTGATCCCTGAGGGACGCTGCTTGTCACTGGCCTCCACTGGGACATGGACCCATTGACAGCCACTCTTTGGGTATGGCCATCAAGCCAGTTCTTTATCCATCTAGTGGTCCACCCATCAAACCCATGTGTCACCAGTTTGGAGACCAGGATGTGGTGCAGGACAGTGTCGAAGGCTTTGCTCAGGTCCAAGTAAACGACATCAGTTGCTCGCCCCTCATCTATTAATGTTGTCACCTGCTCATAGAAGGCCACCAGGTTGGTCAGGCAGGATTTGCCCTTGATGAAGCCATGCTGACTGTTCCAAATCACCTCTTCACTCTTCTTCTGAGCCAGTAGTGCCTCCAGGAGGATCTGCTCCACGATCTTTCTGGGCACAGAGGTGAGACTGACTGGCCTGGAGTTCCCTGGTTCCTCCTTCTTACCCTTTTTGAAGATGGGGGTAATGTTTCCCCTTTTCCAGTCTGTGAGGACTTCCCCAGACTGCCATGACTTTTGGAATATAATAGAGGGGGGGTTTAGCAACCTCATCTGCCAGTTCTCTCAGTACCCATGGGTGTATCCTGTTGGGTCCCATGGACTTGAACACTTTCAGGTTCTTAAGGTGAACACAAACCTGATCTTCACTTACAATGGGCAGTTCTTCCTCCCCGTCCCTGGCATTGTCTTCCATGACACCAGGAATGTGGCTAGAGGCCCTTGCAATGAAGACTGAGGTAAAGAAGTTACTGAGTACCTCAGCCTTTTCCACATCACTTGTGACCATTCCACCATTTTCCTTTCTGAGGGGGCCCACACCTTCCCTCGTCGTCTTCTTCCCATTAATATACCTGCATAAGTTCTTAGTGTTCCCTTTAACCTCCCTGGCTAGATTCAATTCGAACTCTGCTTTGGCTTTCCTAACCAGGACTCTTGCTGCTCGGGCAGCTTCTTTATATACCCCCTGTTCTAGCTGTCCTTCCCTCCACTTCCTGTAGAGTTTCCTTTTAAGTAATAGTGTGTCCAGTAGCTCCTTGCCCATCCAGGCAGGCCTCCCAGCATTCTTTCCTGCTTTTCTCTTTGTTGGTGTACATAGCTCCTGGACACTGAGGAGGTGGTCCATGAATACTGACCAGCTGTCCTGGGTCCCTCTTCCGTCTAGGGCTTTGTTCCACAAGACTTTGGCTAGCAGATCCCTCAAGTGATCAAAGTCTGCACACCTGAAGTCTAGGGTTGCAAGCTTAGAATACATCCTCCTGATTGCCCTGAGGATCTTGAATTCAACTGCTTCGTGGTCACTGCAGCCAAGGCTGCCTCTGAGCCTCACATTTCTTGCCAGCCCTTCCCTGTTGGTGAGAACAAGGTCCAGCATCGCACCATTTCTTGTTGGTTCCTCTACCATTTGAAGGAGGTTGTCATCTGTGCAATCCAGGAACATCCTGGATTGCTGGTGCCTTGCTGTGTTGTTCGTCCAGCAGATGTCAGGGTGGCTGAAATCACCCATGAGGACCAGGGCCTGTGACCTGGAAGCTGCTTCTATTTGCCTGTGGAGGGCCTCATCTGCTTGGTTCTGCTGGTCAGGTGGCCTGTAGAAGACCCCCACAGTAACATCTTCTTCCCCTGTCTTGCCTTTAATTTTAACCCATACACTCTCAACCAGCTCATCGTCCTTCCCCAGGTGGAGCTCCACTGATTCCAGCTGGTCATTAACATAGATGGTGACACTTAAAGGAACTTTAAGGAAGAACCCTTGAAGGTGCAGGAACTGGCTGTGCCATTGTGCCGGAAGATGAGCTGCCGGGGCTGGTGGCCAGCCTGGATGGGCAATGAACTTCTGAAAAAATTAAGGGAAAAAAAGAGGTGTACCATATTTGAAAGAAAGGTGAGGTAACCCATGGAATGTTTAAGGATGTTGCTAGGTCATGTAGGAAGTAAATTAGGAAGGCAAAAGTGCATTTAGAGCTTAGACTGGCCTCTGCTGTGAGGGGCAACAAAAAAAATCCTTCTATAAATATATTAATATCAATAGGAGGGGCAAGGACAACCTCCACTCCTTAGTGGACATGGAGGGGAATGTTGTAACAAAAGATGAGGAAAAGGCAGAGGTACATAACACCTTTTTGCCTCAATTTTTACTAGCAGGACGGAATGTCTTCCAGACAGCTGGCCTGCAGAGCTAGCAGAAGGAGCCAGGGAGCTGCATAGTTTCCCTATGTTTCAGGAGGAGGGGCTAGTTAGAGATCTCCTCAGCCTCTTGGATCCCCACAAGTATCACAGTATCACAGTATCACAGTATAACTAAGGTTGGAAAGGACCTCAGGGATCATCGAGTCCAACCTATCAACACAGACCCCATGCCTAGACCATGGCACCAAGTGCCACGTCCAATCTCCTCTTGAACGCCTCCAGGGTCGATGACTCAACCACCTCCCTGGGCAACCCGTTCCAATGCCGAATGACTCGCTTGGTGAAGAACTTCCTCCTCACCTCGAGTCTGAACCTCCCCTGGCGCAGCTTGAGACTGTGTCCCCTCGTTCTGGTGCTGGTTGCCTGGGAGAAGAGGCCAACCCCCTCCTGGCTACAACCACCCTTCAGGTAGCTGTAGAGGGCAATGAGGTCACCCCTGAGCCTCCTCTTCTCCAGGCTAAACAATCCCAGCTCCCTCAGCCTCTCCTCATAGGGCTTGTGTTCAAGGCCTCTCACCAGCCTTGTTGCCCTTCTCTGGACACGCTCAAGTGTTTCGATGTCCTTCTTAAATTGAGGGGCCCAGAACTGGACACAGTACTCTAGGTGCGGCCTAACCAAAGCAGAGTACAGGGCACTATGACCTCCCTGCTCCTGCTGGCCACACTATTCCTAATGCAGGCCAGGATGCCATTGGCCCTCCTGGCCACCTGGGCACACTGCTGGCTCATATTCAGGTGGCTGTCAATCAGCACACCCAGGTCCCTCTCTGTTTGGGAGCTCTCCAGCCACTCCGACCCCAGCCTATAGCTCTGCATGGGATTGCCATAGCCAAAGTGCAGCACTCGGCACTTGGCCTTGTTGAATGACATCCCATTGGACTCTGCCCATCTGTCCAGTCGGTCGAGGTCCCTCTGCAGAGCCTTTCTACCCTCTAACTGACTAACATCTGCCCCTAACTTGGTGTCATCTGCAAACTTGCTGATGACTGACTCTACTCCTTCATCCAGATCATCAATGAATATGTTGAAGAGGACAGGGCCCAGCACTGATCCCTGGGGGACACCACTAGTGACTGGCCTCCAACTGGATGTGGCACCGTTCACTACCACTCTCTGGGCCCGGCCCTCCAGCCAGTTCCTAACCCAGTACAGAGTGTAACGGTCCAATCCACGGGCTGACAGCTTAGTCAGCAGTTTGCTGTGGGGGACGGTGTCAAAGGCCTTGCTGAAGTCTAGGTAGACCACATCCACAGGCCTCCCCACATTCACCAGACGGGTCACCTGATCATAGAAAGAGATCAGGTTGGAGAGAGAGGATCTGCCCTTCCTGAATCCATGTTGGCTGGACCTGAGCCATTGGCCATCCTTCAGGTGCGCAGTTATTGCCGCCAGGATAATCTGCTCCATCACTTTCCCTGGCACTGAGTCCATGGGACCAGACAGAATTGATCCTAGGGTGCTGAGAGAGCTGGTAGATGAGCTGGCCAAGCCACTCTCTGTCATTTTTTAGCAGTCTTGTCTCACTGGAAACTGGCCAACGTGGTGCCCATCCACAAGAAAGGTAAGTTGGATGAGTCAGGGAATTATAAGCCTATGAGCCTGACCTCAGTGCCAGGCAAGATTATGGAAGAGGTCATCTTGAGTGCAATCACACAGCACTTACAGGATGACCAAGGGCTCAGGCCCAGCCAGCATGGATTTAGGAAGGGCAGGTCCTGCCTGACCAACCTGATCTCATTCCATGTACAGGTGACCCATCTGGTGCATGTGGGGAGGCCTGTGGATGTGGTCTACCTGGACCTCAGCAAGGCTTTTGACATTGTCCCCCACAGCAAACTCCTGGCCAAGCTGTCAGCCCATGGCTTGGACGGGAGCACACTGTGTTGGGTTAGAACTGGCTTGAGGGCCAAGCCCAGAGAGTAGTGGTGGTGGTGAATGGTGCCACATCCAGCTGGCGGCCAGTCATTAGTGGTGGGCCCCAGGGATCGGTGCTGGGCCCTGTGCTCTTTAACATCTTTATTGATGATCTGGATGAGGGCATTGAGTCCATCATCAGTAAATTTGTAGACGACACCAAGCTGGGGCCAGGAGTTGATCTGCTGGAGGGTAGAAGGCTTTGCAGAGGGACCTCGACAGGCTGGACAGATGGGCAGAGTCCAGCAGCATGAGATTTAACACATCTAAGTACCGGGTTCTGCACATAGGCGACAGCACCCCCAGGCAGTGCTACAGGCTGGGGTCAGAGTGGCTGGAGAGCAGCCAGGCAGAGAGGGACCTGGGGGTACTGGTCGATGATAGGTTGAACATGAGCCTGCAGTGTGCCCAGGCAGCCAAGAGGGCCAATGGCATCCTGGCCTGCATCAGGAACAGTGTGGCCAGCAGGAGCAGGGAGGTCATTCTGCCCCTGTACACTGCACTGGTTAGGCCACATTTTGTGTCCAGGTCTGGGCCCCTCAGTGTAGGAAGGATGTTGACTTGCTGGAGTGTGTCCAGAGAAGAGCAACAAAGTTGGTGAGGGGTTTGGAACACAAGCCCTATGAGGAGAGGCTGAGGGAGCTGGGGTTGCTTAGCCTGGAGGAGACTCGGGGGAGACCTTACTGCTCTGTACAACTACCTGAAGGGAAGTTGTAGACAGGCAGATGTTGATCTCTTCTCCCAGGCAGCCAGTACCAGAACAAGAGGACACAGTCTCAGGCTGCGTCAGGGGAGGTTTAGGCTGGAGGTTAGGAGGAAGTTCTACACAGAGAGAGTGATTGCCCATTGGAATGGGCTGCTCGGGGAGGTGGTGGAGTCACCATCATTGGAGGTTTTCAGGAGGAGACTTGATGGGGTGCTTGGTTGCATGTTTTAGTTGTTTAGGTGGGTTGGGTTGGTTGATGGGTTGGATGCAATGATTTTGAAGGTCTCTTCGAACCTGGTCTGTTCTGTTCTGTTCTACCTCCTCCTCTCCTTCCCTGCCTATCCTTCCTAAAGAGCTTATACCCATCTTTATTTAGAATAAACCTTTATTTAGAATAAACCAAACCAGGTTGGAAGAGACCTTCAAGATCATCGCGTCCAACCCATCAACCAATCCAACCCACCCAAACAGCTAACCCATGGCACCAAGTACCCTATCAAGTGTCCTCCTGAACACCTCCAATGACGGCGACTCCACCACCTCCCTGGGCAGATTTTAATTTTTTTTTTTTAAAGGAAAAAAAAAAAAAAGCTTGTGTCGAGGGATGATTCTCAATAGATCGCAGCGAGGGAGCTGCTCTGCTACATACGAAACCCTGACCCAGAATCAGGCGTCTACAAATGATTTAGCACCAGGTGCCCCACGACCATGCTTTCCAGAACGGGGGAGAGGCGGCGCCCCATCCATCCACCCCTCCGGTTCCCAGTTACAAGCGGCATTCCCCACCGGGCCCCGCCCCACATGGGACGGGACGGCCGGCTATCGCGAGCCCACCGAGGCTCCGGTGGCGCTGCGGTATCTCTACCCTGTATCTATCCACACATCTATCTCTGCATTCCAGTCATGGGAATCATCCCACCAAGTTTCAGAAATAACCACTACGTCATGGCATCCCAGCAGCACAGTGGCCCTTAATTCATAGTATCATAGTATCATTCAGGGTTGGAAGGGACCACAAGGATCATCTAGTTCCAACCCCCCTGCCATGGGCAGGGACACCCCACACTAGATCAGGCTGGCCAGAGCCTCATCCAGCCTGGTCTTAAACACCTCCAGGGATGGGGCCTCGACCACCTCCCTGGACAACCCATTCCAAGGTTTCACCACTCTCATGGTGAAGAACCTCCTCCTCACATCTAGCCTGAATCTCCCCACCTCCAGCTTCATTCCATTCCCCCTAGTCCTGTCACTACCTGAGATCCTGAGAAGTCCTTCCTCAGCCTTCCTGTAGGCCTCCTTCAGATACTGGATATCCTGGAATTCATCCTGTTTGTTGCCCAAGCTGTATGCATTTGTATTGAGGGGAGTCAGGGTGTGAAGGGGTTGTTTGGTTTTGGTTATTGTTTACTCTTCTGAGGATGTTCTCTTCCATATTTCAGAAGATGGTGTGACAGGTTAGGCTGTGCCTGTAAGGAAAGTATAGCTGCAGAATTCTCTAGCTGAATGTTTAGGTGTAAAAAGAAAAACAAAGGTGAATTCTAAACAAATTTAATTGGTCAGATGTGAGACATACCATAGCAAGTATCACTAACATTCTTTCACTGACTTCAGCTTCAGCCTGTTCTGACTTTTGTTCTTGGCCAGACTGCATGCATGTCAACCCTGAACTGTAAACTGATAAGAATAACTAACTTTCTTAACAACTGCTTTGAGCTAACGAATTTTCCTTATTTTCCTTTTGTCTCTCTCTCCTTTTTCACCTAATTGACTACTAGGGGAAAGGGGAGGAGGGGAAGAGGGGTTTTGGGAGGAACCTGAGTGGGGATTCTCCTCGGGAGGATCTGTGTTTGTGTTCTTTCCTGTAAATTCTTGTATAATATTGTAAATACTGTGTATTTTGTACATATTCATTGCATTCCATTGTAGAGTGTAGTTTTGCTTGTAAAATATGTCTTTCCATTTGCTTCTCTGGATGAGTTTAGCTGTGCTTTTATGTTAGTGCACGTAGGCTAAGCATTGCGCCACTACAGATGTTATCTTCCTATTAAGTAAATAATAATTTGCAATAAAAAGTCTGATGTGAAAACTGCTAATAGTTAACATGATTTGAAATAAATGCCATTTTTGTAGGTCACGGGTTAACTGTTATACCATACAGTGTAACTGCTGGAGTGGGTGGAAAGTCCATCCCAAGTGGCAGGCACTGGATAATGTAATGTGTTATATCTTTCCTTTTCACGCATATTCTCTATTTAAAGAGGCAGACCTTCCAGTCAGCGTTATCTTGGCTCCTGCTTTCACTTTGCTGTGTGGGAGGGAGGCTTTGCTGGCAGGAAGCTGTTTTGCTATATAGTAGGGCCTAGTCCATAGGGAGGCCTAGACCGTCGCCGATTCTGGTTATGTATATATATTCCTTTTACCTTAATAGCTTTTTTACTTTGTTTACTTTTGTAAATATTACTGTTATTAACTTCCAATTCTGTGCAAGTGTTTTTTATTTACTCCTTTTGGGGTAAATCTATATTCTGTCCAGAGCTGAAAGCTCAATTCAAGACAACCATGAAACATCAAAAAGAGTACTGATTTCAGACTATATATAACAGAGATATTTGATATCTGAAAAACTTTCTTCAGTTTATCCTTGTTCTCAATAGTGCATGATAGGAAAAAAGGAAAAAAAAAAAAAGGAAGAAACATACCTGTAAATTTAATACATAAAATGGCATGAATGTATAGCTCCTATGAGTTATGTTTTTGACACTCCTCTCATTGCAAATTTAAAAACTTTTCCTGTAGTATTGTTATTTTAAAAGAATGTCAGTTAATTCTTCTTGATATAGCAGTGTGAAAGCACTCAAGACATATGTTTGTCACTTGAGCTTTTGTTAGACAACTGTATGAAACATTGATGCACTTCTACATACTTTTGATATCAAGTGTCTAGAGCCATGTTTATATTTCAGTTTCTTTTCCAAAAGGCAGATAAATTGTCCTGATTTTAAATATTTGTCTTTCCTTGCTCTTAAGCCAGGAGGGATTATTTGTTTTGTGATTTACATTAATGTCTAATAAAGGCATTACTTCACTTGCAAGCAAATACTTCTGCTGTAGCCAGTTATACCGTATAACCTTTATCAGTGGCTCCTCTTATGTTTGTCTCTGTTTCTGAGCTTGTTACTGTTGAAATTGTAAGAAAAAAAACCAGTTTGCTTAGGATGGCTGCTTAAGTTCTAAGGTTATTGTTTGTGTTTTTGTGTCTTTCAGTAGATGATGAACGACAAATAATAATTACTTTCACTGCAAGATGAGGGAAAATCGCACTTGTTAGGGACTTTAATAGTTCTTTACTTCTGGTATACTGGCTGAGTTTTATGCATTTGAATAATCATAAGTAGTTTTTGCTAACTTTCAGATGACATCTGTATGCTGTCTTGTGTATATGTAAGTTCTCAACTGTTCAGGGTACACAGTTGCTGACCTCTTGAGCTGTTAATGTACACTTGAGTAGGCTGAAAGTTCCTTGGGTATGCTGAAGATTGATACATCCCAGACTTTGACAGCTGCAGTGTTTTTCTGTGCCAGCTTCAGTCAGTCTAAACAGCCCTTTTTCAGAAGAAATTGTTTGGCGCTCAAGACCATTTAGGGAACAGCCTTACCAAGTCCATTAATTGTGCCAAGCGCTTAAAAAGGCTGTTAAAACTTCTTTTCATCTTAAAACTGTAATGATTTCTAGCTAATACTAATTCTGTTAAACAAAATTCTTAATTACTTACAGATTTGAACAAAACAGTTTTAGCTGTGAAACTGTTAGACATGTTGAAGAGAAGAAACATTTTATGATAACTTGCTATTCACTGAAAAATGTTTCACTGTCATAATGAGAAATTTTATACTTTTCCATGTATGCGGTCTTTTTATATAATACAGTTTGCAGATTTTTAATTGCCAGTGATACTTCATTTTTCTATTGGTAAAATGTATTTGAAGATGTGTTCATTTGCCTATTTTGGCAAAGGTTCACTTAGGCAGGATACTTATCAGTTTTGTGTGTGCTTAAAGAAATTCAAATATGTAGTGAAAGATAGTTGTTGACTTGGATTAGAATATCTGTTGATATTTTAATTGCAGCATTGCTTTGTAGTTCTGTGTATACTCATTCATATATTATAGCAGTAACTTAGAATAACCGTTCCTGTCATCATCAAAACTAAACAGCATTTATTTAAATGGAGTTGTTTTGCAGTTCTGAAAGTTGCAGTAATTTTTCACTAATTTCCAGATGATTTTTGTTTCTGGGTTCATTTTTGTTTGTTTGTTTGTAAACAGAAACTACACACCCTGTTACATGTAGCTATTATTTTGGACTTTATTTTGGACATGCTGTTAACATGAAATATTCCTTACTGCAAGCAAGCTCTTTATTTTCAAGTTAGTATGGCTTTTTTATTCCTTACTTCATCTACCTTTCTTTCAGCACAGACAAAAATACTTCAAGTTGTATAAGGAGTAGCAATTTCACTGATAGGAACACAATTTGGGGTTGATTTTACTCTTCTTTGGACAACTTAGGAAGTATTCTGTTTGTGAAATCATTGTGTGCCTTGAGATTCTGAACTGCTTACTCAGTCAAAAAAAAATATATATTTGGTTGCTTGTTTTCATTAGGAAGACAATGATAGTGGAAACAGTATTTTATATATGACTGAAAGGTCAATTTTTGGAAGGCTTGGCACAGTATGGGTAGAAACTAGGTTGTCATAAATTCAAGGCATGCTGGATATTCAGCAAAAATCATAGGAGGGATGTAAACATTTCCATCTTGTTGTATTATACACACATATACACACACACATACATTAATTTGGAATAGTCCCATATATGTTATTGTAGTTTTCCCTTTTTGTGATTTTATGTAATGGAGGAATGCTGTGCTGAGACGTATGTGTCTGAAAGTTATGTGCTGTTCTCCAGCTGGGAGTTGGAGTGTGTAGGAACCTGCAGGGCAGGACAACAGGCATCTGCTGCTGCTTTTATTGAGCCACACAATATTTGATTGTGCATCTTGGAGTCATGCAGAAGCCCAAGTGTTTTAGCTCTTCTACTGAATAGACGAGCAGAAAACATAACTCCTATTTCTGTAGTCTTGTATACAGGACATAAAAGGGAAAAACTAAGGAAGTGTGATGGTAAGCAAATCCAGATCTTTGAACAGTCAAACTGAACTGAAAAAAGTTTTGTGACCTCATAAATCACCATCAGAGAGTTTGATTGTTTGAGTATTTTGAGTGTTTGCAAATGGGATACTCTTGGCACTTTTGTTATACTTGGACTTCTGTACTGTAATGACTTCATGGCCCTTAGACAAGTTTGTTAGTGATTTTAAGTCATTTAGTGTAAAAACTACATGGTGAATTGTGCATTAAAGATCTAAAAAACAGTCAAGCAGTAATAAATCAGTTATCTCTATATTGATAATGGACAGATTTGAATTAGAATAATTTTAGAGTTGGACATAGTTTATTAGATGTAGTGGCTTATTCACAAATTGACAGATTTCATTGGGTTGGAAGGAACCCTCAAAGGTAATTTTGTCCAACACCCCTGCAGTGAGCAGGGACAACTCCAACTAGATCAGGCTTCCCAGAGCCACATCCAGGCTTGGATGTCTGCAGCCTGTGAGAAACTGGTTATGATATTTGGCTTTCGCAAGGGGAATTACTGGGGACCGTGGGGCTCGATTGTTGGGCCTGGATCGTTGGGCTGATGGTCTGTATTGTGTGGGGTATTGGGAGAGAAAGGGGAGGTGCCAACAGGTCTAAAGACTGGGCAGGTCAAAAGTGCAGGTTTTGTCTGTCCTGATGGAGAGGGGTGGGAGCGTGCTGGGGAATATATGAATATGTACGTTTTAATATATGAATATGTATGTATGCCATCTATATAAGTTCACCTCGTGTTGTTGGGGTGCGCCTCTAGCAAACTCGCTATGTGCCCAGCGCTGTGTTGCTTTTATTTTATAATAAACTGGTTATAAATTTTCAGCAATGAGTTCGTTTCTCACAAGTCTGTTCCAGTATTTTACTACTTTCATTTTAAAGAACATCTTCCTTATGTCCAACCTAAATCTACCCTGCTCCAGTTTAAAACCATTGCCCCTTACTTTGTTCCTATATGCTCTTCTAAACAATCCTTCTTCAGCCTTCCTGTAACCATCTCCATATGGACACTGAGCTATTGACCATTACCCTTTCTATGTGATTGTCTAACCCATTCCTTATCTACTGGACAGTTCACCCATCAAATCCATCTCTTTCTAGGTCAGAGGGCACAATGTTGTGGGCAACTGTATCAAAGGCTTTACAAAAGTCCAGATAGAGGACATCTGTTAGTCTTCCTGTGTCCCCTGATGTAGCTACACCATTGTAGAAAGCCACAGGTTAGGCAGGACTTGACCTTGGTGTAGCTGTGCTGGCTGTCTCTAATCACCTCCTTGTCCTCTATGTGTTCAGGTATAGCTTCCTACATTGTGATTCTGAGATCTACTTATATGCAAAGTTGTGTAATTTAGAGTATAAGAATTACTGCCTTACTGTCCTTCCAAATAAATCACATTTCCATTACTGCTATTTGGTGAGTTTTCATTTGGATTTGTGTTTTTCCCTCCGCTGTGCTCCAAGTGAAAATACGATGTATTTTTAGATGCTAAGAGTACTCAGAATCCATGTGCTGTATAGATCCTAATGCTTTCTCAGAGCAGCTTTTCCAAATCTGAAAAACATTTAAAATTATTTTTCCACTTGAAATGTCTGCTTTGTCATTGTAACTTCACAGTGGCATGGTATGGCATTTTTAGAAGATGGTGGCTTTTTTGAGGATGTGGTGAAGAGGTTATTAAATTTATGAATATGCAATATGAATTATGAAAATATTATTTTTATTATCAAACTATTAATAACCGATGAATCACCAACTTATATACATGTTCTAGTGCACGTTCGTGAAATAGATTCCACAAGTGGCTTAGTGTTATGATTATGACTTAATTGAACTAGTTACAGACTATTTCTATATTTATATAACGAAGGGTGCGATTCCGCTGTTTGACCACTAGACCACAGCGGGACGCGGGCGGCTTCTGGCTAGACACAGCAATATTACAGTCTTTCTATGCACTTAACTCTGCTGGATGCGGATACTTTGAACTGAGTGCTAGTGGATGGAAAACACGTGGAAGATATTCGATTCCCTCCAGATAACAGGGATCAGTCCTGGTCGAGGTTGGCCTGTGGGGTTGGCCCTCAAAGTTGGCTCGTACGACAGGGTGGGACGACGGTGGCTGGTAGGTGGTCTCGGATGACGCGGCAGCAGGCAAAGCTACGGGGTCAGCCCAACTACGGCGATTCTCGGGGCTGATGCAAACAGCCTCGGGGAGAGAATGCGGCTGTGTTAGGTGGCGGATTCTCGTTTACTGAGCTTAAAGGAGCAGCGGGACTCTCGGAGTGGTCCCAGGTTCGGTGCAGTATAGGCACGAACAATGCCTTAGTCTTCCCTGAGGTTCACAGGGCTCAGAGCGGCACACGTGGCAGATCCTCTCCCACTACGGCGGGGCTAGGCACACGTGGACTCGGTATCGATCAGGTCCCTTCTCCCCGGTAACTGGGCAGATCTTACCCTCAGGGGTCGGTCCGGTCCTCCAGTGGCACGGTGGGCTCTCCTGGTTGGTACGACTGGCTGTAGCGACACTTGGCTCCTCAGAAACAACGAAGGTCCTCCCTCTGTGCTTCTCACGATGCAGAGGCTTTCAGTATGCATGCATGTATAACAGAAGCTAACAACAATAAGCTCAATGGCAAAGGCTGCAGCTCGAGAGTTGCTCTCTCGAGCAAGCACAGAGGCAAAGTGAATGAGGGGGCAACTTGTTTACCAACTGGGGTGATACTTATAGATTCCTCGAGGCTGGGCTTGACCAATGGGCACTCTCATAAGCTTCAGCCTATAGAAAGCGTGAAGCTAGAATTATGCCCATACTTGGTGTCAGCATGAGCACTGCATGCGCTGGGTGCGTGCAAGCCTGGCTAATGCCTTGGCTTTTGTCTTCCTCCTGGAGGAGGAGGAACTTGTCCACATGCTGGGACATGATTCAGTATCTGGGCATAATGTGCCTTCACCACAGAGGACCTGGGAAAAAGGTGCGCTTCCTATAGTCTTTTAGGCTAGAGAGAAATCCAGGGTATCAAGTGGCTGAGGGTGATAGCACGGAATGAAGCTGTGGATGTATATTTTATTTCCTTAATAGTAATTTTTAATTAGTCTGAATTAATATGATTCTTACTATTTGTCTTACATTAATTTCTTCTTGAAAGTGAACTTATTTGTAGCATTTCTATTGATTAAGAAGTTGGATACAGATAGGAAGTAGTTTGAGTTCATGTTTATCACAGGATGTTAGAATGTGTAGTAAAATGTATATTTTTAATGTATTTTGTAATTTAATGTCTTGGGTGGTGGTAAGTTCAAACATTGCTGTAACTTATTTATAAAGATATTTACTGGTTCTACTCAGTTGTGAGTATTACATTCCACATATAAAAACAGTTAAATGATTTAAGCACAGACCTAACATTTCCAATACACCAATTCAAATTGGAAATACGGTTGCTGTGATCTGTGGTTTTCCCGCAAATGGGATTCTGTGGCAGATTAGCTGGGTACTCATGACTTGCTCCTCCGTCTGGTATCTTCCCAGATGCCATGGCTGTAATTTGAGCAGTCCTTGGTTCAGAGACAGTTAGGGGGCCTCTCTTTTGTGTGCTCAGTTGATGGGCTGTAGTCTCTTCTGGGATTCAATTCTTTGGGAGCTTTTCCCCTTTCTGCCTTGGTCCAGCTGCAAGGCCTGTGTGTAGTCATTGCCTATTAGTGCAGGCCCTTCAGCTGCTACTCGGGCAACATTTGGTCTTGCCTCTCTGTGGTAACAACAAGGCCCGGAGTAATTGGTCTGCTAGTGCTGTCCCTTCAGCTACTACTTAGGCAGCATTTGGCTATTGTCCCTTGCTGGGTGAGAACAAGGCAAGTTGCCTGACTTCTTGACTGGTTAAACACTGTCCCAAGACAACGCCCTTTGGTAACACAGAACCCTGACCACTGGACCTATAGGATAGGGCGTACCCAAACGTGGCCAGGGGCACACACAGTTAACAAAGTTAATTACGTGTGGTATATGTTTATCTGGACCCCAGGAAGTGTTCAGGTTGGCACATTCATGGGTGCTTAGTCTATTGTCTGGGCTAGTGCATGTTTTGGGTTTGATCCTTCAGGACAGGCTGAAAGGGATCGTCCAGTCCAACCCCCTGTGCCAGAGCAGGATCACCTATCCCAGATCACACAGGAATGCATCCAGGCAGGTTTTGAATATCTCCAGATATTCAATATCTCCACAATGCCCCTGGGCAGCCTGTTCCAGTGTTCCATCACCCTCACATTGAAAAAATCTTTCTTCATGTTTACATGGAACTTCCCATGCTTCAACTTTCACCCTTTGTCCCTTGTTGTGATATATGACATATGGCTTAATTTTGTGCTTGTCTTTCTTCAAAAAGTGAATATTGCACCATGATTCAGTAGTTACTATTTGCTTGCACACAGCAGGTCACATTCAGTTTTGAAAAGTCCATATACTGGTAACCTCATTTTGTTAGAGAAAGGTGATGTTCCTTTGATAAATTTTTCAACAGCATTGAGTTGCCCATTTCTTTTTCAACAAAATCTTTAATTATATGGTTTTGTTTGGAAATACTAGGAATGAAGTCTATCTATGAGCACTTTAAAAGTTGTGTATGTCCTGCAAAGGCAGTTAGTTAAAATTTCCCTGGTTTTGTGAATGCCAAACTTTCTGCTGTAGTCCAGTTTGCATAATTTGGTAACAGTCCTGAATTATAAGATCATTGTGGATGTAGCCTTTGTTTTATTTACTTTAACAGAAAACTAGTCAAATTTGTTCTTGGTGTGCATTCTTAAAGTAGTGATTTTTTCTGGGTTTACATTACCTTAGTAAGGCAGCAAATCTCTACGGCATAGTTGTCATTGATGTTTGAAGATGACATTTAAAGATTTAAATAAACGTGAACTAGGCACTGCAACAGTTGAAAGAGGAAGATACTTTTTTAAACCAGCAATCACAAAACCCCTCAGTTGCTCAACATTTTTCTTAAGTTTTCTTTTAACTTCAGCATTGCTTCACTTCTCTGCAATTAAAAAAAAAAAAAAGGTATCTTTGAGATATGCTTCATAAATCACAGAGAAAATAGGTCCAACTATCTCTCCTATTTCTTCTGCAATCATTGTTAAATTGTTAAATCCATAATTGAATGTAGATGGTTATTGTAGTATTAATCTTGATAAAAAAATATGGAGTATTACACTAAAATCATATTGAAGATAGTTGTCTTGTTCTGAAGAAAGAGAAATGTTAGGGTGGAGTGATTGTTGTGTGCTGCAACTGATACTACTAAAGTTTAAGTCTGCTTCCTAGAAGGCGAGACTGGGAGCAAATGAGAAGATACAAACACAGAGAAAGCAATTTCTTTTCCTCAGATTAATCATGCAGAATGTGGATAGGATAGGATAGGATAGGATAGGATAGGATAGGATAGGATAGGATAGGATAGGATAGGATAGGATAGGATAGGATAGGATAGGATAGGATAGGGATAGACCAGGTTGGGAAGAGACCTTCAAGATCATCGCGTCCAACCTATCATCGAACACCACCCAACCAACTAAACCATGCAACCAAGCACCCTGCCAAGTCTCCTCCTGAACACCTCCAGCGGGGCCTATGAAGGCCCTGCAAGGCCTATCAAACTTGTTCTGATGAGTTGTTTTGTTTCTTAGATGACCGTAGCTTTTAGCTGGTTTGGGTCAGGCTTTCAGTACTGCAGCCAAAGGTGAAAACTCTTACTTAATAAAAAAAATAAGAATTCAGGGGAAGAAAAAATTATGTGTAGAAACCTATGAGGAAACCAAATAGTGGAGGTGAAGATAGGAGCATAGATCTCTTTCATTTGATAATCTGGTTAAGATAGAGTTGTGTAGAGATGAGATACTGTGGTGTTTGTCTGATTTTAGTAACATTCTGGTTAACTAATGGTACCCACAGTATTTTAGTAGATTAAGTTTCAGAATGTTGGGAGGAGAAAGGAGGAAGCAGGGAAATGGATGGACAAATGGATAGCTGTAATAATGCGGGTTTTCCTTTTAAGTCATGTATTGTCCTCATGCAAATTCTGTTTCTCATTCAAAATATAGTGAAAGGTGGACTGAGCTGCATTCTAGTAATTTTAACCTTTTGAACAGACCTAGTTGCCAATATGCTTGTTTTGGCATGTTAAATTCTGATTTTGTTCTAGCCTATTTTACTATAGTTCATGTTTTCAAATTGTTTTCCTTGCCTTCATCTTTTGCTACTCTCCCCCTTCCCTCCCTTTTTACATAATTAACACATTACTGATTTAGTTTTAAACATAATTAGATATTGTCAATATTGATGCTTCCAGTAATAACCATATCGGAATAAAAATGAACCAAATAACAGTGCAAAATAACAACTTACGTGTAGAAGAAAATACAAATCTGGAAAAGTTTTTAGATGACATCTAGTTTTCACAGACTTTAAGTGTATTTTTAAAGAATGTTTTCATGTTCTCACCTGAGGATTTTCTTAGAAGTTATGTAATCCAGATTACCTGATCATATGTTAGGAGACCGATTTTGAAGTATACATTCCAGACTCAATGTTTATTAATAGGGATTGTGCTCCAGTGTTAGGAGTACCAGTAGTTGATACAGCAAAGGATGCCTTGTTTGAATAATGTCAGTATCTGTTGCCTTGTTTTACACTTTATTGTGGATCAAAGTCTTTGTCTTGCTTCAAAATTCTGTGGGTAAAGCTTTGTTTATTCAAAAAAATTGGCTTTTTTTTTTTACTCATGGGACCATGAGGAGCTTGTAGGGAATTCTCATTAGAATAGAGGGATTATTTGTAATTGTCTTTTGAATATGCACAGTATAACTTATTTTGTTTATAAAAGGTATAGAATGCATTTAATATATATTTCCTTATTTTTCCTGTTACCAAGGCTGATAAAGAATTTGTGTGGTCTCTATGGAAACAACTGCAAGTGTCAAGTCCAGATCTTCCTCAAGCTGTCAGCTTGGTTGTGGAAAGGTGAGTTTATCTTCTTTACTTAACCTTCATATCTAGGAATATTTTTAAGCTTTATTTAAATATATTGCTATATTTAAATTATTTTATACTTTCTTTAGAACAGAAATGGATGATTGTGTGTGCATTATCCTGATTGATACAATGGACATGGGACCCTTAAATGCCACTTTGATGCCCACAACTCTGATAATGAACGGATTTTTTTACAGTGGTAAATGTTTGTGAAACAAACCTCTAATATAGTATTCAGCCTGTCAAAAGACTTGCTACTGAAATCTGGTGTATAATAATAGTGTATTTTACATGAAGATAAATGTTTTCTGTGTGTATTTTTTACTTTGTGTAAAGGCTGGTGGTTGGTCGTCTTAATGTCAAAGCAGGGCAATGTATGTCTATTAAGGTGCTTGTTTATGTCCTTCTTTCAAAGATGCTTTATAACATGTCTTCCAGACTCAAGGCTTTGTCTGTATTATAGCAATCCCATACTTTTCACAGTATATAGAATTTAGAAAGAAGAAATTGCTTCCACAGCATCTTTTTAGATGTTACCATTATTCCAGAGAATCCTGGAGTAGGTTTGGATGAAATTCATTTAGTATATAAGAGTTTTATTAATCACAACTTTGAACTTTGGGTTGCTTGATTTGACAGATGGAATAATAGTGCATATTCCCCCCCCCCTTAATTGATGTAGCTTCATCTTTTTTTGCCTATAAACAGTCTAACTGCCACTTTGAGAGAATGTGTAGCCCAGATTTACCTTTGAATCTTCTGTACAACCAAATTGCAGTCCCAATATGCTCTCTGCTGCCTTTCCATAATCTTTTCCTAAGCAGCTTCTTTTCCCTGACTGTATCTCTTTACATTCTCATACTTTAAGAAACAGCTTTTGTCTTATTCCCTACTTTATAGCAGTACGTTTTCCCTGGTTTTGATTGTTTGTTTCTTTTAGTTTTTAGTGTATAAATGTACAGTATAAATCTATCCCAGTTCTAACACGTTAGAAGATTTCTAGGGAGACTGCTATCTAGCACTGCTGCTGTCCAGAAAATGACAGGCTTTTTTCTAACTTTGTTAACATAGGGAAAATAGGTAGATTTAAAGGGTAAAGAGATGGGCTTGAAAGGTAACACTTACAAGTAAAAGATGCCTCATGCATATCACTTTGCAGATCTGTGCCATTCACAGCCTATTGTTCTGCCTTTTATACGGTTGTATCAGACAAGAGTTGGAAAGTGAAAATTTACACTAAAACGTGATAAAAGCCAGATTGATGTTTTGCTTCTCATCTATATTACAACAAGCATTGACCCATTCATATTCAGTTGTTGTTTTCCGTCTTGCCCTGGCTTACTAGGAGATTTTGAGGTAGATACAAACAGAATTAAATGGATTTAAACCTTTTGTTGTTTCAGATGTGATATGGATACCACCAGATATGTGTATCCTAGATCATATATATAATGAACCAAACATTCTTGTCCTGTGGATTTCAATCTTTAAATTGATGCAGGAGATTAAAGTGTCAGGAATAAAGATGCATGTGTGAAAGGATAAAATGTTCACTTAACTTTGTACATCAAGAATGTGTGATGGATAGATAAAAAAAAATCAACCCAAAACAAACAAAAAAAAGGACAACCAACCAACCCCCCCCAAAAAACAAATTAGAAGAAATTGCGTGGGTCATACTAGCCATACAGTCAGATAAATTGTATTTGTAGCATTAATTTAAACGTGTAGCCTTAGACAATTTCTGATAGTATCTTTGTCTCAAATAAATGAGGAAAATGTAAAAGAGTGTAATTGGAGGGACGTAATGGGGAATTAATAGTAGGTTTCAATTATTCATCTGCTATTTTGAAGTGCTTGCATAGTCCCAAAATAGAAGTTTGCCTGCCCTAAAATTGTAAAATTGTAGCTGGTACCTTTTTATGGCTGTGCTGTTGATTCCTGTTATACACCAATGATATTTTACTTTTCAGCAGTCTTTGCAGTTCTTGCTTGATAACTGTAACTATATTCCCATTTCAATATTCAGATATAAAGAAAAAATTATCTTTACTGTGCAAATGAGAAATACCTTTGGGATATGTAAAAGCCTCCAGGTATTTTCAAACAAGTCATTGTAAAAGTACTACTCATGTTAGTATACTTTGCAGCTACTTTAAATACTATTGATCTCAGTATTATGTAAAGAGCATGCTATTTCTAGTTCACTACCTTTTGAAACTTTTTTGATGATGAGTTAAAGGAAAAAAAAATGCTAGAAAGTACCTTTCATAGGTAAATGCACATCTAAACTCAAATAGAGTTGGTGTTCAGATGAGAGTATCAAAGGTTTTGAAATATTTTTGTAAACTTCGAGGGCTCTCCTTTAAGACTTTTCTGTTATATGTGAAATCTTGACAGGTCAACTGACTCTAATTTTTCTCTAGGGCTTCTAGCTGTCTCTTTTCTTCTGGAAAGGAGATGTATCAAGAACCATTAATGATCAAACTGTGGCAGTCGTACAAGGCTTAGTAGATGTAAATGTGGATTGTATTATGGTAGATGATATCATTGCAGATAGTTACATTTGTCAAGCTTGCCTTACGTAAATGTTTTTCTATGCCTAAATTTCAGGTGTGTTGTTTATTTTAAGTCTTAACAAGGAGCGATAATGAATTTATCATTTCAGGCCACTCTAAGAAACACTGGCAACTGAATGTTAGTGCTAGTGATCAAAAGATAATTTTGATGATGTTTTTACCATGGAGTTACATCTGTCTAAAGGTGTATGAATGGAAATATGACTGGAAAAGCAAGTGATCAGAAGTAACAAAAGAGTTTTTGGGGTAGTAATCACAGGAATTTATGCTATGGTTTTCTGCATCCTGTGAATTGCAAATTCTGGAGGAAACATTAAACAGATTGACATATAGATTCCTCACTGACTGACAATATGCAGATGTACTAAAAATGACAAGTACTGTTATGTAAAAAGATAAGTGAATGTGCTGTATGATGAACAATAGAGAATGCTGATGTTAATTGAAAAAAATATTTTAAAACCTGTATCTTGCACTTTAAAGGGATAGTAACTAGCTTAAAGAAGCTTTCTTAAACCACTTACCATTTTACATTTGTGCACATGAACAGGGATCAGTGACAGGAGAGCAAGGAAGTAAACAAGATCTGACACATTTTTAAAGATCATTAACATTTTGTCACTCTTAAGTTTAAAACAGAGTGGACTCCCTGGTTATTATCAGTCAATAAAGTGGACAGCATAATAGAGCATAAGCATACAACCTTTCTATCTAAGGTCAAATAATTGTGATTTTCTACAGTTGATGAAAGTTTAATATCCTGTTTCATTAAAAATTCTCAGAACATTGAACATAAGTCAACATTCCATGGAGAAGGAGGTATTATGCAGCCTGCATGTGGGCATATCTGCATATCGGAGCACAAAATATTGACATGATAATTGCAGTCAAGCCTGATTGAACAGTGGCCTGTGGGAATTCAGCTGGTGTTGTACCAACTGGATGGCTGCTCAGGACACAGTTTGAAATGCAAGGTGCAAGTTAGCACTTTATTCAGCACAGGCAGGCATCATTTAAAAATCCTTGGGGGAAACCCTGGTGATTTGCAGATGTTAAAGCAGTCTGTTCTGAAGTGCTGATATTTTGAACACTGTATGGGACTTGTGTATTTTAGATGAAAAATGTTTGCACAATTATTAGGGGGAAATTTAATTTCTATTACTACTGCAGTGTAAAAATGTTTGGTATTTTATGTACATTGCTTAAAATAAGATCTCCTAATAAACTATCTAATAAATTAATCAAATTGGAGATGCAATAATAATTAAATTTCTATAATGATGGTTATCCATTTTGATACATATCATGGAACATAGAACTGGCTCAATTTGCCAGGGGAATAATTTTATTTTGCATTTTCCCTTGACTAGATCTCAGATTATTTTTTAAAAGAAACAAAAATAGCTGTATGCAATTTGGCTGTAGAAAATACCTGCTGTGTTAGAAAAGTGACATCAATTTTAAGTGATTTTTTGCTTCGTGTTGTCTAAATCTTTTAACAGTACTATTTTTAAGCATTAAAAAACAAAAATGTACATGAATTGTAATTTGTGAAGTATAAGATTCTTATAGACTCTGAGGTGACAAACTTTATTAAATGCAATCTAGTTAGATCTGGTTTTTATGTCTAAATAGCACAGGAAGCACACTAAGGTTTCTGCTTGGAAGACTAAGGTAAAGGCTGTGTTTCTGCTGACAACTGACTGTTAAGTTGCAGGAATGTGGCTGTACAGAATAAATGACTATTGATGTTATATTTATGGTAACATCAACAGTCTGTCCTACAACTTCACTTTTGCATATGGACAATTCATTATCTGTTTAATGCAAACATGGAATATATGCGCTTGAATAAGCCTATAAAATAGTTGAAAATTGGAGGACTAGAAGATGAGATAATCAAATTAAATGCTACATCCCAGAATCTGATATTTTCTGGCTTTACTAGTTCTGCAGCCTTCTAGTTTCATAGAAACAGCTTTCAAAAATAACAACATTTATATAGCGGTTTATTTTCAGTTATATTGATATATTGTTAAAGTATAAGGTTTGCAGTGTACTCTTAACTTCCTTAGCTATTTAAGGCCAAATTTGTAGATGTGTTCATTTTTTTAAAAATGCATACTGTTTATAAAGCTGAGGATGTAGTCTATGGACATGTAAACAGCAAATTCACTTAGTGCATTATAAGCCTCAACAAATTTCTGGTTTTTAAAGTCTTAAGGTTTTTGTAGTATGTACTGTGCTTTTGTACCTCATTCATAGTTAAATGTTTCTTCATAATAGCCTGTAAAAAATGAAAGAGAGTAAAAATGTGCCACACATAAAAAATATCCTGCCCTGTTGTGTGGAGTATACCAGGAAAGAAATCCTAACACAGCAATAGTGTTAAGCTTAAGTTTCTTCCTTTTTTGTGGGAAGCTGAATCTCTATAATCTTTGTAGCTAAATACATCTGTGTTAAACATTTAAAATACGTAGTACTCATGGGAAAACTGATTGGAGCTTAAAATTTGTACGGTTTGACAGCCTCTCTTCACTCCATTTTTCATCCTAAAGAAGTTTGCAAATATTCCTAGCTCACATCATTATTGCTCATCAGTGATTCTAATTAGCTAAACAGGAGTTTGTCTCAGTCATTGATCATCATCAGATTCCTGACAGTGCTTAATTTCCTCCTCCATCACATTCCAGTGGACTTTTTTAATATATTGTAAATATATAACAATCAATAAGTTGGTCAAAGATTTGTGTTATTTATTACCCCTCTAAAAAAGAGGAGGTGATTGTTCCAATTCTTACAAAGTCTTATTTCAAAGCTCAACAGTAGATTCAAATACAATAGATAAGATCCAGTCAGTTATACTGCCTTGACTGTAGGGAACTGTCCTGTAATGAGCATTGGAGCCTGTCCTGTGCCACCAGGAGAAGCTTCTAATAAAATTTCACTTGAGATTTCAATTTGTGCTTTAGGCTTCTGACAACATCCATTGTGTATTGAAATTCTTATTCTTAGGAGTTTTTCTTTAGCTGTGGGTGGTACCTGGTGAAAAAAAGCCTCAGAAAGCAAAAAAATCCTTGAGTTTACTTTAGACTTTTCCCACTTACTGCAATGATGATGGATCTGTATTTATAAATATCATTCCTTGACAGCTTTGTTTGAAGAACTGTTTGACCAAGTGTTAGATTAACAGGGAAAATAACACATTTAACTGTAATGTGCTTAGAACCATTGGCTGGCATTTGCCTATGTTGCAGACACATTTTTTCCTTTAACAATGGTCTGAGGTTTTCTTTCTAATTCCAGACTTTATTCTTCAAACTTCTTCCGTGTGGCTTTTTCTTAAAAGTCACAGGGCCCTGGAAATCCTTGGCTTCCAATTATACACCAAAATTAGCTGTGCATACTTTGTCATTCTTCAGAGCAGTTTTGTTTGTTTGGTTTTACTTGGTTCTTGTCTGGTTTATTAGTTTTATTTCCTTTCTCTCTTTAAAATAAACCAAACAAACCCCCAATAAAAAAAAACAGAAAAGAAAACCACAAACAAAAAAACCACAACTGTAGAGTTCTTTTGAGCATTGCTTTGGGAAATCTATCTGACCCATAAGGTTTTTGAATCAATCCATTAGAAAAGAATAAATTTTCAAGTGATGATTTCATTGCTGAGTTAAGAGGCTAGTTAATTATCCAATATTTGTATTTAATTTGGCCTTGTTTTAGCAGTGAAATTTGTTAAAGCATTGAATTATCAGCTGGTTTTCTAGGAAGTGTTGCAGAGGTGACTTATTAACCACATAGGAGATACGCACACTGCTTATCTCTGTTCCATAGCCTTGAGCTGTTTGGTGTTTTTTGTGAGTGATGTTTTTGGTGGGTAGGTTTGATGGGTGGGTTTAGGTGGGCTGGTTTCTTGGGTGGGTAGGGTGGGTTGAGTGGTTTTTAATTTATTCTCTCATCTCCCCTGGTAGAAATTACAGGTTCTGTCCATGTGAAAGGTAGTAAGTAGAATTGTTGTCCATGATGTTCAAAAGCGGTATTTTAGACTTAAAAATGCCAGATGCTGAGAGCAGGACTTCACAAACTCACACAGCTTAGTGGCACTGTCACAAAGAGAGAAAAAGCCATTTTGTGCAGTTTGTGGATGGTACACTTTCTGCATTTGTGGCTAAGACATAATTTCAGTTGCTTAAAAATGTATTTTAAGACCTCCTGATTTTGTTTCTTTTTTAACTAAGTTGTGTTAGCTGTTTACAGATGTAATTTGCTGTCACTTGCCATATGCTCCTGATTAATTCTGCAAGGCCTGTCAGCTTCAGATAATTTAATTTTCTGTGCTTTAGAATGACATTCGTTACCAGGATATGAAAAATTCAAATGATTAACTGTAAACTGTGACTAATAAAGTGTCTCTTTTTGTTTTGTTTGTTTCCAGAGAAAAGCAGAAAGCTGAAGTCAAGAACAGAAGGGTTTTAGAGATTTTGCAAGCCAAAGACAGCAAAATAGAAACCCTTGAACAGGTTTGCGTTATGTTTAAACAGAGTAATTAAGGAGACTTGTGTCATTGACATCAAATTTGTAATTTCTATGATGTGGAAATGGTTTGCTGTTCTGTGTTAAGGTGAAAGTTGTGGGTAAATCAAAGGTAACCCTCTGATAAAATATGAATTAAACTCTTCTGAATGATTAACATTTGACCTGCGCCTAGAAGTTCCTATGATTTTAAAGTAAACCTTTTCTGAAAAGTCATATCCACTCTGTGCCTAATGGACTAACCTAAACTTGGATTTTCATCTAGAAGAATGTTTAGGTTTGATTCATGCCTGTGGTTTGGAAGTATTTGCCATTCTGATAAATACAAAAATTAAGCATTTCTAGATTAATATGGACTAAACACGTAGTAGCCTAAAGGCAACACAGCTCTGTATTTTAGTGTTACAAATCTGTAACAGCATTAAGTTCACTGCTAACTTAAACTATAAGCCAATAGTGACCATTCAAAATACCACACATAAGTCTTATATCATGCATATTCTCTTGAATTGTTCCCTCATAGTATTTGAAATATGGTACTTTAAAAAATCCATCAAAATTATAAGAATAATAAACAGAATAATAATAAACTAATAAGAAAAATAGCCATAATAAACACAAGAACAATATGCATTGCATCTTCCTTTTCTTCATAAATCTTAAGGAATCACAAAATGGTAGGGGTTGGAAGGGGCCTCTGCAAATCATGGAATCCTGCCCTCCTGCCAGAGCAGGTTTACCTGCAGCAGATCACAGGAACATGCCCAGTCTGGCCTTGAAAGTCTCCAGAGACAGAGACTTCACCTCTCTAGGCAGCCTGTTCCATGCTCTCCCACCCTCAAAGTGAAGAATCTTCTTGTGTTTAGATGGACCTTGCTGTGTTCAAGTTTATGCCCATTACTGTTGTCCTGTTACTGGAGAGTCCTGAGAAGAGTCTCACCCTATCCTCCTGACACCAACTCCTTAGGTATTTGTGTTAATAAGATCCCCCCACCACAGCCACTTTTTCTGCAAGCTAAACAGACCCAGCTCTCTCAGACTTTCCTCACATGGTAGATGTTCCAGTCTCCTGATCATCTTCGTGGCTGTGTGCTGGAGTCTCTAGTAATTCGTTGCCCTTCTTGAGCTGGGGAGCCCAGAACTGGACACAGCACACCAGGTGAGGCTTCACCAGTGCAGAGTAGAGGGGACAGAGAACCTCCCTTGACCTCCTGCTCACAAGCTATCTCTTAATGCATCCCTAGGATGCTTGGCTGTGAGGGCACACTGCCAGCTCATGGCCACCTGTTGCTTACTAAGACTCCCAGGTCCTTTTGCTTAGAGCTGCTCCAACAGGTCACCACCCAACTTGTACTGACTGTTACATGGAATTTCTCTTCCCTGGATGCAGTACTTCACACTTGCCCTCATTGAATTTCATTAGATTTCTCCCTGCTCAGCTCTCCAGCCTGTCCAGATCACACTGAATGGCAGCACAGCCTTCTGGTGTGCTAGACACTCTTTCCAGTATGGTATTATCAGCAAACTTGCTGAGGGTATGCTCTATCTCCGTGTCCTGGTAACTGATGAATAGGGCTGGGTCACTGGGGGACACCCCTGGCCACAGTTCTCTAACTAGACTGCTACACTGACCACAACTCTCTGTCCTTCAGTGAGCTTCCCGTCTATCTCACTGTTCAGTCATCCAATCCACATTTGCTAAGCGTGGCTGTGAGAATGCCATGCGAGACAGTGTCAGAAGCTCTGCTGAAGCTACATTTGCAAGACCGTGGTGGGAGCAGAGCATGCTTTTCCATCTTAAGGATGTTAATTAAAATGTTATAATCAGACCAAGTGTCATATGAAGCAGAGAAAAAAGTATTTGAATCACTTAATGAAGCTAATAACAAAAATGCAGAGTTCAAGTGCTCAGTGGGGTGCTGGGTGCCATGGTTTAGTTGATTAGATGGTGTTGGATGATGGGTTGGATGCGATGATCTTGAAGGTCACTTCCGGTCTATTCTATTCTGTTCTGTTCTGTTCGGTTCCGTTCCGTTCCGTTCCATTTCATAGTTTCACAGAATGATTGAGGTTGGAGGTCTGATTCACCACCCTGCTCAAGCAGGGGAATCTAGAGCCAGTTGCCCAGGACCATGTCTAGATTGCTTGTGAGTATCTCCAAGGATGGACATTCCACAATCTCCCTGTGCAGCCTGTGACAGTGTTTGGTCACCCTCACCAAAGTGAGTGGAAAAGTGTTTCCTGATATTCAGTGGGAACCTCCCACTGCGTGTGTGTTTGTGCCCATTGCTTCTGGTCCCATTGCTGAACACAGCTGAAAACAGCCAGGCTCTGTTGGTTTTGCACCCTCCATTCAGGTATTTTTACATATTGATGAAATTTCCCCCCCATGCTTTTTCTTCTCCTTGTTGAAAAGTTACAGCTTTTGGCCTTTCCTTATGAGAGAGGTGTTCCAGCATTTATATAATCTTTATGGCCCTTTGCTGGACTCTTTCCAGTAGATTCATATCTCTCTTGTACTATGAAGCCCAGAAATGAACACAGGAGTCCAGGTGTGGCCTCACTAGAGCTGAGTAGAAAGGAAGGATCATCTCCCTCGACCTGCTGTTCTAATGTAGCCCAGGATACTGTTTTCTATCTTTGTCACAGTGGTACTTTGCTGGCATATGCTGTTGTCTACCAAGACTTCCCAAGTCCTTTCCTGCTTTCTAGCTGGGCAGCCCCCAGCATATATTGTTATGTGGACCCTAGCATATAAGGTTGCATAGTATTGTTCTTCCTCAGGTGTGCTCCTCCCACTTTTGCATCACCAGCATGCTTCTCAAAAGTGGCTGTGCACTACCATGGTGATTATTAGTAAATATTCTCACATTTCTGGTGGCCTTTATTAGTGTCTTGACAGAATTTAGGAAGTTATGTAGCCAGCTGGTTTAAACTTAGGTTTGCAGAGCTTACCTGCTTCTGGTTTGTTTGAAGTAAACCTGATATGCCTGCTACCTGGCAAGAAACACCACTGAAAGGAGATTATTATTGGGATCATTGGAAAGGACCTTAAAGATAATCTATTTCCAACCCCTCTGGTCATGGACAGAGACATCTTCCACTAGACTAGGTTGCTCAACCAGCAAGACCTTGAACACTTCCAGGTGGGTGGGCCATACACAACTTCTCTGGGCAGCCTGTTCCAATATCTCATTACCCTTACTGTAAATAATTCCTTCCTGATATCCAGTCTAAATCTCCCCTCCTCCAGCTTCAGTCTATTCCCCTTCATTTTATCACTACAAGCCCTCGCAAGAAGTCCCTCTTCAGCTTTCCTGTAGACTACTTCAGGTACTTGAAGGCTGCTATAAGCTTTCCCCAGAACCTTCTCTTCTCCAAGCTGAGCGACCCCAACTCTCACAGTCTGTCCCCATAGAGGAGGTGCTCCAGCTCTCTGATAATTTTTGTGACCTTTCTATGGACCCACTCCAACAGTTCAATGTCCGTATTGTGTTGGGTGCCCAGGGCTGCACATGGTACTCTAGGTGTGGTCTCACAAGAGCAGAGTAAAGAGGGAGAATCACCTTCCTCATCCTGCTGGTCACGCTTTTGATGTAGCCCAGGATGCCATTTGCCCTCTGGGCTGCAGGCTCACATTGCCAGATCATGTTGAGTTTTTTATCAACCAACATCCCCAAGTCCTTCTCAAGCTTCATAGAATCATAGAATGCTAGGGGTTGGAAGGGACCTCTAGAGATCATCCAGTCCAACCCCCCTGCAAAGCAGGACTACTTGGGGCAGGTCACACAGGAATGTGTCCAGTCAGGTTTTGAAGATCTCTAGAGAAGGAGACTCCACAACCTTTCTGGATAACCTGTTCAGTGTTCAGATACCATTACAGTAAAAATGTTTTTCCTCAAGTTGAGATGGAATTTCCTGTGATTGACTTTATGCCCATTGCTCCTTGTCCAATCACTGGGCATCACTGAAAAGAGATCAGTTCCATCTTGCTGACAGCACCCTTCAGATATTTGTAGACATTGGTAAGGTCACAAAATCACAGAATATTAGGGGCTGGAAGGGACCTCGAAAGATCATCTAGTCCAACTCCCCTTCCAGAGCACGGTCACCTTGAGTAGGTCACACAGGAACACATCTAGGCAGGTTTTGAATGTCCTCAGAGAAGGAGACTCCACAACCTCTCTGGGCAGCATGTTCCAGTGTTCTGTCACCCTAACAGTGAAAAAAATTTCCCTTATGTTTATGTGGAATTCCTATGCTCGAGCTTGCACACATTGTTCCTTGTCCTATCACTGGACATTACTGAAAACAGTCTGGCTCCAACCTCCTGACATTCACCCTTTGCATATTTATAGATAATGATGAGGTCACCCCTCAGTCTCCTCTTTTCTGAGGTAAAGAGACTCAGGTTGTTCAGCCTGTCCTCATGAGGGAGATGTTCCACCCCCTTAAGCATCTGTGTGCTGGACTCTATCGAGCAGTTCCATGTCTTTCTTGAACTGAGGGGCTCAGAACTGAACATGTTATTCAGTGCTGTGATGGTTTGAGGCAGACCCCCTCCCCACCACAGGCAAAAATGACGACTCAGACAAACGGATTGCAAAAGTGGTGGAAAGTTTAAATGGAAAGTGGTGAATGTTTAACGAGAGCCAGAAGTGCAGTGACAAAAGAAATCCCAAAAGCACAACCAGAAATATCCTATCCCCACCTGAAGGTATACCCAAGGCCCCCAGGGCTCCTTCTTCCCCCCCCTGCCCTCCACTGCAAGGCTAGTCTCAGCTGGCCAGATCTGAGACTGCCCATCCCCCTGCCCTTGGGCCTAGGCAGGCCCAAGGCCAGGAGACATCTCCCCCAAGTTACTGGGTGGCAGCGAGGAAAGAAAGAGGAAGTGCCAGGACCCCTGCTGAGATTTTGTAGTGGCACAGGGAATTATGGTATGAAATACCTAGTTTCCTGTGTCCACCCACTGGGCTGGACTTTTGGACACAGAAACTACACCTCGTACAAACACAGCAGAGGGCACGCAACCCAAACTGCTATAAGTGTCCTCACCAGGGCAGAGTTGTGATCCCCTCTCAGCCTTTTCTCCTCCAGACTAAACAGCCCCAGGTATCTCAGTCTTTCCTCATAAGAGAGGTGCTCCAGTCCCTTAATCAGCCTTGTAGCTCTCCATTGGACTCTCTCCAGTAGTTCTCTATCCCTTTTGAGCTGGGGAGCCCAGAACTGGACACAATATTCCAGATGTGGTCCAGCTAGGGCTGAGTAGAGGGGAAGGAGAGCCTCCACTGACCTGCTGGCCATGCTGTTCTTAATGCGCCAAAGTATACTATTGGTCTTGGCCATGAGGGCACATTGCTGTCCCATGGATGACTTATCAATGGGGACTCCAAGTTTCTTCTCTGTGGTGCTACCCACCAGCAGGATGACTCTTAACCTGTACTGGTGCATGGTGCTCCTCCTCTCCAGATGCAGGACTCTACATTTCTCCTCGTTGAACTTACTTGCTTTCATCTTTGCCTAACTGTCCAGTCTGTCTGGGTCTCACTGAACTGTAGCACAGCCTTCCAATGTGTCATCCCCTCTTCTCAGTTTTGTATCAGCAAATTTGCTGAGGTGTAGTGGGTTGGAGGGAGACCCCCTCCCCACTATAACCATCCTCTGCTACCAAGAATGTGATGGGTTGAGACAGCCCCCCTCCCCACCACGGGCCAAAATAACAACTCAGACAAACGGATTGCAAAAGTGATGGAAAGTTTAGATAGAAAACAGTGAATGTTTACAGAAAGCCATAAATGCAGTGACAAAGAAAAATCCCAAAACAGACCCAGGAACATCCCATCCCCTACCTGAGGGTACACCCAAAACCCCCAGGGCTCCTTCTTCCCCCCCACACTGCTAGGCTAGTCTCAGCTGGCCAGGTCTGAGACTGCCTTGGGCCTAGCCAGGCCCAAAGCCAGGAGACATCTCCCCCAGTTACCGGCTGACAGAGGAGGAAGAAAGAGGAAATGCTAGACCCTGCGCTGGGTTTTATAGTGGTGCAGGAATTATGGTAGGAAATAGCTTATTTCCTGTGTCTGCCCACTGGGCTGGACCCCTGGACATGGGAAGCACCTCACATAGCAGAGGGCACCCAGCTCAAACTGCAATATGAGGGTACTCTCCATCTCTTCATCTGTTGAATAAGATTGGACCCAGCACTGACCCCTGAGGAGCATCACTAGCTGTGGTTCTGCAGCTGGACTCATTGCTGTTGATGACAGGCCTCCATGCTCTATTGTTTAGCCAGTTCTCACTCTGTCTCACCAAGCACTCTTCTAAGCCACACTTCCTGAGCTTTTCCTTGAGGATGTTATGGGAGATGGTGTCAAAAGCCTTACTAAAGTCAAGAAAGACGACATCCACTGCTCTCCCTGTGTTCACCCATTCAGTCACACCATTGTAGAAGGCTGTCAGATTAGTCAAACATGACTTCCTCTTGACAAATTCATGCTGGCTGCACCCAATAGTTGTATTTTTCTCCATATGCTTAGAGATGATCTCCAGAATGAGCTGCTCCATTGCATTTCCAGGGGTGGATGTGGAAATGACTGGTCTGTGGTTTCTTGAGTCCACCTTCTTACACTTTTTGAAGACTGGAGCGACACTGGCTTTCTTCCAGTCCACAGGCACCTCTTCTCTTCCCCATGATATTTTAAAGGTCATGGAAAGCAGAAGAGCCTCAACATCAGCAAGCTCTCTCAGCACGCCTGGGTACATCCAATAAGAGCCCATGGAGTTATGGGTGTTCATCTTATTCAAATGATCTCTTACCCCATCCTCACTGACCAGTGGAGAGTCCTTCCTCTTCCAGGCTTTCTCTCTTACTTCCAGAGTCTGGAATTCCTGGGGGTTGGTCTTAGCAGTAAAGACTGAAGCAAAGAAGGCATTCAGTAGCTCTGACATGTTGCTGTGATTCTATGATTCTATGATATTGCAGGCATAGAGGTGAGACTGAGTGCCCCATAGTTCCTGGGGTCTTCCTTTTTTCTCTTTTGGAAGATGGAGGTTATGTTTTCCCTTTTCCAGTCAGCAGGAACTTCACCAAACTGCTGTGATCTTTCTAGTATGGATAGTGGCTTGGCAACTTCATCCACCAGATCCCTCAGGAGCCACAGATTGATCTCATTTGGCCCCATAGGCTTGTGCCCCTTCACATTCTTTAGATGGTCTCAAAACTGATCTTTATTTATAGGGGGTAGATCTTTATTCTCCCACTCCTTGCCTTTGCTTTCTGGAATTTGGGTAGTGTGGCTAGAGCCCTTGCTGATGAAGGCTGAGGCGAAGAAGTCATTGAGCACCTCAGCCTTCTCTGTATCCCTCATTTTCCTTCCAAAGGGGGCTCACAGATTCCCTAACCTTACTTTTGTTGCGCATACATCTGAAGAAAATTTTCCTTGTTCCCCTTTGTGTGCCTAGCCAAGTTTAATTCTGTCTCTGCTTTAGGGTTCCTGACCTGAGCTCTCGCTGCTTGAACAACTTTGTAATCCTCCCAATTAGCCAATTCTTCCTTCCAAACTTTATAGACTGTTTTTGTACCTACCTTCTTCTTTCTGCTTCTGGGCTTCGAAGAGATGATCCCTGAATATTGACCAGCTTTCTTGGGCCCCTCTTTCCTCCAGGGTTTTATCACATGCCACCCTGCTAAGCAGATCTGTGAGGAGGATAAAGTCTGCTCTCTGAAGTCCAGAGTAGTGAGCTTGTTATGCATCCTCTTTTATGCTCTAAGGATCTTTACCATTTCATGATTGCTGCAGCCAAGGCTGGTCTTGAGTTTCACTTACCAGTCCTGCCTTGTTGGTACGTACAAGGTATAGCATAGCAACTTTTGTTGTGGGTTTCTTTACCGCTTGGAGGAGGAGGTTATCATCAGTGCATTCCAGGAACCTCTTAGATTGATGCTGTGTTGTCCCTCCAACAGATACCAAGGTGGTTTAAATCTCCCATAAGGATGAAGGCTTGTGAACATAAAGCTGCTCCTACCTGTTTATAGAGGGCCTCATCCACTTGGTCTTCGTAGTTAGGTGGCCTGTAGCAGATCCCCACTGTGATTTCTCTTTCCTTTGATTTCCCTTTAACTGTCACCCATAAGCTTTCTGTCAGTCCTTCATCTATCCCCAGGTGGAGGGCAATGCCCCCTTTCTATCTGTCTCCCCTCTCTTTTCCCCTGCCTGTCTTTCCTGAAGAGCTTGTAAGCATCCATTCCTAAGCTCCAGTCATGAGAGCCATCCCACCGTACCTCAGTGATGAGAAGGAAATCAGTTGCTGGGTACACACATATCTTTGGCTTTTCTTGCTCATTCCCCACAATCCACGCATTATGGTGTAGGATTAAAACAACAAGGGCATAATTTCTGAGTTTTCAGAGTGGGTTTTGTGGTTTGGTAATCAAAGACTGGAGTTGGTAAGAAGAACAATGTGGTAAGGGAGTGTTCTTATTTAGTTTATCTTTTCTGGATTTGTTTTTTTGTTCTTAAAGGAAAAAACATTATTTTTGTAAGTAGAATGAAGATAGGTTTCATATGAAACTGTGAGTTTTGATACTAGTGGCAATGAACGTTCATTTCTGTAAAGTACAGACGGAAAGACTTCAATGCTGTTCATTGCAGTCCACCAATTTGTTACTTCCATGAAGGTAAGATTATCCAGTTGTTTCTTCTGTTTATTTTCCCTTCCTCTTCATGAATCATGCAAGCAATATCAGTTGCAGCAGTGTCATTTGTAGTAGGGTATTTATTTACTAGGATTTTTTGAGTGGCTACCAAATAATTTAATTGTATGAATCCATGCTGAGTCAGGAAGAAGGTAAATAAATGACTTATCTCATAATTCGACACGTGTAAGATGATGCTGCTGTCAGAACCAACAACTAAACCCTAGAAGGAGAACATGAGGTCATCTGTCTTCTCTTGTATTCTGCTTACACTTTGGCTGACAAGCTTAAGAGCTCTTTCTAAATTACTGTCAATAAGAAGGCATGTTCTCCACACTCTAGGTGAGGTGCATGTTGTTATTTAGTACTGAGACCTAGGTTAGCTTTGTCTGCAGTGAGATATTTCAACTCTTTGAAGGATTTCCATTTTAATGG
Source organism: Melanerpes aurifrons (assembly GCA_011125475.1). Lineage (NCBI taxonomy): Eukaryota > Metazoa > Chordata > Aves > Piciformes > Picidae > Melanerpes > Melanerpes aurifrons. The sequence goes on along the minus strand of WWNC01000082.1, from coordinate 3,454,320 downwards.
ATGTTACTGAAAATTGGAAACTTATGTCTGGGAAGTAATATGGTCTTTAATTACTTTTGTACAACCTGAACAGGGGAAAAAGTGCTCAAATATTAATGAAAATAGAATTTGTGTGTTTAAAGGTAAAAATCAGTCACAGATTTGCAAAACTTCTGCTGCCTAGTATCTTTGTAACACAGCATGCATATTGAACTTTCATGTGCTTTAGTATGATTTCAGTCTATTGTATATCCTCCTAAATTACAGTGGTGGGTTAGACAAGATGACCTTTGAGGGTCCCTTCCAAATCCAATGCAATCTGTGAATCAGTAATATTCAGTTTTAGATAAATGCATAAGAATACTTTTTCTTGCTTGGACTTTATCACAAAAATGCATATTGTGTTAAATATTTTAAAAATGAAATAATGTGGAACATTTAAAAATTTTAAACAGTTTAAAATGTACCATTCAAAGTGTCAAACAAATATAGTATTTATTAAAGTCCCTAGTTGTTTGGGTTTTTGGTGGTTTGAGCCTTAACTGGTATTTAAGAGCTCAGATGGTGTGTGGGGTGCAGAGAGTCTCTGTTGGTCCTGTATTCCACCATGTGAGAGGCAATAGGTAACTTCAAATCCTGCACCTTATGGCTGCCCACTGTGCAGGGGTCATCCGACAGCTCAGGTGTGGTAGACAGCTGTGCTTTGCCTGCAGTCTCTACAGCTGCTACTCCAAATGCCCACTTGTGCCTCTTAGGGTCCTTGAAGCATCCCTCCTGCAGAAAGTCAGTGCCGAGAATGTAAGGTGCATCTGGAGCACTTACTATGTTGTGCTTTCCCCATTCATTCCTGGTCAGGCTTATCTCAGCCTACAGTACAGCCAAATTTTTGAGCCCCCTGTGACTCCCTGAATACTTATAGGCTCAGCCCCTTTGTACCTCAATGATATCAGGGTGCATTGGGCCCCTGAGTCCACTAGAGCTCAGTACTTCAGGGCTTCTGAAGTGCCAGGACATTTCACATAGACATCCCAGTACACTCTGAGGTTCCCGGCCTCCACCTGGCTGGAGGTAGGGCATCTCTAATGCTGGCAGCGATACCCACACTTGTCACAGGGTCCTGTGTCAACTAAAAGAAGGGTTTCTTGAGTGAGAGAGGGAACACTCCCAGAAACTGGGGCAGCCCTTCTGGACAAGTTATCCCCATTGTGGCCACCTTGCAGCTCCTGCACTTCGTTCCAGAGGGCAGAGGTGGGTTGTCCATGCCAGGTGTCCATATTCTCTACATGGTCACAGAGGATCCTCTGCAGAGACCCCCGTGACATCCCTCAATTGGCTTGGGGTGATCTCCTACGGGAAGGTCACCTATTCCTGATTGCTGAAACATGGAGAAGGAGAAGGGGAAGGGGAATAAGAGGTATTGTTCCCCTTTTTCAGTTCAGACAAGGAGGCTTTAATCTCTTTGATGAAATTCTTCTATGGCTGAGATTATGGGGTTTTGATTTACACTGTCCTCATATTCCCTTAAATCATTGACAAACTCACAGACAGTTTTAGGGCTTCCATCCTGTCCAGTCAAGAGTATCGCTCCTAATGTGTGAGCATGTTTTTGAGGGGCCCCCTGGGTGAGTTTCTTTATGAAGGACCATCTCATGGGCACCTCATCTGGGTCTGAGAGGAGTTGGCCATCTCCATAAATTATTTCCAGCACAGCCATCTAACTCAGATACCAAATGCTCTGTTCCATAGCTGTCTATCTAATTGGGCAGGGTTGTCATTTGAGTGGTACCAGCTGTTTATGGTATTGAGGATCTGGGCCCAGAGAGTCCATTGAGTTTGGCTAACCCTTTGTCCAGGCCAGGATCATGAGTCAGCCTAAAAGCTGCACCTCCCTCTTATCCAGGTCCACCGTGTCCACCCCTTTGTCCCACCATCTCAGGGCCCATCTTAGTATTGTCTCACCCTCTTTCTGTGCGTAATCCAGATGAGTTTGCCTTAATTCCTTTCTGGGTAGAGATCTAACAGTTAGTATTTCTTGATCCAAGTCATCCTCATACACCAGTGAATTCTGCGACATGCTAGGCCCTGCCGACGTGCCTTCCTCACCATCTGTGTTTTGTTTGGAGATGATTTTTGCCTCCTTTTCCTGCACATGGTGACAGGTGCTAGGGAAACTGCGTGGGCAGGAGCATCAGGGGTTAAGTGTGGAACTGCTGCTGGTGAGGCAAACCCTTGTGCCTGGGGCTCAGGCTGAGATGGGGCGGCCCTTTTCACTGGGCAGCACTCACTACAATCCAACCCCTCCCTCTGTGTGTTTACACAGTGCTTGCAGTGCTCACAGCACACACATCCTCCCGGTCATTAGAGCTTACAAAAGACTGCCTTATCGGTCTGCAAAGAGTTCTTAATGGGTTAGCTCTTCGCCCACCCAACTGGGTCACAGCAAATGCCCCTAGAAGGATTATATTTAAGCACATAGAGCATATTGTAATGTAAGACAATTTTCATCAAGACATTTTTATCTGCACAACTTTTACTTCACTTCAGGAAAATTTTCTATGTTAGAGAAATTACCACTGCCAGTAAAATTCAAAGAATTCAAGAGGTACATACCCAACTGCATTGGACAAGTTTTTATCCACTTGAGCAGTATCTCTGTCATTAACGACACTTGACTGGTAAGTTATTAATTTGTAGATATGGATCCAAAAGATCCAGACATACACCCATGCAAAACCTTGGAACACCAGATTCTTCAAAATTAACATCTCTACTTCCAGTCCTTTCCTTTCAAACAAAATATTTCACACAAAGTATTACTTTCCAAAGAGAATATTAATTTCCAAGCCACACGTTGGAGCACTAAAATAATTGTGGTGGTTTGAGCCTTAACTGGAATATAAGAACTCAGATGGGGGTCAAGACTGAGAGTCCCTTCCCTGCTCCCCCTTCACCTTTCCCGATAGAGATAAAAAAGGGAAGGGGAAAGAACAGGGAGAGATAAGGGAAGGGAAAAAAAACAAAATAAAAGAAAGGGGGACAAGAAAAAAAGGGAGGAAGTAAGTCTACCGTGAAATAATTTGGAGTCAGTTTGGAAGTAGAGAGGTAAAATTTTCTTTAAAACATATACATATATATATATATCTATATACATATTTATTACATATATTTAAAAAACAATAACAGGAAGGGTTCACAAGTTCAACAGTCCTTTGGAGAAACGTGTATGCAGCAGAGAGAAAGACCAGGCCCGATCATGTGGCAGAGAACCAGGAAGCCAGCCGCATCTCTCTTAGTACATTTGTCCCAGTGAGGCAGAAGCAAAAGGGAGACCAATGGTTGCTGTACCCTCCCCTTTGTAGCTTTGCTGGATAGTGAGGGGGATGGAACAGACTAACTCAGTTTCCTGAGGGGAACACCCCACTCCAGGGAGAGCAGGAGTCTCTCAACCCCTCTCCCCACCCCCAGCTTTCAGGATGGGCATAAGGCATCATAAGTTTTGGGATTTTTAGTATCATAGTATCATAATCTCAGTCAGAGTTGGAAAGGACCACAAGGATCATCTAGTTCCAACCCCCCTGCCGTGGCAGGGACACCCCACACTAGATCAGGATGGCCAGAGCCTCGTCCAGCCTGGTCTTAAACACCTCCAGGGATGTGGCCTCAACCACCTCCCTGGACAAGGCATTCCAGGGTTTCACCACTCTCATGGTGAAGAATTGTTTGGGGTCAGAGTGGCTGGAGAGCAGCCAGGCAGAGAGGGACCTGGGGGTACTGGTCGATGGTAGGCTGAACATGAGCCTGCAGTGTGCCCAGGCAGCCAAGAGGGCCAATGGCATCCTGGCCTGCATCAGGAACAGTGCTGCCAGCAGGAGCAGGGAGGTCATTCTGCCCCTGTACACTGCACTGGTTAGGCCACACCTTGAGTACTGTGTCCAGTTCTGGGCCCCTCAGTGTAGGAAGGATGTTGACTTGCTGGAATGAGTCCAGAGAAGGGCAACAAAGTTGGTGAAGGGTTTGGAACACAATCCCTATGAGGAAAGACTGAGGGAGCTGGGGTTGCTCAGGCTGGAGAAAAGGAGACTCAGGGGTGACCTTATTGCTCTCTACAATTACCTGAAGGGAGGTTGTAGACATTGGTCTCTTCTCCCAGGCACCCAGTACCAGAACAAGAGGACACAGTCTCAGGCTGCGCCAGGGGAGGTTCAGGTTGGATGTTAGGAAGAAGTTCTATACAGAAAGAGTGATTGCGCTATGGAATGGGCTGCCCGGGGAGGTGGTGGAGTCACCGTCATTGAAGATGTTCAGGAGGAGACTTGATGGGGTACTTGGTGCCATGGGTTAGCTGTTTGGGTGGGTTGGATTGGTTGATGGGTTGGACACGATGATCTTGAAGGTCTCTTCCAACCTGGTTTGGTTTATTCTAATAAAGGTTTATTCTAATAAAGGTTATTCTAACTGGATCACAAATGAAACTTCCTCCTCACATCCAGCCTGAATCTCCCCACCCCCAGCTTCATTCCATTCCCCCTAGTCCTATCACTACCTGAGATCCTGAGAAGTCCTTCCCCAGCCTTCCTGTAGGCCCCCTTCAGACACGCGAAGTCCACAATTAGGTCACCTCAGAGTCTTCTCTTCTCCAGACTCAACAGTCCCAACTCTTTCAGTCTGTCCTCATAGGAGAGGTGCTCCAGCCCTCTTATCATCCTCGTGGTCGTTCTCTGGACACGTTCCAGCACATCCATATCCCTCTTGTAATAGGGGCTCCAGAACTGGATGCAGTATTCCAGGTGGGGTCTCCCCAGAGCTGAGTAGAGGGGGAGAATCACCTCCCTTGACCTGCTGGCCACACTTCTCTTGATGCAGCCCAGGATCTGATTGGCCTTCTGGGCTGCAAGTGCACATTGAGAGCTCATGTTGAGCTTCTCGTCCAGCAGCACCCCCAAGTCTCTCTCCTCTGGGCTGCTTTCCAGCCAGTCACTGCCCAGCCTGGATTTGTGCCTGGGATTGCCTCGACCCAGATGCAGGACCCTGCACTTGGTCTTGTTGAACCTAATGAGGTTGGCTTGTGTCCACCTCTCCAGCCTGTCAAGGTCCCTCTGGATGGCCTCCCTTCCCTCCAGTGTGTCTGCTGCACCACACAGCTTGGTGTCATCAGCAAACTTGCTGAGGGTGCACTCAGTGTCACTGTCCATGTCACCGACAAAGACATTGAAGAAGACTGGTCCCAGGACTGTCTCTGCTTGTCCCTGGCCTCCACTGGGACATGGAGCCATTGACAGCCACTCTTTGGGTATGGCCGTCAAGCCAGTTCCTTATCCATCTAGTGGTCCACCCATCAAACCCATGTGTCACCAGTTTGGAGACCAGGATGTGGTGTGGGACAGTGTCGAAGGCTTTGCTCAGGTCCAGGTAAATGACATCAGTTGCTCGCCCCTCATCTATTAATGTTGTCACCTGCTCATAGAAGGCCACCAGGTTGGTCAGGCAGGATTTGCCCTTGATGAAGCCATGCTGACTGTTCCAAATCACCTCTTCACTATTCTTCTGAGTCAGTAGTGCCTTCAGGAGGATCTGCTCCATGATCTTTCTGGGCACAGAGGTGAGACTGACTGGCCTGGAGTTCCCTGGTTCTTCCTTCTTACCCTTTTTGAAGATGGGAGTAATGTTTCCCCTTTTCCAGTCTGTGGGGACTTCCCCAGACTGCCATGACTTTTGGAATATAATAGAGAGGGGTTTAGCAACCTCATCTGCCAGTTCTCTCAGTACCTATGGGTATATCCTGTTGGGTCCCATGGACTTGAACTCTTTCAGGTTCTTCAGATGATCACGAACCTGATCTTCACTTACAATGGGCAGTTCTCCATCCCAGTCCCTGGCATTGTCTTTCATGACACCAGTAGTGTGGCTAGAGGCCCTTGCAGTGAAGACTGAGGTAAAAAAGTTATTGAGTACCTCAGCCTTTTCCACATCACCAGTTTCCTTTCTGAGGGGGCCCACACCTTCCCTAGTCGTCTTCTTCCCATTAATATACCTGTAGAAATTCTTGTTGTTCCCTTTAACCTCCCTGGCTAGATTAAATTCGAACTCTGCTTTGGCTTTCCTAACCAGGTCTCTTGCTGCTTGGGCAGCTTCCTTATATACCCCCTGTTCTACCTGTCCTTTCCTCTGCTTCCTGTAGAGTTTCTTTTTAAGTAAGAGTGTATCCAGTAGCTCCTTGTTCATCCAGGCAGGCCTCCTAGAATTCTTTCCTGCTTTTCTCTTTGTTGGTATACAGAGCTCCTGGGCACAGAGGAGGTGGTCCATGAATACTGACCAGCTGTCCTGGGTCCCTCTTCCCTTTAGGGCTTCATCTCATGATACTTTGGCTAGCAGATCCCTGAAGTGATCAAAGTCTGCACACCTGAAGTCTAGGGTTGCAAGCTTAGAATACATCCTCCTGATTGCCCTGAGTATCTTGAATTCAACTGCTTCATGGTCACTGCAGCCGAGGCTGCCTCTGAGCCTCACATTGGTTACCAGCCCTTCCCTGTTGGTGAGAACAAGGTCCAGCATAGCACTTTTTTTTTGTTGGTTCCGCTACCATTTGAAGGAGGAAGTTGTCTTCTATGCAGTCCAGGAGCGTCTTGGATTGCTGGTGCCTTGATGTGTTGTTCGTCCAGCAGATGTCAGGGTGGTTGAAATCACCCATGAGGACCAGGGCCTGTGACCTGGAAGCTGCTTCTATTTGCCTGTGGAGGGCCTCATCTGCTTGGTTCTGCTGGTCAGGTGGCCTGTAGAAGACCTCTACAGTAATATCTCCTTCCCCTGTCTTGCCTTTAATTTTAACCCATGCACTCTCAACCAGCTGATCATCCCTCCCCAGGTGGAGCTCCACTGATTCCAGTTGCTTATTGACTTAGAGGGCAACACCTCCTCCTCTCCTTCCCTGCCTATCCTTCCTAAAGAGCTTACACCCATCTATTCCTACATTCCAGTCATGGGAATCATCCCACCAAGTTTCAGTAAGAGCCACTATGTCATGGCGTCACAGCAGCACAGTGGCCCTTAATTCATCCTGTTTGTTGCCCAAGCTGCATGCATTTGCACAGAAGCACTTCAGCTGGGCTTGCCCTGTTGTCCTCTTGTGCCAATTCCCCTTGGTTTCCACAAAATGTCCTGGTGCATCACTCATGGCTTGCCTCAGGGCAGCAAGTTGAGAGCCCTTACCAGCTCTCCATCCCTCTGCATCTGGTGAGCTGCTCTTCTGTTTGTCACAGGTCAGCAGGAGACTATTAACCCCTTCCCTCTTCAAATCTAGTTTAAAGCCCTCTCAATGAGCCCTGCCAATTACTGCCCCAGGATCCTTTTCCCCCCCTGGACAAGTGTGTCCCATAAGTTGTTTTCAGCTCTGGTGCTTTGTAAACCAAACCATGATTGTGGAACTCAAAGCCCTGTCGATGTCACCAGCCCTGGAGCCATGAATTGACCTGTTGCCTCTTTTATAATCTATCATTGCCCATAAATTCCATAAAAGGCATTGTTTTCTCATGTTCCTCTCTCTTTTTGGTTTTAGTTCTTTCTAAGTGGTTGATTGCTAACGTTTTGTCTTTTTTTTTTCTTTTAAAATAAGGTTAGGGGTGTTTTTTTTGAAGAATGATGGTTTTTTAACTCAAACAGTTAGTTTAGAGGATAATGTCAGAACAGGGAGCTCAGTCTTCTGCCATTCATGCCACAATTAATATATCTTTACCTGTTTTCCTTAAAACATGTGATTAAAGACATGTAGAAGTAGCAGTAAAGCTTTTCTGTCTTCTATAACATTGTTAATTAATTAGGTTTCAATTTTGATCTGGAGAAACTAAAGCTAATCTTCTTGTCCTAGACCTTGTAACATTTCAAAACCTTATCAACTGATTATACTCCAGAGAGGTTAAAACAGTACTAGCTTGCCTCATTATCTGCGCTTGAAAATCTTCACCTTGCTGTGTAAATCTATATTAAAGCCTCTTCAATGGGTTCAATTGAAAGAAGTATAATTCTACCTTCAAGCATTAATTAATGGTAATAAATTTTTCTTAACTCTGGTACTTTCACCTTACTGTATTTTTTTCTTTGTAATATAGTGCTGTTACTAAGTTAAGACAAATGTATACACATATTATTGTCATCTTAACACTTTATTTCAAGTAGCATGTAATCTTGATTATTCTTGTGTAATGAATAACATGAAGATAATTTTGGTAATAAGGAGTTTGGGTGAATGTATCAGTAGTGATAAGAATGTGAAGTGTATAAACTTTTTGCTAAAATTAGAAGTTTCTGCAGTGAATGGTTTGTAGATACTGCAGACAAATAATATCTAAGGACAGTGTCACTTTTTCCCTTTAGAAGGATAATACTACTCAAATTGTATCTTTGAAGAGAGATCAGCCCTCAGAGGTGAAGTCTGTTTTTATGTAGCCCCTTTGATTTGCATTGCATAAATCTTTGTGCTTTGCCGCTTGCCATTTCCTCATAAAATTAAGTAATAGAAATCTTCTTAAGGAATTGTTCTGAGTGAGAAAGATGGAGAGGAAAATACATTAAATAATTAAAAGTTGCTGATTCAGGTTTATTGGTAGAAAGCTACCTGAGGTAGGTGGTATGATGACTATGGCTAATACCTGCTTGTTGTCTGAAGTAATTAATAGACTGTAAATTGCAGTGTACCTTTACTGCTCATTAGTAGTTTTGTATGAATTCCCTGCAGGAGTAATTTTTCTGTAGGTTAAAAATGTGTTTCTTTGAGATAGCTTATTTCATTTTGAGGAAGGTTTCCTACTTAATCCACAAAAACACAGCAATTTTGAGAGTTTATACTGTGTGCTGTTAAGTCCAGGCTTCACCTTTTCATTAGTTTGCCTGCGTAGTGATGCCTGAAGTTTGCACAATTTTCTGGATCTCTATTACCAGCTTTTGTATACTCAGTGGTGTTTCTACAAAAAATGGCTGCACTTGGACTAAACAGGAAAAAGTGCAGTAAGTAAAGAAATGAGATGTTTCTTGTTCTCTATTCATTCCACTGATTTGAAGAAGCTTATGTTAGCAAAGCTTAATATTCAAGCCTGGAATGAATAGATCTTCATGATTTAATTCATCCTCTGACGAGCGGGAGTCTAGTTTGGGAAATTTCTTGTTTAATCCAGGTAAGAATAGTTAGATAGCCAATTAGTGGTACAATAGAGTTGCCTTTTTTCTTGAGTTAAAAATTATTTCTAAAGTCATTGGAAACTGTTTTTACGGTAGAAGAGATGTGTTTCTTAACCATATTCAGTATTTGCTCAGGTTGCTTTAATGACACAATTTCTTTACAATTAATAAGTCAGTGTAGTTTTAAGAGCATGAAGCTGGATTTTATTCTTCGTCTAAATGTTGTTTTTCTAACCTGTATAGGCTGCAATTGGGTGACGAATGAAGGCACAAACCCCCTTGCCATATAGCAATGAGATTCCGAGTTGCAGAGAGCAGAGAATCTCAGTTCTCCCCAGAAGTCCTTTATTGCTTCATTGTAGAATCCCCAACATTACAGAGTCTCACAGTCCCACTTACAGAAGTACTCCAGGATCCCTTAACAGATGAAGCAGATAGCAGAAGTCCTGAGCATCCCTACACTGCAGCATCCCTACACTGAAGCCTTTGACAGAAGAAGTAGCAAACTAACAGAAACAGAAGTCCCCAGCAGGTCCAGCTGAAGTCCTTAGCCTGAGAGAGACAGTCACTATTGCTTGGAGTGGCTGTTTTTTATAGTCTTTGTTAACAATTCCTTTGCCAGTACAACCCAACTACATATATAAGCTAGAATAGAAGAGAACAGAATAGAATGGAATAAACTAGACGAGACTGGAATTAACCAGGTTGGAAAAGACCTTTGAGATCATCAAGTCCACTGTATCACCCAACACCATCTAATCAACTAAACCATGGCACTAAGTGCCCCCTCTAGTCACTTTGTAAAAGCCTCCAGTGATGGGGACTCCAACACCTCCCTGGGCACACCATGCCAATCACAGCATCACAGTATCACTAAGGTTAAAAGAGACCTCGAGGATCATTGAGTCCAACCTGTCACCACAGACCTCATGACTAGACCATGGCACCAAGTGCCACATCCAATCCCCTCTTGAACACCTCCAGGGATGGTGACTCCACCACCTCCCTGGGCAGCACATTCCAATGACGAATGATTCTCTCAGTGAAGAACTTTCTCCTCACCTCGAGTCTAAACCTCCCCTGGCACAGCTTGAGACTGTGTCCCCTTGTTCTGGTGCTGATTGCTAGAGAGAAGAGACCAACCCCTTCCTGGCTACAACCACCTTTCAGGTAGTTGTAGAGGACAATGAGGTCACCCCTGAGCCTCCTGTTCTCCAGGCTAAACAATCCCATCTCATAGTTTCATAGTTTCATAGTTTCATTCAGGGTTGGAAGGGGCCACAAGGATCATCTAGTTCCAACCCCCCTGCCATGGGCAGGGACATCCCACACTAGATCAGGCTGGACAGAGCCTCATCCAGCCTGCTCTTAAACACCCCCAGGGTCGGGGCCTCGACCACCTCCCTGGACAACCCATTCCAGGGTTTCACCACTCTCATGGTGAAGAACCTCCTCCTCACATCTAGCCTGAATCTCCCCACCTCCAGCTTCATTCCATTCCCCCTAGTCCTATCACTACCTGAGATCCTGAGAAGTCCTTCCCTAGCCTTCCTGTAGGCCCCCTTCAGATACTGGAAGACCACAATTAGGTCACCTCGGAGCCTTCTCTTCTGCAGACTGAACAGCCCCAACTCCTTCAGTCTGTCCTCATAGGAGAGGTGCTCCAGCCCTCTGATCATCCTTGTGGTCGTTCTCTGGACACGTTCCAGCACGTCCATATCCCTCTTGTAATAGGCGCTCCAGAACTGGACACAGTACTCCAGGTGGGGTCTCACCAGGGCTGAGTAGAGGGGGAGGATCACCTCCCTCGACCTGCTAGCCACACTTCTCATGATGCAGCCCAGGATCTGATTGGCTTTTTGGGCTGCAAGAGCACATTGAGAGCTCATGTTGAGCTTTTTGTCCACCAGCACCCCCAAGTCTCTCTCCTCAGGGCTACTTTCCAGCCAGTCACTGCCCAGCCTGAATTTGTGCCTGGGATTGCCTCGACCCAGATGCAGGACCCTTCACTTGCTCTTATTGAACTTCATGAGGTTGGCTTGTGCCCACCTCTCCAGCCTGTCAAGGTCCCTCTGGATGGCCTCCCTTCCCTCCAGCGCGTCTGCTGCACCACACAGCTTGGTGTCATCAGCAAACTTGCTGAGGGTGCACTCAATGCCACTGTCCATGTCACCCACAAAGATGTTGAACAAGACAGGTCCCAGGACTGATCCCTGAGGGACTCCGCTTGTCCCTGGCCTCCACTGGGACATGGAGCCATTGACAGCCACTCTTTGGGTATGGCCATCAAGCCAGTTCCTTATCCATCTAGTGGTCCACCCATCAAACCCATGTGTCACCAGTTTGGAGACCAGGATGTGGTGCGGGACAGTGTCGAAGGCTTTGCTCAGGTCCAGGTAAATGACATCAGTTGCTCGCCCCTCATCTATTAATGTTGTCACCTGCTCATAGAAGGCCACCAGGTTGGTCAGGCAGGATTTGCCCTTGATGAAGCCATGCTGACTGTTCCAAATCACCTCTTCACTATTCTTTTGAGCGAGTAGTGCCTCCAGGAGGATCTGCTCCATGATCTTTCTGGGCACAGAGGTGAGACTGACTGGCCTGTAGTTCCCTGGCTCCTCCTTCTTACCCTTTTTGAAGACGGGGGCAATGTTTCCCCTTTTCCAGTCTGTGGGGACTTCCCCAGATTGCCATGACTTTTGAAATATAATAGAGAGGGGTTTAGCAACCTCATCTGCCAGTTCTCTCAGTACCCGTGGGTGTATCCCATTGGGTCCCATGGACTTGAACACTTTCAGGTTCTTCAGATGATCACGAACCTGATCTTCACTTACAATGGGCAGTTCTTCCTCCCTGTCCCTGGCTTTGACTTCCATAACATCAGGAGCGTGGCTAGAGGCCCTTGCAGTGAAGACTGAGGTAAAAAAGTTATTGAGTACGTCAGCCTTTTCCTCATCACTTGTGACCATGTCACCATTTTCCTTTCTGAGGGGGCCCACACCTTCCCTAGTCTTCTTCTTCCCATTAATATACCTGTAAAAGTTCTTAGTGTTCCCTGGCTAGATTCAATTCAAACTCTGCTTTGGCTTTCCTAACCAGGACTCTTGCTGCTCGGGCAGCTTCCTTATATTCCCCCTGTTCTACCTGTCCTTCTCTCCACTTCCTGTAGAATTTCCTTTTAAGTAATAGTGTGTCCAGTAGCTCCTTGCCCATCCAAGCAGGCCTCCTAGCATTCTTACCTGCTTTTCTCTTTGTTGGTATACAGAGCTCCTGGGCACAGAGGAGGTGGTCCTTGAATACTGACCAGCTGTCCTGGTCTCCCTCAGCCTCTCCCTCAGCCTCTCCTCATAGGGCTTGTGCTCAAGGCCTCTCACCAGTTTTGTTGCCCTTCTCTGGACATGTTCAAGTGTCTCGATGTCCTTCTTAAACTGAGGGGCCCAGAACTGGACACAGTACTCAAGGTGTGGCCTAACCAATGCAGAGTCCAGGGGCACAATGACTTCCCTGCTCCTGCTGGCCTGTGGTGGGTCCCCTTTCTTAAGGGGACAGCGTCAACCGGGCACAATCCACCCCTTCTAAACAATTTTCATTGGCTGTTTATACTGTCCATCCAATCCAAAATGATATTTACAGTTTGTGAGTAAAGTTCATAGTCCATTCTGGCTATGCTCAGATGTAGGTGATTCAAAAGTCCAAAAAAAATCAGAAAGTGAGAAAAATGGAAAACAGTTCATTTCTTCACCGACGAAGCGAAGAAAAGGGAAACAGGGAAATCTCAGGGTCTCTTAGTTGACTCAGGGCTCTCAGGGATCTCAGGGTTCGTGCACCGCAGATTCCTTGTTGATTCTTCTTTTGGGCGCGATGTAGCTGTACAGCAGTTCGAAGTTAACCTCTTTCAGCTAAAGTTAAATTTCTTTGTGGAATACACTGAATTTCACCATTCTCTTGCATTACCCAATAAGTGTGACCCGGACCTTCTGCTGAAACCACCCCTCGGACAGGTTTAGCCTCTCCGGAGGGTGAAAATACCCAAACAGTTTTACCTAACAGATTCTTTTCTCTAACAACAGGAACTCTATCACCTTCTACTTTCCGTAGCAAATCTGAATGTGCAGGTCCAGCTCGGTTCACTGAACCTCTACTATTTACCAGCCAGGTTGCTTGTGCTAAATGTTTTTCCCAGTTTTTCAAAGATCCACCCCCCATGGCTTTAAGAGTGGTCTTCAACAAACCGTTGTAGCGTTCAATCTTCCCTGAAGCTGGTGCATAGTAGGGAATGTGGAATATCCACTCAATACCGTGCTCTTTTGCCCAGTTCTTTACAAGGTTGTTCTTGAAATGAGTTCCGTTGTCTGACTCAATCCTCTCGGGAGTTCCGTGTCTCCACAGTATCTGTCTCTCCAGACCGAGAATGGTGTTGCGTGCAGTTGCATGTGGAACTGGATAAGTTTCCAACCATCCAGTGTTTGCCTCTACCATAGTAAGCACATACTGCTTACCAGAACGAGAACGTGGTAGAGTGATGTAGTCAATCTGCCAAGCTTCACCGTACTTGTACTTGGACCATCTGTCACCATACCACAAGGGCTTAAGTCGTTTTGCCTGCTTAATAGCAGCACAAATGTCACAGTCATGGATGACTTGTGTGATAGCATCCATGGAAATGTCTATGGATCTGTCACGAGCCCATTGGTATGTTGCATCTCTGCCTTGATGTCCTGACGAATCGTGAGCCCACCGAGCTAAGAATATCTCACCTCGGTGTTTCCAGTCGAGATCAAGATTAGAGTCCATGTCTACTTGAGAAACTCTTGCAGCTAGATCTGCCTGATGGTTGTGTTGCTGTTCCTCAGTAGCTTTGCTCTTAGGAATGTGAGCATCGATGTGTCTCACTTTCACTGGAATTCTCTCGATTCGATCAGCAATGTCCTGCCATAGGTTGGCTGCCCAAATGGGTTTTCCTTTTCTCTGCCAACCACTCTTCTTCCAGTTCTTTAGCCAACCCCATAGAGCACTGGCTACCATCCAGGAGTCGGTGTAGAGATAAAGCTTTGGCCATCTCTCACGTTCAGCCACGTCGAGAGCTAGCTGGACAGCTTTTACCTCTGCGAACTGACTGGATTCTCCTTCTCCATCCTTCGCCTCTGCAACTCGGCGTGTTGGACTCCACACTGCAGACTTCCACCTTCGCTTGTTTCCAACAAGACGACAGGAACCGTCTGTGAACAAAGCATATTTCTTTTCATCATCAGACAGGTCATTGTAAGGAGGAGCTTCCTCAGCACGAGTTACTTTCTCCTCTGGAGGTTTAGCACAGTTGATACCTTCAGGCCAACTTGAGATCACCTCCACTAGACCAGGTCTTTCAAGATTTCCCATTCGAGCTCTCTGTGTTATCAGAGCCATCCACTTAGACCATGTGGAGTCTGTGGCATGATGTGGTGTGGAACCTTTGTCTTTGAACATCCAATTCAAAACTGGTAATCTGGGAGCTAGAAGAAGTTGTGATTCAGTTCCAATCACTTCAGAAGATGCTTTTACTCCTTCATAGGCAGCTAGAATTTCTTTCTCTGTTGGAGTATAATTAGCCTCTGAACCTCTGTAACCTCGACTCCAGAAACCAAGAGGTTGTCCACGTGTCTCACCTGGAGCTTTTTGCCACAAGCACCAGGTTGGACCATTGTCACTTGCAGCCGTGTACAAAATGTTCTTAATGTCTGGACTATCTCGGACAGGTCCCAGACCCATTGCTTGAATTACCTCTTGCTTTATCTGGTCAAAGGCTGCTTGTTGTTCAGGTCCCCAGTGGAAATGGTTTCTCTTTCGAGTCACATCATACAGAGGTTTCACAATCTGACTGTATCCAGGAATGTGCAGTCTCCAAAATCCCACTATCCCCAAGAAACGTAGGGTCTCTTGCTTGTTTGCGGGATTTGCCATGGTAGAGACTCTATTTACCACATCCACTGGAATGTGTCGGCGTCCATCCTGCCATCGCACTCCCAGAAACTGAATTTCTGTGGTAGGTCCTTTCACCTTGTCTCGTTTGATGGCAAAACCTGCATTCAGAAGAATGTCAATGATTTTGTTACCTTTCTCGAAGACTTCCTCAGCAGTTTTACCCCAGACGATGATATCATCGATGAACTGGATGTGTTCTGGAGCACCGCCTTTCTCCAGAGCATCGTGGATTACTGCATGACAGATGCTTGAGCTGTGGATCCAGCCCATTGGCAGCCTGTTGAAAGTGTACTGGATTCCTCTCCAGGTGAAAGCAAACTGAGGCCTGCATTCCTCTGCTATGGGAATAGAGAAAAATGCATTAGCAATGTCTATGGTAGCATACCATTTAGCCTCTTTGGATTCCAGCTCATACTGGAGCTCCATCATGTCTGGTACTGCTGCACTCATAGGTGGTGTCACTTCATTCAGGGCTCGGTAGTCTACTGTCAGACGCCAGTCTCCATTCTGCTTCCGCACAGGCCACACTGGACTGTTGAAAGGTGAATGAGTTTTGCTGACGACTTTCTGACTCTCCAACTGACGAATCAGATTCTGAATGGGCAACAAAGAGTCACGGTTGGTTCTGTATTGTCTGTGATGCACAGTCTGAGAAGCAACCGGCAATTTAATGTCCTGTATCTTATGTTGTCCCACAACTGCAGATTCATCAGAAAGTTCAGGTCTGGCAGACAGCTTCAATTTCTGTCCATCAATTTCTATTGAAGCTACTCCAAAAGCCCATTTGTAACCTCTTGGGTCTTTGAAACGCCCTTCTCTCAGAAAATCAATTCCCAAAATACAAGGTGCATCAGGTCCGGTCACAACTGTATGCTTCCTCCATTGTTTACCAGTTAAACTTATATTAACCTCTACCTTACTTAACTCTTGAGATCCACCAGTGACTCCCAGAATAGTTATAGACTCTGATCCCTGATAATTTGATGGCATTATGGTGCACTGAGCTCCTGTGTCAACCAAGGCCCTGTACTTCCGAAATTGTGAAGTGCCAGGCCACTGGATGTACACATCCCAATAGATTCTATTATCTCTGTTATCCCTCTCCTCCCCTGGCGGGAGGCAGGGCACCCCTAGTTATGGGGAACATGCGCACATGTGCATTGCACATAGTTTGCAGGGTTATAACTTTGCATGTTATAACTGGAGCCACTGTTGGAACCATAAGAGTCATTCTGGGGAACTGTGGAAGTAACAGCTACCCTTCTGGTATTGCTACCTCGGGTTCTGCCACTTTGCAATTCCCTCAGTCTCCTGAAAAGATTAGAAGTTGGTTGGCCATCCCAGCGGTTCATGTTCTCACCAAACTGATCACGCAGAGTTATCCAAATAGTTCTACGTGATTGCCTTGGCGGTCTGTTTTGGAATGACCTGTTTTGGAATGACCTGTTTTGGAATGACCTCCTTGGAGGACGTGTATTCCTCACAGATGAAACTTGTACCCACCTGGAGGAAGAATTGAAATTATCCTTCTGTGCCAATTGGTATATGGAATCTTTTAACTCTCTTATGCAATTCTGAATATCACCAGACATAGTTTTAATGGCTGAAACCAAAGAACCACGTGTCATGCTATCCTCCAGTTGTCTCATTTGATCACTGAATTGGCCAACCGTGGGAGAAGCTCCACCATAACTTCTTGACACAATTCTGCTTGCCAGAATGTTTGCATAATTAGAAGGAGCAAGTTTGATGATTTTTTTAGCAAGACCAATACCCACAGGAATGTCATCAGGATTCAGAGTTTCATGTTCACCATAGAGTAGCTCTCTAACAGCAAATTCTCTCAAGCGCTTAATTCCCTCATCTATGGTAGTCCAGGGTTTAGGATTCCATGGAAGATCATCTCGGGAAGGGTATCTCAGGGCAACCGCCATTAAAAGGCGTATCCACAGACTAACCTTACCAAGAGCTCTGCCTAGATGTCTATCTATTCCATTGTCCCTTGAGAGAGTTCCTAACTGAGCTGCTGACTTGTCTCCAACTGTTAGAGCTGGAGCACCTGTATCATAACACCTACTAAGCCAAGCTAGAATTGGTTCCTTATCTGCCCTGGTGAAATCTTTACGGACATCACGCAATTCCTCCCGTGGAGAAGAACATTCCAAAATATCATCTTCCGCCTCGTCTCCCTGAATTTTTTGTCCATATAATCCTGCTGTCATTCTCCTAAGGATCTCTTTAAGCTGAGAACCACCTTTGCCAGCTGCTTTCCTAGCTTCATCTGTATCCTGCTTCGATCTCACCAGGTTAGCTAGATCTTTAAAACAAACCACCTCTTCCTCCTGAGCAGGATCTCTTAGAGTAGAGGGCCCCTCACCAGGATCAGTCTCCAGCTCCTCTTCTTCTCCATCTTTGGCCTTTGCACCTCTAGTCTTTAAAGGAGCCACCTTAACTGGAGCTGTGTTTGAATTTACAGCCACCTTAATGGAAGCTGACAGGTCCTGAGATAAATCAGCTGCTGGGGCAGTGACTTCCGGTCCCACCGAGGGAGTAGGCGGAAGTGACGTTGCTCCGTTAATGGCCGACGGAGAAGAAGAAGAAGAAGGAGTAGGCGCCATGTTGATACCAGCTGCCGCCTTTGGCAGCTTGCTGGAATCAGCAAAGTCATTTAGAGCTGCTTTACCAATTGACTTCTTAGCCTTCTTTTTGACTGACACAGGTTCTCCACAGTCCTCATCACTAGATGACTCTGGGACTGATCTCGAGCTACGGCGTTTTCTTTTTGATCTAGTTTTAACAACAAAACAAGCTCTGGACACCTTCCTCTCTCGCCACAGAGAGAACAGCAAATATGCAATCACCATCACCAGCAACAGATTTATGCACATCAAATAAATCACCTTTGGATCCCAGGCATCACCTAAAGTTACTCTCTCCTCCGGTGGAATCTTAAAACCCTTTATCTCAATTGGGAGAGTGGTGGAGGTAACATTCCTGTATCTCACTGGCCATAATAAATTAATACATTTTCCATACCATAATTTAACTCTATACATAACCCACATATAAATTGTCCACACCAAATATTTACCCAAGTAATCCAAAAGCAAACCCAAACAATATCTGTAAACCAGAGCCCCAAAAATTGAAAAGAACAATCGCTCCACAAACCACAAGACCTTCATGTTTGCTAATTCAGCTAGAAAACACTAAATCAATCAAGTAATAAATTAAACTAATTATCTGCCGCACGTTGGGTACGCCAATAAAAAAATGTGGTGGGTGAAAGGGTAAGGCCGAAAGCCTCTTCCCTTCCCCTTGTAAGGTAAAAGGGAAAAAAATTGAAGGGAAAGGAAAAAAAAACTCACCAGCTGAATTAGCAAAGCAGTGGAGCTATATTTACAAAGCAGTGTAGGGTTTTGCAGGGGAATATTTACAAATTTACAATATCTACAATATATACAAAGATATACAACAGAGTAACAAAGAAATGAGAGTAACCCCCCTCGGCCGAGGGAGTTCCCCACCTCCGCTCTCCCCTCTCTTCCCCCCTTTCCCCAGAATAGTTCGGAAAAGAGGGAGAAAGAGAAAAGAAAGAAGTTAAAAGCAGTTTGTGTTAATTAGAAGGGAGTTAATACAGGCCGTTATCAGTTTTTCAAGGCCGGAGCCTTGGCAGAAAACCCAGCACAGGCAGAAAGCTGCTGCACCGAAGGAGATGCGGAAGCAAGAGTGACAGAGAAGTGCTGGGAATGCCCATTTCCACTCCCGTTCAGAAGGTGCTTCCTCCCACCTGACCAATGAAAATTAGTTTAGACTATTCCTTCCGTTTACCAACTTCCGTCCACCATATCCCCTTTCTTAAGGGGACAGCGTCAACCGGGCACATGGCCATACTATTTCTAATGCAGGCCAGGATGCCATTGGCCCTCTTGGCCACCTGGGCACACTGCTGGCTCATGTTTAGGCAGCTGTCAATCAGCACCCCCATGTCCCTCTCTGTTTGGCAGATCTCCAGCCACTCCAACCGCAGCCTGTAGCTCTGCATGGGGTTGCCATGGCCAAAGTGCAGCACCCGACACTTAGACTTGTTAAACGCCATCCCATTGGACTCTGCCCATCTGTCTAGTCGGTCGAGGTCCCTCTGCAGAGCCTTTCTACCCTCTAACTGGGTAAAAACGTGAAAAGATCCTTGGAAGGGAATTGGCAGGTCTCATCGACAGGGCTTTAAACTAGTTTCAGAGGGGGAAGGGGCTGAAAATAGTCCCCTCAGGCAAGAGTCTGGGGGCGATAAGCCAGAGTCAGAGCAAAGCTGTCAACACTGTCCTGCACCACATCCTGGTCTCCAAACTGGTGACACATGGGTTTGATGGGTAGACCACTAGATGGATAAGGAACTGGCTTGATGGCTGCACCCAAAGAATGGCTGTCAATGGCTCCATGTCCCAGTGGAGGCCAGGGACAAGCGGAGTCCCTCAGGGATCAGTCCTGGGACCTGTCTTGTTCAACATCTTTGTGGGTGACATGGACAGTGGCATTGAGTGCACCCTCAGCAAGTTTGCTGATGACACCAAGCTGTGTGGTGCAGCAGACGCGCTGGAGGGAAGGGAGGCCATCCAGAGGGACCTTGACAGGCTGGAGAGGTGGGCACAAGCCAACCTCATGAAGTTCAATAAGAGCAAGTGCAGGGTCCTGCATCTGGGTCGAGGCAATCCCAGGCACAAATTCAGGCTGGGCAGTGACTGGCTGGAAAGTAGCCCAGAGGAGAGAGACTTGGGGGTGCTGGTGGACAGAAGGCTCAACATGAGCTCTCAATGTGCTCTTGCAGCCCACAAAGCCAATCAGATCCTGGGCTGCATCATGAGAAGTGTGGCTAGCAGGTCGAGGGAGGTGATCCTCCCCCTCTACTCAGCCCTGGTGAGACCCCACCTGGAGTACTGTGTCCAGTTCTGGAGCCCCTATTACAAGAGGGATATGGACATGCTGGAGCGTGTCCAGAGAAGGGCCACAAGGATGATCAGAGGGCTGGAGCACCTCTCCTAAGAGGGCAGACTGAAAGAGTTGGGGCTGTTCAGTCTGCAGAGGAGAAGACTCCCAGGTGACCTAATTGTGGCCTCCCAGTATCTGAAGGGGGCCTACAGGAAGGCTGGGGAAGGACTTCTCAGGATCTCAGGTAGTGATAGGACTAGGGGGAATGGAATGAAGCTGGAGGTGGGGAGATTCAGGCTAGATGTGAGGAGGAGGTTCTTCACCATGAGAGTGGTGAAACCTTGGAATGGGTTGTCCAGGGAGGTGGTCGAGGCCCCGACCCTGGGGGTGTTTAAGAGCAGGCTGGATGAGGCTCTGTCCAGCCTGATCTAGTGTGGGATGTCCCTGCCCATGGCAGGGGGGTTGGAACTAGATGATCCTTGTGGTCCCTTCCAACCCTGAATGAAACTATGAAACTATGAAACCAGCAGCCCGGTTGAAGTGCGTGTACACTAATTCACGAGGCATGGGTGACAGACAAGAGGAGCTGGAAGCCTTGTTGCAGGAGGAAAGTTATGATGTAGTTACCCTCACAGAGACGTGGTGGGACGACTCACATGACTGGAGCGCTGCAATTGACAGCTACAGGCTCTTCAGGAGAGACAGGCAACGAAGAAGAGGTGGAGGGGGGTTCCTGTACATCAGGGAGGCACTAGATGCCATTGAGACGGAGATTAGGGACGATCGGGTTGAGTGCTTGTGGGTAAGAATTAGAGGGAAGACTGGCAGAGCAGACATCCTGGTTGGGGTCTGTTATAGACCACCCAACCAGGAAGAAGATGTTGATGAAGCATTCTATAGGCAGCTTAAGGCTGTCTCAAGATCTCCGGACCTTGTTCTCATGGGCGACTTCAACCTGCCTGACATCTGCTGGGATCTCAACACAGCAGAGAGGAGACAGTCTAGGAGGTTCTTAGAATGCATGGAGGACGGCTTCTTATCCCAGGTGATGCGAGAGCCTACAGTGGTAAGGCCATGCTTGACCTCCTCTTCACCAACAGGGAAGGGCTGATGGGTGATGTGGTGGTGGGAGGGTGTTTAGAGGCCAGTGACCATGAGATAATTGAATTTTGGGTATTTGGTCAAGCTAAGAGGGGTAGCAAGAAGACCTCCACTCTGGACTTGTGGAGGGCAGACTTCAGGTTACTCAAGGAACTAATTCAGAGGGTTCCTTGGGATAAAGCCCTTAATAATAAAGGGGTCCAGGAGAGCTGGACCTACTTCAAGGAAGAACTGTTGAAGGCTCAGGGACAGGCTGTGCCAATGTGCCGGAAGATGAACCATCGGGGCGGATGGCCAGCCTGGATGGTTAATGAACTTTTAATGGAACTAAGGGGAAAAAACAGGGTGTATCACCTTTGGAAGAAAGGTGAGGCAACCCACGGAATGTTTAAGGATGATACCAAATCACATAGGAAGAAAATTAGGGAGGCAAAAGCACATTTGGAGCTTAAACTGGCCTCTACTGTGAAGGATAACAAAAAGTCCTTCTATGAATATATTAATAGCAAGAGGAAGGGCAAGGACAACCTCCACTCCTTGGTCGACATGGAGGGCAATGTTGTAACAAGGGATGAGGAAAAGGCAGAGGTACTTAACACCTTCTTTGCCTCAATTTTTACTAGAAGGACAGTAAGTCTTCCAGACAGCTGGCCTGCAGAGGTGGCAGAAGGAGCCAGGGAGCTGCATAGTTTCCCTATGTTCCATGAGGAGGTGGCTGGAACTCTCCTCAGCAGTTTGGATCCCCATAAGTCCATGGGATCAGATGGGATCCATCCTAGGGTGCTGAGAGAGCTGGCAGATGAGCTGGCTAAACCACTATCCATCATTTTCCAGCAGTCCTGGCTCACTGGAGAGGTCCCAGAAGACTGGAAGCTGGCCAACGTTGTGCCCATCCACAAGAAGGTCCGGTTGGATGAGCCAGGGAATTATAGGCCTGTCAGCCTGACCTCAGTGCCAGGCAAGATCATAGAACAGGTCATCCTGAGTGCAATCACTCAGCACTTACAGGATGGCCAAGGGATCAGGCCTAGCCAGCATGGATTTAGGAAGGGCATGTCCTGCCTGACCAACCTGATCTCCTTCTATGATCAGGTGACTCGCCTGGTGGCTGTGGGGAGGCCTGTGGATGTAGTCTACCTGGACCTCAGCAAGGCCTTTGACACTGTCCCCCATAGCAAACTGCTGGCCAAGCTGTCAGCCCATGGCTTGGACGGGACCACTCTGTGTTGGGTTAGGAACTGGCTGGACAGACAAGCCCAGAGAGTGGTGGTGAATGGTGTCACATCCTGCTGGCAGCCAGTCACTAGTGGTGTGCCCCAAGGATCAGTGCTGGGCCCTGTGCTCTTTAACAGTTTTATTGATGATCTGGATGAGGGCATTGAGTCCATCATCAGTAAATTTGCTGATGACACCAAGCTGGGGGCAGGAGTTGATCTGTTGGAGGGTAGAGATGCTCTGCAGAGGGACCTCGACAGGCTGGACAAATGGGCAGAATCCAATGACATGAGATTTAACACATCCAAGTGCCGGGTTCTGCACATTGGCCACAACAACCCCTTGCAGTGCTACAGGCTGGGGTCAGAGTGGCTGGAGAGCAGCCACGCAGAGAGGGACGTGGGGGTACTGGTCGATGGTAGGTTTAACACGAGCCTGCAGTGTGCCCAGGCAGCCAAGAGGGCCAATGGCATCCTGGCCTGCATCAGGAACAGTGTGGCCAGCAGGAGCAGGGAAGTCATTCTGCCCCTGTACACTGCACTGGTTAGGCCACACCTCGAGTACTGTGCCCAGTTCTGGGCCCCTCAGTTTAGGAAGGATGTTGACTTGCTGGAACGAGTCCAGAGAAGGGCAATGAAGTTGGTGAGGGGTCTGGAACACAATCCCTATGAGGACAGGCTGAGGGAGCTGGGATTGCTTAGCCTGTAGAAGAGGAAACTCAGGGGTGACCTTATCACTCTCTACAACTACCTGAAGGGAGGTAGTAGACAGGCAGATGATGGTCTCTTCTCCCAGGCAGTCAATACCAGAAGAAGAGGACACAGTCTCAGGCTGCACCAGGGGAGGTTTAGGTTGGATGTTAGGAAGAAGTTCTATACAGAAAGAGTGATTGCCATTGGAATGGACTGCCTGGGGAGGTGGTGGAGTCGCCGTCATTGATGGTTTTCAGGAGGAGACTTGATGGGGTGCTTGGTGCCATGGTTTAGTTGTTTAGGTGGGTTGGATTGGTTGATGGTTTGGACGCGATGATTTTGAAGGTCTCTTCCAACCTGGTTTGGTTTATTCTAAACATAAAGGTTTATTCTAAACTGACCAACATCTGCTCCTAACTTGGTGTCATCTGCAAATTTGCTGGTGACTGACTCAATCCCCTCATCCAGATCATCAATAAAGATGTTAAAGAGGATGGGGCCCAGTACTGGTCCCTGGGGGACACCACTAGTGACTGGCTGCCAGCTGGATGTGGCACCATTCACCACCACTCTCTGGGCTCGGCCCTCCAGCCAGTTCCTAATCCAGCACTGAGTGTTGTGGTCCAAGCCACAAACTGACAGCTTAGACAGCAGTTTGCTGTGGGGGACAGTGTCATAGGCCTTGCTGAAGTCCAGGTAGACCACATGCACAGGCCTCCTGACCTGTTCCATCATTTTCCCTGGCACTAAGGTCAGGCTGACTGGCCTGGAGTTTCCGGGTTCCTCCATCCGACTTTTCTTTTGGATGGGCACCACATTGGCCAGTTTCCAGTCACCTGGGACCTCTCCAGTGAGCCAGGACTGGAGGAAAATGATGGAGAGCAGCTTGGCCAGCTCATCTGCCAGCTCTCTCAGCACCCTATGATGGATCCCATCTGGTCCCATGGGCTTCTGAGCATCCAAGTGGCTCAGCAGGTCCCGAACTAATTCCTCATGGATTTCCAGGGCATTACACTGCTCCCTGACCCCATCACCCAGCTCAGGAGGCCACTCGTCCTGAACTCCTGCCTTGCTGTTAAAAATTGAGGCAAAGAGGTGTTCAGGACCTCAGCCTTTTCCTCGTCTTCAATCACAGTGTTCCCCTCCAGGTCCAATAAGGAGTGCAGGTTCTTCTTGCCTGTCTTTTTAGTGTTAATGTATTTGTAAAAATGGTTTTCATTGTCTTTCACAGAGTGGCCAGCTTCAGTTCCAACTGGGCCTTTGCCTCCATAATTTTTTTCCTACATGATCTAACAACTTCCTTTAACATACCTTGAGAAGCCTTCCCCTCCTTCCAAAGGTGATACAGCCTCTTTTTTCCCTTAAATCCTCCAGGAGCTGTTTGCTCCTCCAGGCCGGTCGCCTTCCCCGCCAGCTCATCTTTCGGCACGTGGGAACTGCCAGTTCCTGTGCCTTCAAGATCTCTTCTCTGAAGTAGGTCCAACCAGCCTGGACCCCTTTGTTCTTGAGGGCTGGTATCCAAGGAACTTTACAAATAAGTTTCTTAAACAGGGTGAAGTTTGCCCTCCAGAAGTCCTAGGTGAAGGTTCTGTTGGTGCTCCTCCCTATCTCCCTGCATATTGAAAACTTCACTATCTCGTGGTCACTGCACCCTAGGAGCCTCCCATGATCACATCTCCCACCAGCCCTTCCCTATTGGAGAACAGCAGGTCAAGCAGAGCCCGACCCCTGGTAGGCTCACTTAACAGCTGCATCAGGAAGCAGTCCAGCATTTGCTCCTGGAATCTTCTGGACTGCCTCCTCTCTGCTGAATTAATTTCCCAGCAGATATCTGGCAGGTTAAAGTCACCCACAAGGAGAAGATCTGATGATCTTGAGACAGCCTCTAGTTGCTTATAGAATAATTTGTCAGCCTCCTCATCCTGGCTGGGTGGTCTATAACAGACTCCAACCAGGGTGTCAGATTTGTTAGGCTGCCCTCGGATTTTAACCCACAGGTTCTGAAGTCCCTCATCTTCCACCTCAAGTTCTGTGGCAGAGAGTGACTCCCTAATATACCAAGCGAACCCTCCTCCTCTTCTCCCTCACCTGTCTCTCCTAAAGAGCCTGTAACCCCCCAGTGCAGCACTCCAATCGTGTGTGTTATCCTACCACCTTTCTGAGATGACGACTACATCATAGTCACCCTGGTGGACCAGGACTTCCAGCTCCTCTTGCTTATTGCCCATGCTGCGTGCATTGGTGTACATGCACTTCAGCTGGGCTCCCGACTTCTCAATTGCCCCTGATTTGTGCCCTACTCTTTCCTCTGCAGAGGGACTGATTTCCTCATCCACCCCCTTCCAACCTAGTTTAAAGCCCTCCTAATGAGCCCTGCCAACTCTAGTGCTAGGACTCTCTTACCCTTTCTAGATAAATGCACCCCATCAGGACCCAGCAGATTGGGTGCAGTAAAAGTTGTCCCATGATCAAAGAAACCAAAGTTCCACTGCTGGCACCATCCCCTGAGCCAATTGTTGATGGTGTGGGTTCTCCCGTTCTTCTCAGTGTACACCCCTGCCACTGAGGGAACTGAGCAGAACACCACTTGAGCTTCTGCCCTATCAATCAATTGTCCAAGGGCCTTGAACTCCATTTGAATAGCCCTGTTGCCCTTCTTGTCAATTTTGTCACTCCCAGCTTGTATTACCAGCAGAGGGTAATTGTCAGTGGGGTGGATTAACTTTGGGAGTCTCCTTGCGATGTCCCTAACCCTCTCCCCGGGTAGGGAGCAGAGCTCCCTGTGGGATGGGCCGGGACGACATATGAGTCCCTCAGTAGCCCCCAGCAGAGGGTCCCCAACAACTATAACCCTTCTCCTTTTCTTCATGGAGCTGGTCGTTATAGGTGGTGGGTGACTGCTTGGCCTCAGGCTCCACTCCGGATGACTGCTCCTCAGCCCTCTCATCCCTACTGGTCTTGGCCTGCAGGGCCTCATACTTATTATGCAAGGGCAGCAGAAGAGGAGGAGAGGGCCAGGGTGGATTTCTCTTGCCACCCCTGGCTGGGACCTGTATCCATTCATCCCTGTTTCCAGGGACCCTTCCCTCAGCAGGGGAGATCTGCAGAGCCTTCTCCCACAAATCTAACTCCCTTTTGGTTTCCCTTATTGACTTCATCCTAGATACCTCCTCCTTCAGCTCAGCCACTTCATCCTTCAGCTCTGCCACCAGACTGAGGAGAAAGTTCACCTGGTCACACCTGACACAGGTGTTCTCTCCTTACCCCTCTATTCCAAGTGCCTGGCTGTAGCACTCTCTGCAGCTGGGAGCCTGGACTCCAGCATGCTGATAAAGCAACTCTGTCTGGGTAGATGCTGTTTTTCTACCCTTTGTCCGAGTGACGACCATGGTTCAAAGTTTGATTGGAAAAAAAAAATACTTTTATTTTTTATGCAAGTAGGTGAAAGGCTCTCAAACCAAAATGGCGCCACGCGCACAGCCGAGGCAGGATTTAAACCTCCTGTGGCTGACGTCACGCACCCATTCCCACGCAGGCTCGCAAGAGTACAATCCTGCCGGAGTACCCTGCCCAGCAGGAGTCCTCCCGACCCAAAAGCTCTGAAAGGAAGGTGAAAAACTGAGCAGAAAGCTCACGATTCAAGCGGAGCTTGAAGTGGCGGTCCTGATTGGCTGTCAAACCAAAATGGCCAGTCTGTATTTATGTGACAAATTTCTTCCTAACATCCAGCCTAAACCTCCCCTGGTGCAGCTTGAGACTGTGTCCTCTTGTTCTGTTGGTGGTTGCCTGGGAGAAGAGACCAACCCCCACCTGTCTACAACCTCTCTTCAGGTAATTGTAGACAGCAAGATGGTCTGCCCTGAGCCTCCTCTTCTCCAGGCTAAGCAACCCGAGCACTCTTAGCCTCTCCTCATAGAGCTTGTGCTCCAGACCTCTCAGCAGCTTTGTTGCTCCTCTCTGGAGTCATTCCAGCAAGTCAACATCTTTCCTAAACTGAGGGGCCCAGAACTGGACACAGGACTCAAGGTGTGGCCTAACCAGGGCTGAGTCCAGGAGCGTAATGACTTCCCTGCTCCTGCTGGCCACACTATTTCTGATGCAGGCCAGGATGCCATTGGCCTTCTTGGCTG
Source organism: Melanerpes aurifrons (assembly GCA_011125475.1). NCBI lineage: Eukaryota > Metazoa > Chordata > Aves > Piciformes > Picidae > Melanerpes > Melanerpes aurifrons. Next base: position 3,427,148 of record WWNC01000082.1, on the reverse strand, counting down.
CCTGGGCACACTGCTGGCTCATGTTCAGCCTACTATCAACCAGTACCCCATGTCCCTTTCTGCCTGGCTGCTCTCCAGCCACTCTGACCCCAGCCTGTAGCTCTGCATGGGGTTGCCGTGGCCAAAGTGCAGCACCCAGCACTTGGATGTGTTAAATCTCATGCTGTTGGATTCTGCCCATTTGTCCAGCCTGTCGAGGTCCCTCTACACATCTCTCCTACCCTCCAACAGATCAACACCTGCCCCCAGCTTGGTGTCATCTGCAAACTTACTGATGATAGACTCAATCCCCTCATCCAGATCATCAATAAAGATATTGAACAGGACTGGGCCCAGCACTGATCCTTGGGGCACACCACTAGTGACTGGCTGCCAGCTGGATGTGGCACCATTCACCACCACTACTCTCTGGGCTTGACCCTCCAGCCACTTCCTAACCCAACACAGAGTCTTGCGGTCCAAGCCACGAGCTGACAGCTTGGCCAGGAGTTTGCTGTGGGGGACCGTGTCAAAGGCCTTGCTGATGTCCAGGTAGACTACATCCACAGCCTTCCCCACATGCACCAGACAGGTCACCTGATCCTAGGAGATCAGGTTGTTGAGGCAGGACCTGCCCTTCCTAAATCCATACTGGCTAGGCCTGATCCTTTTGCCATCCTGTAAGTGCTGTGTGATTGCACTCAAGATGACCTGTTCCATAATCTTGCCTGGCACTGAGGTCAGGCTGACAGGCCTGGAGTTCCTTGGCTCCTCCTTCTGGCCCTTCTTGTGGATGGGCATCACGTTGGATACCTTCCAGTCATCTGGGACCACTCCAGTGAGCCAGGAGAGCAGCTTGATGAGGCCAATGGCATCCTGGCCTGCATCAGGAACAGTACGGCCAGCAGGAACAGGGAGGTCATTCTGCCCCTGTACACTGCACTGGTTAGGCCACACCTCGAGTACTGTGTCCAGTTCTGGGCCTCTCAGTTTAGGAAGGATGTTGACTTGCTGGAACAATTCCAGAGAAGGGCAATGAAGTTGGTGAGGGGTCTGGAACACAATCCCTATGAGGACAGACTGAGGGAGCTGGGATTGCTTAACCTGGAGAAGAGGAGACTCAGGGGTGACCTTATTGCTCTCTACAACTATCTTAGGGTGGGTTGTAGACATGCAGAGGTTGGTCTTTGCTCCCAGGCAGTCAGTACCAGAACAAGAGGACACAGTCTCAGGCTGCGCCAGGGGATGTTTAGGCTGGAGGTCAGGAGGAAGTTTTACACAGAGAGAGTGATTGCCCATTGGAATGGGCTGCCTGAGGAGGTGGTGGAGTCACCATCACTGGAGGTGTTCAGGAGGAGACTTGATAGGGTGCTTGGTTGCATGGTTTAGTTGATTAGGTGGTGTTGGATGATAGGTTGGACGCGATGATCTTGAAGGTCTCTTCCAACCTGGTCTATTCTATTCTATTCTATTCTATTCTATTCTATTCTATTCTATTCTATTCTATTCTATTCTATTCTATTCTATTCTATTCTATTCTATTCTATTCTATTCTATTCATCTGCCAGCTCTCTCAGCATCTTAGGATGGATTCCGTCGAATCCCATGGACTTGTGAGGATCCATATGGCTGAGCAGATCTCTTACTACTTCCTCCTGGATTACAGGGGAGCTATACTGCTCCCTGACTCCATCTGCCAGCTCAGGAGGCCAGTTGTCCTGAAGACAACCTGTCCTGCCATTAAAAATTGAGGTAAAGAAGGTGTTAAGTAACTGCTTTTCCCTCATCTTTAGTTACAATATTTTCCTCCATGTCCACTGAGGAGTGGAGGTTGTCCTTGCCCCTCCTCTTGCTCTTAATATATTTATAGAAGGATTTTTTGTTGTCCTTCACAGCAGAGGCCAGTGTAAGCTCCAATTTTTTTCCTACATGACCTAGCAACATCCTTAAACATTCCATGGGTTACCTCACCTTTCTTCCAAAGATGATACACCCTCTTTTTTCCATTAATTCATTCAGAAGTTCATTGCCCATCTGGGCTGGCTCTGTACCCTAGTGGGTCGTCTTCCGGCACATTGACACAGCCTGTTCCTGTGCCTTCAAGAATTCTTTCTTGAAGTAGGTCCTAACCTCAGTCTAGAGTGGAGGTTTTTTTGCTGCCCCTCTTAGCTTGACTGCGTATTGAAAACCCACTTATTTCATGGTCACCGGCCCCCAGACAGCCTCCAACCGCCACATCTCCCACCAGCCCTTCTCTGCTTCTAAAAAGAAGATCAAGCAAAGCCTTACCCCTGGGAGGCTCACACAGCAGCTGTAATAAGAAGCTATCCTCCATACACTCTGAACCTTCTAGACTGCCTCCTCTCTGCTGTGTTAAGTTCCCAGTAGATATCAGGCAGGTTAAAGTCGCCCATAAGAACAAGATCTGGCAACCTTGAGAGAACCTGTAGTTGCCTATAAAATAATTCATCAATCTCTTCATCCTGGTTGGGTGGTCTTTAACAGACCCCAACCAGGATGTCAGCTGTATTGGCCTTCCCTGTAATTGTCACCCACAGGCACTCAACATGATCATCCTTAATCTCTAGTTCCATGGCCTCTAGAGCCTCCCTGATGTACAGGACCACCCCTCCACCCCTTCTCCCTGGCCTGTCACTCCTGAAGAGCCTGTAGCCATCATTTACATTGCTCCAGTCATGTGAGTCATTCCACCACGTTTCTGTGATGGCGACTACATCATAACTGTCCTGCTGTTAACAAGGCTTCCAGGTGTCTCATCGAGTCAGCCCCTAGTGGACAAGCGGCAGAATTGCACTCTTGGTTCTTACTGAATAACTGTTACGTATTTTTCTAACTTGGTTCAAAATTAGTAAACTGTTTCTGTTTAGTTTATGGAGGCTATATCCACAACCGTACAGTAGAATCTGCATATATTACTGTTAAAAGGTTATTAACATGTTTATATTTACAAATAATAATAATAATTAATAATATTTAATAATTAATAACCGTAAGTATGACACCTTGTCAATGCAGTAATGCAGCTGCTGGCAATGCTTTCACTATGTGTGTGCAGCAGAAGGTATATAAAGGTTTGTAGGGTATTATAAGAAGTGAAGAGAGTGGACCTTTGTTTTTAGTGGATGAGAGAATGTGCTGCAGTGTAGATGTAAGCTTCAGTGGAATGGGATGCTGCTCATCACAAAGTTTTGTTGATGTGACCTACTTAGCAGATCACTGGCTGGAGATGATGGTTCCTTTGCTGCTAGTGAAAGTGAGATGCTAGTTGCGAAACTGACTCGTGTACAACCTGAAGTAACAGTTTATTTCCACCACATATTCAAATACTGAAAGATTCTGACAAGTAGTGTTATTAAGATGTCAAACTTTACTGAAGATATCAAATTAAACACATCAGACTAGCCCAAAAAGGGCAATTGGAATGTGGTGTGTGTAGTAGATTACACTCTTAGACCCTAGTTTAATCTATGGGGCAAGTAACAATTCAGAAGCAAGGCCGACTACTGGTAGAGGAGTAAGTTCATGTACCCTAACTGCAGAATTAAATCAGCTGCTCATGTTTCTGGTCTGCTTCTTTGTATAACCATTTTACTTGATCCTGTTAACCAAGAACTTCAAAAGAATCTTAATTTTCTTTTCTTTCTCCTGCAAAAAAGAACTGCCCTTTTCCCTTGTCACAGAAACAGCAAGTAAGCACATTTGAATGAACAATGTTTTAAGAGGTTTATCCTGTATACAACTTTAAGTTACTGTATTTTATTTCACATCTATTATTGATAGAAATAGACATTCAGAAATGGTCATTTGTTTTGGGAATGAGTTTGCAGATGCCTGCTTGCAGCTCCATACTTCTTTTTCTCCGAAGGAATTCCTTAATTTGTTTACTATCAGGAAGTCCTGGAAAACATGGAATAGGACAGGATAAGGAGGATCAAGTGAGTTTCCCCCACTTCAAATCTCCTCTCCTTGTGGTTAACATTTTTACAGTGTAAGGGCTAGTGTGAAAAATAGAAATTAGTAATGAAAAATGTATAAGTTAAATGAGTTAATCTATTATATATCAGTTGCAGTTCTTCGTGTTTTTTCTTTCTTTAGGAGTCAAATTCTATGTTGAATAGTTAACTGCGAGTACAGACTTCCTTTGAGAAGATACTGTACAAAAAGGTAGCACCATTGGCATTTTACTTTTGGAGCAGTATAGATTTAAAATTAACTTGTGTTTTATAGTGTACCTAGCTAGTATTGTGGCTGTGAAAGGACACCGTACAGGCTGCAAAGCACAGCAGATGACTTCTATAACATATGGTTAGCTTTTCATGGATTATTTACAAAGAACTTCTGTTCATTTTACATCTGAAAATAATTAAAGAATCTAATGAATAGTCATGAGACGAAAGATAGCACATCTCTTTTGTTAATTGTTTTTTCTTTTGCATTTGTTTTTATTTGTGTGGACTATACTACTTTACAGTGAAAGGTTCTGATAAAGAATATAATGAAGAAAGCACAGAATATAATGTTTATGTGTTACTCTGCTCCTTTTGATGCTGGAAATCAAATGTACATCACTTTGTTGCGTATATAGGTGGACACGTTTAATATTGCAATGCAGAGACATGCTTTTTTATTAAATGCTTCAGCAGCCAATGACAGAACAAGGTACATTGTTGCATTTCTGTATTGTTAGTGGCAGCAATGAAGGATACATGTGATAAATGTGTCAGGTTTGCATTTCTGCTAGAATGATTTTTAGGGATATTTTGATGAACTATCAGTATGTATGTGAGTTAACTTCTTGACATAAAATACTGTTTCCTCTTACTTTTCATGAACCTTTGTAGAGGCAGATATGCAATACTGGTTCTATAGTGCAGTCTGATCAAATATTGAACTGCAGAACTATGAATGTTTTGGGATTTTTTTTCCCTTCCACCCCAAAACTTTGGGTAACAATGCAGTAATAGCCTCTGCAGCTGTTGTCTCATAGTCCTTTCTGCTTGCTTTTCATGTAGTGGATTAAAAAAAATCTTTCACTGTAGATTGGAAGCTCAGTGATTATGTTTGCAATATCAGACCTCTGATATCTTCTGCAAGTTGCATCCTAACTCATATTCTTTTTGGAAATAGACTTCCTAGTGTTGAAGAGTTAGGTTTTTGCTGCCACTTTTACTATCTTTATATGGTAGTATACTCTCTAGATTCACAAGGAATCAAAATGAAGTTTAATTTAAAAACATTTCATTATGAAATATTGACAGATAATTATAACATGCTTTTGCTATGAAAAGACTCATGAAGTTTTAAGATCTTAGACAAAACAGGATTATTTTCCCCGTTCAGTTTTGCTCTGTAGTTTTCGTAGCTGATTTTCTTGATTCAGCTCAAAATGTGATGTTGGTTCCTCTTGATATGCACAATGGAGGTAGTTATTAAAATGTTCTTTTGACGGTAAACAATTTTACATTTTTAAGAAAGAAAAAAAAAATAATTGTTTGTAGCTAAGGAGATGCCACAGAAAAGGATAATAATTAATTCTGGGATGACTATAGTCTTAAACATTAAAAGACGTACTCCATTATGTCATAGTGTTTCTTTGTACTTATTGTTGCCTAGAACTCTCTGGGATCCAGCAGTACACTGGGATAACTCTGGTTCTTCACAGCTAAACAAAAGTGTAAAATGAAATTCCTTTGGTTTTCATTAGTGGAAATTCACTTGTTGTGTTTGGAAACTTGTACACGGAAGAGCCCTTGGAAATATGCTCTAGTTATCTTAGTGATGTGAGGGTTTTTTTAACTCCTGAGCACCAAGCTGTCAGAAGGCCCTTGAATGTTGGTTTGTGGTATTGTTTTCAAAGAAGTACAACTGCAGCCAATGCAAAATGTAATTTGAAATTGTTCTTGTGTGGCATTAGCTTATCTTTTATGGTGTCTAGACTGGTACAGTGGATACTGTGGGAACAGATTAATTCCTCAAGTGGCAGGTTCCATCCTGTGCTGATCAGGCATGGGTTTTTAATCCTGTTTCACTTGACTACCAGGGTAGGGTAATCGTTTGGGAAGACTCTGTGACGTGGTGGGATGACTCACATGACTGGAGCGCTGCAATTGACAGCTACAGGCTCTTCAGGAGAGACAGGCAACGAAGAAGAGGTGGAGGGGTGGTCCTGTACATCAGAGAGACACTAGATGCCATTGAGACGGAGATTAGGGACGATCGGGTTGAGTGCTTGTGGATAAGAATTAGAAGGAAGACTGGCAGAGCAGACATCCTGGTTGGGGTCTGTTATAGACCACCCAACCAGGAAGAAGATGTTGATGAAGCATTCTATAGGCAGCTTAAGGCTGTCTCAAGATCTCCGGACCTTGTTCTCATGGGCGACTTCAACCTGCCTGACATCTGCTGGGATCTCAACACAGCAGAGAGGAGACAGTCTAGGAGGTTCTTAGAATGCATGGAGGACGGCTTCTTATCCCAGGTGATGCGAGAGCCTACAGTGGTAAGGCCATGCTTGACCTCCTCTTCACCAACAGGGAAGGGCTGATGGGTGATGTGGTGGTGGGAGGGTGTTTAGAGGCCAGTGACCATGAGATAATTGAATTTTGGGTATTTGGTCAAGCTAAGAGGGGTAGCAAGAAGACCTCCACTCTGGACTTGTGGAGGGCAGACTTCAGGTTACTCAAGGAACTAATTCAGAGGGTTCCTTGGGATAAAGCCCTTAATAATAAAGGGGTCCAGGAGAGCTGGACCTACTTCAAGGAAGAACTGTTGAAGGCTCAGGGACAGGCTGTGCCAATGTGCCGAAGATGAACCATCGGGCGGATGGCCAGCCTGGATGGTTAATGAACTTTAATGGAACTAAGGGAAAAAACAGGGTGTATCACCTTTGGAAGAAAGGTGAGGCAACCCACGGAATGTTTAAGGATGATACCAAATCACATAGGAAGAAAATTAGGAGGCAAAAGCACATTTGGAGCTTAAACTGGCCTCTACTGTGAAGGATAACAAAAAGTCCTTCTATGAATATATTAATAGCAAGAGGAAGGGCAAGGACAACCTCCACTCCTTGGTCGACATGGAGGGCAATGTTGTAACAAGGGATGAGGAAAAGGCAGAGGTACTTAACACCTTCTTTGCCTCAATTTTTACTAGAAGGACAGTAAGTCTTCCAGACAGCTGGCCTGCAGAGGTGGCAGAAGGAGCCAGGGAGCTGCATAGTTTCCCTATGTTCCATGAGGAGGTGGCTGGAACTCTCCTCAGCAGTTTGGATCCCCATAAGTCCATGGGATCAGATGGGATCCATCCTAGGGTGCTGAGAGAGCTGGCAGATGAGCTGGCTAAACCACTATCCATCATTTTCCAGCAGTCCTGGCTCACTGGAGAGGTCCCAGAAGACTGGAAGCTGGCCAACGTTGTGCCCATCCACAAGAAGGTCCGGTTGGATGAGCCAGGGAATTATAGGCCTGTCAGCCTGACCTCAGTGCCAGGCAAGATCATAGAACAGGTCATCCTGAGTGCAATCACTCAGCATTTACAGGATGGCCAAGGGATCAGGCCTAGCCAGCATGGATTTAGGAAGGGGATGTAGGGAGGCCTGTGGATGTAGTCTACCTGGACCTCAGCAAGGCCTTTGACACTGTCCCCCATAGCAAACTGCTGGCCAAGCTGTCAGCCCATGGCTTGGACGGGACCATTCTGTGTTGGGTTAGGAACTGTCTGGAGGGCCAAGCCCAGAGAGTGGTGGTGAATGGTGCCACATCCAGCTGGCAGCCAGTCACTAGTGGTGTGCCCCAAGGATCAGTGCTGGGCCCTGTGCTCTTTAACAGTTTTATTGATGATCTGGATGAGGGCATTGAGTCCATCATCAGTAAATTTGCTGATGACACCAAGCTGGGGGCAAGAGTTGATCTGCTGGAGGGTAGAGAGGCTCTGCAGAGGGACCTCGACAGCCTGGACAGATGGGCAGAATCCAATGGCATGAGATTGAACACATCCAAGTGCCGGGTTCTGCACATTGGCCACAACAACCCCATGCAGTGCTACAGGCTAGGGTCAGAGTGGCTGGAGAGCAGCCAGGCAGAGAGAGAACTGGGGGTGCTGGTTGATGGTAGGCTGAACATGAGCCTGCAGTGTGCCCAGGCAGCCAAGAGGGCCAATGGCATCCTGGCCTGCATCAGGAACAGTGTGGCCAGCAGGAGCAGGGAGGTCATTCTGCCCCTGTATACTGCACTGGTTAGGCCACACCTCGAGTCCTGTGTCCCGTTGTGGGCCCCTCAGTTTAGGAAGGATGTTGACTTGCTGGAACGAGTCCAGAGAAGGGCAACGAAGTTAGTGAGGGGTTTGGAACACAATCCCTATGAGGACAGACTGAGGGAGCTGGGGTTGCTCAGCCTGGAGAAGAGGAGACTCAGGGGTGACCTTATCACTCTCTACAACTACCTGAAGGGAGGTTGTAGACAGGCAGATGATGGTCTCTTCTCCCAGGCACTCAGTACCAGAACAAGAGGACACAGTCTCAGGCTGCACCAGGGGAGGTTTAGGTTGGATGTTAGGAAGAAGTTCTATACAGAAAGAGTGATTGCCATTGGAATGGACTGCCTGGGGAGGTGGTGGAGTCGCCGTCATTGAAGGTTTTCAGGAGGAGACTTGATGGGGTGCTTGGTGCCATGGTTTAGTTGTTTAGGTGGGTTGGATTGGTTGATGGTTTGGACGCGATGATTTTGAAGGTCTCTTCCAACCTGGTTTTATTTATTCTAAATAAAGGTTTATTCTAAATAAAGTTTTAGGCTGTGCCTTTAAAAAGATCCTTGCAATTTTTGGGCAGGGGACTGGGGAAGTACAAACAAATCCACAGTTGGCTGTAAAAAAGAAAACAAGAGATTATTCTAAACAAATTTCATTGGTCAGATGTGAGATGTACCCTAGCAATATCTCACATTCTTCTCTAATTCTGTCTTTTTCTGCTGGCATGTCTGCTTTGCTGGAAATAGACTTTTATCAGCTAGCTTTGCAAAAAAGCATTACTAACTTCTTAACTATGCTTTGAGCTATCTAAAAAAAAACTCTCTCTAACATTTCTCCTTTTCTCTTTTCTTCTAATTAACCAGAGGGAAAAGGGGAGGGAGAGATTAGGAGGAAGGGAGGCAGTGTCCTTCTGGACAAGGAGGATTTTCATGACGTTTTCTTTGTAAATATCTGTATAATATTGTAAATACTGTATATTTGTGCATATTCATTGCATTCCATTGTAGAGTATAGTTATTTCTTGTATAATACAGCTTTCCAGTTTGCTTCTCTGAGTTAGCTGAGCTTTTGTTAATGTGGGTGGGTTAAACCATCACATTACACAAAATTATTGGCGCCCAATGTGGGGCAGGATTGCTTGATTTATTTCTGCTCAGATCAGGGGAGCAAACATGAAGTTATTTGTACTCTGTTGTATCTGATCTTTTCTTCTTTAAGTGTGGCTGTTTCCAAAATATTACCAGATTTCTGTTTGATAAACTTGGGAGATATCTGATGTATAAATTGTACCTTTGTTTTAACTATAAAATTCAGCTTCTCTATGATCGATCCTGCTGTTGATAATAATTAATGTGTTCTTGTTAATGGCTCTGCTCTGTGAGAGTAGAGTGTCTAAGACATGTTTCATTTTTAAACACAGACCTAGACGTAGGAGAAGCAGTTCAGTTCTAACTCAAATCCAGAGATTTCTAATGATGAGGACATAGGAAAAGCAGTAAGAAACAGATTGGGAGAAGCTATCGCTAAGGCATCTCTGAATGGGGCGATCGGCAAGTCTGGCAATCAGTGAGGAGCAGTGGCAACATCTGAGATGGCGGCTGCAATGTCCTTGGCAGCCTTTACAGAGGCAAAACCATTTCCTTCTTTGTTGTCAGGACCGGAAGTGGCCTCTGCAACAGCTGCTTTGTCTCAAATCCTGTCAGCTTCTGTTAAGCCTTCTGTAAATTCAAACACAGCCCCAATTAAGCAAGTAGTGGCTTTAGGTAGCGGCTTCCGCAACTGAGTTAGCTGAGCTTTTGTTAATGCAGGTGGGTTAAACCATCACAGACTGCTTGTATTCTCTGCTGTAAGAATTCAGAGTTTACTTTCTTCCCCTTGTTATATAAGTTAATTCATAGATTGAAGAAGTAAAGTGCAAAAACAGCTGCACAGTCAAAGGCAGATGGCATTTACTTAACTGTCTGTACCTCAGAATTTCTTCTTTATGCACCTTATTTCTACGTGGTGACAGCTCCTGAGTAATACTGCGCGTTTTTTCCCTTTATAAACATGTGAAATGAGAAGATAGGAGAGTAAAAGTTCAATTAATTTAGGGGAAAAGATAAGAGCATAAAAAGTGGTACCCAAGAAAAGTGCTCTGAGAACAGAACGGGATTTTTTCCACACAGGTGTAAGTTACCTAAATAAAGTTTTACTATTGGTGCAGTAGATGACTTTGTAGATGACTCAGATGAGGTTGATGCTTAGGGGTTAATATGGTGTATTTGCCTTTTGCTTGGTCTAAAGTCTTAAGAGGGTCAGTTGTTGGGTTAAATATTAGTATGCAAGTATAGTTCAGAATAATCTGTCTGATTGTCCTGTGAATTATGCAAATTAAGTCGTTTATTTGAGTTTAAGATTTAATCTCAGCAATGCAGAGCAAATGTTTGAAATAGCTTCTTAAACTTTTTTAACCTTCATCCTCCATTCATGTGTCAAATCATCCTCCAAATTGTGGGAAAATATCCCATTCCAAACAGGACCCAAAGTTACTTGATTTCACTTCACAAATACACGTATGTTTACCAGTTTCCACATAGTGTGTAATGAAACTAAGTAGTAATGTGTACTCAAAAACTAAATGCTTTGAAAAGCTGGAGCTGTAGTTTGAGATTTTCTGAGAGCTTGTGTTTCAGAATTTTTAATTCTGTGTAGAGCCAATAGGCTATCAGATAGATAGAATTTCTAAGAGTTGGGTTTTTTTCAAATAGGGACTTTCTCTTGATAGATGTTAAACAGCTGAAAGGGAGAACTGAAGGAGCCGCTTACTCAGATTCTATGAGGACCTGGGGAGTGAGAAGGTGGAAGCATACTAATGCACAGTCATACTTTTTAAAGGTGCAAATAAATATTCTCTGCCAGCCACCATTTGTTGCTATAACTGTTGTAACGTATCTAAAGATCGAATATTTTCTGTTTTAAATAATGAAAATTTTGCCTGGAATCTGTTAGTTCAAAATAGGGAAGAGGGGGGGTCCTTAGTTATGAAGAGACGTCTTAATTTCATTGTCCCTTCCTTATATGATGAGCCGGTGGGGAAGGCGACCGGCCTGGATGACCAAGCAGCTCCTGAAGGAATTAAGGGAAAAAAAGAGGCTGTATCACCTTTGGAAGGAGGGGAAGGCTTCTCGTGATATGTTTCAGGATGTTGTCAGATTATGTAGGAGAAAAATTAGAGAGGCAAAGGCCCAGTTAGAACTTAAACTGGCCACTGCTGTGAGAGATAATAAAAAGCATTTTTACAAATATATTAACGCTAAAAAAGAGGAGCAAGAGGAACCTCCATTCTTTATTGGACCTGGAGGGGAACACTATAACTGAAAATGAAGATAAGGCTGAGGTCATGAATATCTTCTTTGCCTCAATCTTTATCAGTAAGGCAGGAGGAGTTCAGGACAAGTGGCCTCTCGAGCTGGGTGATGGGGTCAGAGAGCAGTGTATTGCCCCGGCAATAACTGCACACCTGAAGGATAGCCAAGGTCTCAGGTCCAGCCAACATAGATTTAGGAAGGGCAGGTCTTGCCTTTCCCACCTGATCTCTTTCTAGGACCAGGTGACCCGTCTAGTGGAGGTGGGGAGGCCTGTGGATGTGGTCTACCTGGACTTCAGCAAGGCCTTTGACAGCATCCCCCACAGAAAACTGCTGTCTAAGCTGTCAGCTCGTGGCTTGGACCACAACACTCTGTGCTGGGTTAGGAACTGGCTGGAGTGCCATTCACCAAGTGGCCGGGCCCAGAGAGTGGTAGTGAACGGTGCCACATCCAGCTGGAGGCCAGTCACCAGTCGCATCCTCCAGGGATCAGTACTGGCCCCCGTCCTCTTTAACATCTTCATTGATGATCTGGATGAGGGGGTAGAGTCAGTCATCAGCAAGTTTGCAGATGACACAAAGTTAGGGGCAGATGTTAGTCAGTTAGAGGGTAGAAAGGCTCTGCAGAGGGACCTCGACCGACTGGACAGATGGGCAGAGTCCAATGGGATGGCATTCAACAAGTCCAAGTGCCGAGTGCTGCACTTTGGCTACGGCAATCCCATGCAGAGCTACAGGCTGGGGTCGGAGTGGCTGGAGAGCTCCCAAACAGAGAGGGACCTGGGTGTGCTGATCGACAGCCACCTGAATATGAGCCAGCAGTGTGCCCAGGTGGCCAGGAGGGCCAATAGCATCCTGGCCTGCATTAGGAATAGTGTGGCCAGCAGGAGCAGGAAAGTCATTGCGCCCCTGGATTCTGCATTGGTTAGGCCACACCTTGAGTACTGTGTCCAGTTCTGGGCCCCTCAGTTTAAGGAGGACATTGAGACTCTTGAACGTGTCCAGAGAAGGGCAACAAGGCTGGTGAGAGGCCTTGAACACAAGCCCTATGAGGAGAGGCTGAGGGAGCTGGGATTGTTTAGCCTGGAGAAGAGGAGGCTCAGAGGTGACCTCATTGCCCTCTACAACTACCTGAAGGGTGGTTGTAGGCAGGAGGGGTGTTGTAGTTTGGGCTGGGTGCCCTCTGCTACAGGGGTGTTTCCTGTGTCCAGAAGTCCAGCCCAGTGGGTGGACACAGGAAATTAGGTTATTTCCTACCATGATCCCTTGCACCACTATAAGTTTCACGGCGGGGTCTGGCACCTCCTCTTTCCTTCCTCCTCGCCGCCTGGTAACTGGGAGAAGATCTCCCGGCCATGGGCCTGGTTAGGCCCAAGGCCACGGGGGATGGGCAGTCTCAGATCTGGCCAGCTGAGACTAGCCTAGCAGTGGGGGAAGGAGGAGCCCTGGGGGTTTGGGTGCACCCTCAGGTGGGGGATGGGATTTTTCTGGGTCTGTTTTGGGTTTCTCTCTTGTCACTGTGTTTCTAGTTCTCTGCACGCACTCACTGTTCTATTTAAACTTTCCATCACTTTTGCAATCCGTTTGTCTGAGTTGTTATTTCTGCGCGTGGTGGGGAGGGGGGGTCTGCCCCAACCCATTACAAGGGGGTTGGCCTCTTCTCCCAGGCAACCAGCACCAGAACGAGGGGACACAGTCTCAAGCTGCGCCAGGGGAGGTTCAGACTCGAGGTGAGGAGAAAGTTCACACCGAGCGAGTCATTCGGCATTGAAACGGGCTGCCCAGGGAGGTGGTTGAGTCATTGACCCTGGAGGCGTTCAAGGGGAGATTGGACGTGGCACTTGGTGCCATGGTCTAGGCATGGGGTCTGTGTTGATAGGTTGGACTCGATGATCCCCGAGGTCCTTTCCAACCTAAGTGATACTGTGATACTGTGATACTGTGGTGAATGTTGCCACATCCAGCTGGCGGCCAGCCAAGAAGGCCAATGGCATCCTGGCCTGTATCAAGAATAGTGTGGCCAGCAGGAGCAGAGAAGTCATTGTGCCACTGTACTCTGCATTGGTTAGGCCACACCTTGAGTCCTGTGTCCCGTTCTGGGCCCCTCAGTTTAACCTCAGGTTAAACAAAATCAACTCTTGCAGCCTGGCTCATAGTGGAGGTGCTCCAGCCTTCTGACCATCTTCATGGCCATCCACTGGACCCATTCCTGTAGTTTGATGCCCCTCTTATGCTGGCCTTGCCAGACCTGGACAGTACTCTATTGGGGTCTCACAAGTACAGAGTATGCAGGGAGAATAGTCTCCATTAATATAACGATAGGTGGGATATAATACCTGTGTTTCTTCCTGTGAGTAAATTTGAGTTCAGTGATGAGAGTTATTTTTTTCCCCGTAATTGTTATGTGTAGAGTTAACATAAATGGCTGTTTAATGTGACTTCAAATGCAGTTTTACATGTTTTTTCTCCAGCATGTTTTCATTTTTTTCTTGTCTGACATATATATGAATGGGATTTAACCATTTGGAAGTTGACAACATGTATGTATGTTACCAGCAATATTGTAAAATGTTGTTGGAAGTTTTATTGTTGCTCAACACATTTCATTTAGCTTGTATATTAGAAGCAAAGCAGCTGTATTTATGTCCTGAGACAGAAGTTTCATCTGTTTCCTACTACAGTTACAGTGTTACTGTTAAGAAGACACTTCATCTGAATGCAGTTTTAATTTAGGAAGGGAAAGTGGGAAGGGGTAAAACAGTATGTGGGATTAAAACAGACTTCTTAAGAAAAATGCAGAGTTCTAATAAGCATTTAAGAGTAGAGGGTGTTTTAATAAGCATGACATAAGAATGGAATAATTTGGGCAATGGTGAGATTATACTATGCAGTGGGTATATTAAACTGTTGTTTGTGTTGACCAGGATCATATTATTTTCCTTGTGAAGTAAATTCAGTTAGCCTTAGAACTATTTTGTATCATAATCATGTTTCTTATTCTTGTTTCTTAATCTTATTTCAGGCATTCATGAATTCTGGAAATTTTCAAACACTACTATTTAGCTTGTTTTCTGGTATACTAAAAGTGCAAGTGAAACAGTGTTATGATGTATTCTTAAGCAGAAATACAGCGTGTTTGCAAGGGACCATTTTTGTCTAAGCTTGGCTGAATAATTTCCATTCAGTTCTGCATTTGTGGACTGTTTTGTTTAGTAGCAGCAAGGTATTCAGTTCCTCATTTACATTGTTGTGTTGTTACAGCCATGCAGTTTTGTATATAATTAGTACTAATGAAATTAAGATAATGCCTATGCACACCAGATTGCTACATTTCATAAGTATAAAATGCAGTACATGCATGTTCTTTTAGTGTTGCTTTTTCTCTATTAACAGTTTAAACTTCTTTTTTTATTTTTAAAAATAGAGACTCACGGGGCAGCAGCAGGAGATAAACAACTTAATACAGAGAAAAAGTGCTGTGGAGGAGGAAAATGCCCGTTTGAAGAATGAATGCAGTAACTTGAACCAGAAATTTAAAGATAAAAGCCAAGAACTTAAGGTATATTGACTTGTACATAGTTTCATAAGACTGTAGCTTTGAAGTAGATCTTTAAGCAACGTCAGCCTTTGTGGCACAGAAAGTGACAAGCTTGGAGAAAAAATTGCCTTAGGCCTTGCTATACCTTACCATTTTCTCACATACCAACTCTGAGGAAGATGCTTTAAAGCTAGGAATCCAAGCTTTATAACTTTCAGATAAATAGTTAATGATGGAAATGGAGCAAAGAAAGTAGGAGTGTGAAGATGTGGCTTCATGTAATTAGATTCTGATGGGACTGGCATTATTAATTGATAAAGCTGAGGTCTAGGAGGATATGTCTGTGTGGGTCTCAAAAATAGCTGGGGACAGCATCAAAGGCAGCTTGATCAATTAATGGGCTCTTTGCAAATGTGTACTCATCAAAGCTGTCATCCAGTTAAAAAATATGACCCTTCCACCTGCATGAAAGAGGCCAATAAAAATACACAGGTGACCTTGGCCATCAAATATAGAAGTTGCTGTGAGGGTAAAACTACACAGTTTGTATTTGCTGATTAGTTCTCACTTTTTTTGTTTATCGGCCCTTGTGGTACTGTTCTACAGGACACTGAGGAGTGTGCACAGAGGAATGAAGAGCAAAACAGACTGGTTATAAAAAACCTGGAGGAGGAAAATAAGGGATTAAATGCATGCTGTGCTGACCTGATAAATGACCTGGAGAAACTGAGGAAGCAGGAGGCACATTGGAGAACAGAAAAATCTGGCAATGACGCCAGAATAAAGGTATGAAATGGAATGGACTCGTGGATGTTATTTTAGAATTAACTTCTCCAGACATTTTCACTACTAGTTATTTTCTTTAAATAACAAGTTATATATTCAAACTACCAGTAGGGACTTGCATTAATTTGCATTCCTTCACTTAAGACCCACAGCTTTTTAAAAATTGATGTTGCAAAGCAGGAATCTGACTTCAAATAGTCATCTTAAAATGTAATCATTAAAAAATAAAAGATACTGTGTTTTAAGATAAAACATATATGTAAAAAAATAAGAGCTTAGAAGTACTGTCATTCACAATTTTTTTTTCTCAATGTGTAAGTGACTTGTGTATAATGTGGTTGCAGTAGACTTGGTACTTGCTGTTTTGGAAAAACACTTTAAAATTTTAGCTGCAATTTTGAATAAATTGTGTCCCAGCCTCCAGAGGGCTCCATTCTATGAGAGGCCTTATTATTGCATATCATATATTACAAATTGTTTTCACCATTTATGATAAAATGAAAAAAGGAAATAATTGAGTACATAGTACACAATATTGTATCTTTTATTTCAAGGATACTTTGTCCTGTTTGCTGGTGAATCTTGGCAAGCTCTTTTTAAATTTCTGTGAGAAATAAGCCATAATCATGGTATCAAAGTGTTTGATTGCTACTTATATGGACTTCTGTAAGCAGCTTCTATTTATTTACATAGGCAATGAACACATATAGTGCAGTGCTCTTTTATACTTAGGAAAGTACATGACATGCTGGTGTTTTCATGTATTCATATATTTTGGTACTAACTTACCTAATCAACATCTTGCCCAGAAACATCTTGTTTTCCTGTACTGGCAGTTCAGTGTTTCTGGTGACACTTCCAATTTTTGTACTGATGCAACTGCTATGTAAAGAGCTTCATTCAGGTCTGTAACCGGGGAAGTGAAATTCTTGCAAACTGAGGCTTTTGGAGTGGTTACAGTGAAAGGATTATAGAATTCTCAGGACAACAAATAGTTTACTGATGCTTTGGGAGATAATCTAATGTGCAATAAATTGGTTTAATAATTTTCAAATTGTCAAATGTAGTTCTTGTAATATTGCACATATTATTGAAAACAATTGTTATCCATACCTTCAGCGGAAACAGAGTGATTTTTAATGAATCTATGTTCCTGATTAATAAGGTATGCTGAAGAGTGGAAGGTGGATCACAATCATGTGATGCCAAGGATGGGAATGAGTAGATTTGGTGTTTCAGTATGGGTTCACAAGCAAGTTGAAGTGATCTTTAGAGTATGACAGAGGAAATATTTTGAGGTGCATTTTCCTGAGCCAGCTAGGAATAGCATACATCGGGCCATGCTGTTCACAAACAAGGTGGAACTTATTAAGGAAATAGTCATCAATTACAACCTTACCTATAGCGGCCATGAAATTGGGAAGGTGTCACGGTCCGGAGACATTAGATGTCTCGGTCCGGAGACACAGTTCTTTTAAATATTCCCATGTTGTGAAATTAGAGGCACAAACGAGGCCAAAGTATCAACAGCTAGACTATTTATTAGATAAATAAAGTGGACATAAGAAGGAAGAGGGAGAAAAGAGAGAGAGAGAGAGGGACGAGAGATAGAAGAGGAAAGGAATTATATTACCACACCCCTTACCCCCCCCAAGACAGTTAAAGTCTGTGGAGGAAAGGTGCTGCAGGAGATGTTGGGTTTGTAGAGAAACAGTGGTGAGGCTTTTGCTGGAGAACAGCTGTGGTCCTCTGGGGAGATGTTGGGTTGATACAGGAACGGTGCTGAGGCTCCTCTGGGCAGCCTGGGTCTGTAGAGAAGGGGTGCTGAGGCTTGGTCCTCCGGGCAGCTTCTTTTCTCTGGAGCAGCATCATCCCGGCTTTCTCTTCTCAGCGGCCTGGCCCATCTCCTGTGTTTTCCTTCATCTCCGTTTTTCTCCTCTGTTTCTCTCTCCTGTTTCTCGCTACAAACCAGTAGTTGCTCCAGTCTTTTATACAGTTTTTAGTCCTTAGGTATGTATTCAAATATTGTCCCTCAGGAATTCCAGTGGCAGGAAATAATCCTTAGGTTCTATGTATTGCTGTGTGTTTGGGCAAGATCCTGGCTGGAGAGGGGGGAATCTCTGTCTATCCCGTCTCCATCCAGACAAGGCTCAGGACACAGGTGGAGATTATCTTGCCCTAAAGGTGTGATGGCGGGGTCCTTGGGTCCATTGTTGTAGTCCCATGTTATCACGATGCAATCACAAGCTGATTTGCATCCAGGATTGGTGGACAGGATTCTTTCCACCTTCTTTCCAGTGGCTCTGCTATCACTTTATCTTTGTTGACTCACATAGAGAGAGACATTAGACTCTCACAGAAGGTCAACATCCTGAGAACATGAAGGAAGGAGACTAGCACAGTACAGGTGCTAGCCTGAGAACCTAGGCTGAGAAAACTTTGGTTGTACACTTCATTGAACCAGCTGAACTGCATCCAGGGGTGCTGAGAGAGTTGGCTGATGTTACTGTCAGGCTACCGCTTATCTTTCAGAAGCAGTACTTCATCAGGAGATATCCCTGATGGAAAGGATAAGCCAAGAACAATTCACTGCAACCCCTAGGAAAATCATGAAGAAAGTAATCTTCAGAGTAAATTGATAAAGAAACAATTGCCTAGGAACAATTATGGATTTACCAAGACATGGTTGTCTTCTGTGATGAAATGATTGTGTATTTAGAGAAAGGGAGAGCTCAAATGTGATTATCCTTAACAACATTTTTGATGCTATTTTGTTGTTTTCTTGGGTTATGATGTTAGGATGTTATTTGTATGTTTGAGTTCTAAGAGCTGTGGTTAATGTATTTATACTATCTGTAAGCTGGCAATAAATGGTGTACTATTTCAGGATCTATACTGGGCCTGTCTTGTTTAAAATCCTTTTCGATGATCTGTAAGACGGAAAAATGGGCATGCTTATCAGGTTTAAAGATGGTACCAAACAGGGAAAGTGGACGTGCTTGAGGATTCTGTGGATATCCAGGGGGACCTTGACAGAAACAGGCCAACATAAGCCTTGACTAGGACAGATGATGATTCTTTGCTCTGAAAAGGCAGAGCCCTGTAGACTTACAGATATGGGGGACAATGCTGGGCATTGGCAGGCAGCAAAGTGCATCAGGACTAGCCCTGTAAACTCAGGCAGTGATTATGGCCAGCAACACAGTATAACACAGTATCACACAATATCACAGTATAACTAAGGTTGGAAGAGACCTCAAGGATCATTGAGTCCAACCTATCACCACAGACCTCATGACTAGACCATGGCACTGAGTGCCACGTCCAATCTCCTCTTGAACACCTCCAGGGATGATGACTCAACCACCTCCCTGGGCAGCCCATTCCAATGATGAACGACTCACTCTGTGAAGAACTTTCTCCTCACCGCAAGTCTAAACTTCCCCTGGTGCAGCTTGAGACTGTGTCCCCTTGTTCTGGTGCTGGTTGCCTGGGAGAAGAGACCAACCCCTTCCTGGCTACAACCACCCTTCAGGTAGTTGTAGAGGGCAATGAGATCACCCCTGAGCCTCCTGTTCTCCAGGCTAAACAATCCATCTCCCTCAGCCTCTCCTCATAGGGCTTGTGCTGAAGGCCTCTCACCAGCCTTGTTGCCCTTCTCTGGACACGTTCAAGTGTCTCGATGTCCTTCTTAAACTGAGGGGCCCAGAACTGGACAAAGTACTCAAGGTGCGGCCTAACCAATGCAGAGTCCAGGGCAAAATGACTTCCCTGCTCCTGCTGGCCACACTATTCCTAATGCAGGCCAGGATACCATTGGCCTTCTTGGCCACCTGGGCACACTGCTGGCTCATATTTAGGCAGCTGTTGATCAGCACCCCCAGGTCTCCCTCTGTTTGGGAGCTCTCCAGCCACTCCAACCCCAGCCTGTAGCTCTGCATGGGGTTGCCGTGGCCAAAGTGCAGCACCCGGCACTTGGACTTGTTAAATGCCATTACATTGGATTCTGCCCATCTGTCCAGTCAATCGAGGTCCCTCTGCAGAGCCCTTCCACCCTCTAACTGACTAACATCTGCTCCTAACTTGGTGTCATCTGCAAACTTGCTGATGACTGACTCTACCCCCTCATCCAGATCATCAATGAAGATGTTAAAGAGGGCGGGGCCCAATACTGATCCCTGGAGGATGCCACTGGTGACTGGCCTCCAGCTGGATGTGGCATCATTCACCACCACTCTCTGGGCTCGGCCCTCCATCTAGTTCCTAACCCAGCACAGAATGCTGCAGTCCAAGCCACCAGCTGACAGCTTAGACAGCAATTTACTGTGGGGAACGGTGTCAGAGGCCTTGCTGAAGTCCAGGTAGACCACATTCACAGGCCTCCCCACCTCCACCAGACGGGTCACCTGATCCTAGAAGGAGATCAGGTGGGAGAGGTAGGATCTGCCCTTCCTAAATCCATGTTGGCTGGACGCAAGCCCTTGTCTGTCCCTCAGGTGCGCAGTTATGGCCACCAGGATAATCTGCTCCATCACTTTGCCTGGCACTGAGGTCAGGCTGACTGGCCTGTAGTTTCTGGGTTCCTCCATCCGACCCTTCCTGTGGATGGGTACCACACTGACCAGTTTCCAGTCACCTGGGACCTCACCAGTGAGCCAGGACTGGAGGAAAATGATGGAGAGCAGTTTGGCCAGCTCATCTGCCGGCTCTTTCAGTAGAATAGAATGGAATAGAAGAGAATGGAATGGAATGGAATGGAAGGGAAGGGAAGGGAAGGGAAGGGAAGGGAAGGGAAGGGAAGGGAAGGGAAGGGAAGGGAAGGGAAGAGAAGAGAAGAGAAGAGAAGAGAAGAGAAGAGAAGAGAAGAGAAGAGAAGAGAAGAGAAGAGAAGAGAAGAGAAGAGAAGAGAAGAGAAGAGAAGAGAAGAGAAGAGAAGAGAAGAGAAGAGAAGAGACGAGACGAGACGAGACCAGGTTGGAAGAGGCCCCATCAAGTCTCCTCCTGAACACCTTCAATGACGGCGACTCCACCACCTCCCCGGGCAGCTCATTCCATAGCGCAATCACTCTCTCTGTATAGAATTTCTTCCTAACATCCAACCTGAACCTCCCCTGGTGCAGCCTGAGACTGTGTCCTCTTGTTCTGGTACTGGGTGCCTGGGAGAAGAGACCATCATCCGCCAGGCTACAACCTCCATTCAGGTAGTTGTAGAGAGTGATAAGGTCACCCCTGAGTCTCCTCTTCTCCAGGCTGAGCAACCCCAGCTCCCTCAGTCTTTCCTCATAGGGCTTGTGTTCCAAACCCCTCACTAACTTTGTTGCCCTTCTCTGGACTCGTTCCAGCAAGTCAAAATCCTTCCTAAACTGAGGGGCCCAGAACTGGGCACAGTACTTGAGGTGTGGCCTAACCAGTGCAGTATACAGGGGCAGAATGACCTCCCTGCTCCTGCTGGCCACACTGTTCCTGATGCAGGCCAGGATGCCATTGGCCCTCTTGGCTGCCTGGGCACACTGCAGGCTCATGTTCAGCCTACCATCGACCAGTACCCCCACGTCCCTCTCTGCCTGGCTGCTCTCCAGCCACTCTGACCCCAGCCTGTAGCACTGTATGGTGTTGTTGTGGCCAATGTGCAGAACCCAGCACTTGGATGTGTTAAATCTCATGCCGTTGGATTCTGCCCATTTGTCCAGCCTGTCGAGGTCCCTCTGCAGAGCCTCTCTACCCTCCAGCAGATCAACTCTTGCCCCCAGCTTGGTGTCATCAGCAAATTTACTGATGATGGACTCAACGCCCTCATCCAGATCATCAATAAAGATGTTAAAGAGTACAGGGCCCAGCACTGATCCTTGGGGCACACCACTAGTGACTGGCCGCCAGCAGGATGTGGCACCATTCACCACCACTCTCTGGGTTCGGCCATCCAGCCAGTTCCTAACCCATCGCAGTGTGCTCCCATCCAAGCCATGGGCTGACAGCTTGGCCAGCAGTTTGCTATGGGGGATGGTGTCAAAAGCCTTGCTGAGGTCCAGGTAGACTACATCAACAGGCCTCTCCACATCCACCAGGCGGGTCACCTAATCATAGAAGGAGATCAGGTTGGTCAGGCAGGACCTGCCCTTCCTATCATCCAACACCACCCAACCAACTAAACTATGCAACCAAGCACCCTGTCAAGTCTCCTCCTGAACACCTCCAGCGATGGCGACTCCACCACCACCCCAGGCAGCCCATTCCAATGGGCAATCACTCTCTCTGTGTAAAACTTCCTCCTGACCTCCAGCCTTAACCTCCCCTGGTGCACCTGGAGACTGTGTCCTCTTGTTCTGGTACTGGGATGGATCCCATCCGGTCCCATGGACTTGTGAGTGTCCAAGTGGCTCAGCAGGTCCCGAACTAATTCCCCATGGATTTCCAGGGCATTACACTGCTCCCTGACCCCATCACCCAGCTCAGAAGGCCACTCGTCCTGAACTCCTGCCTTGCTGTTAAAAATTGAGGCAAAGAAGGTGTTCAGGACCTCAGCCTTTTCCTCGTCTTCAATCACAGTGTTCCCCTCCAGGTCCAATAAGGAGTGCAGGTTCTTCCTGCCCTTCTTTTTAGTGTTAATGTATTTGTAAAAATGCTTTTCATTGTCTTTCACAGAGGTGGCCAGCTTCAGTTCCAACTGGGCCTTTGCCTCTCTAATTTTATTCCTACATAATCTAACAACTTCCTTGAACATACCTCGAGAAGCCTTCCCCTCCTTCCAAAGGTGATACAGCCTCTTTTTTCCCTTAAATCCTCCAGGAGCTGTTTGCTCCTCCAGGCCAGTCGCCTTCCCCGCCAGCTCATCTTTCAGGACATTGGAACTGCAAGTTCCAATGCCTGCAAGATCTCTTCTCTGAAGTAGGTGCAGCCAGCCTGGACCCCTTTGTTCATCAGGGATGGTACCCAGCGAACTTTACAAATAAGTTTCTCAAAGAAGCTGAAGTTTGCCCTCCGGAAGTCCTAGGTGAAGGTTCTGTTGGTGCTCCTCCCTATCTCCCTGCATATTGAAAACTTCACTATCTCGTGGTCACTGCACCCTAGGCAGCCTCCCACGATCACATCTCCCACCAGCCCTTCCCTATTGGAGAACAGCAGGTCAAGCAGAGCCTGACCCCTGGTAGGCCCACTTAACAGCTGCATCAGGAAGCAGTCCTCCATTCACTCCAGTAGTCTTCTGGGCTGCCTCCTCTCTGCTGAGTTAATTTCCCAGCAGATACCTGGCAGGTTGAAGTCGCCGACAAGGACAAGATCTGACGATCTTGAGATAGCCTCTAGTTGCTTACAGAATAATTCGTCAGCCTCCTCATCCTGGTTGGGTGGTCTATAACAGACTTCAACCAGGATGTCAGATTTGTTAGGCTGCCCTCGGATTTTAACCCACAGGCTCTCTCTCAATCCCTTAATTTTCCACCTCAAGTTCTGTGGCAGAGAGTGACTCCCTAATATACCAAGCGAACCCTCCTCCTCTTCTCCCTCGCCTGTCTCTCCTAAAGAGCCTGTAACCCCCCAGTGCAGCACTCCAATCGTGTGTGTTATCCCACCATGTTTCTGAGATGGTGACTACATCATAATCACCCTGGTGGACCAGGACTTCCAGCTCCTCTTGCTTATTGCCCATGCTGCATGCATTGGTGTACATGCACTTCAGCTGGGCTCCTGACTTTTCAATTGACCCTGATTTGTGCCCTACTCTTTCCTCTGCAGAGGGACTGATTTCCTCATCCACCCCCTTCCAACCTAGTTTAAAGCCCTCCTAATGAGCCCTGCCAACTCTAGTGCTAGGACTCTCTTACCCTTTCTAGATAAATGCACCCCATCAGGACCCAGCAGATTGGGTGCAGTAAAAGTTGTCCCATGATCAAAGAAACCAAAGTTCCACTGCTGGCACCATCCCCTGAGCCAATTGTTGATGGTGTGGGTTCTCCCGTTCTTCTCAGTGTACACCCCTGCCACTGAGGGAACTGAGCAGAACACCACTTGAGCTTCTGCCCTATCAATTGTCCAAGGGCCTTGAACTCCTTCTTAATCACCCTAGAGTGACATGGGCAGGTCATTGTCTCAAAACCCAGGGAAGGAATCAACACCCTCTCCTGAATTATCTGGATACTGCACCCATTTTTTTGTAAACTGGCTGAATGTGAGACAATGTGGCTGGAGGCCTTGCCTTGTGAAGAGCGTCTATGGGACTGGCTGGTTCTGATCGGAGGAGGAATAACTTGGTCAGGGGCCATTGAACAGCATCTTCCTCACCAACAGGAGGGGATAGAGGAAACAGGATGGAGGAAAGACAGACTCTTCACAGCTTTGCATTCTGGAATGGTGGGAGCTAGCACAAGCTGGAACAGGAAAAGTTTGCTCACTAGTGTAGGAGAAGCCTCTTCCCCAGGAGGACAGACAAGGAGAGGAGCTGGGACCTGTGGAGGTTGAGCTATTTCTATTGGAGTTTTCAATCTTTAATTTTGAACCCGTGGCTGAACCTGATTTATTTAAGGGTTGTGAATGGAGACGTCCTCAGGTTCCTGTGAGCCTGCATATGTCCATGAATCTGGTGACCTACATTCTGTCCTTTACTTCCTTGTTTGCTTTTTAATTAGTTTTTTTCTTTTCCCCTCTTGGTCTTCTGTGATGTTAGGCCAGTAAGTATACACCTTTGCTAGTGGATGGAGTTAGGTGAAGTTTATTATCTCACAAGATTATTGTGGAGCATGGAAAACGTACTAGAAATGCTGTCTGCATGAGGGAAATGTTCCGCTAAGATGTAGTAATGTATTGTCTGTTACTAACACTTAATAAAATAATTTTGTAAAACCACATGAAGTAATTTTTGTAATACATCACTGTTTCTTCTCATATTCTTCCTGTAAATATTTGCCTGAAAATTTAAGTTTCAGTTTGAATTTGTTTCATCCTGTTTCTGATATTCCCCATTTGTATCGCTCAATACTAGAGAATAAATATTGGATGCCAGGTAGGCTGTTAATGAGATGATTATAAATAGAATACAGTAGAATAGAATAGAACAGAATTAACCAGGTTGGAAGTGACCTTTGAGATCTTTGAGTCCAACCTATCATCCAACACTATCCAATCAACTAAACCATGGCACCAAGCACCCCATCAAGTCTCTTCCTAAACACCACCAGTGATGGTGACTCCACCACCACCCTGGGCAGCCCATTCCAATGGGCAGTTACTCTTTCTATGAAGAACTTCTTCCTAACATCCAGCCTACACCTCTCCTGGTGCAGCTTGAGACTGTGTCCTCTTGTTCTGGTGCTGGCTGCCTGAGAGAAGAGACCAGCCCCCACCTGTCTACAACCTCCCTTCAGGTAGTTGTAGACAGCAAGAAGGTTTGCCCTGAGCCTCCTCTTCTCCAGGCTAAGCAACCCCAGCTCCCTCAGCCTCTCCTCATAGGCCTTGTGCTCCAAACCCATTATCAGCTTTGTTGCCCTTTTCTGGACATGTTCCAGCAACTCAAGTTCTTTCCTAAACTGAGGGGCCCAGAACTGGACACATTACTCAAGGTGTGGCCTAACTAGTTCTGAGTACAGTGGCAGAATAAAGAATAATAATTTCCTTATCCACAGAACCCAAATACAATCTTGTCACACTACATGATACCGGGCTGCAGACAATATTCTAATATATACACCCGAAAATAACATATCCCTGAAATTATTTCAAAGTAATTTGTGTGCAAATTCAATGATGGAATTTTATTGTTCTCAAGTGATAGTAAAAATGGTTATAGATAAAAGTATTTGGAATCAGAATTATAGAGTTGTTAAGAGTCGGAAGTGACCTCAAGGATCATCTAGTTCCAACGCCCTGCTATGGGCCGAGACCCCTCACACTAGATCAGGTTGCCCAGAGCCACATCAAGCCTGGCCTTAAAAACTTCCAGGGAGGAGGCTTCCATCATTTCCCTTGGCAACCTGTTCCAGTGTCTCACCACCCTCATGGTGAAGAATTTTTTCCTAACATCCAATCTGAATCTACCCATTTCTATTTTTGCTCCATTCCCCCGTGTCCTATCAGTACCTGACACCATATAAAGTGCCTCACCATCTTTCTTGTAGGCCCCCTTCAGGTATTGCAAGGCCACAAGAAGGTCACCTCAGAGCCTTCTCTTCTGCAGACTGAATAGTCCCAACTCTCTCAGTCTGTCCTCACAGGAGAGGGGTTCCAGCCCTTCTCTGGACACCTTCCAGCACGTCCAGATCCTTCCTGTAACAGGGGCTCCTGAACTGGATGCAGTACTCCAGGTGGGGTCTTACCAGAGCAGAGTAGAGGGGGACAATCACCTCCCTCAACCTGCTGGCTACACTCCTGTGACAGTTTAGGCTGTGCCTTTAAGAAAAGGATAGCTGCAGAATTCTCTAGTTGAATGTTTAGGTGTAAAAAGGAAAACAAAGATTAATTCTAAACTAATTCCATTGGTCAGATGTGAGATGTCTCTCACATTATTTTCTCTCACTGACTCCAGCTTCAGTTTATTCTGACTTTTTGTTTCTTGGCCAGAGAGCATGCAACTGACTCTGGACTGAAACTGATAAGAGAAACTAACTTTCTTAACAACTGCTTTGAGCTAACAAATTTCCCTTAATATCCTTTTCTCTCTCTTTCTCCTTTTTTGCCTAATTAACTACTAGGGGAAAGGGCAGGAGGGGGAGAGAGGTTTGGGGGGAACCCGAGGTGGGATCCTCCTGCAAGGCGGATTTTGGTGTTTGTGTTCTTTCCTGTAAATTCTTGTATAATATTGCAAATGTTGTATGCTTTGTATATATTCATTGCATTTCATTATTGCTTGTAAAATACAGCTTTCCATCTGCTTCTCCGT
Source organism: Melanerpes aurifrons (assembly GCA_011125475.1). Taxonomy (NCBI): domain Eukaryota; kingdom Metazoa; phylum Chordata; class Aves; order Piciformes; family Picidae; genus Melanerpes; species Melanerpes aurifrons. Next base: position 3,400,364 of record WWNC01000082.1, on the reverse strand, counting down.
CTGAGTTTAGCTGTGCTTTATGTGGTGCGGGTGGATTAAACCATCTCACCACTACAAGAGTGCACTACCACTGCAGTCTTGATGCAGCCCAGGATGTGATTTGCTTTCTGGGCTGCAAATGCACATAGGAAGTATCATACCTTTTACTGCTCTGTATTTTTGTCAAAAATCTGTTTTATTACTCATTATATATAACTGAATTGTTAGGTGTTTTGACTTAACCGTGTTTAAAATAGCACTTACTTTGCCTTAATATGCTTTAAATGCTTGCATTCTAAAGTCTGTATGACCAATTGAAATTAGCTTTAATTTTAAAATCAGGAGATTTCTTGTTTAACTTAACTTTGGTCTGCATTTATGCAATGTATTAACTAAAAGGCAACATAATAAAGTCTATGTGACATTAAAAATTGGGGATACTCAAAACCAAGAGTTTAAAAAGCTTTGCACAGTCTTAGACTTCTGGCTTAGGTATGAAAGCTCAGCTGAATGCCTTGATTTATTATATTTCAGTATATAAGTTCTGTGCGTAACCAGTCCCTCCTTGCCCCAGTCTTCATGTTTTATTCCTTAAGTAATGGTTCCATGAAAAGTCAAGTTTTCAAAATTGATGCAAAAGATTGAACTGTTTAATTTGTTAATAGAAATAAAAATCTGAGGTTGCTTCTCTCACAAATGGGACAAAGTAGTCAAAGGTACTTTTAAATACCATTTCTAAATTCTAAAGTTGCATTTATGACAAATTCATTTGTTACCTATTCTTTGCTGCAATGGATGATGCGAAAAATAGCAAATGAGATTTATTCACAGAAAATAGGAACTTCTACCATTTTTATTAACATATACAATAACTTTTAGCTGCTGTGGAGGAAAAAAAAAAAGCAGAAATCTAAGATTATTTGGTTGCAGATTATAAATACCTTATTACACTCAAGCATTTTCATATGTTGATAGAATGAACTGTCTCTTATCATTCTGAAATCTCTTGTTATCTGAGAAAAAAAATATTTGCTACCTAGCCTTTGGGCTTCAGTGATGATTCATGAGTCAGGTACAGCAGGTATGTAGCTGAAATTTATTATGAAGCTAAAACTTTTCCTACCTCTTTGATTCACAAATTTTCCCATTTTTTCACATTAATGCTACTGTTATTAATAGGACATAATAATTCTTGTCAAATTCAGTGAATTGGATTGTAACATACTTGTGATATGTATCTAAAAGATTTTTGTTCTATTTTAAAGAGAGACAATTACTCACTTCTCAGTTGTAAAAATATTTTGGTACCTTCAGTATTTGAGATACTTTTACTGAAGGGGAAAAAATATGCATTTCTTTCTTTAATGGAAATGGAATAAATGGAAGATGAACTAAACGTTGTTGGCAGTGAATTAGGGGGTGTTTATTAAAAATTATTAATAAATTCAGGAATATTTGCCTGAGAGCAAGTGATTTTATTTGTAAGTAGCTTAATACCAAAGCAGGTCTAAGGCCATTGCTGCTTTCTGAAACATATTTGTAGATATTTGTCTTGGTCCAGAGAGGGAAAGAGACTCAGTTCTTTGTTATTTGTCTCTGTGTTATGACATGAGAGGCACAAACGAGGCCAAAATATCAACAGCTAGACTATTTATTAAAAAATAAAAAGTGGATGGATCAGAAGGGGAGAGAGAGAAAATACAGAGTGTGAGAGAGAGAACAGGGAAAGAGAAGAGGAAAGGAATTATTTTACCACACCCCTCACCCTCCAAGACAGTTTGAGTCTATGGAGGAAAGATGCTGCAGGAGATGTTGGGTCTGTAGAGGAAGGGTGCTGCAGTTTTGACTGTAGAAGAGATGTCCTCTGGGCAGCCTCTTCAGCTCCATGAGTTGCAGCAGGCGGAACTTAGGACACAGAGAGGGGGTTCCTCTTGGTCTTCTTCTTTCTGGCTCCATGGTGATGTCTTTGTCATTTTTTCTCTCCTGGTATTCTCTCCATTTTTCTTCAGAGCGGCATTCCTCTGGGCTTTTCCTTCTCTCATGTTTTCCTTCTTAGTGGCATTGTCCTTCTCCTGTGTTTTTCTTCTGTGTTTTCCTTCTACTGAGCCAGTAGTTGCTCAAGTCTTTTATACAGTTTTCAGTCCTTAGGTATGTGTCCAAGTATTGCCCCCGAGGAAATCAGGGGCCAGGTGATGAATCCATTGTCTCACCATCCTCCCTTTCTGGGATACCTGATAGGTGGAGATGATCTTGTCTTACGCATATTTGCCAATCAAAGAGTGGCCTGGGTCCATTGTTGCCAGGCCAGCTGTGGTCCAGTGAGCAATCATTATCTTTGCACCTTCCCAAGAGTCATTCCAGTGGCTCTTCCCAATACACATCAGCTCTTGTCTGGGCAAGCAGCAAAGGTGATTTTATCTTTGTTGAGTTGTATCAGAAGAGACAAGATTTTAGTCTCTCGCAATATTGCTGTAATTTCTATTTTCATTCTTGCCTCACAACACTCTGGGAAAATAGCTGTACAAAGCATCTTAAGGATTGAAGTAAGAAGCTAAGCCTCCAGAGGATTCCTGTAAGGTCACTGTGTAGAGACTGAAGTCCTGCTTGAGTGAACAGCCTTGCTGCTATATTTCCCAGATACACCATGAGAATTTGTGACTAACCTCTACAGTAAAGCTTAATATAAAAGGCAAACTACTGTTTATTTACATTGTTTTCAGTGAGCATTTCCAACAGTTTTCTTGTATGATATTTCCTCTCTGAAAAAAAAATTCCAGCATTGAATTAGAAGTGCAATATCAAGGCAGATTTAACAAGCAGTCTCGAAAATGAAACTATATCCAAGATTCTTAGTTTGTTTGTGCAATATTGTGTTTGGGTTTTTTTTCTGTTTGTTTTTTTGAGAACTTAGAGGAGTGAATTTATAGCTGGTTTTCTTTAGGAGTTGTGGGTTTTTCTGTTTGATTTCCACATAAAAAGTTTGATCAGTTCAGTAGTTAAACAGTATGCTATAGCTTTGCAGAGATTTGATTCAGGATTCTCCTGACACATGCAGAAAATGAATTAAGAAAAAATTCCCACACTAAGGAGAAGGTAGTCACCTAAAATTTCAAATATATGCTTTTTCTGGTATTTCACATTTTCATACATTCCCACATGCACATAATACCTATGTATATTTGCTTAGACCACAATAAACATATGCATGTATGTATGTGCACCTCCATTTGACTGTATACATAGATAGCACACATAGTAGATTTCAAGTTTTTCATATACATTATCTTTAATACATTTTGAATGATTTCTTTGCAGAATTTGGAAGCAGATTTAGCAGAAGCAAGAGTACAAATGAAAGAGTTACACAGTATATGCAGTAGCTTATCATCTCAAGTGGCAGTGAAACAGGAAGAACTCTCCCAAATGAGTTGTGATGTGATCAAAGCTAAGTAAGTATTTCATTCTTTCATTACCTTTCAAATCTTAGTCTTCTTGAAAACACTATTCTTCCACTTACAAAGCAGTGACTTGCATTAGAGGTGTTTTTGTGCAACAGTGTATTTTCATACCATTCTGTTCTGCAAGATGTAAAGCTTTTGGAAATGTTTGAGTAGACAGTGTAGAGAATCTCAGGCATTGGAACAGGCTGCCCAGGGAAGTGATGGAGTCACTGTCCCTGGAGGCATTAAAAAAACACATGTAGACATGGAACTTAGGACATGGCTTAATGGGCAGGGTGATGTTAGGTTGACAGTTGGACTTGATGATCTTAGTGGTCTTTTCCAAATGAAATTATTCTATGATTCTGTATTCTGAATCATAGTTTATCATTCTCAGGTTTTGAGTAGGGATAGACTTTCAAAATTACATTTTTGCAATTAGCATTTGGTCAGAGAACTACCTGTCTCCACTGAAAGTAACAGTGACATAAACAGTTAGTTGGAAAGGCTGAGTGCCCTGAGCTTGGAAAAGCAATAAGACTAACTTTTTAATTAGAGTTAAATCTGATGAGCCAGTGGAAGTCTACACAAGTCTGTGCAAAAGATTTAAACTGCAGTAATTTAAGCTTTATCTTGAGTCTCACACACCTTTTCTTTAAGCTGTATCTGTAAGATTAATGCTGCATTGAGTCATGGGAAAGAAATGAAGAATGGAATGAATTAGATGAATTGACTAGACTACTGAATTTCTCTAAATGAAGATGATGGCACAAGATAATTGGTTACTTCAAGTGCATTCTCAGGAAGTTGTCCAGTTTTCACTTCTTTACGTGAGGCGCACAGAGTCACAGTTATGTATGACTTGCATGATAGCTTGCATGGAAAAGTCAATTGATCTGTCACGAGCCCATTGGTAGGTTGTGTCTCTGCATTGATGCCCTGATGCATTGTGGGCCCACAGAATTAAAAAGAACTCACCTTAGTGTCTCCAGTCAAGATCAAGATCAGAGTTTATATCTACTTGAGAAATTCTTGCAGCGAAATCTGCTTGATGGTTGTGTTGATGTTCCTCAGTAGCTTTGCTCTTGGGAATGTTAGCATCAATGTGTCTCATCTTCACTGGAATTCTCTTGATTCGATCAGCAATGTCTTGCCACAGATTGGCAGCTCAAATAGGCTTTCTTTTTTTCTGCCAACCATTCTTTTTCCAGTCCTTTAGCCAACCCCACAAAGCATTGGCTACAATCCATGAATCAGTGTAGAGATAAAGCACTGGTCATCTCTCATGTTCAGCTACATCAAGAGCTAGCTGGATAGCTTGTACCTCTGGAAATTGTCTGGATTCACCTTCTCCATCTTTTGCCTCTGCAACTCGGCATGTTGGACTCCACACTGCAGACTTCTATCTCTGCTTGCTTCCAGCACGACAACAGGAACCATCTGTGAACAAAGAATATTTCATCATCAGAAAGGTCATTGTAAGGAGGAGCTTCCTTAGCATGAGTTACCCTATCCTCTGAAGGTTTAGTACAGTTGGTGCCTTCAGGCCGACTTGTGATCACTTCCACCAGACCAGGTCTTTCAAGATTTCCCATTCAAGCTCTCTCTGTGGTCAGAGCCATTCACTTAGACCATGTGGCATGATGTGGTGAAGAACCTTCACCTTTGTACATCCAATTCAAAACTGGCAATCTAGGAGCTCGAAGAAGTTGTGGCTTAGTTCCAGTTACTTCAGAAGCAGCTTTAACTCCTTCATAGGCAGCTAGAATCTCTTTCTCTGTTGGAGTATAATTTGCCTCTGAACCTCTGTAGCCACAACTCCAGCATCCAAGTGGAAATCCGCTTGTCTCACCTAGAGCTCTTTGCCATAAGCACCAGCTTGGACCATTGTCAATTGCAGCCCTGTACAGAATGTTCTTTATGTCTGAACCTGTTCAAAAAGGTCCCAGATCCATGGCATGGATTACTTCTCACTTTATGTGGTCAAGGGCTGCTTGTTGTTCATGACTCCACTGGAAACCATTTCTCTTTCAAGTCACATCATAAAGGGGTTTCACAATCTGACTGTATCCAGAATGTGCAGTCTCCAAAATCCCACTGTACCTAAGAAATGTAGAGTTTCCTTCTCACTGATGGCATTTGCCATGGCAGAGACTTTATCATATCCATTGGAATGTGACAGCAACCATCCTGCCACTGCACTCCTGGAAACTGGATCTCTCTGGCAGGTGTTTGCACCTTGTCTTGCTTAATGGCAAAACCTGCTTTCAAAAGAATGTTAATTGTTCTGTTACTTTTCTCAAAGACTTCTTCGGCAGTTTTACCCCAGATGATGATGATGTCATTGATGAACTGAATGTGTTCTGGAGCTCCACCTTTCTCTGGAGCATCGTGGATCACTGCATGACAAGTGGTTGAACTGTGAATCCACCCCTGGGGCAAACGATTAAAGGTGTACTGTATGCCCCTCTGGGTAAAGGCAAACTGAGGCCTGCATTTCTCTCCTTTCCTTTGCAATGGGAATAGAGAGGAAAGCATTAGCAATGTCTGTGGTAGCATACCATTTGGCCTCCTTGGATTCCAGCTCATATGGAGTTCCAGCATGTCCAGTACAGCTGCACTCATCAGTGGAGTTACTTCATTCAGGGCATGGAAGTTAACTGTCAGACACCATCGTCCATCCTTAGATTCTGAGCTGCGAGGCAACAGCCTATTTGCTAGTTGCAACCCAGTGAGCGGGGCATGAGAGGTGGAGGGGTGGTGGTCAGACAGCTGGGAGCACCAGGCTGTTGGTGCAGGCAAGCTAACAGGTACAGGGAGTGCAAACTGTGACTGAGTGTGCCCACGGGGCTCCTTTTGAATTATCTCAGTTAGAACCCAGTGAGTTGGTTGTGAGGTATCCCAGGGGCTCCTTTTGAATTAAATCAGTAATTGGCACAAGCAGGGTGTGTGGGCAGGACACAAGGTGCTTCAGTATTACTGCAGGCATAATGGTGGCTACTGAAAGAAGGAAGACTACTGTCTGCACCTACCAACATGGATATTGGCATCAAGGCCACAGGCTGTGAGGAATGCCACAGCCTTTTACAGGCAACAGGTGGCAACACTAACTATGAGTGTGTGAGGTGTGAGCAGGTTTTTGACCTGCTTAGCTGGTTGGCACATTTCCAGGATGAAGTGATGGAGCTCAGGGAAGAGTTGAGTAGGTTAAGAAGCATAAGGGAGAATGAGAAGGAAATGGGTAACTTTCACAAACTGATCTTTACAGGTAAGAACAGTTGTCTAATAGCCAACTTCAACTTTCCTCCATCAGTTTCCACAGTTGCTCTTCCAAAAGGCCATTTTAACCCTTTGGGTCATTGAAATGCCTTTTTCTGAGAAAGACAATTCCTAAAATACAAGGTGCATCAGATCCTGTCACAACAGTATGTTTCTTCCACAATTTTCCAGTTAAACTTATGTCAACTTGTATCTTAGTCAGCTCTTGAGATCTACCAGTGACTTCCAGAATAGTTATAGGCTCTGACCGTCGATAATTTGATGGCATTATGGTACACTGAGCTCCTGTGTCAACCAAGGCCCTGTACTTCTGAAATTTTGAAGTGCCACGCCAGTGAATGTATACATCCCAGTAGATTATGTTATCTCCATTATCCCTTTCCTCCCCCTGGCGGGAGGCAGGGCACCCCTAATTATGGGGATTACATCCACATGTACAATTGACACCGTGCCTAGTGTTAGCGTCAGAATCACTTTGGGAGCTATTAGAGTTTTCTGGGAAACTGAGGAAGTGACAGCCACCCTTCTGGTATTATTACCTCGAGCTCTGCCACTCTACAGCTCCTGTAATCTCCTGAAGAGAGCACAAGTTGATTGACTATCCCACCTATTCATGTTTTCGCCAAACTAATCATGCAGAGTTATCCAAATACTCCCATGTGATTCTTGTATCCAGCTGGAAAAAGAAGAATTGGAATCATCCCCTTTCACCAGTTTGGATATGGAGGTTTTAAGTTCCTCCTTCAGCTCTTTCATGCAGTTCTTTATCTCACCAGAAGGAGTTTCAATGGCTGAGACCAAGGAAACAAGTGTGAGACTGTCATCCAGTTGCCTCATTTGGTCAGTGAAATGGCCAACAGTAGGAGGCATTCCACCATAATTTCTTGCCATAATTCTGCTTGTCAGAATAGTAGCATAATTAGGAGGAGCAAGTTTGATGAGTTTCTTGGCAAGACCTGTTCCCACAGGAATTTTATCAGGATTCAGGGCACCATGACTTCCATAATGTACTTTTCTCACAGCAATCTCTCTCAAACACTTGATTCCCTCATCTGTTGTGTTCCATCTCTGAGAGTTACATGGAAGGTCATCCCTGTATGGGTATCTCATTAAGACAGCCAATAGGAGGCATATGCATAGAGAAACTTTACCCAGGCAAATGGCTAAATACTTACCTATTCTGGTATCTTTTGAGAGTGTTCCAAGCTGAGCTGCTGACTTATCACCTACCACTAAAGCAGGAGGACCTGTGTCAAAACATCTTCCTAACTAGCTCAGTATTGGCTCAGTGTCTCCTGTAATGTAATCTTTTCTTACATGCCTAATTTCCTGCCTGGGTGCAGTTGCTGACTGTATGTCATCATTATCATCATCATCATCCTCATCTTCCTCATCCTGCTGTCTTCCTGTTGAAAGCCTTTGTACAGTTTCCTTAAGTTGAGAAGCACCTCTCTGGGTTCCTGATCTACTAGGACTCATACCCTGTCCTGCATCTTCCTCATCCATTGGTGGCTTCACTAAGTTAACTAGACCTTTAAGACAGACTTTCTCTCCCTTGTCAAAATCACCCTGAGCAATATTCTTGGTTCGACTTCTGGTCTTTACTTGAGAAGTCCCCTTTGTTTTATGTGGAGAGCGTGGACCTGGATCAGAAGGATCCTTGTCATCAGGCTTCTTGTCCAAAGTAGCAACCAATTTTACTGGTGCTGCTTGAAGATTCACAGCAGGACTGGCAGAAGCAGAACGGGCTTGCACAAAACAGCATCACCTTGCACTCTTTGAGACCCTACTACCATCATTGCTGGACTTATTTCTGTTCGTGCTGCAGTGGGAGGAATTCTCTCTGCCTTGCTAATGGCCACTGACTGTGAAAATATTGCTACCACCATTACAGGTGCTGGTGTGGGATCTGCTGCCTCCAGCACAGCCACTGCTGCTTGAGCAGGGCCAGTTCTGCCATGGAGCTTGCTATGGTTCCCATTAACTCCTACCTGCCTACTACTGCCTCTTTTTGTGTCTTCTTCAGCACTAGAAATCTCTGCATTAGAGCCACATTTCTTACGTCTTCTCTGCCTTGAGATAGAGCAATTAGCTGCATGGTTCTCTCAGTACAATGCTAATAACAGATCTATTATTAACACCACTAATAGCAAATGTAGGCATAATGAACAAACCATTTTAAGATTCAAACCATTAAAATAATTCTCAGATACAGGAACACTAAATTCAACAAACTCAGGAGGGACACTCACAGTTGAATTGCTGTATCTCCCCAAACCAACAAATCCAAGGCAGTAATCACCAAACCTCTTTAACTTGTATTTAAACCAAAGAAACAGCTTATATACTATGTACTTGATAACTTGAGCAATTAGTCCAGAAACAAACCATTTCTAAAATATCGCAGCTAGTACAGAATACACCAAATGCCACAAAACCCAAAACAACTTCATTTTTGCTTCCTTCATCTGAGGAGGAATTAATCAAACAATTGCCCCACATTGGGCGCCAATAAATTTTGTAATATGGTGGGTTGGAATTCCCCTCCCCCCCCCAACATTAACTTAGCCAGACCAGATCAGCTGGAAGCAAATGAAAGCTGTATTTACAGGCAAAACTACAATTTATGATGATATGCAATGAATATGTACAAAATATGCAGTATTTGCAGTATTTACAGATATTGACAATTAACAAACAGCTCAAACATCCCCCCTCGTCAAAAGACCAGGGGAAGCTACCAGCTTCTCCTTTTCTGCTTCGCCTACCCTCCTGTCCAAACAGGAGAAAGGAATAGAGAAAATTGCTGTTAGACTTAACCAAAACAATGCAGCCAAGGTCAAGCAGAAGCAAGTTAGTATCTACTACCTGTAGTATCTGCATTGTATCTACAAGTCCCACCTGTTGGAAAAGAGCCACTGTGTCTTAAAGGGGACTGCACCCTCAAGGGTAAGATTGCCCAATAGGGGAGGGGACTAGCCTGAATCTCAGCAAGTCCAAACGTCTGCCACAGCTATGAGCAGCAGGCTGACGAGCCACAATCCTTCATGTGCCAGCTTGCAAAAGCAGGAACAGCATCCAACTGCACCCTGCTTTGACCCCACTGGTCGTGGGAGAAGAAGAGCAGCCTGCCCGTGCTTGCCCTGCAGCCCTGTATGTGCCATGGAAATCCAGAGCGCTGTCCATCCCCATGATTCAGAGCCGGGACTACCTGTGAGTGTCCTGTACAAAGGACTGCCTGTAACCTTAGAAATGGCAAAGTAATCCCCGCCGAGAAGGATTGGCCACTTGCTCATTTTGAGCTAAGCCAGGGGAAAAGCCACTCCACACCGCTGCCCCCCTCCCTCCCCACGCAGCTCCAGGAGGGACAGCCACACCGAGAAAGCCACCTGAGCCCTGCCAAAAGGAACCTGCTGACTAGAATAACTTTACTTCTCAGCCCCGCCCTGGCCCTGAAGCTGTGGGAGGAGAAGGCTGACCCCACCGCTGCTGTCTGGAGAAACAGCCCTGGGAGTTGTGCCATCCTTCAAAGCCCTGAGACTCCAGCAGGAACCAGTCCCCAACAGCCATACCCCATCCAGGCCTCCTCTTTCCCAGAATGAGCCAGGTTGGCAGCCAGCCTGTGTAACAGTTGCTTAGCAATTAGCTCAACTACAAACAAAAGTATATCTTTCCAAAGTGGGTTCAAATTGTTGTATGGTACCAGTTTATGGGATATATCCACAATCATGCACTAGAATCTCCATATAAATAATGATAAATGGTTATTAATAGATTTTGAATATTAATGACAAATTAATTTTCCCATTTTGAATTTTCATATCATAAATTAATAACCTCCCTTAATGCCACACTTCAAACAACCCCACAGTGATCTCTAATTTATCTTGTTTATTCCCTGTCCAGCATACATTGGTGTACAGGCATTTCAGAGACGGAGCTAAGCACATAGGGCTCAACCTAGGTGGGTGGAAGGCCTTCTGATTCTCATACAGACAGGTAGCTGAGGCACTTTTGTTGTTGCTCTGATTGGCCAGGTTTATTCCCCGGCTCAGCGTAATGGCTTGAGCATTGCCTTTTTGGCCCCCACCTGCTAAGTTCTTCACTGTAAAGCTCTCTTACCTAAGTTGGCCAGCTTGTTGCCAAAGATCTCCTTGCCCCTACTAGGCAGATGGATTCCATCCCTCCCTGGAAAGTTATGGTCAGAAAACAACTTCCCACTGTTGCAAAAACCATACCCTTCATAACCGCACCAGTCATGGAGCCAGAGGTCAATATGCTTTATACATCTGTTTCTGGATGCTCTCATACCCACAGCTGGTAAAAAGGAGGAAAAGATAACTTGAGCCCCAAAATTTTTCACTTGTTACTGTAGAGCACTGTAGGCTTTCTTGTTTCTGCCCATGTTACATGAAAGTGTAACAAGAGATAGTAATCCTTTCTTTTAACAAGTTGGAACACCCACTTAACAATATGAATCTTAGGTCCTGTTGGGCTGGCAGATGGACATCTCAGTTGCTTTTAACAGAGAGGAAGGAAACTGTCTGTCTTCATCTGGTTTTTGGGGTTTTTTTTTTCATATATGGTAAAGGTGTATCCAGAAAAACACTCCTTCTGACACCTTTATAGCACTGCTTGAAATTTTTACAGCATATGGTAAAATCAGTAGAATAAGAAAGTTCCTTTGCATTTATGCAAACTGGTCTCATGCTCTCTTTTACCATTCCAGAAGACTTTTTGCTCAATCTTCATATCTGTCAGTTTGCTAGGAAGAATTTTTTTCAGTTTAATAGAAGCTCTTATTTGTAGATGCTAAGACAACTGTTTTCATTAAAGGACCAGTCCTCTTCAGGAAATTAGCAGGGACCAAAATTTTGAAGAAATACTCCAGGCCAATTGATTCTGTAGATTAAGAGGGGTTTCTAAGTATTCCACCCAGTGTCTGTAAACCTCTGTTAAATATTTCTGAGATGCAGAAGATAAATTTTCTAAGGCCAGGAATCAAAAAATATTTACAGAATACATCCTGCACAACAGATGTCTTCAAGAGCCTACCACCTTTCTCTGCTGGCTTCATTTTTACAATGGGCTTTTGATCTCACTGGGCTTGATTTCAGACTCCTGAAGTAGTTGTGAAATTCCTTTGCTTGTTATATTTTTCATGTGTGCATTCAGTACAGATTTTCTGCATCTATTTAGGCCTTGGTAGCCTTTCTCCCCAAGGCTTTTTCTTCAGTCATGTTCTTGAAGAACAATAAATCTTCCTGATTGCTTCTGAAGATTAACTCCAATGCATCTCTGTGTTTTTTGATTTAATATTGAGTTAAATATCGGAAATATAGAACTTTGTTTTTACTGATGCATACTTGGTGGTATATATCTAACTGGCACAAAGCTCTCTTGAAACTCTGATTATCAAGCTGGAGAGATTTGCTTGACTCACTACAACCTGATCTTCTCTGTCACAGACCTCTAGGGAATATTTAACTGTTTGTGAATATAGTAGGCTTTACTCTAAAATGAATTAGATTTTTTTTTGCCCCTGTGTTCTTACTGGGAATGTGTGCCGTGACTTGATTGCTTACATTTGGACTAGAAAATAATCAGTCCCTGATCATTTTAAAACCACTTCTTCTGGAGTTCCACTCCTTGCTCACTGCTGTTGCTGTTTACTTCCATGCTGTAAAATTATAAGGCAGTCAGATTTCTATTCAGCCCTTATTTTGCTGCTCTGGGATTTTCAGGTTATTCTTTGCTGTGTGCTGTAAACCATTTCACAGTATCTGTGCCATTCCCCTGAGAAGCCATCATTCATAGTGTCTGTCACTGTGTTGTATTTCTAAATTACAGGTAATGGAATCTACAGATTTCCTGAATTACCCCAAACCCTCTTATATTCCCTTGGTAATAGGAGCAACTGAGATACTCAGAATCTCAGTGTGTTCACCAAAAGCATAGTGTTGAAACAAAGCCAGCAACATGGCCTAAAGTGGTGGGTGTGATGAACATTAACTCTATTTTCAGATACGTCTTCTAAAGTGATAGTAGTTACTCTTTTACATCTCTGGGAAGGTACAGTTTACTCTTACACAGTTGATATGTGTGGGACATAAAGCTTTTATTTCATGTTATGCTCTTAGGACAGGAGGAAACTTCAAACTTGCACCAGATTTGAGCATCAAATATATTATAAACAGGAGTATGAATTCTAAATATTGTTATTGGCAGGAAGAGGAGTCAAATCTTTGAGTCTCACTGCAGTCCAGTTTGTAATGTCTTCACGTAGTCTCAACCTTTCTATATTTAAAACAAAAGCTAAGATTAGCATATTTTTATTTTCGTTGCTGAAATAATTTAGTTATGTTCTTTTTGCCTTGAGAAAAACCTGACTATTTTTTGATAGCAGAATTTTCCTAGTGACTTGAAGAGTGCTCTTCAATTTATGTACATTTATGTGTTTTGGTCTTGATTTGAGATTAGAAATAGATTAGAGATAGATGGGACTTATTTTTTTCATTTAACACTTCTGTTTTAAATGTACATATTCTGAGTGTATCAGGCTGTGTCTGTTCATGAGGAGGTGAGAAGTGGTGAGGAAAACATAGACCAGTAGGTGTTTCAGTATTAGTGCTTAACTGAGCGACTATTGCTTTTCTAATTAATTTTGCTTATGAATTTGTTTGTGCTTTTAGTCAGTGTATAGCATATAAAAATACTTTAGCAGTGTAAGCATACATTTTTGTACATAGATGCTACTTGTATATCTACGCTTACACAACCAGATAAAATTTTATCTGTTGTAGCAGTTTGGGCTGGGTGCCCTCTGCTGTGTTCATATGAGGGGTACTTCCTGTCTCCAAAAGTCCAGCCCAGTGAATGGACACAGGAACCTATGTATTTCATCCCATAATTCCCTGCACCACTATGAGATCCTGGTGGGGGGTCTGGCACGTTCTCTTTCTTCCCTCACTGCTAACCAGTAACTTGGGGGAGATTTCTCCCAGCCTTGGGCCTGGCTAGGCCCAAGGCCGGGGGGACGGGCAGTCTCAGACCTGGTCAGCTGAGACTAGCTTTGCAGTGGAGTAGGAAGGGGGAAAGAAGGAGCCCTGGGGGTCTTGGGTGTCTTGGGATGTTTCTGGGTCTGCTTTGGGATTTTCTTTGTCACTGCGCTTCTGGCTCTCTGTAAACATTCACTGCTTTCCATTTAGATTTTGCACCACTTTTGCAATCTGTTAGTCTGAGTCGTTATTTTTGCCCGTGTTGGGGAGGGGATCTGCCTCAACCCATCACATCAGTATACATTTCTAAGTATATAGGCTGTTTACATAGGCACATACATTTTAAATGCTGGTTATTATTTTTATTACATCCAGTTTCCAGTTATTTATTATTTCTTATGTTACATACTTGCCTAAGAGTATCATTTTATTTAGGACTTGATACCCATATTCTGCTGTAGTGACAAGCAGGTCTCTCAATCTTGTAGAGAGTGCATAGCAGTTTGCTGATTTGAGTAAGCATATTAATAGATATTTTGATCAGAAATTAATTTTTATCTTTTAACTGTTTTTCTAATTATGGGATTGATTTTTGTATACTCTGTTTAAACATGCTGCAAGCAAATTAGTAAGACAGAATCATGGAGTGGCTGAGCATGGTAGAGACCTTTGGAAACTGTGTACTCCCACCAAACAGTATCACCTACACAGGCTACCCAGGATGTTGTCTAGTTGAGTCTAATTATGTCTGAGAATATAAATAGAATAGAATAGAATAGAATAGAATAGACCAGGTTGGAAGAGACTTTCAAGATCATCATGTCCAACCTATCATTCAGCACCACCTAATCAATTAAACCATGCAACCAAGCACCCTATCAAGTCTCCTCCTGAACACCTCCTGTGATGGTGACTCTACCACCTCCTTGGGCAGCCCATTCCAATGGGCAATCGCTCTCTCTGTGTAAAACTTCCTCCTAACAGAGACTCTGCGACCTCTTGGGTAGCCTGTTCTAGTGTTTGAGCCCTTTTACATGGTGTGAACATTTTTCTTACATTTAACTGTAATCTTATGTAGGTTTTATTTGTGCCCATTGCCTCTTGTGACTGAGCACCACTGTCTGTCTGGAGTTCCTTTATAGACTCCCATCCGGTAGTCATAGATGTCAATAATATTCTTCTGAGCTTTCCCTTCTCTAGGTTGAACAGTCCCACATCCCTCAGTCTTTCCATTAGGACAGATGGCTTCAGTCCAGTCACCGTCTTTGTGGACATTCCACAGACTAACTCCACTATGTCCATGCCTCTTTTGTATTGGGGAGCCCAGCATTTGACACAGCACCAAACGCATGTTTTACTACTTCTGAATAGAGGATCACCTATAGGATCACTTCCTTTTTCCTACTGGTAACACTCTCCTCATAATGCCACAAGGTCATATGACTGGTTTATGGTCAGCCTAGGGTCCACTAGGATACCCAGGACATTTTCTGACAAGCTGCTTTCCAGCAGTTCAGCCTCCAGCCTGTGATGGGGTTATTACTAAACATGAAGTTGTTATTCCTTCAGAGCAGTAATTTGTACTTCCCTTTGCTAAACTTCATGAGGTTCTTGGCAGCCCATTTGTCCAGCCTGTTGAGGTCTCTCAGAATGGCAGCACAAACTTCTGGTGAAATAACCCCTTATTTATGTACACAGGCTAGAATGGATGCTTGCTGAGCCTTGTTACTTTGTTAATCACAAGGTCTTTTCTGTCCACACAATGTGTGTACTTTGCTCTCCAGTGTGGGTCACAGCTCCCTCATGTGTTACTTCGTCAATCTCTCTGTCCCCCACCATTCCAATTTTAAAGTTTCCCTTACCAGAGGGAGCCTGTCCATTATCAAAGGTATTTTATTCTGTGAATTTAGTTGTGTTGCACCATCAGTACTGAATAATTCCTGACAAGACTGAGCATCTTCTCCTCCTTCCTGTGTAAAAATGAAATAGAAGTATCCTCTTGCCAATTTACAATGTAAAAATAGCACCTCATTCACTAAAGAGAGTCAAAGCAAGTATATTGTACAATTGCAAGTTGCAGGGGTTCTGCATTTCTGTGTCTTGATATTTTTTCTGATTGTATTTTGGTTTGTGAAGCATTTTACTGAAAAAAAAAATAGAGCAAGTTGTGGTATATGCATGAAGAGTACGTTTGATTTTTTAAAATGAGGCATAATGGAACTGCGTGACTTTTCTTATATTCAAAAATCCTCAAATTTGGCAAGAACAAATGTGTTAACATCCTCTGACAGTGCTGCAAGTCTTGGGTGGCTTCAGGGTTTAGCTTCCCTCTTCTTCTCTCTTCCTGTACCGTTGCATTTATAGTATGACTCAAAGCCTGATAAAGTCAACAAAAACATTCCTGTTGACCTTAATACACTTTGTGCGCAGACCACCAGAGAACACATAATACTGTATATTCTCAAGTGACAGACACAAATAACTGCGCTGATGTTTGCATACAAATTAAAAGGCAGCAATATAGCAGAGTGGTCTTGGCAACAATTACTACCAACATTTCCAACAGTGTCCAAGGATTTAACTTTATACTATGTTTTCCCTTTTGCAAGAAAATTAAGATCTAATTCAAAAACCTCTGCAACATTAATATAATCTGTATTTTAACTGAAGTGCAGAGATGAGTCATTTTCTGCTATATACTGTCAGCAGTGTTTTTCTGGAAGACAGGGGGCTGGAAAATACCTGTGTATCAGCATGTCCTTATTTCTGCTTCTGTGCTTGTGAACAGTCTTAAATTGTTACATATGAAATACATACAGCTGTTCTACTTTGGTGCAAGTCTTTACATTTTCTTCTCTATTGACTTGTTCACAGACTTTTCTAAACAGTGCTTTTTTTTTAACATTAAGTTCTCTGACTATGCTATTTCAATTTTTATACAAGTACTCAGCTGTACCTTTAGTGAATAATCAACATACTAAGTGATAGCATATGTCTTAAGAAATGCTTTTATTGAGAGTTCACTTAAAGCGATCTCTTTGTCATTCTGTGTTTTCTCAGGAAAACACAACTAAGTTGTATTGCTTTCGTATGTTTGGTATTACCTTTTGTATGTTAATTTTTGCCTGGCCATCTCTAGCAGTATTATAAAAATTTAGTGAGAACTCGTGTTTCTAATGATAATTTTAAGCACAGGGAAGATTCTTGTATGTTGGAGGTTAACAACAAAATCTTTGAGGAACTAAGGAAAAAATTAGCTGTCATAAATTTGTGTTCAGTATCTGTAGGTAATACTAGTGTGATATGTGCTCCTAAATTAAACAGGGAATTAAGCAAACAATATATAAAAATGGATTATTGCAGTCATCTGAACTTTTAACTTGTGTTACAGAAAATGTGCCAAGTTTTCAATAACTGTAAGTCAATAACTTGCTTATTCATAATAAGTACGAGTTAATGATCTTCCTCTCCACATTACTTTATAAGGTCTTTCAGGAATACAGTAAAATTCTCAGAGTGATTATACTAGACCTGTCATATGGTTGTTTTGCAATATGATTCCTATTATTTTGTTTATAGAGCTTTTATTATATTACATGGCACATAACAAAATTTACTTACTTTGCTTGTGTTGTTGCAGTATGCTGAAGGTACAGAGAAAAAGAAATTTGTCAGCAGGCCTACTTCATGTGTCTAGGGAATAGATGCATTTCAGAAGAGACTCGCTTTACACATACTATGTATTTTGAGAAAAACTAATACTTTTTCTAATTTTTTTAAAAAATGAACTTGTTTTACAGTTTGTGTGTTCTAAATATTTTACATTTTGACACTGCTAAAGAGTTAACTGAATATTGATTAGAAAGTGTTGATGCAGTAGTGAAAATCCATTTATTTTAGAGCAGTTAGCGCATTAGAAGGAAATTGAAAGGCATTCCATTTCAAAACTTAACTGTTTTGTAGATATTTCAACAAAGCATGTGATAAAATTTTATATGTAACTTCCAGTGTTTGTAAGGCAATTGACAGAAAACTAAATGAAAATAGGAAGCTCATTATCTACAATAAAATTGTTTGAACACAGTTTTTTTCACAGAGGTCATTGTTCTTTATCCTAATTTTTCTTTATTGCTTGTTTCACACAGGAAGGAATTACAGGAACTGCAGAATCTTTACAGACAAAACATTGAACATACAACAGAGCAGGCTGAGCTGATAAAGGAGCTTCAGGCTCTCAGTGCTGATACACGAAAAGTACTGAAAGACCAAGATGCTGCTCATACAGCTGAAACAGCATCATATCAAAAAGTACGTCATTAAGCTGTGGTGACAGGTTGGACTCGATGATCTTTGAGGTCTCTTCCAACCTTAGTGATACTGTGTGTGTAAAGCTTTATGATCACAGGGTTGATTTTAATATCTATCTGTATAATCAGAGGTTAGAGTAATCAAAGCACGGCATGGTATTCTTCCTTTAGATCTTTGGATCTTTATTGTTACCAAAATGTAATTGTCAGAGTAACACTTCATTGGCCTAATTACATTCCAGCTCCTTAAGAATTAGAATTATTTACATCTGAAGAAAAATAAGAATGAATTTCCAGGAATATAAAGTTCTTAATGTAATTTTGCATTATCTATGTTTTACCGCTTCTTCCTCTTTTAGAGTTTCTAATTAGTAAATCCTGCAATTTGTTTCTGGTAATTTAGGAGAAGACATTCCTTTTACTTATAAATACTCTGTGTGAATCTTAAACACTGTTGCAGGTTTAAGATACAAAAATGTGCTCTATTAAAATTAACTCAAATAATTTTTGCCATTCTAGCTTTTAAAATGGATAACTAACTAAAAAAAAAATTAAACTATGCTTACATTTACAGAACAGATTCATATATTTGATGAATGTGAAATGCTAACCTTGAAGAGCAATTACATGTGCATTACTCAGAGTTCTCCTTTGAGTTTAAAAAACTACATTGATATGTTTTTCATCTGTAAGAAATACAGAAGACATGTTTCCCAGCTTTATAGAAACATTGAGAAGGAAGAAGAGTTGTTGCCCTTTATTATCTTACTTGGAGAACATAGTTTGTAATAAAATCCTGAAACTAGACCTAAGTCAAGCCAGCATCAATAACGGGTTTCTAAAGATCTTTGGTTAGCATTTTATGGCACATAGTGCCCAGCACCTTCTTGTGGACTTAACTTTGCACAAGTTTATCATTGGCTGCAGTGATGATAGACATTAAATCTTTTATTCACTACTATAATAGCCCAGCAGAGCTACAACTTCCATCCACATTGTACAGAACATATACAGGGCAGGGGAAGCTCTACCTGTCTGAGACATGACAAAATAAACTACAGAAAATTCATTAGTGTTTGTAAGACCGTGTTCTTCATACTTATATAGCTATAGGGGCAAGGTACATCTAAGCTAGGCTTTACTTAGTATTCAGAATTGCTTCAATAAACTGCTTCACATTTTTTGGTCTGTCTTACCAGGTCTTGATATTTCTGCTCAGCTGATCATACAATAAGAACAAGAATAGGAATGGTTTGGTTGTGAAATAAGCCCATTTTTTGTGATAGCTGTCAAATACTTCCAATTCATAGATAAGTTAAAATTTGCCAATTTGGGGCATTTTTTTTTTCCATCATGAAGGGGTAAAATTTGCCTCTTAAATCAGCAAAAGCAACTTAAATATTCTAGTAAATTACTGCTGTGGAACTGACATGCTGTCTTTTTGTGAAATTTAAAAGTAGCTAATTCATCTGGAAAAAAATAACGCCTGTTCTTTCTCTATTTTATGAAAATATGTAATAAAAACCATGTATTATAAACAAAGTTAAAAAAAAAAAAATTAATCCCTCCTCTGTAACTAGCCAAAGGAAAAAAACAAACAAAACCTCAAGAAAGTAGAAACCTCATACTTGAAAAAGGCCAAACTTCTTAAGTTCCCTGAGTCAGAGTGGAAGAGATCTAGTAAAGTTTGTGGCAAATTGTGTCGAGAGAATTTCAGAAGGGAAAAAGGAGTTTCTCTGTCATGAAAATCCTGTTATGATCCTGGACTTCTGATCAGAAGAACTATATAATTGTAATTGCTCCAAAGTAACATGTGTTTTCAAATTGCAAGATACATGGTTTTACTCAACTCACAACAGGCCTTTGGAAAATTAACCATCTATAAAAAGAATAGAAATTCCTATTTTTCCCTTGAATGAGAAAGGCAAACTATTGCAGACAAGCATGTGTTTTGTTTGTCTTCCATGCATTAATAATATGCAGGCTGGAATAGCTAGATAAGGTTGTGTCAGCTATTCTGTGACTATATTCACAAAGGAATATTTTCCTACTGCTCTGAATGGCATTGAGCCTATCTATGAGTGCATCCTATGATATATTGTCCCTTACAGCAAGATCAATGACCTCTCCGCTAGTGGTCAGATAGACAGTATATGCTGTATCTCAGGTAATATGGTTGGCTCACATGTACCAAGTTCATCTTAACAGTCTGATATTTAGGAAGAACCACTCTTTGTGCTGATGTTAATATGTAGTATGAAATAGGCTGAATTAAAAAAAACCAAAACATTTCTGAAAACCAAATAATGGTTATAAACTTGTACACTCTTCAGTAGTTTGAATTCAGTAGTTTCAGTACAGGATTATGTGGAAATCCATGGAGGATCACAAATTCTCTTCCAAGTCTAGCTGTAGTGGGCACACTACACATGTGAAAATCTGTATTCTTTTTTATCCAGTTGCATTGTCTTGACATACTGCTGCCTTTTTTGAACTTACATAAGAACAAATTTTAAGGGTGCTGTGTTCTACAGTAACTGCTTTACATGGAGCATTTATGGAAACAAATTGGCATCTATTTCATATTGCAGCTGTAGTTCTCATTCTAAAGGGTAGGGAATATTTTTCTAAAATGTATAGCATCTGTTTTAGTGGTCCTAAATGCTCAGGGGACTTCATTCCTGTGCTGGATTTAATGAGACTCAATAGATTTGTCCTCACCACCAATTTCAAGGTGGAGAGACTTCAATCAATACTAGGGATAATAAGACAAGAGATTCTGAACTCCTTAGCCAGCTTATCACAGTTTTCTGAAATTTACAATTTAAGGCCTTTGTTTTTAGAATGCAGTATTTTTCCTTGATCTGATGTGGCCTTTAGGTTCCTTGTTAATCATACTGATTAAAAATCTCGTAGTGGAAGACCCTTTGGAGAGGTGGAAACACCATTATTTGTCATTGAATAGGAAATTGTAATTCATGTCCCAGAACTCAGCTCTCAAATAGAGAATACTGTGGATGATGGTATGTTTAGTGTATGTCTGTCATGAAGAAATACATTCTTCAATAATTACATTTTGGACATAATTAGAAAACACAGCAAGAGCTTTCAGTTATGAGGTGTTGCAGATGTTTGCATCAAGTGCACTGGGAAGTAAATAAAACTAGGATCATGTCAGATGTATTTTTAGATGTTGTGGTTAATGTCATGCATCTGTATGTAGAGATATTTTGCTTTCATTCAAGCCTGAGACACTGTAACCAGAAAGTCAAGTTACTGGTTTTGCCATCCTAAGGTTAAATTTTACCACTTCTAGTCTTTCTTTTTTTTCTTTTCAACTATCTTTAAATATAGTTGAAATCACAGAAATGTTGTTTGGTTTGTATAAGTAGCACTGAATTCACAAATTCAAGACTCTAAAACAATGTACATATGTAAATGGGAATAACTATAAAGGTTCTCCCTATAATTGAAATGAAAAATGAATGTCTTTCAGACATGGTAAGAGCTGAGAGAAGCTAACTGTCTGCTCAGGTTTGCTGAAGCCTGTTATCTGTAATAAATGAATAATCATTTTGATAGTCCCCACACTTTGTCCATGAAACCTATGAGAAAACCTTCTTTCCTATCACATGTAAGCAGGCGTTAGAATAACATCTTTTGCTTCTCCTGGAAGTCCTAGCTTTGATCTGGCATTTGTAGGTTACTTGATGACATTAAACACACTTAGTGTTCTAATGAAGCTTTCTGCTCTAAGTAACTCTTCCAAGATCTAGTAAAAAGTGTACTCTGGTAACCTGGTTAAATCAATAGCGGGGAGGGAGTTGTTAGGGTAGCTGAAAAATATGGGATATTTTGTTTTTTGTAATTCAGCTAAGTTACTCTTCTTTCCTGACTGATAAATAATGCTGTTGTGTTATATAGCATAAATTTATTGCAGTGTACTGATTTCAGATACCTGTAATCTTTTTTTATTTGTCTTTAAGTAACTTCACCTGTAGGAGTCTTATGTTGCATGTCAGAGAAAGGATAGCTCTAAGTCATTTGAAAGAAATTGCCAAAATACATCAGTACAGCTCTTTATGCAGAACAGCAAGTCTTTTACTGATGGCTGTTACCTTCTTTTTTTTTTTTTTTCCTGACAAGCCACTTTCAGAAAATGTATAAAGGGTTATTTGAAATTCTTCCTTTTTCCTTTATATCTTGTAATTAAAAAAAAAAAATCTTCTCTTTCATGGGTAAATATCATGTCTTATTGAAATTCATGAACAGTCAAGATTTCAAGTCTTCTGTGAAGCTTACTAGTTCTGAGATACATAATTAACAATATTTTTTGCTTGCTTTTGGATTTTCTACTCAATGTTCTGTCTCTGGTCCTTTGTTTCTCACTTTACATCTTGTCTCTCTACACCTGACTTTCTGTATCTTGCTTAATGGTAAAACTGTTTACTATGTTGTACAATGCTGTATGTTCTGGACTGTGCTACTGCAGTGTGATTAAATGTGGTGCCTCTTCTAAAACATCCTCAGAAATGAGAAGAAACCACCAAAATAATCTAACATAACCCCCCCAAATAATCTGGTATAAATGTTAAGTATGTATTTACTCCACAAAATAATGTAATAATGTATGACCATTAAAAAAAAAACATGGAAAGCCAAACAGAAATTTAGATACTTGTTTTTTTCTGTGGCAAGTGGACAAAATTTTCATTTTTAAATTTCTTGATGTTAAATAGCTGAAAAAAAAAAAGAAGAAAAAGACAGAGTCCTACAAATGAGTACCTTGGTCTTAAAAAAAACCCTTATGGTAAAAAGTATATAAACCTCAATATAAGAGGAAAAGTGGTGAGAATGTGTTTTTTTGCCCATGGCTTTCAGCTAATTTTATACTTGAATTCTGTTTGTTTTGTTACTGCTGTTTTCAAAGCAGGAAAGGTTGGAAAAGTTTATGCATGTAAAAAGACATGCTATTTGTCTTATCTTCACAAATGCTGACTACTGGAAATACCCATTAGTTACCTTATGGGATGTGGCTGCCAGCTAGAAAAAAGCACCCTCTTTTCAATGCTGTCCATTCATCTTATTAGGATGTTACCTTTCAGGTACTATAATTGCAACTACTTAAGTGTTTCTACTCACAAACCCAGCAAATTGTCATAGCAATGTTATCTAGCTAATGAGTTTATGTAGTTATAGTTCAAAGTAACCGTATCTTGATTCCTCATTTGTTTGTGTGGTGGTTTTAGGTTATGCCTTTAAATTTTAGTTACAGATTTCCAGCAGAAAAGTAGAAAAATATAAATAAAACATTATTGGGTATAAAAAGGAAAACAAAAGATTATTCTAAGCAAATTAATTGGGTAAATATCTGGAATAAGATGAGCTGTAACATAACAATTTTTCCCTTCTTTCTCTTCTCTTCTGATCTTGGCTGTTTTGCTTCACTTTGGAGAGATAACCTGCTTGTCTACTGGCTTTGGATAAGTATCACAGTATCACAGTATCGCTAAGGTTGGAAGAGACCTCGAGGATCACCGAGTCCAACCTGTCATGACAGACCTCATGACTAGACCATGGCATCAAGTGCCATGTCCAATCTCCTCTTGAGCACCTCGAGGGACACCACCACCCCAGGCAGCCCATTCCAATGACCAATGATTCTCTCAGTGAAGAACTTTCTCCTCACCTTGAGCCTAAACTTCCTCTGGCACAGCTTGAGACTGTGTCCCCTTGTTCTGGTGCTGGTTGCCTGGGACAAGAGATCAACCCCTTCCTGGCTACAACCACCTTTCAGGTAGTTGTAGAGGGCAATGAGGTCACCCCTGAGCCTCCTCTTCTCCAGGCTAAACAATCCTAGCTCCCTCAGCCTCTCCTCATAGGGCTTGTGTTCAAGGCCTCTCACCAGCCTTGTTGACCTTCTCTGGACACGCTCAAGTGTTTCGGTGTCCTTCTTAAACTGAGGGGCCCAGAACTGGACACAGTACTCAAGGTGTGGCCTAACCAATGCAGAGTCCAGGGGCACAATGACTTCCCTGCTCCTGCTGGCCACACTATTCCTCATGCAGACCAGGATGCCATTGGCCTTCTTGGCTACCTGGGCACACTGCTGGCTCCTGTTTAGGTGGCTGTCAATCAACACCCCCAGGTCCCTCTCTGTTTGGCAGCTCTCCAGCCACTCTGACCCCAGCCTGTAGCTCTGCATGGGATTGCCGTGGCCAAAGTGCAGCACCCAGCACTTGGACTTGTTGAATGCCATCCCGTTGGACTCCGCCCATCTGTCCAGTCAGTTGAGGTCCCTCTGCAGAGCCCTTCTACCCTTTAACTGACTAACATCTGCTCCTATCTTGGTGTCATCTGCAAACTTGCTGATGACTGACTCGACCCCCTCATCCAGATCACCAATGAAGATGTTAAAGAGGACGGACCCCTGTGCTGATCCCTGGGGGACGCCACTGGTTACTGTCCGCCAGCTGGATGTGGCACCATTCACCACCACTCTCTGGGCTCAGCCCTCAAGCCAGTTCCTAACCCAGCACAGAGTGTTGCAGTCCAAGCCAAGAGCTGATAGCTTAGACAGCAGTTTGCTGTGGGGGACAGTGTCAAAGGCCTTGCTGAAGTCCAAGTAGACCACATCCACAGGCCTCCCCACATCCACCAGACGGGTCACCTGATCATAGAAGGAGATGAGGTTGGCGAAGCAAGACCTGCCCTTCCTAAATCCATGTTGGCTGGACTCAAGCCCTTGGCCATCCTTCAGGTGCACAGTTACTGCTGCCAAGATAATCTTCTCCATCATTTTCCCTGGCACTAAGGTCAGGCTGACTGGCCTGGAGTTTCCAGGTTCCTCCATCCGACCCTTCTTGTGGATGAGGACCACCTTGGCCAGTATCCAGTCATCTGGGACCTCACCAGTGAGCCAGGACTGGAGGAAAATGATGGAGAACAGTTTGGCCAGCTCATCTGCCAGCATTCTCAGCAGCCTAGGATGGATCCCATCCGGTCCCATGGACTTGTGAGTGTCCAAGTGTCTTAGCAGGTCCCGAACTAATTCCTCATGGATTTCCAGGGCATTACACTGCTCCCTGACCCAGGATCTAACCCACTGCTTCTCTCTCCATTCCCTTCTCTCTTGGGATGGAGCTGGGGGTGGGTGGGCAGTGGAATGGCTTTCCTGGTCTCTTGACCAGTGGGGTTTTCGTGTTGTTTGCTAATTGTAAATATCTCTATAATACTGTAAATACTGTATATTATGTATATATTTATTGCGTTCCATTGTAGAGTGTAGATTTTGCTTGTAAATAACAGCTTCAGTTGCTTGTAGCTGAGTTGGTCTGGCAAAGTTAACCATGGTTTGGAAGGACATTACCTAAAAGTGCAAGTTTTTTATAAATGGGCTGTTTATTTTCCTGTGAAATTCTCACAGATTTTCATTAGTAATTGGGTAATCTTGAACATGTGTTTATGGAGATTTAATCTTTCTTAAATATGTAAGAAAGATTCAATAGGCACAGAAATTTCCACACAAGTTTAGACCTTAAGTCGTTCAAAATAGCAGTCAATCTGTATTTTAAATTAATTTTTCCTGAGAGACATGATCTCTGATCCACTTTGGAAATGGAGAAGAGGTAATTCACTTTGTCCTAAGTGGATTTTGAGAGCCTGTAGGAATAGAAAACGATACAGAGATGGAAAGGAACGGGAATTGTTTCCACACTTTTCATGACAGTTTCCAAATATCAAAGTTCTGATTGTTTTTCAAAGGCTTTATCTTTTAAGAAATGTAAACAGCATAAAGGGAGAAGTGTATCATTTAAGTAAAGTTGACAAGACAAAGGGTAATATGGGGAGTAAAATAATGTTCTTGCAAGTAAAATTATTTGTGTCAGTTCCTCATACTTAAAAGCATTATTGATAAATTTGGTAGCTCTGATTTCCGTATATAATGTGATGGTAGAAATGGATTTGCGAAGAAAACTCAGCTGAGGAAGTACATACTTTCCTACTACATATTATTGTATGTTAGGATGAACAGTGGAAGGGAATATTGTTTGTTTTGAGGAAAAAGAGGGCAATCAAGGTAATGAAGGACTGAAATTAAGAGAGGAATATATGCTTTGGTAGTAAATTCATAGAGTCACACATTTCCTTCAGAATCTGTGCTGTCGTTCATTCAACTACAGGTTTATTTTTCAGACTATTGTTTTATTTTTTTGTAATAAGAGGTGATTTTTTAAAAAACAGTTTGCAGATGTTTATATTGAAAAATATAAACATATTATTATATAAACATTTTTATATTGAAAAAAAGCAGGGGAAAAGGTAGTCTTTGAGTTCTCTTATGCTTGTAAAGTACGTTGTCAGTTAGGTGGCAGCTACTGGTAGTTTCTGCTTAAATCTAGTTAGAGAAATTGCGTATAAGAAATCACTTCTAAAGTGATCACAGAACATATACAGTATTCTGGTTTCAGCAATAGCAGTAGAGAAACAACCAGGGGCAAGAACTTCTAATATATTCTCTGGGTTTTGTAGTTTAAAAAAATTCCACAAAATAATAATGTAAATAACCATTCTACATTTCATACAAAATGCAGCAGAGTAGCAGACATTGGTGGACTCCCTGTATTGCTATCCAAGCTACAGTAAAAATGTTTGTTTTAGAAGCTGAAAACTGTATAAAAGGCAAGAACTGTATTTGGTATTCATGATTTTATTCACAGTACAGATGCTTCAAATTTTTGCCTATTCTCAATAAAGGGTTTTTTTAAATTATTTTTACATCTATTGTGTTTTATGTAAGTTGTTCAGGAAGTAAAATAAATCCTGCTTTTTAAGGTGTGCACTTCGGTACATAAATGTCATAAAGAAGCAGCTGAAACATATAATATTCTGAAGTGAAGTGTGTTTTTCTATGAAAACTTACTTCAAATGTATCAGTGGTTGTTACAATCAGTGTTTTCAAATGTATAGAATGTGGCAGGAGGAACAGAAGTGTGGAGGAACACGAAAAAGTGAGGATGATCTTTGTGGATAAGTTGTTTATACTTTCCCTCCACCTGTACTTATGTCTACATTGGTTTTTTTCCTCCCCTCTCAGCTTTATAATGAATTGAGTCTATGTTTTAAAACTGCTAAAACAAGTGAAATTCAACTACAGCAAAGCTGTGCATCTCTTCAGGATCAGTTGCTTGAGAAAGATCAAAGGATTTGTCAGTTACAGGAGCAGCTTCAGCAGGCTCGTGATGCTTTAAATGCAGTACATCAGAATTCTTCAAAATGTAAACTACTGGTAAGTCCATGTCTACAATAATTATACTTGTTTCTCCTTGTTTTAAATTAAGCTTCTGTACCAGATAGTTTTGAAGAAAATTGAAGGGTAGGATTGTTTTGTTGTTGGTTGGTTGGTTGGGTTTTTGTGTTAGTTGGTTGGTTGGCTTGCATTTCTTGTTTTTTTGTGTGGGTGGGTTTTGTTTTTATGGGGTTTTTTGGTTGGTTAGTTGGTCTTGGTTTTTTGAGGAAAGCTGTACAAGACTGCTACTGCAGTAATGTAACTATTTCTGCTGTTGCTAATACGAGTAAATTCCTGGAGAAAACTGGGAATTGTCTGAATTTCCTCTTTTAAAATGGAATAAGTTGGTCCTGATTTGTTACCTTATTCCTGACTGTGCAACTAAACTTTACATCATAGATCTAAAGAAAGTATTATGGTGGGGAGAAATACTTACCTAAAAATTTCTAAGCTTTAATATGACATTTGGAACTGTTGCAATAAACCTGTCACTCTCACAGGCATTTAACTTTACAAGTGTGCCAGATCTTATATGTGTATTCCTGATATTTTCTAAAGGCAAGTTTTTTCTGACTTCACATGAGTTTGAAAAGCCTTGCAATGATCTACCCATGATGTTTTTGTAAACTCTGTTACTTGGATTTGTCAATAAGGTATATTCATACATTTCAGTTTTAGAAACACTCCCTCCCTTTAGTAAACAGAGAAAATAATGTGCTAATGCTTGTTGAATGCAAAACTTCATTTAGTGTGGGTTCACAAGGTAGATCTGTACTTGAAGATTATATTAATGAACCCAAAGGAGCTTGATTGTAAAAAAATCTCATAATGTTTAATTCCTTACACTTTGTATAAGTAATAATCTGCTGTAAAACAGAAAAAAACCACAGAATACAGTATCTCCTGGATGAATTCATAGTGGTCATTCCAGAGTTCCTTTCTAAATGTATTATTTAAGTATTTATTACAAGAGTCTTAACCTGTATTTTATATGATTTTTAAAGTTCCCCTTAATTTAATGAGTCAAATTTTGGTTTCACAACTAATAAAATACATTCCTTTAAGTCTTCTTTTTGGAATGTTTACCTCTTGTTACATTTGTGACCTTTTTCTGAACCTTAGAAATGTTTTTTTTCTTTTTAGAAAATTTTAATGGATTTTTTGAAACGTAAAATTAGTTTCATGCTGTTTATTGTCTAAACACAGCTTTAGAGCATAGTTCTTGAATACTCAGACTGTATTTCTGACTACTTCATTTTATTGCCATTGTCTTGTATTACTCTAAAGAGACATTTACATTGTATTTTGGCAGATTATTTAAGTTTTTATATCGTAAAAGCCACAATATCTCTGAATTATATTTCCTGAGGTTAAGAAGGTCTTTGTTTTCTTTGTGAAATGACATTAGAATGCTTTCCTCCATGTACACCATTTATATTGTATAACCATTCTATGCCTCCTTGTAGTGGCTTCTGAATTTGAAGTACATCAAACAGTATGCTCCATGTATATTAAGGAACTAAAATTAAGCAGTCTTGAATTACTTAATGGTGAACATAGGTGCAAATAATTGTGTTTTATGGCCTTCTGTTGTTGGCTTTCTGATATGTTTCTATTTTGATACTGTCTCAGTCTTTAAGAGACTGACACTCTTCCTTTTCCCAGTGTACCTCAGGGAGTATACTTGTGATTATTTAGAGAATTCTCGGGGTTTGAACTTTTCATGCTGTTGAACTTGCATTGTAGTCAGACAAAAATTAGTTTTATATGACTTGCTTTATTATCAAGAATATCTCAGTTTATTTCATTAAGGATAAAATATACCACTTCTAATGTTGAAGTCTAATTCTGATCAGTGTGGCACTTTTGTGAGTGAGGGCAAACTTCTGGTTGATTTTATTTTGACTATTATGGTTATGTGTGTGATGATGAATTGAAAACATACTTTACAGTAAATTTCTATTTACATCTTAGTATGTGTACATTCAGAAGCTCTCATATACCTTTTCTTGATCAGAGGGATTAGGAAGTATTTTTATTTCTCTGTATGCTTATTCTAATTCTAATAAAAAAGAACAAAATAAAACCATTTAAAATTGTTTTCAAAACATGGGGGTTGTCTAGTTTAATCGCATGTAATTCTTGTTTTGGTTCATTTTTAGCTTTGAGATGTATAACCTACATTTAGTCATATGGCTAGTATACCATAAATGTTACCCATGTGAATGGTAAATTATTTAAATATGTTTACTGAACCAAAGCAGTCATTTCTGTCTTGAATTCTGTTTTTCATACAAGTGCAGACATCCAAGATAGTATTAAGAGATTATGGTTTATCAAAGAACAGCAATTAACTGACATTTTAGTGTTTTTATTTGTAACTGTAGCATCTGACAAGTATGTGTGTTCAACCTAATAGAGAATGCACTTGTGCTTTTACAGTAGTATCTTAATTTCTCATGAACTTTATAAAAGTAGTCAGAATAGGAAAGACCAGTAAAACAATTTAAGCAGAAATAGCATGCAGAAATAACAAGCTTGCTGGGGGCGGGGAGGGGGAGGACAGGAAGTGAATATGTAACTAAAATAAAAATTAGAATGAGACTTTAGGAAGATTTATATGAGAAATGTGTAAATTAAATATTTTGAGAAAAATTTCATCCATTGTTGCCATGCAAAAATCCTTCAAGATTTATTACCAGAGTGTGATTCACTGTTTTCCTGTCACTAGTATTTCAGTGATTTCAGTTTATTAGGGTTTAGAGCACAGTCTTTAAAATAGTGATTATAATGGAAATATAGATGGTAAATTAATTGCAGAAGCTAGCTGTCATTTATGATAGTGGATCTAGATTTTTTCCAGTCTACTTAGTATTGCATTATGAGTATCTAAAATCCATTTTTGAGATTTAATTTCTATTTTTCCTTAAAGATACAGCATAGCAAGAGACAGGTATCCTGTTCAAAGTGCGGTGCTTTAAGTTTTATTTTATAAATTGGGATAATTTTAGTTACTGAAACTAATTTTGTTATATATATTGCACTTTTAGGCTTTATTATTAGAAAGCTTACCCATTTGATTTATTTGTATTAGAAATTTCTTAGTTTCACTCCCACTAAGGGTCAAAGGTTCCCACAAATACTTTCCAGTTTATTTAAAAAGCACTGAAACTGTTCAGAAAGATCTCATAATATAGTTTTTTTAACAGCTGGAAATAAAAAGGTTTTATAGGACAGTATGTTCACAATCATAGTAAACATGTAAAGCTATGCAATACTTCACATATTGTTTGAGGAAGGGAAAAGACTTTGTCACTGTTTGCTTGAAGGCTTGGTCTTTTAAGGAAATCAGATGGAACTGGAATTGTCTGATTTAGTTAACACAGTATAACTTACAGAGTAAACTGTTAGTCTTTAATGATGGAAAATATCAATAATATTTTCCAAATTGTTGTATTTCCTTAAGCTGCAAATGGTGCATTATTACCATTATAATAGAGGTACAGATTATAGCTTTTCAATTTGCTCCATATTTAAATGCCTGTAACAGAAAATAATGGTATTTTCTGGTGTTTGCAGTATGTGATTAGTATAATTTAACCTTCCAATTTAAGATGTGTGGTCTTCAAAATTGATTACATAATTTTAGTCATTGTTTGTTTTGGTTTTTTTTTAAGCAAATTTAATGTAGTAGATTGCCACTAAATACTCTTTAAAAAGTCTTATTCTTGATCAAAGAAATAGTAACTTGGTAGTTTCAAAACATTTTTTAATATATAAATGTGCTGTAGAATTACACTTAATGTCCTTTAAACAAGATGGAAAGGAGAAAACACAGGTTTTTCTTGAAGTGTTATTGCTTTTCTAGAAAGCATTTGTGTTTGAACTGCACACTTATGGGGTGATATAGACACATATAAAGGAGTTTGTGGTTCAAGCCATACACTTGTCCTCAGAAAAGCTGTGTGGAGTCATAACTCTCTAAAAGAGTCTGGAAAGTCTTGCAGCTATTGGGATTCAAGTATATGCTAGCACCTAATCACCATAAAATGCAATTTCAATTACAGCTTTGTGAGTTTTGCTGTGACAATTTGGGACTGCATTTACAGTGTTGTAGGTGTGCCACGATGCACACGTGTTGTCTGTAGAAAAAGGAATGGTGAGTTTGTGTATCTTTTGAAATTATTTTTTTGGAAAGGAAAGAAATGCAGTGTACTTCAGGAAAGTGCTACACAACTTCTGAAAAGTAATCTACATCCTGTTCTAGACTGTTAAAAGGACAGAAAAGAAAAACTGGATTTAGTTTTGAGGAATAATTAAATTGGCTTTTAGTTTAGTTTGACAATCCATTCATCTATATTCAATGTTCAATCATCAGAAAGGAACGAGATACTGAAAACATGAGGTTCATAATGGAAAGAGCAGCTCAACTTTAACTATGCTAAACTGGCTCTATTCATGCTGCTATAATAAAACTTAAGAACGCTTAGTGATTTTTTTTTTTCCTACAATTATTCAAAATTACATTACCCTTACTGAAAACTGAATGGCTTTTAGTGGATTAATTAAACTGTAGCTGGTTTGCCATCTGGGTGCTGCTTTGTTTTGCTGCTTTCTCACAGAAAGAGTTTTCACTGAATAAAGAATATTTTGTTGTTAGAAGACAGCTGCCAGACAGTAATTTGTGAAAGAGAAATTATATATGAACTATTAATTATTGTGGTTAAATTTCGGGTTATGCAGACATACTTGGACATTTCTTTCTGATTTTCAATTTTTTTCCATTTGTTTCTACATGGCTCTCATCTCCTCCTCCCCCCTCCCCCACACCTCTATTCCACGTTACAAAATGCACAGACTCTTAAAATATAAAATCTGTTTATAAATGTACAAGAAAATAATTATATTTTACAGCAAGATCACCCATGACATTATGTTGGAGTCCAGGGTATAGACTAGATGCAGAAAAGAAATTTAAAAAAAAAAAAAAAAGGGGAAAGGGGGAATTAACTAAATCTGATTTTTATGGCTCAAGTGGTTTCATTAAATTAGAGTGCTGTGTGCTACTCTTCATTAATGAACTTGTGCCATATGCTTTAACTGTTCTGGTCAATAGCTGATAAAGAAAGGCTTGTATTTAAAAAAAAAGAAAAAAAAAAGGATAAAAATATCTTTGTGATGGGCTTTTATCAAAGGACTTACTTTGAATTCAGTAACTACTACTGAGGCAATATGGCTCGCAATTTGCGACCCAAAGGTAGTCATACATTATTGGAATACAGCCTACTGCGCTTCACATTACACAGATGTGAAGGCCTGATTATAGCTGCTTCATAATTAACAGTGATCCGATTTGTTTTGTGGCATAAATGGTGCATGTGTAGAACATTAGCCATGGCACTCTCATTCAAATTCAACTCAAGGGCTCAGCGGCAGGCGGGTCACGAGCTTCAGGGAGTAGAAGCACAAGCTCCTCCATATGTTCTTGCTGCATCTTACTATGGCTATGAGTGCAAGATAAGTTCCCCAAAGAACCTAATCGTGTTCTGTAATTACAGCGCGGCTTTCTGCTGGCTAGAATTGAGGGAGAAGCTAAAACACTCCCTCATCAGATAATTTGTAAATTACTTTACATGGCGGATGCCTAACTCAGTTGGTTTTCAACTGCTGAAATTATAAATAATTGTAACAGATGTGGCAATATGGCTGGCCTCCAATAAATGAGGCCCTTGATAATTTGGCCGACCCTTTGACAGGCCAATTTAATAAAATGTGAACAAAATCTTCTTGCTAATAATTTATCATCCCTTTTCCCAATAGAATAAATTTAATTACCCTAGCAGTTAACAAGGTCACACCCAGATGCCAAACTCGGCTACAGTTTTGATAATGCAATCAGGAATTGAGAGGTGATGACAGTGTTGTTGTTTTTTTCATTACCTGGCTTCACATAAACACAGGTGGCGTAGCTTTCTTGTCAGTTTTTAATAATTACAGGCTATTATGGAATGCATAGTTAGCAGATTGAAAACCACACTTTAGTGAATTTGTTTGAGTATGATTGAGGTTCTAATGTACAGAGATGATAATGCATAACAAGCACAGTCCCTAGTTTACACCATTAGTGCACAGGTTTGATTTTTACTTGTGATACTAGTGTAATAGCTCAGCAGACATCAAAGTTGCTTTTTTTGGAGCAGTTTCACCATCAGATGAAGGTTTTTGTTTTTTGCTTTCTAGTCCTAATCTGTAACTCAGAAAAATGTGTTTTTTAAAACTTCCAGTATGCCAATGTGTATCTTAAAATGTCTGTAAAACTTTGAAGAAATACTGTCTACATTTTGATAATTAGACAAGTAAAACCTTCCAGTAATTGCTTAATAAGCTTGTAAAACTAAAATGCTAGAGAAGTTGTCATAATTATTTTTTTGTAAAAGAATGCATTATACTTTCTAGAAGTAAGTAATTGTGCTACAAGTATATATACTTCTGTTAATAAGCTTTTGTACTTCTCTGTCACACTTGTGAAGTAGTACTGCTTCCAAAAGTATAAGGATATACAATGCTTTAACTAGCAATTACTCAGACTTCTGTAGTTTTATGTTCATTTCCAATGTCTATTAATTATGATGCAATAAAGCAGATAATACTGATATTTTCAACTTGCCTGAATCTTTGATTGCTGTTGCTCTGAATAGTTTTATAAAACCTACAGTTCTGTATTGTATAAGCAACCAAAAGTTGCTGCTCCAACAAATGAATGGGAAAACAAGTTTAGCATAAGGGCTTAATGGGATTCAACCTTATCTTGAATCTTTCTGTTCTATTCTTCTAAATGTTTTTTTTCACACTACAAAAAAAGTTTATTATTATCTCATAATCACTTATTTTCCCCAATAATTTGGAGCACTAATCTGGTGACAGGAAGTCTGATTCCCCTGATTCATCCATGGTTTGGTGAATCTTTCTGATGTACTTGCTACACAGTCTTCATAGAGGATTTGCATCCATCTTTCACCTCCCTCTTCTTCTATAATGATCAGAGTGCTCTTTTTCATGAAAGATAAGTTATCTATCCCTGAGGATGTTAAAAAAATGTGTAGCCATGGAATTTCAGGACATGGTTTACTGGGTATGGTGGTCTTAGGTCAACGGTTGGACTCCATAATCTTAGAGGTCTTTTTCAACCAAAACAATTCTATGATTTTATTATTCCATTTTGCAGGATGCCAAACATAAATGTTATGGGAAGGAATATATGGTGGAAACCCTGTCTCTGGCTTTTGTCCCATTTTGGGAACTTATGGCTGGATAAATTTCTCTTCAACCATTCATTGTTGGCACCCTTCCTAAAAATATTTAAAGTAAGTAGAGGTGAGACTATGATGATCAGATTTCCAAGCTTAAAACAAAGGTGCTTGCAAAGGATACTGAGACGGATGCTGGGCTGACCTCTGACATAGCTGCCCAACTAGCTGGCTCAGTGACAATATAAGAGGAAACTTGGGAAGTGATTCTTATTTATCTCATTTCCTGCACCATGCATGTGGTGCTGCATTCTCAGATTTTGACTGGAAAAGAACTTTGGGTTATAGGTCATGGGCCAGTTGGTCGCTCTAAGTCAAAAATGCTAATTTCTACATCAGATATTCTGGTTAAAGTGTACACACTTCCACTAGTATGAGCTGTGTGTGTATGTTCCTTTGTTTTGCTGAAAGAAAAGATGTTTTAGGTTTTACTAAGCCAGTGTTTACCTATTGACCATTTTATGGTTGAAGCAGAGTGAGGCTTGCATCTGCTTACAGAAGACTGTTCAGGCTTTATATGTCTCCTCCTAACCAATGCTTTTGGTACTGTGCACAGCTTTGTGCTGAAGTTGAGGAGAAGCAGAGTACACATAAAGTTACATAATTAGTTCTGAACCTCTTAGATATCCTTTCTCTTGACACCTGCTCTCTTTTCTGAATTCAGGAAAGTCATGCAGAATAGAAATATGGTGGAGCATGGCTGTATTTTCTCTGTATTGCTTTGTGCTGATCATGAAATGGGCAGGAGTTGATCTGCTGGAGGGCAGAGAGTGGCTTTGCAGAAGGACCTCGACAGGCTGGACAGATGGGCAGAGTCCAATGGCATGAGATTTAACACATCCAAGTGCCGGGTTCTGCACATTGGTCACAGCAATCCCATGCAGTGCTACAGGCTGGGGTCAGAGTGCCTGGAGAGCAGCCAGGCAGAGAGGGACCTGGGGGTGCTGGTTGATGGTGGGCTGTACATGAGCCTGCAATGTGCCCAAGCATCTAAGAGGGCTGATGGCATCCTGGCCTGCATCAAGAACAGTGTGGCCAGCAGGAGCAGGGAGGTCATTCTGCCCCTATACACTGCACTGGTTAGGCCACACCTCGAGTCCTGTGTCCAGTTCTGGGCCCCTCAGTTTAGGAAGGATGTTGACTTGCTGGAACGAGTCCAGAGAAGGACAACAAAGTTGGTGAGGGGTTTGGAACACAAGCCCTATGAGGAGAGGCTGAGGGAGCTGGGGTTGCTTAGCCTGGAGAGGAGGAGGCTCAGGGGTGACATTATTGCTACCTGAAGGGAAGTTGTAGACAGGCAGATGTTGGTCTCTTCTCCTAGGCATCCAATACCAGAAGAAGAGGACACAGTCTCAGGCTGCATCAGGGGAGGTTTAGGCTGGATGTTAGGAAGAAGTTCTATACAGAAGAGTGATTGCCCATTGGAATGGGCTGCCTGGGGAGGTGGTGGAGTCACCATCATTGGAGGTGTTTAGAAGGAGACTTGATGGGGTGCTTGGTGCCATGGTTTAGTTGTTTAGGTGGGTTGGATTGGTTGATGGGTTGGACACGATGATCTTGTAGTTCTCTTCCAACCTGGTCTATTCTAGTCTAGTCTAGTCTAGTCTAGTCTAGTCTATGATCTCTGACAACAGTGGCACTGAAAAGACGGCGTTGGATTCCCTTCCCCAGGTACAGGATGGATGGTTGTTTCTCCCAGTGGTACAGCTTTATGGTGAAGGTGGTGCTTACAGAATCACATCTTGATTAGTGCATCCAGAAAACATTGACTGTATTGTAGTTTGAAAAGGCATGTAAGTGTGATAGGAGTGAGAGATATTTTGGTAGAAATAAATACTTTCTTGATTCTGGATTAAAAAAAAGCAAAGCAAACCAAACCAAAACCAAAACATAAATAAACCTCTGATGTTTATTTAGAATATATGTTATGCATGTTGAATTTGTTTCAGCATGAAAAAAAAGTCTATGTTATGATAAAATATCATTGATAAAATTATGATAAATGATTTTACTAAATGAAAGAAGAAACCACTGGTCTGTTTAGATAGACCATGTAATACATGTCGCTTCTAATCTAAGTTGCCTCAGCATGTGAGAAAACCTTCATTTGCTGCACAGATAGACTGTGAAGAGGCTCAACATGATGTGTATATCAAAATAATTGTTAGTTTTAGAAGTGGCATTCATAGTACACTTTGGGAAGTGACTTCATGGAGTTCTTTGTTGAAGTGAGTTACTATTTTAGTTTGGAAGATCAAATGATAGTTTGGAGACAGAAACACAACCTGGTACTATTTCGTAGTATGTGACTTGTTCTTATTTTTTCTGGATTGCAGATTTCTGATCTTCACGATGAAACTAGCCTATATTCTTCATACAGAGCTTGCATGTTGAATGTTTTCTGCAGTGTTGAAACATAACATTGTGCTTTTTCTGATAATGAGAGGATTTTTTAATGAGGGAGTCCAAATTATTTGTTGTTTTTGCCTTATTAATTGCAATATTTAGATTAGTTTTTAGATTGCAAATAAAAGTTCAGATGTAAAGCCTGAAGGTGAAAAGCCAAGAAAAGGGCACATTTTGTTCTAAGGATCTGATGACATTCCACTTCATCCTTCATGAATGCATCTTGAAACTCTGGGCTATTGTTCATAGATTTATATTTTGTACAGAAGGAATAGAGGTTCTCGTAATTTGGTTTCAATAATTTTTTTTGTCTTAAACAAGGATACCTTAAACATAAAAGTGTAGTAATACAAAGTTAAATGAACATGGATCTAGAACACAGGACTAGGGAGAGAAATTTCATCCTACTTTCTGGCTTTGAAAGATTTTTTTTCTATATATCTTAAAAATTCTCTTGACTTTTAAGTAAATAGTTATCTAGGCTACAAAATGTAGATGAATATTTTTCAGAGAGTGAAAGATACATTAAATTTAACAGAAAAATGTACCCAGCTCTTCTTAAGCTGGAGTCCATTGATAATGGATCTCTTCAGGTCACATTTGGGTTCTTGGAATTCCCAAAATGGAAAAAACTCCAAATGCAGACTTAAAACTTTGAGCAAGTTTTGAGAACATCATAGATTCAAATTATAGTGATACTTTGATATATGAGGTCTCTACTGTTATCAGTGATCCACTGAATATTTTGAAGGTAAAAACATAGGCATTTTGGAGATGTAAGGTGAGATCTAAGACTGTTTGGTTTGTTTTTAGTTTTCTGATGAATATATGTGCATAAGCATGTACATAAAGACTGTTGCAAGAGTTTGATTAGAAACTGTGCCTTTACAGCATTTTAATTTGAAGTAATTATTGA
The DNA here is from genome assembly GCA_011125475.1 of Melanerpes aurifrons. Taxonomy (NCBI): domain Eukaryota; kingdom Metazoa; phylum Chordata; class Aves; order Piciformes; family Picidae; genus Melanerpes; species Melanerpes aurifrons. The sequence goes on along the minus strand of WWNC01000082.1, from coordinate 3,362,443 downwards.
TGCATTGTGATTTCTAGAGACCTCTTCTGGGAGAAAAAAAAAGAGTAGGTAAACCTCCCTATTAGTTAGTAGTAGAACTTCATTGCTACAGAGGAGCAGGGTTTAATATTTTTTGTGACGCTTGAATGGTTTTACATTTTGAAACACTCCACATTTCATTTTTGAAGAAGTTAAAAAGTAGTGATACATTAAGTAGTTACATTGTTAGTTTCAAAGCCAGCAATGTTTAACAGTTGTGGACTTTATAAAGTAATGGTAATATGAATTAAAATACTTACAAGACATTGAAGCTATTGACTCCTTTACAATGTTACATGTAGAAGTCTTTTTTGTACATACATTTGTGAAATCAGTAAGATGGAACGATTTGGTAGGTGTATTTCTTAATAAGAAAGAATACGGTTCATGTAAAAAAATATAACTGAAGTATAATTACATTTCCCATATCTGCTGAAATTATTTCTGTCTTCTAGAGTTTCTTGGGTTTTTTTTTTTTGTTTTGTTTTTATGTAGTGCTAAGGTTATGATCAAAAGCAAGAAGACCATTTTTCTTTTAAATATTCTTTTCAATATATGGCTTGTCTACTCATTTTTCTATTTTCCCTTCTCTCCCCCCCCCCCTTTGTTTAGAGCTTCCTTTTCCTTATGAACTGGCCTTTTGCTGATCATAGGTGGAAATGACATCTGTTTGCAACTACATATGGCCTAAATTATGCAAAATGAGCAACAGAAAATATTTAAGCAACAGTCAGCAAAAACATGCTCAACTTTTACTTTCTGATGAGTTTCATGTGCTTGTGTGCTGTAATGGTGTGTTGCACTTTTTCTGAAATAAATGTTTGGTATCTCTGATTTGGGATTTATTTGAGAGTTTATAGTACACTTATAAAAAGCTTGATACTCTTCATAGACAGAAGTGGCTATGACCATTCCTCTTTTTCTGTCAGATACTAAGCTTACTGGAGTATTCCCTTGCATGATCTTAATGAACTTTGGGCCATCTTATTTCTTGATAGGTCTGAATTTAATGATTTTTATTTGCTTAAGCTTTTTTTATGCTACCTTTTCTGATTTTTGTCAGTATAACAGATTTTTTGTTTTTTACTTGGGACACAACAGTAGTTTAGATCATTCTTTATTGAAATATTTGTCTTAAGAATGTGCTTAAAAATTTGCAAGAAAGTTGTGTTAAAGAAAGTTGTGTTATCAGAACTTTGCTAATTGGGAAAATTATTTCTGAAGTAAAACTTTTAGTCTTGAGGAGGTTGCCTGCTGGATCAAGCTCTGTTGACTGAAGACTTTACTGTTTCCTAGGTGCTTGTAACTGCTGTCAGAGCACTGCTGGCAATAGGGTTTGCCTTAATCAGTGCAATACAAGGTCATGTGGGTCAGCTCAAGCAGTTTGCATTGACTTGTTAGACTAACCTGCCCTTTAATTTATGCAGTTGATTAGGGAGGGGTTTGCACCATCCCTTCTTTTCAACAATAGTGTTGAGGTGCTAACCTCCAGCTGCCTGGATGCATTTACCATCTGGGAATTATATTATCTTTTTCTGGCACAGCTGTTACAAGGTGAATGTCTGTTACCAGCCTTAAAGCAGTTGTGCAGGTTTGAGCTAAAGCATCACACTTCAGAGACCACCCCAACAGGCGTGTGCTGTTGCTTACACTCAGCTAACAATTTTTTTTTGCCTTGTGGTTCCAACACAGTGGGGTGTGGTCAAAGGGGACTAATGAAAACTCAGCTGACTAGGCGTAATTTATCAATCCACGGTAATTTGACCACTCTTGGTCTTGTGTCTGGTCATGGACAATGGGGATATAACTTAAAAGTAGCTGGTATCAATGAAAATGTGTTTTGGTTTTGAGTAGTGTGTGTCAACTGAGTAGTGTGCATCAGTGTAGTAGCTAAGGAATTACTGTGACAGAGTGGTAGCTGGAAGGGTCCTGGAATTCAGTGGCTTCATGAAATTTAGACTCGAGGTGAGGAGGAAGTTTAGACTCGAGGTGAGGAGGAAGTTTAGACTCGAGGTGGAGGTGAGGAGGAAGTTCTTCACCAAGCGAGTCATTCGTCATTGGAACGGGCTGCCCAGGGAGGTGGTTGAGTCACCGTCCCTGGAGGTGTTCAAAAGGGGGTTGGACGTGGCACTTGGTGCCATGATCTAGTCATGGGGTCTGTGTTGATAGGTTGGACTCAATGATCCTCAAGGTCATTTCCAACCTTAGTTATACTGTGATACTGTGGTACTGTGAAATGCTGTATCTGCCCACTGTGATCCAGAATTGCTGTCTATTTTTTTGTTACTCTCCCATTTGACTGCAACATCCCTATTGTCTGAAATTATGGACACAATAGATGCATGCTGTAGATTTAAGATCATTTTCTTAAATGCATTTGAGAAAATATACAGTTAGGTTTGTTCTTTCCCATCTTTGATAGGCTGCTGATACTTACCAACTTGAAATGTCACCAGAAACAAGTCTAGGAGACAAAATATTTTGTCAAGAAATTTTGACAGCATGTGAGATACAAAATACCGTAAGTTGCAAGGGAAGAGACATCTGTATGAAACAACTGATAAGACTGTAGATTTGGATTTAGGCAATACGGTGGCAAGTAGTGTGAAAATGTTTAATTAACACTTTGGAGTCTGGTTTTGGTTGTAGATTCATAGATTTACAAGAGCAGAATTACACACATAGCTCTCACACATTCCTGTAATATTGGTAATGTATTTCTCTAGGCAGTTTTGTCTAAGTGATTTGGTATACTTCTGATTTTGTGTCACTAATGAAATATGCCTGTACTATAATTTTCTAGATATTTCAACAGCCTTATTTGAGTTAGTGTCTTATTACAATGTAAAAATCTGAAATCAGGCTTTTACAGGAAAAGATGATAAAAGCAGGTCTTAGCAGAACATAATTTGTACGCTACAAATACTCTGGAAAGCAACTATGTAAGAGCTGGAAGAAAGCATGAGGTAGGATTGTCTTGTGCATTTGTGCCTAAGGCAGGCTGGTAAAACTAAACAGTTTTGCTAAAGGGTCTAAATAATAATGTTAATACCTGTTGATGCTGCTTATAATTCTGGGAGCTCACTTGGTTCTTGTGCTAGCTGCCAAAGACTTGTTAAAATAGCTGTTGGGAGTAGAAGATTTTACCTTACTAAATGCTAAATAAGGAGTTCTTAATTAAATGACGTATTTGAAGGATAAATTCTTCATAAGTTTGTTAAAAAGAATATTTATCAGGTATTCTGTGGTGTTTACCAGAATGACCATATTTACCTAGAAGGAAAATGAGAAAAATATAAATGGAATGGTTATTATTAGGATTTTATAAATAAAAAAGTATTTTGTTTTTCTAATTCTTGATTTAAAAAGTATTTTTTCAATGAGAAATAGCAACAGCAGCCTTTTGAAGGTTATACTTCTGACTTTTAATTGCTCTGTACAATATGGAACTGCCTCTCTGTGTTAACATGCTGTTAACTTTAGGTAATAGTAACAAGTAACAAGTAGTTAATGAAATAGATCTGTAATTTATTCTATAGCTTACCTGGATTCATTAAATTAGCTGAAGTCATTATGTTTTTCAGTGTTCCCAGCCTTTTCCTCATCTAGTTTTTTGTGATTGTACAGCATATGGAAACTTTGAAGATATTTCTGTAGCAAGGAAGAAAATAGGAACATGCTTCTGTGTGCTGTGAATGATCTGCAAGGGTGGACAATCACATTCTGCTTCCTTAGAAATCTCCTGGTTTTACACATTTAGTAGCTCATAACATTTCCTTTAAAAACTGTATGTTTTTTTCTTTCTCAATGTCCTGCTCTGCTCAATATATCTATTTTAGAACATTATTTAGGAGCATGTGGTGGTAACAAAAAGCTGCACAGACAGTGTAGAATGAAGAGCCGAAGGTGAGAAATGGCCCTGCAGATGCCATCATAAGAGACCATGTTGAAAGACAAGGTCCTGGAGCTGGTGTTTTCCTGCAGCCCATGGCGAAGACCATCATGGAGTAGAAGTCAATGCTGCATCTTGTGGAGGAGCACACACCAGAGCAGATGGATATTCCCTTACAGAAACTGCAATGAGGGAAGAGGTTCTTCTAGTAGGGCCTGTGGCCCATGAAGTACCTGCTCTGAAACCGGTTTACCCAATACTGGAGCATGGGGAACACTATAAGGAAGAAAGAGTGATCAAGAGCTGTTATGAACTGACTGTAAACCTCCCATTCCCCATCCATTTGCACTGCTCAGGTGGAGGAAGAGGAATAAGCAGTGAAATTGAGCCTTGGAAGTAAAGTGGGGAGAAAGTGTTGATTTAATATTTTCTTTATTTTTTACTACTGAAATCTGTTTTAAGTGGCAATCTTCCCAAAGTTAAGTCTACCCATGAAGGGAATGGTAAGCAATCTCCACTTCTTTGTCTCAACTCTTGAGCTTTTCCATCCTTGTCCTGGTGAGAGAGCCACTCCATCAGTTTTGGAAAGTTATGGAAAGCAGGGGAGGTGCCTGAGGATCAGAGGAAAGCAAATATCACTCCCAACTTCAGCAAGAAGGGGGTCCCAAGTAATTACAGGCTGGTCAGCCTCACCTCCATCCCTGGAAAGATGATGGGAAAGCTCATTCTGGAGGTCATTTCTAAGCATATGGAAGAAAAGAATGTCAGCATGGATTCACAAACTGGAAATCTTGCTTGACCAATCTGGTAATTTTCTGGGATGGTGTGGCCAACTGGGTGGATGAGGGCATAGCATTGGATATTGTCTGCCTCAACAGGGCTTTTGACAGTGTCTTTCGTAACATCCTCATAGGTAAGCGTAGGATGTGTGGGTTAGGTGAGTGGACAGTGTGGTGGCTTGAGAACTAGCTGAATGACAGAGCACAGAGGTCTGTGATCAACAGTGCAGAGTCTGGTTAGAAGTGTGTGGCCTGTGATATTCCTCAGGGGTCACTACTGGGACCAGTCTTGTTCAACATCTTCATCAAGTTTGTTCACAATACAGAGCTGGGAGGAGATGCTGTCACACTGTCAGGCTGTGCTGCAATTCAGCCAGACCAGGATAGGCTGAATTCAGAGTTGGTCGGAGGTGAACCTCATGAAGTTCAAAAAGGGCAAGTGTAGAGTCCTGCACCTGGGGAGGAATAACACCCTGCATTAGTACAGTTTAAGGGTTGACCTCCTGGAAAGCAGCTCTGTGGAGAAGTACCTGAAATTGCTGGTGGACATCAAGTTCACCATGAACCATCAATGTGACCTCATGGCCAAGAAGGCCAACAGTATTCTGGGGTGCATTAGGAAGTATGTGGCCAGCAGGTCAAGGGAAGTACTCCTGTCCCTCTGCTCTGCCCTGGTAAGGTCACACCTGGAGTACTGTGTCCAGTTCTGGGCTCCCCAGTTCAAGAGAGACTGGGAACTACTGGAGAGAGTCCAACGGATGGCCACTAAGATTATTAGAGGGCTGGAAGATCTCTCTTACAAGGAGAGGCTCAGACAAGTGGGACTCTCTTGCTTGGAAAAGAGAAGACTAAGAGGGGATGTTTTTAATGCATATAAATCATAGAATTATTTTGATTGGAAGAGACATTTAAGATCAAGTCCAACCTTCAACCTAAGACTACAATGGCCATTAAACCATGTCCTGAAGTGCCATGTCCACTTGTTTCTTGAACACCTCGAGGGATGGTGACTGCACCACCTCCCTGGGCAGCCTGTTCCAATGCCTGACCACTCTTTCAGTAAGAAATTTTTCTACAGGGTGGAAGTCATGAGGATGGGGATGGGCTGTTTTCACTGGTACCCAGTGATAGGAAAAGGGGCAGTGAGTCCAGGTGGAGAGCAGTGACTCCAGATGGAGAGCAGTGACAAGTGATGTCATAGAATCATACAATCATAGGTTCTATGATTCAATGATTCTGTCTCTCTCGGGAGGTTGTACTGGGATCTGTACTGTTTCATGTCTTTATCAATGACAAAGACAATGGGATTGAGTGCACCATCAGAAGTTTGCAGATGACACCCAGCTGAGTGGTGTTGATACACCAGAGGCATGGGATGTCTTCCAGAGAGATTGGGACAAGCTGGAGAGGTGGGCCCAGGTGAACCTCATGAGGTTCAACATGACCAAGTACAGGGTTTTGCATCTGGGTGGGAAGAATCTTCACTATCAATAGAGACTGGGAGATGAGGTGGTAGAAAGCAGCCCTGTGGAAAAGACCTTGGAGGTGCTGATGGAATAGAAGCCAAGTGTGAGCAGGCAGTGTGCACTGGCAGGCCAGAAGGCAAATCACATCCTGGGCTACATCAAAAGGAACATGACCAGCAGATTGAGTTAGGTGATCCTGCCGCTTTGCTCTGGTGAGACCTCACCTCGAGTACTGTGTCCAGGTCTGGAGCCCTCAATACAGAAATGGCAGGGACCTGATAGAACAGGTCCAGACCAGGGCCACAAAAATGATCATGGGGTTGGAGCATCTCTGCTATGAGGACAGGCTGAGGGAGCTGGGGTTGTTTAGCCTGGAGAAGAGGAGGCTCCAGGGAGACCTAATAGCAACCTTTCAATACCTGAAGGGGGCCTGCCACAAGAATGGAGAGAGACTGTTTACAAAGTCCTATAGGGGCAATGGCTTCAAACTAGAGAAGAGTAGGTTTAGGCTGGATATTAGGAACAAGTTCTTTACTTTGAGGGTGGTGGAACACTGGAACAGATTGACCAGGGAGGTAGTTGGGGCACTATCCCTGGAGATATTCAAAGTGAGGCTCAACAGGGCTCTGGGCAACCTGATCTAGTTGAGGATACCCCTGCTTAGTGCAGAGGGTATTGGACTAGAAGGCCTTTGGATGTCCCATCCAACCCAGATCATTCTGTGAGTCTATGAGTATAAACTCAAACATGGGAGGTTTCACTTGAACTTTAGGGAAAACTTCCTTCCTTGGAGTGTGATGGAGCACTGGAACAGGCTGCCCATAGAGGTTGTGAAGTCTCCTCTGGAGAATTTCGAAACCTACCTGGACATGTTTCTATGCAGCCTACCGTAGGCAAACCTGCTTTAGCAGGTAGGTTGGGATAGATGAACTCCAGAGATCCCTTCCAACCACTGCCATTCTGAGAATCTGTGATTCTGAGAGTGAGCGATCAGTTTGGTTGATGTCCAGCCCTTTGCTAAGGTTAACCCCACAATGTAATTTTTTGTTTCTTCAGGATTATGTAAATGAGAATACTGTGTTCATCATGAACTATTGCAGGAGTAGAGCAATTAAAATCTCTTGTGTACAGCCAAATACAGACTTTTAAATCCTGTTGTAGAGAATATTTTCCTGTTCTAATATGTAGAGTCTAGTCATGCTCTTTCAGTACTCAGGGTTGTTTGATATGTCCACTTTTTCAAATGTGCAGACAGTTTCTATTAAAACTTTTGAGATCTAAATTGATATGCTGCAAATCTATTGCATTAACACAAGACAGTAAGGAAAATTGTGGAAACGTTCCAGGTTTAGGATCACAAAATACACAAATAAAATAGAAAAGGTAATACTACTGTCTTTACTGACTTTCCCCTGCAATGAAAAATACCTTCCCATCACCTTGTTGTTCAGTCTTTTATGACAGAAGTATTCATGACAGAAGTCACTAGCACATGGTTTTACAGGAAGAATATGTTGGATATACAATTCTTGGTTTACTGTGGCAATGGCAATCCTTTTGGTTATACAAAGACTGTTGTGTTAACCCTTCACCTCTGCTTATGTGCATTCCCAGGACACAGAGAATAAGTAGGGAATCACTTTTGATCAGAATGGCACTGCTTTGATTACATTCTGCTCCAAAAAGCCAAACTTGTAACTAAGTTTCTTGATTGTATGATGCATAGAAGTTATATTTGCCTATTATTCATATAGATTTTATAGCATTCTTCTATAATCTATAATACGAAGATACTAAAAGACATGAGTTAACTTTTAGAACTGACGAATTTCTTGTTGAAACATAGTGAATCAGTAATTTGCCATTTTTCCTCTCCAGAAAACCTCAGCGGTAACTTGTCAGCCAGTGGTTCTGGTTCAACAATCTTTCCATTTCTTCAACGCATTAAAAAAACATAAAGATTTTGGCCCACTGTCTTCAATACTGTATCCTGGCAGACACTAATCTGATCTGTATGTGCAGAAAAATTCTCCATGTCATTCTAGTAAAGTTCAGACTTTCCATGTCTGCTTTTTATTCTCGATTTGATTTGGGACTCTGTTTAACACCAAACTCTTACACTACAGCACCCAAAGCTGAACACAGTACTCCAGGTGCACTGTTGAGTACAGGGTGACAATCACCTGCCTAGTCCTGCTGGTTGCACTCTTCCTGATACAGTCCAGGATGCCACTTGAGAACACTGCTGGTTCATGTTTAGCTGATTGTCAATCAACATCCCCAAGTCTCTTGCTGCTGAGCAGCTTTCCAGCCACTGACCCAAGCCTGTGCATTGCATGGGGTTCAAAGTTCAGGTCCTGGTACTTGGCCTTGTTGAAACCCATTATAATTGGCCTCAGCCCATCCATGCAGCTTGACCAGGTCCCTCTGCAGAGCCATCCTACCTTCCAACAGATTAACATACCCACCTAACTTGATGTTGTCTGCAAACTTACTGAGGGTGCTCTCAATCCTCTTGTCAAGATCATTTGTAAAGATACTAAACATGAGTGGCCCCAGCACTGAGCTCTGAGGAAAACCAACTGTGACTGGCCGCCAACTGGATTTACCTCCATTCACCAGTACTCTCTTGGCCTAACCATCATGCCAGTGTTTGATCCAGTAGAGTGTATCCCTGTCCAGGCCTAGGACAGACAAGTTATTTTGTGAGGATGTAATGAAAATGCTGTGGGACACAGTACCTACAGCTTTACTGAAGTCCAGATGAAAAACATCTACAGCCTTTCCTTCATCTACCATGCAGGTCACCTTGTTATAGAAGGAGATGAGGTTCTTTAAGCAGGACCTGCCTTTCATGAACCCATGCTGACTGGGCCTGGTTGCCTGATTGTCCTGTAAATGGTGTGACATATGGCACTCAGGATTATTTGTTCCATGACCTTCCCTGGCACTGGTCAGCACTAGCTTGATGGGCAGGCTATTCAGCAAATAAGTAGTCATGCTATTAAAAACTGAGGTAAAGAAGGCATTATGTACCTCAGACTTTTCCTCATCCTTTGCCACTATGTTTCCCACTGCATCTAATAAAGGGTGAAGATTCTCCTTAGCTCTCCATGGAGCATACCAGTAACAGAAAGTTGTTTAGAAAGAGACGTCTCTTCTTTTTCTACTTCCTGTACCTCTGTTAATAGTTAAGTTGTATCTTATCCACTTACCAACTATGACTTTACATTAATTCTTCTGTCATAAAGTTTCATATCTATTAATATTACAAAGTGTGTCTATTTGGGGTTTTCTACTATATGGCTTACTCTTTTGTAAATGTATTTTGTGATCATGTGATGAAAAATCTCCCATCGTTACGCTTTACTGAATTAGATTAACATTCTTTGCTCATAATACTGGACTCTTCCTTATTTCTCAACATTTAGGAAATGTCTAGAACATTAGAATTCAAGTCTGTATTTTATATAGGTATATCTACGTTTGATGTAAAATTTGAGAGCTGAATTAAAAATTAAAATCTAAAACCTAGCAGCATCTGCAGCAATGTTTGCAGCTGTGGGAAGAGTATTGCAGATGTCAGTTTCCAAATGGCAGCAGCCCTAGGCAATCACATGACAGGATATTTTACTATGCAATGTCTTACGTCTTGATAGGAAAATTAAACTGCCTTCTTTCAAAGATTGCATTAGAACTACCTGGGTGCAACTCTAAAGCTGAGACCCAGCTCCTTATCTCTCCACACCTCTAGTATGATGATTAAACAGCTAAAAAACATATTCAAAAAATAGAATATTACTAAATGCACATTACCAGACCCACATGTTCTCACATGCAATTATTTCCATTAATTAATACTAAAAATTAAAACTTTTAAAATTTTTTCCCATATCTTGGCCCTGTTGAAAAATATTTACTTCTTGATCCCACCTAGCTATGTATAAAGTCTGTGTGTATATATAAAAGAACCCTGTTACTTACTCATTGTATCTGATCATCTTTGATTAAAGCAGCAAGACTATGAGTGTTACAGTGTCCTTTATTTTTACCTCTTTTCTCCATAGTTCTGTAACATCTCTCCATCCAGTTATTCTGAGCAATATAGTATTAGTTGATTCACTCATTTTTCTTTGTTATCCTTCTCTTTGGCAACAAGTGCTGTTACTTTTTATTCCTGGTTTAGAAAAAAATAAGTATTTCCCAAGACTTCTGTATACAAACATTAAATTCAATGAGGAAACATTTCTTGAAAAATAATGTGTTCTGGACTTACAGGAAAAAATGTTTAGGAAGTGTGGAAGAGGTTTGTTTAAGGGCCTTAATCTGAAGGAATCTGGGACTTTTAGAATTTTCATAGGTTGTTCTTGAAATGTTCTGCTACACACATGTCGAAAGCAGCACCTTGGTTTTATGCAGTGATAAAATGTCTATCAATTAAGATCTACGTGTCTTAACTGAAGTAAACTTTTGGATGTCTCTAGAAGAATTATTAGAACAAAAGTAAGTCAGTAATCTTAATATGTCAAAGAGATCTACTCTTAGTAAGTACGATGTGTGGCTGTTATACAGAAAATATAAAACAATAAACTTGGCAATACTGTTTTAAATGTTCATTAAAAATTTCTTCTAGTTTCTTCTGTTAGATAAAGAAACTGACAGGAATATGTAAAATGTCTCCATTTGACATCCAGATTTTAAACACAGTAAAATTCTTCCCATATGTTAGTTTGGATGGGGGTTATTTTTGTTGGTTGGTTGGTTGGTTTTTTTGGTGTTTGTTTAATTTTAATGCCATTCAGGCACATTTCAGAAGCAAAAGAAACCTGAAATGAAATGACAAAACCAACTTGGTAGTATTTAAGTTCTTAAATATGTGCTATTGTTTTGCAATGTTTTTTTTTTCTAAGTTTTGGGAACTCATATGACTTTCGTGTGGCATATAGTGTCTTGCAAACATTTAATATTGAAGGTAATTGTCAAAGACAAAAATGCCAGCTGCTAATTAAGATTCTCTTTATGTAAATTTGATGTAATAGTGGAAGTGTTGAAATATGTAGTATTCAAGAAGATTTTATTCTGAATTTGTTGTAAATCAGTTATTTAGTAGAGAATATGGCAGCATACAACAACAGTAGTCACAATTACTCATAAGGTTTTGACTTTATATAATAACATTTACCTTACTGTGTGTGTTAGTATTTCTCTGTCCTTAACCAAAGTTATTCAGAAAATCAGAAAGTCTGTTTTGATGAGGTCTTTCTTTGCCGTAAGGACACATGACATAGAATGAACAAGAAAGCTGCCCAGTTTAAGTGTTACTTTTGCATATTCTTTCTCCAGATTGCTATATGAAGCTGCACATAATATAAACACATATTCTTGTCTCTAGTTAGTCACATTATAGTTAATGACCATATGGTCATTATGGTATAAGATCTACTGTCTGTTGTATTTATATTCCTCAAGCATATTGTTCCTTCAACTTCACAGTGTGTTAAACTATTTCAAAGGGAAAAAAATCCTTTCCCTCTTGTTTCTGGTTGTCCTATCAAGTGTAACCTTGGACCCTTATAGAGCAATTAGACCAGCCTCTATCCCCTCCTTTGTAATGAGGTTTCTTGCATTTCTGAGTCTATAACCCTTTAGTCTTCCCTAATGGGACATCATTATTCTGAAAGAAACAATGTAAATGTAAATGAATATTCTCATTAACGAGTCACAGAGAAACCTTTAGTGGTAGCGCTGTGGTAATTCTGCTTGTTATTTCTCTGGTATTCCATGCAGATTTTTTTTTTTTTTAAATTCATTATTAGTATTCAAAATTACTTCTTCTTTAATTCTGCATGTCTTTCATAATGCAGTGTTCCAACTAGTTCAACCATGTCCTTGTTTTATTCTCCAGGAACCACCTGTGAAACGTTCAAGGTCTCTGTCCCCAAAGAGCTCTTTTAGAGAGTTGGAGGAGCTAAGGAAGCTTAAAATAGCTGATAGGAAGATTGAAAACTTAGAGAAGAAGCTACATCTAAAGGTGAACATTAAAGAAATAAAAATAAAGAAACTTCTAGCTATAAAGCTTGCATATGTAAAGATATACCAAAATAAACATGCATTTTACAAAATGTAAAATGCACATATTGTCATGGACTGTAAGTGTGTTAGCATAAGAAAGCACTCGCCATTAGTTTGCCTTTTTCCTTCTAGGAATCTTGTATTGGAACTCCTGTGTAAGCCTAATTCAAGCTGTCATCATTAATATGTGTATGTTAATGTTTTTTTGGTAGGAGTAAAGTGAAGCAAAATGTACAAAGAAATTTATTTAGGTTGGTTTTGTTTTATTTGTTTGTTTGTTTGTTTGTGTATTTTTTTGTTTTCTGCTACAGAGAAACCAGTATTTTAAAATGCTGGTCAGTTACTTGGAAGAGATTTACCCCTTGTACTTTTAGGAGTTATGCCTCAGAAGTTGTTGTTCTAAAAATGCTGTAAAAGAAAACCCAACAATTAATTTCCTGTCCCATCCTTGATAACAAACCTTAATTGACCATATATTACTATTTCCCATTTTCCCTATGTTTTATAGATTTTTCATTAAGTTTTTTTTATACTTCAAAAACAGTACCTTTTGAGTGACCTGTTGGTTTCAAATTACAACTCAGAATGAACAACCCAAGCACCAAGATGTATTTTTTAAAACATACACAATTTGTACTCTCTTTTTTTTCCTTTTTTCCTTTTCACTCTTTTTTTCTTTTCTCTCTCTTTTTTCTCTCCCCCCTATTTTCTTTTTTCCTTTCTTTTTTCTATCCTTTGTATTTTCTTAGTCCTCTTTTTGTTCTTTTTCTCTTGGTTTTTCTTTGTTGTGTTGCAAGACTGAGATCTCTGTTTATAACAGCTATAATCCATGAAGTCTTTAAGGGCTAAGTCTTATGTCTTGCGTTTTCTTTAGGAAAGCCATTTGTCTTCTTTTGGACAATACTTTAACTTATTGAAAAGAAGCTGTAGAGGCCCTGGTCAATGTATTCAACACTGTTCTAGCACAACTTTAAGAATTCAGTGAAGCTATTGCCAGCATGACAGTGAACTCAGCTGTCATAACATTGACATCAGAATAATTCTCTTGGTATTGTATGGTTGTCCTCTCAGACACCGCTTACAACAAAGAGTAGTGCATATGATCAACATTCTTGAAACCGCAACTTGCATTATTGCCTCCTCAAGCAAAGTGTTCACATATGATTATTTGAAATATACTTACTCTATTAATAAACATGCTGCTGCTGAATATCCTGAAGATGAAATAGTTACTTTATCCATCAGTCTTTCTGAAAAATTTGTAACAATTTTAAAGATAGACAACAATCAAAAAAAGATTAAAAACTTTATTTTTTGGATTTTCAGGAATAGTAATATTTGATGTCCGCCTGAGTCCAGGAAAGAGCAAGGTCCCGTTCACAGGATTTTCCATTTCTTTTAAGCTGACTAATTGGAGGCTAAGGAAAGTTACCTCTTGCTGTCTTCTTTGCTAAAATGAATAGGGTCATCATGCAAATTCAGGGTGTACATATCTTTGGTATAAAATTGACTTTATTTCTGCATTCCAGAGCATGCCTGGTTGCACCCTTGTTTTGGGAAGAAAAAGTCGAAATGGAGCTTTTAAAAGGATTTTGACCAATGAATTACCAAGATTAGAATAGTCCAAAGCATAAGTGCATCAAGTCTATTGTTGGTCTTTAACAAGTGGGTAGGATTTTAGTTGCCCAGAGTTAGATATTCCATGCAATCTAAATACATTCTCTTCTCCTGTATTGTCTTTATAACTATGATTCCTTGCATAGCCTGGACATTATTTGCTTTAGCCGGAAAGTTTTCAGTGTAGCCCTGTTGTGTGTATGGTGTTCAGATGGAAAAAATACAGTAACATTTTTGGCTATTTCCTTTTAACTGCTTGAGAAAACAAAACAAAACAATACCAAAAACATACAAACAAACCAAACCTGAAATGGTCAAGTTCCTCACTTCCTATCAACCTAAGAGGAGTAATCAATGAATGGAATCAGTATATTTTTTAAAGTATATTCTTCAATTTTTACTATGACCAGAGTATTTCAGTTTAATTTCAAGAAAATTTTGAAATTGTGATTAGAATTTTTGTTGTTTGCAAGTAGCAAAATTGATTTTTTTTTTTTCACTGGCAGTTGGATTCTTCCTCCTGCTGATTGGACATTGTCTTTTATTTTTCATCACTGTGTGGAAATACTATAGAATGACCCTAGAGAGATGGAGAATAATCTAGAGATCCAGCACTGCTGGAGATGGGTGTTCTGTCCCATTTCTGGCAAGATATAGAAAACTATATACAATACAGTTTAAGTATTAAAAAATATAACCAGAGAGAGAAAGAAATGAGTTAATGAAAAGTAAAATATAAATTTAAAGTTCTAAAGTGCTTAATAATTCAGTTAAAGAGAGTGGCTAGGACAGTTGATTGTCTAATTTCTATTTCTGCAAGAACAGAGCAACTGAATAGGGAAGGGACTAGCTATAATGAAATGGATAATGGAACAGGTAAGCAATAATGAAAAATGTAGATTCATAAATAGGAAAGGCCAAATTCAACACTTGGTTGCATTCCTGAAAGGGCATTGACGCTAATAAACTTTTGAAGATTTATGCTGAAGATGTTATTTTCCAGTACCTTGCCAGACTTGATCAGTTTTCACTAGCACAGTACCTATAATTGGATTCTTGTGAAAATTTCCTGCTGCAGTGTCAAGCAAAGCTTGGTCATCATGTCCTTCACAATAAAGTTATCTTACTATGTGTGTGATTGTTTTTAATATCATTGTATTATTTGTATAAGCTATTTCAGACTAGTCAAAAGTACTTCTTAAGCAATTCTAAATTTATAAATGTATCTGGTTTAGATACTGTTTCAGAAAAAAAACAGCAAACAAACAGATTGTTTCAGAAAAAAACAGGCACCAGTATGAGAAAGTTTTTAATGGTAAAGTTACTTTGGCATCTGCTTCTCTTTATAAATCTGCTTTTTTGTGCTGCCTGAGTCACTTCCAGAAATCTGTAATTTTATGAATGGTAGCATCTGAAATTTTATCTGATAACTTTCAGCTTCGCTTATGCGTCTTGAAATCTGGGCTATGTTTTGGAAGCCAGGCTTAACCAAGGCACTTTGTAGTTAGTACTACTGTAGAAACTTTTGCCTTTTGTTTAGTTGATCGGGTGGGTTTTGTTTGTTCTTTTATGTATTGAGACTTAACTGGTATTGCTTGTAGCTCTGACTGTTGCTGTGTCTATTTTATTGACTAATAGTAAGAAAGGCCTCTTTGCATATAAGCATTAAATAAATGCAAATATAGGATGTTAGGGGTTGGAAGAGATCTCTGAAGATCATCGAGTCCAACCCCCAGCCAAAGCAGCATATAATCTAGTGCAGGTCACACAGGAATGCATCAGGATGGGTCTTGAATGTCTCCAGAGAGGGAGGAAATCCTCAATCTATTTAGATTTCCTGTTTTAGGTGTAGTCTTCAGTATGGCCAGTATTTCCCTCAAAAATATATAAATTAGTTTCCCATGGAGAGAGGGAGGGGCAGAAAGTAGTTTAAATGAAACGACAGTGCTAACAATGCTTTTCTAGTCCTTATATCTTTAGGTGGCGTAGGACAAAAATGAAAACTTAGTCAATTTTTTAAAACTTTTCAGCAGTATGAAAAATAATAAAATGTAAGGAAATGTTGACAGATGAGCAAAATTTGCAAGTAGCGATAAGAAATTATGACCTCGGGGATTTCTGTACAGATTTCAGAGGCTCTTAGTAGTTACACAAACAGAACTTTCTTTTCATGTGACCTCTGTGACAATCTCTTATGTTTTGCCCAATTTAATTTTGTTTTTCTGATACTATACAGACTCAAGAAACTGAGGAGCTAAGAGCAGCCCATGAAGAACTAAATACAAGGCTGCAGATGTTACAGACCAACTACAGAGCACTGAAAGAGCAATTAAAGCAGTGGGAAGAGGGTGATAGCAGGTAAGTTACATAGCTCAATTAAAACATTTCCCTTACACAAGAATTCTGAGCAGAAGTATTATATAGATGTTCAAAAGAGAATTTAATTGGAAGGAAGAAACTACTATGTTGTGATCAAGTCTTTATCCTTTGTTAAAGCAGAATACCTAGTATACCCCTATATGAGAAAAACTACAATTAAAACCAAGAGAAAAATATATTGAGCTGACACCTTGACTTATTTTGCTTAGGATCTTCTTGTGAGCCTGAGTACTGGACAAAGGTCTGCTAGGTCTGCTTATATATGCTTGTCTAATTCCCCAGTAGATTAAGTTGTTGACCGTGTATGTTTGTAATCTTCTATAGTAGAACAATTGTTCCTTACGTTTCAAATAGTGTTAAAAAATAATTTTGTTAATTACAAATGTAGAAATAACAGCCCCTCTAACATTTAGTGATTCAAACATTGACTGAAACTAATCCTAAAATCTTCTTCTTAATAGGGAAAAAAGAGTATGTGCATGAAAATCAGGGTGGTTTAAAATGATTATAAACCAAATTATTTCTGATCATTCTGGAAAAATATTACAGGAAAATGTCTTTATTAATGGAAAGAAGAAAGACTGCCACATCATAGCAAATACTCTCTGTATAATCCTTCCTTAAAATCTCTGTAGAACAGTGAATATTTTGTGCAGGTTTCTTTTACTTTTTTTTTTACTTTTTTTTTTTTTAAAAAAGTCATTAGAGTTAGAACTTTTGGTAAACAGACCTATTTAGAGGTTTGAAGACATTTCTTATCACCTTAGTTGTCAGACACTGCTGAGACAGTTTTCCTGGCCCTTTCAAGAAAGTAGTTGAAGCAGGAGCTTACATCCTTGTGGCTTTCATAGGACTTTAGTGTTTACCTACAATTTAGTAAACAAGCATGTGTTTTACTAAAAATAATTATTTTTTGTAATTAGAGCAATACTGATTCAATCTTGATGCAAACTTTGTGACCTACTCAGACTGAAAGACAAATCTCAAATTTACTGCAGAAGTGGTAGACCTTCCCAAAGTCCAGGATGACATAAAGCATTCTACTATGAATGATAAACTCTCCCTCATATATAAGTAATGCTTTGGCCTATCTGAGTAGATTTGCATTGCTTTGTAATACCATGGCATTTACTCAAGAATGGCTTGTCTTTTAAATAAAAGACCCAAAAAAAAAGCGTGGGTGAAAATAATGTTAAGGTACAAATCTGCTACAGCCTCTGATAGCATGGTAAGATTATTCAAAATATCAAAAGCGTAAATAGGTTTCTTGAAATCAGAATGAAGAGGTTTTGTTACTGTTCTAAATTCATTGCAAGCTAGAAATGAATGAAACCTTCTGGATGCTAGTTACTTTATGCAATGAAATTATTTGATTCTATATCTCAGGCTGAGTAGGTATTCATGGTCCACTGAGAGACAGAGGCTGAAAGGATACAAAAGATCAGCTTAGATAAAGACAGTAAAATCAAACTTGATATACAGTGAAGCACTGAGTGTACTATATCTGATAGTTAAAAAAAAATAGAAAGGAAATAAAAGAAAAAAGAAAGAGGCAAAAGCTATACTGTTCTGTTTGTATTTAATGTAAATTGTGTCAGCTTGTGTCATGATGGGAACATATTTGGGAAAAGTAGATACTGGGGAAAGTTTAATACTAAATCTTTATTCATTCATCTGGGGTTTTTTTCATCTATAATTAAGATGGGCTGAAAATTACAGGATTTTTTTTTTTGTCAGAACATAATTGTATGAAATCATCCTACTATAAGAGGTCTATTTGTTCTTTTTATTGTACTTAAAAAAAGGAAAATAGCCAAGACACAAATAAAAACGGTCTGTAAATTATTATACCTTACACTGCTGTTTTGGTATCTCAAAAAGCTTTATGTCACTGGTGTAATGCAAATTGAGCATTAAGAACTCACCATCAGGTACTTATGTGGCACTTCTGATCCTCTCTAAGTGATGGAGGACCTCATTCTTTCTGATTCTTCACAGATTAGAATCTGTTACTGAGATGGCAACTGATGGGACCTAATCCACCTGTCACTGTACATACAACTTCCACTGTCATACGTGACTGCAAAGATGATAGGGGCCTTATGAGGTCACCCTGTTCTTTGAGAGTTTATTTCTGTGTGCAGTAGGAATTTAAATCACAGAGAGTTTTGTTACTTTTATACATGATTTTTTTATACAATTTTTATCTTTTAAGTTATTAAAATATATAAAAATACTTATTCATTAGAATGTAGATCAGTAGTTTGATTGAGAGTAGGCATTAGTGCAGCTTCCAGACTGTGTTACATTTACAGGGGCCTTTAGGGTGTTAGTGGCTCTCCCATTTTGTTCCAAGAGATTGTGTGATAGTTTCATCCTGTGCTTTCTCATGTGAGTATTTAGAGGAGGTGACCAAATGCATGTGGGTGACACTACTCAGCCACATGTCAGTTGAGAGCCATGGTGTGGTATCTGTCTGAAATAATATAATCGAACTTTTCTATAATACCACATTTAAGGTTTCATGCATTTCAGAGTATATACATCATACAAGATTTATATTCAGTAGATGCTCTAGTTCAAAAATATGTGTTTTCTGCAAGTAAGGAGGTTTTATTCTTGTGGCCATGTATATATTTGGAAACAAACAATTTCTCTTTACCCATAAACAGGACTGAAAGTAAAAGCAGTAAAAGCGGATACCAGCATGCAGGCCCCTGTCAGCTTTGTCAAGAGGATTCTGATGCTGTGTGGAATGAACTGGCTTTTTTCAAAAGGGAACACAAAAAACTATTGATTGAAAAGTAAGTTCATTTCTTAAATGGTGTTTACACAAAGATATATTCTGCTGTTTTTCTCAAAAGGTAGTGCTTTAGCAGGCCATATAAGGAATTCCATGCAAAATTCCAAGATAAAACTGTTTTCTACCAAAAGCAGAAAGGAGCAACATGAGTTCTCTTTTTTTCCCCCCCTCTTAAATCAGTGACAAGTTACAAGTTTGCTAGCACTAACAGAAACTGTATTCCATGATCTAGGGATTGTGTTAATTAATGTGGCTCTCATCTGTTGGAGGTGTCGCTCTTCATTAGCCTGTATTTTACACACTGCCGTGCTTCATTTTTGGAATGAGGTGGTGAGGGGATAACCTAGCCAGCCATCCTTGTTTGATCTCTGTGATACATACGCAATGCAGAATGCCTCAGCTCTCTTGGTTCCCTGCCCTGTCCTGCTAATCCCAGCTGAGCTCATTATGGTGTAGCCTTGCTGCTACTCCTGGAGCCAGAGCTGTCCAAGCTAATTACTGGTAGCAGCAGAGCTGCCTGTTAAGGGTCTGGTGTGGATCTGCTAACATGGTCCTTGGTAGTGACCTGCAAAAAGCACGAGGGAGTTGCTCTCTTTCTTGCTGCGCACAGCCTGTCCTTTGGGTTTAGTGCTGATCCCTTCACACAGCTCTTTTAGCTGTAGTAAGTGTAAAACTTGGTGTAGGAAACTCTTACTTTAGAAAACATACAGTTTGCTGCTTTGATCTCATAATTCATAGACTATTATACTCAGCCAGGCAGAGTAAGAAAGTGTCCTTTTGTACAAGACAAAAGGAAATTAGTATGGTATAATTAGCCCTTTGCTGCTGTTTTACAATTTCTGTAAGTCAAGTTGATTTTTCTATGTGTAAGAATCAAGACATCATAGAAACTTTTATTCAGATTTTTATTTTGTCAGCATTGGTTTTTTCCCAAGGGGTCACAATGTAAACTGATTTTGTGCAGATACCATGAAGGCTGCTATCACAGAATTTCAGCAGCAGCAAATTGTTTTGTAGTGTGTAAGTCCTTGTGTTGTCCATAAGCTGCTTTAGCCTATTATGTACAATATTGCCAGTAGCTGTATTGCATGGAGTATTCCTACAGCTGCCAGTTACAGTTGTATTTCTGTTCTTATCACTTCATTGTTATGTCTTTGCTGTTTTGAAGTTGATTTTTCACATGTACTACTTCTGTTTATTTTGATATTTATGTAGGAAAGAGCCCTTTCTTGCCATACACAAAATTGCAGTTGTAATTCTCCTTCCATCACTCATCAACACATGTATCAAAAGCAACAGTACCTCAGGAGCAGTAACATAAGCCTCTTCTTTTCACATAAGTCCATGAAAGAGAGATTGTATGTATATTGTGCACACCCTGAAGACTGGACTATGGGACTGTTGGACTGCTTTTGTGGAGCTCCTGTGCAGTCACTTCTACGGGAACACCCTTATGCCTGATACATAGAAGATCACTGCCCATGACTAAATTGTCATTAAGTCCATGTGCAAACAGTTGAGCTTTTTGAAGTATAAAGCATTTAAGTCAAAATGAGTTCTTAAAATTCTGCATAGTACTTTGTAAGAAGCAAGTGCACCATGGTGATCTTTCAGATGAACTTGTTATTGGGTTTAGGTGCTTTTTACTCCTCGTGAGCAATGTAGCTTATTGCTAATTGGAATAAAGAAGGAATGGAGACCTAACTTCTGTGGGGTTTGTGTCTGTCTTTAATGCTTGACTGTTCTGGTGACTGTGTTTAAATTGTTGAAGTAAATCAGCACTTAAAGATCTGATCTCAGATTTTTTAAGAAAGTGAATACTAAATTTAGTGTACCTTTTAGATCTGGGGGTAGGGCTTCTTTATATTGCATATATTCTCTCTTAAACTTTATGGATAAAGGTCACGATCTAGAGAGCCCTACCAATTATTTCTATATATGATTTTACAACCAGTGTAAGTATATCATGTTAGCTCATAGTTTTTGTGGATGCAGTTAATTTGATAGATACTACTGATACAGTTTTTGATCAAATTGATAATCTGGAAATAAAATATGGTTATTATTTATTGGATATAAAAAATTATTTTCCCGAGCCAATTTGATCCAAGTTCGTTTGCCTGGTTGATGATAGGTTAATTATACACAGTAAGACACTAATAATCAGAACTTGGAATACAGAGGAACAAATTGTAAACTTCTTATAAGCATGAAACAAATAGCAAGGCTGCCCCAGGTGGCAAGATGGACCTCCTCAAGTTCACAATGGAGCCAACCAATAGGTAAACAAGCTATAAACTTTAGAAATACCAGGTAAATTACCGTAAGTTACTAATGAACTGCTGAGTTGTTAACTACCAAAACCTTTGCTGGATGAAGTGATGCCCCGAGTTCGTATTTGTGATCCGAAGGGCAGGAATAATCCAAAAGGTAGTATCCAAAATTAGAGGAAGTGAGAGAGAGAGAGAGAGAGAGAGACACTGCTGTGGTGGAAATCTAAACACTATGCTGCTAGGGCAAAAGAAGCTAATTGCCCTGAAGACAGGAGCACAAAGTAGGCGCTTGGTGCCGCCTCGAATTACATTAACGAACAGTGGGGGGGGAGAAGATGAGGCAGATAAGAGAGCGAAGAGAAAAGAAAGAACTGTGGGCTCTGAAATCTTCCCCTATAAATTCCCTTTTTGAAAACTGGACAGCCCAATGGCACGTTATCTATTCAAGTCCTGCCAATTAGTTCAAAATGCTGTGTAGCGGGCAAAACTGCACACGCCTTCTCTCATAGCCTCTGACATGTGCAGTTGCCCCTCTGAAATGCAAAGCTTGGAGTCTAGCTTCCACCCCCTCCAGGCAGCCTTAACAGTGCCTGCCTGTTGGCTCCTTGACCTCAAACTTGGACCCTGCAATGCGAAGGGGGGAGAAAGGGCAGTGGCCAGACAGGTTTAGCTGGTTTGTTAATGCCTCTTCCAGGACAATTACTGATTATTAGCTTAAGCTAATAATCCAAAGACTAATCCAATGCAGCATTTCTTAAAGACTGTCTGCCTAGGGACTCTATTTTAGTTTAAGTCCGGTTTATGTCTTCGAGCAGTCCAGAGTGATGGTGTTTGGTTCACCTGTAAGGAAGATTTCCTTCCCCCTTATCTTTATGCTAAGTGTATTGTGGAATAATTATTCTCTGACTTTATAAAAATTGTTTTTATTAATAGCTTTACCTGAGTTATATATTAACCCTTCTCCCCCACTATTTACTCTTTCACAAAGAGTATCAGATTATATTCTACCAATTATGTGATGTGGATTGAAAGTTGTATTTTTAACTTCATGAGTTATAAAATCTGATTTTTTTAAACTCTGGGTTATTAAAACAAAACAAAATAACTCCAAAATGTAAGTTCATTTTGAGGTCTGAACTAATAACTAACTTTTAATCCCTCACAACTCGTTGTTTTAAGAAATTGTACAGCATCTACCAACTAAATTAATGACAAAATTGAAGAGTTATAAACAGGAACAGAATGAGGTAATTGAAATAATTTCCCTAAGTATTCTCTAGAGTTGTTATTAATGATGTTTGTCAACTGAAAACAATTTGAGAGCACAGCTAGGATGTACCATGGGATGTTCTTATTGTTGTGTTAAGAAAAAGACTGAATTTACTAACTTTTTCTGTCTTTTAAGCAACTAGAAAAACACTAGTAGTGAAGCTATCATTAGCACTTAGCTGAGAAGGACAGTGATGTATGCTTGTATAACTATAATATTTTCATTAAAGATGCATAAAACTGCTGAAAACACTTAAGAAAAACATCTAGTAATGTAAAAAATTTGAACTTTTCTGCATTATTTCCTTTATTTAGCTGTACTTTGAGATTCAGCATCTTGTAGCTGCGTAGAGGTAAAATATCTTCAATTAAAATATTTCTATATAGGCATATGATTTTACAGATATACATTTCATAGCACATATATAAAGCTGGTACAATAAGGTTTTTATCTTTTTTTTAATCTTTCTAATGACATGCTAAATATTGTTCTGCGTTCTATGGAATTTTATTGATAGATATCTCCTTCAACATTTTCTTCCTATGTCAGATTCATCTTTGTATCTGGAATGGAATGGAATGGAATGGAATGGAGTGGAGTGGAGTGGAGTGGAGTGGAGTGGAGTGGAGTGGAGTGGAGTGGAATAGAATAGAATAGAATAGAATAGAATAGAATAGAATAGAATAGAATAGAATAGACCAGGTTGGAAGAGACTTTCAAGATCATCACGTCCAACCCATCAACCAATCCAACCCACCTAATCAACTAAACCATGACACCAAGCACCCCATCAAGTCTCCTCCTAAACACCTCCAGTGATGGCGACTCCAACACCTCCACGGGCAGCCCATTCCAATGGGCAATCACTCTCTCTGTATAGAACTTCTTCCTAACATCCAGCCTAAACCTCCCCTGATGCAGCCTGAGACTGTGTCCTCTTGTTCTGGTACTGGGTGCCTGGGAGAAGAGACCAACATCTGCCTGCCTACAGCCTCCTAGTTGTAGACAGCAATAAAGTCACCCCTGAGTCTCCTCTCCAGGCTAAGCCACTCCAGCTCCCTCAGTCTTTCCTCATAGGGCTTGTGTTCCAAACCCCTCACCAACTTCATTGCCCTTTTCTGGACATGTTACAGCAAATCAACATCCTTCCTAAACTGAGGGGCCCAGAACTGGACACAGTACTCGAGGTGCAGCCTAACCAGTGCAGTATACAGGGGCAGAATGACCTCCCTGCTCCTGCTGGCCACACTGTTCCTGATGCAGGCCAGGATGCCATTGGCCCTCTTGACTGCCTGGGCACACTGCAGGCTCTTGTTCAACCTATCATCGACCAGTACCCCCAGGTCCCTCTCTGCCTGGCCATTCTCCAGCAACTCTGACCCCAGCCTGTAGCACTGCATGGGGTTGTTGTGGCCAATGTGCAGAACCCAGTACTTGGATGTGTTAAATCTCATGCCGTTGGATTCTGCCCATCTGTTCAGCCTGTCGAGGTCCCTCTGCAGAGCTCTCCTACCCTCCAGCAGATCAACTCCTGCCCCCAGCTTGGTGTTGTCCACAAATTTACTGATCATGGACTCTATGCCCTCATCCAGATCATCAATAAAACTGTTAAAGAGCACAGGGCCCAGCACTGATCCATGGGGGACACCACTAGTGACTGGCCGCCAACTGGATGTGGCACCATTCACCACCGCTCTCTGGGCTCGGCCATCCAGCCAGTTCCTAACCCAACACAGTGTGCTCCTGTCCAAGCCATGGGCTGACATCTTGGCCAGGAGTTTGCTGTGGGTGACAGTGTCAAAGGCCTTGCTGAGGTCCAGGTAGACTACATCCACAGGCCTCCCCACATCCACCAGGTGGGTCACCTGATCCTGGAAGGAGATGAGGTTGGTCAGGCAGGACATGCCCTTCCTAGATCCATGCTGGCTAGGCCTGATCCCTTGGCTGTCCTGTAAGTGCTGTGTGATTGCACTCAGGATGACCTGTTCCATAATCTTGCCTGGCACTGAGGTCAGGCTGACAGGCCTATAATTCCCTGGCTCATCCAACCAGCCCTTCTTGTGGATGGGCACCACGTTGGCCAGCTTCCAGTCTTCTGGGACCTCTCTAGTGAGCCAGGACTGTTGAAAAATGATGGAGAGTGGCTTAGCCAGCTCATCTGCCAGCTCTCTCAGCACCCCAGGATGGATCCCATCCAATCCCATGGACTTGTGGGGATCCAAGCTGCTGAGGAGATCTCTAACTACCCCCTCCTCATGGAACATAGGGAAACTATGCAGCTCCCTGGCTCCTTCTGCCAGCTCTGCAGGCCAGCTGTCTGGAAGACATTCTGTCCTGCTAGTAAAAATTGAGGCAAAGAAGGTGTTAAGTAACTCTGCCTTTGCCTCATCCTTTGTTACAACGTTCCCCTCCGTGTCCACCAAGGAGTGGAGGTTGTCCTTGCCCTTCCTCTTGCCATTAATGTATTTGTAGAAGGACTTTTTGTTGTCCTTCACAGCAGAGGCCAATCTAAGCTCCAAATGTGCTTTTGCCTCCCTAATTTTCTTCCTACAAGACCTAGCAACATCCTTAAACATTCCATGGGTTACCTCACCTTCCTTCCAAAGATGATACACTCTCTTCTTTCCATTAGTTGTATTAAAAGTTCATCCAGGCTGTCCGTCTGCCCCAGCGGCTCATCTTCCAGCACATTGGCACAGCCTGTTCCTGCACCTTCAAGCGTTCCTCCTTGAAGTAGGTCCAGCTCTCCTGGACCCCTTTGTTTTTAAGGGCTTTATCCCAAGGAACCCTCTGAGTTAGTTCCTTATGTAACCTGAAGTCTGCCTTCCAGAAGCCCAGAGTGGAGGTCTTCTTGCTGCCCCTCTTAGCTTAACTGAATACTGAAAATTCAATTACCTCGTGGTCACTTGCCCCTAAAACACCCTCCGACCACCACATCACCCATCAACCCTTCCCTATTGGTGAAGAGGAGGTCAAGCATAGCCTTACCTCTGGTAGGCTCGTGCAGCACCTGGAATAAGAAGTTGTCCTCCATGCATTCTAAGAACCTCCTAGACTGCCTCCTCTCAACTGTGTTGAGATCCCAGCAGATATCAGGCAGGTTGAAGTCACTCATGAGAACAAGGTCAGGTGATCTTGAGAGAGCCTTAAATTGCCTGTAGAATGCTTTATCAACATCTTCCTCGTGGTTGGGTGGTCTGTAACAGACTCCAACCAGGATGTCTGCTCTGCTGGTCTTCCCTCTAATTCTCACCCACAAGTACTCAACCCGATCGTCCCTGATCTCCAGCTCAAATTACTTGGATTTTGATGAAATTCAGGATAAATTAGTATGTAGCACATCCAATTGAACTATTTGATTATAAGCTAGCTAATTTAAACTAATGTGGCATACTTCATATTAAATTCTCATTTGCTGCAGTATAGTGATACCCCATCCTTCCTGCCTTTATGTACAGGCTTTGGAAAGGTATAGGTAACTGTGTATAAACTAACGTGGAAGCTTTACAGTTTTGCATCTTTTGTTTTGGATTACTTTGTAGGACATACTGTAACTGATACCAGCAGTGTTTAGTTGACATAGTACATTATTCTATCTAAGTCACTATGACATAAGTAATCTTAACAATTTCTTTGACTAAACATGAAGTCTCTGGTCATCAGAAGCTTTTAGTTTTTAAATCTCCACTGTCACATGCAAAGTCCAAATGCCACAGTATCTGTGTTCTTTTTGTTCCACTTGATAGCTATATCACATATACCAGGGAGGTGGTGGAGTCGCCGTCACTGGAGGTGTTCAGGAGGAGACTTGACAGGGTGCTTGGTTACATGGGTTAGTTAATTAGATGGTGTTGGGTGATAGGTTGGACGCGATGATCTTGAAGGTCTCTTCTAACCTGGTCTATTCTATTCTATTCTATTCTATTCTATTCTATTCTATTCTATTCTATTCTATTCTATTCTATTCTAAATGAATTTTGAATGAAATGCTGTCACCTACAGCATGCAGCCATTCTGACGTATATATTGTCTCTGTAATCTTTCCAGGGCCTTTTTTCGTTGTTGTTTTTGGAGTACTGGGGGCATAGCAGGCTTCTTACTGCAATTAGTAATTCTATACTGCAAAGCCACATGTAATTAATGACATATATGTATTTCTTTAGGCTTTGGATGGATAAAAAGATTGCTTAATCAAAATACCTTTTGTTCTACTGAAAATAAGAAGAGCCTAGGTTCTGCAGTTGGTGTTAGGTGCTTCTGATAAAGGTGCATGCTCACTGACTGAACACAGCATTTCTTAGCAGAAGTGACAGCCAAGCTCAAGTGTGAAAACCTGAAACAGTGTCATTGCTGTTTAAAACCACTACAAATAATTAAACATCGAAGAAAAAAAATAGTTTTAAAAGGGGGTACTGGTCGATGGTAGGCTGAACATGAGCCTGCAATGTGCCCAGGCAGCCAAGAGGGTCAATGGCATCCTGGCCTGCATCAGGAACAGTGTGGCCAGCAGGAGCAGGGAGGTCATTCTGCCCCTGTACACTGCACTGGTTAGGCCGCACCTCGAGTCCTGTGTCCAGTTCTGGGCCCCTCAGTTTAGGAAGGATGTTGACTTGCTGTAACATGTCCAGAAAAGGGCAATGAAGTTGGTGAGGAGTTTGGAACACAAGCCCTATGAGGAAAGACTGAGGGAGCTGGGGTTGCTTAGCTGGGAGAAGAGGAGACTCAGGGGTGACCTTATCACTCTCTACAACTACCTGAAGGAAGGTTGTAGCCAGGTGGGGGTTGGTCTCTTCTCCCAGGCAGCCAGTACCAGAACAAGAGGACACAGTCTCAAGCTGCACCAGGGGAGGTTTAGGTTGGATGTTAGGAAGAAGTTCTATACAGAGAGAGTGATTGCCCATTGGAATGGGCTGCCCGTGGAGGTGTTGGAGTCACCATCATTGGAGGTGTTTAGGAGGAGACTTGATGGGGTGCTTGGTGTCATGGTTTAGTTGTTTAGGTGGGTTGGATTGGTTGATGGGTTGGACACGATGATCTTCAATGTCTCTTCCAACCTGGTTTATTATTCTATTCTATTCTATTCTATTCTATTCTATTCTATTCTATTCTATTCTATTCTATTCTATTCTATATCTTGTTAAACTGTACTGAATGTTCATAGTAGAAGCCTATGTACCTGCAGTCTAACACAAAGGCGCACTAAAGCTTGTAGCATAAGTTACCAGGCTGCTGTATTAAGTAATGAGGGAGTAATGAATACAGATTTCTCTCCCAACACCTTCTATGGAGTTGCTCAGAATTCTGGTAAGGGCAGTACTGCTTGGAGCTTTCTGGCAATAGTTGAACTTAGCATACAATACCAGTTTTGCATTTTCCTTTCATGGTGCTGATTTTGGAAGAGAAATAACAAATTTTCAATTTAGGTATATCTCAGCTTTGATAATAGCTTAAGTGTGGTAGTTTAGTCGACCAGCCTTAACAAAAACTTGGCCCACTCAGTTGGGAAAGCTAATGGAAGCTGTATTTACAAGCAAAAATACACTCTACAATAGAATGCAATGAATATGTACAAATATACAGTATTTACAGTATTACACAGGTATTTACATTCAGAAAACAGCATGGAAACCCCCCTGAACGGGAGAAACTGTCCCCCTGAATCTCCCCATCCTTTTTCGTCTAATTAGAAGAAAAGAGGAAGAAGTTAGGAGTGCTGTTAGCTCCAAAAAGCATCATTAGTGTGCTTATCTCAAGGTTCGGCTGATAAGATTCTCCCAGCCGAGCATACAGAAAGCAGCCTCAGCAGCCAGAAGGGGAAAGGAATGAAGAAGAATGTGAGCTTTTTAGAATACATCTCACACCTCTGATCAATGAAATTCATTTAGAACAATCTCTTGTTTTCCTTTTTACACCCAACTGTGAATTTGTTTATACTTCTTCACTCTTCTGCTCAAAAATCTGCAGGTAACTTTTAAAGGCATAGCTTGAAACTGTCACACAGAATTTCAAGAACTGAATTTTGCAGAGTGGTAGAGACATTAATTTTGTTTAGACTGCAACTAATATTTTACAGTGGTAATTATTAAGCAACTTTCATGTGCTCTTGCCCTATCTTGAACTCTTTGTTCAAGTGTACAATTCTGAAATTCCAGAAATTCATATGTGGAGCTAAGTAGACCTTTATTTTGGCCCATCATGATCTTCATGATTGTCACCAGTTGAGCTGAATGTGCTCCTGATACTCAATACCAAGCTGACATCATGCCAGTTTCAAAATGAATGTGCTGGCTGGAGCGAAGTATCATGGGCTTTGGAGATCAGATTGTAACATGAGATGCTTCCTGTTCCAGTTGCTGCTTTCCATTTTTGGGTTTGAAGTGGTAGGCTTTTCCACCAGGCTGGATGCAAGTCTGGTTGGGTGGGGCAGATCCCTGTCTTCTGCTGCTGCTTTTGCATTTTGCTGCACTTTTTTGCAGACAGGCTAAGGTAATTGCACATTGTATTATCTTATTCTCAACTCTTGATCTCAACCCAGAGGGTTTTTTTGTGTTACTTTCCCTCCCATCTGTGTGGAGAGAGGGGGCAGTGTGTAAGAGTGTGCTGTGTCAACCCATCACAGTTCATATTTTGTGCCCAGTGTGGGGCTCAAGAGCAACTGTTGATTTTTTTGGCAGGAGAATAAAGGATTGAGATAATGAGAAGCGACATAACAAGAAGACTCAACCAAGGTTTGAGGCTTGTTAGAAGAGTTTTATACACTATTTTTATTCTGTAATGTGTTTGCTACATCAGTGCTTTTGCTTTCCTGAGGTATTTGGGACCAGTGTTCTGGGGTCCTGTATGTAGTCTTGCTGGTGATGGGCATCACCTCAGGGGAATGGCTTACAGCTATGCTGTTGATGCTGTATTGGTTACTAGCATATTATGATATTGTTATTCCATTAGCCACTTCAGCCACCTCATTTAGATGTAGTCTCACACAACTGATGGTCCAGGTTTTGCCCAGATCAATACAGGTCTCTCCCAAGAATACCACCTGGAGATCTGCCCCAAGGCTGGATAATTATGAGTGCAGGGTGTGCAGGAGAGTATGGAAAAATGCCTAGGACAGTGGTCCCCTCCGGTGGTTTGGAATTTCACCCCTGAACAAGTGGAAGATCCTGACAAGCTGGTGAAATACTTGGAAAAAGTCAATTGTCAGCCTGCAAGTTCCCAAAAGACAGAAATCACTGTGGTCTGCTGGGACCTGGTCCATGGCTACTGATCCTTTGTCATTACTGTTCAGAGTGCTCAGGAGCAAGAGAAAGTCTCCGGGCCTATAGATAATCCAACAGGCATGGCAGCTGCACCAGAGAACCAGTCTGTGCCAGTGTCAGTTGCCCCTGTACAGAAAAAGAGACATATAAGGAAAGAAGCTCCTCTGGCAAATGATGAAGATGAATCAAGGTCATCAGGGGAGTAAGAGGAAGAGCCAGGGCTGCTTGCTTGGTCTTTATCTCTGGCTTTGGAAGATGGCCAAGGACTAATGGTGGATGACATGACTAGTGGGCTCCAGCAATATGAGGGAAGTCTTTCTTCCTCTGTACAGGCCTGTGTTTCAGCTGTTAAGGAACTGTCCTAGGAGATCCATCAACTCAAAAAGAACATGTCCTATTTCCCACCTGAATGGTGTTGTGTTTCAGCCATGAGGAGCAGGTGCTTCCCTGTCCAAAGGAGAAAATCTGGGAGGAACACACCATGGCCTACCCTGTGTTTTTATTTGAATGACCATGGGGAGGACATGAAGAAGTGAAGTGGAAAACCCACTTCAGTCCTAGCTGCTTGAGTTTGTGAATTACAAGGAAACTCTCCCTGAAAGAATGCTGCCCCTGTTTCCAGTGGAACATCACCCAAACAGAACAGACAAGCTGACATTTCTTCTGATCTTCCTTAAGGGACTCCCAAAGTGTCTCTACAAGGTGCAAGTGATTTCAGTCAGAATTAGAAGGGCCCTGCCTCTAACCAGATGGATGAGAGGGACAGATGGGTTTATTGGACTGTAGGGAACTGATGGCTTAGCAAGATAAACTCTCATGTTTTAGCAGATACAGACACCCAGTGTATTCTGATGCTGTCAAACTATGAAGGATGGAACCCATCTGTGTTTCCAGTGTGATGGGTGTTCCGAATAGCTGGATGTGTTGGAAGCTGAGCACCACAATGCAAACCAGAGTTTGATTTCATTTGAAGGGGTGGAAGAAGTCAGTGGAATAAACTGCCCCAGGGCTGCCCCAGGAGTGGAAACAGTCCCACCATTGGAACTGGTCATGGACTAATTGAGTCAATTTGAGCCAATTGAGTAGCAAGCTTACTCGGATATGGCATCGGTATAACCAACCTCAGAAGGCACTTCACTCTACTTTCCTTTTTAGGCTATGGGAGTGGCAGGACCCTGGCAATCTCCAAGCAGACAGTGAAGTCCAGCATAGCCGCCTTCTCATGTGCCTGCCTGCTCGTGATCCTGACATCAGCCATGGCAAATTTAAAATGCAGCCGGGACTCGCATGGCCTTGCACTTGAGTAGCAGTCCCGTGCTCTCACTCGGCTGCAGCCAGCCGCACACACCACCACACTTTTTCTCCTTTTGTTTTTTTTTTGTTTTTTTTTGTTTTTTTTGTTTTTGTTTTGTTTTTTTTTTTTTGTTTTTTTTTTCCCCCAGTAGGTTGGTGGCCAGGGATAGCAATGGTCGCAGCTTGCAGCAAAGCTGCCTTCAAAAGATCTGTATCGACCCAGACTGCGGTCGAACATAAGCAGGTAGGTGTCCAGGTATCTGGCTACAGAGGGTGCTGGAACCTGGCACTTGAAATGGGAGGTATTGGAGATAACACGTGCATTAGGTGTGAGCAGATCGACTATCTGCTTTACCTAGTGGCTGAACTGAAGGAGGAGGTTGCTAGACTTAGAGCTGTAAGGGAATGTAAAAGGGAGTAGAACTTGAGTAACAAGGCTCTGCAGGCTCCCCTAGCAGAGGCAGGTTACGCAAAAAGCAGCAGGGAATGGGCGCAGGTCGCTCTTAAGAGATGCAAAGTAAAACCTCCTTGCCTCCCCTCACCTTCCCCGCTGCCCTTGGAAAACAAGTATGGGGCACTAGAAGTTGAGGGTGAGGTGATTCTGATTCCAGAGGACACACCATCTGAGGTGCTGCCTAAGGCAAAACAGCCAAAGGTAAAACAGCCTTCTCCCAGCATCAGGACTTGTTCCTTCAAAAAAAAGGAGGAGGGTTATTGTTATTGGTGATTCCCTCCTGGGGGAAACAGAGGGCTCCATATGTCAGCCGGATCCTTCTCACAGGAAAGTTTGCTGCCTCCCTAGAGTCCAGGTCAGGGATGTTACCAGAAGGCTGCCTAGTCTGGTGCAGCCCTCTGATGACTATCCCTTAATAGTTATGCAGTTAGGGAACAATAATGTTGCAACCAGAACTCCAAAGGCTATCAAAAATGACTACAAGGTCCTGGGAGAACTGGTTGAGAGGTCAGGGGCACAAATACTTTTTTCATCAATTCCCTTAGTTGCAGGAGGGAATACCAGAAGGAACAGGTCAGCAGCTTTAATCAACAAGTGGCTTAGAGGCTAGTGCTACCAAAAGAATTTTGGGTTTTTCGATCTTGGGGAACTTTCTGTGGCACCTGGTCAGCTAGCAAGAGATGGAGTACATCTGTCCCGGGGC
Organism: Melanerpes aurifrons; assembly: GCA_011125475.1. Classification (NCBI taxonomy): domain Eukaryota; kingdom Metazoa; phylum Chordata; class Aves; order Piciformes; family Picidae; genus Melanerpes; species Melanerpes aurifrons. The sequence continues at coordinate 3,330,168 of WWNC01000082.1, read as the reverse complement.
AGGAGAAAGATCTTAGCACATGAGAATGGCCTGTCCCCCAAAGGGAAAAAGATTCTTGGAAGGGAGTTGGCAGGTCTCATTGACAGGGCTTTAAACTAGATTCAAAGGGGAAGGGGCTGAAACCAGTCCCCCCAGACAGGAGTCGGGGGGGGTAAGCTGGAGTCAGGGGTGAAACCAGCAGCCCAACATGTACACTAATGCAGGAAGTGTGAACAACAAACAAGAGGAACTGGTATCCTTGTTACAGCAGGAAAGTTATGATGTAGTTGCCATCACAAAGATGTGGTGGGACGACTCACATGACTGGAGCACTCTAATTGACGGTTACAGGCTCTTCAGGAGAGATAGACGAGGAAGAAGGGGTGGAGGGGGGTCCCTGTACATCAGGGAGGCAGTAGATGCCATAGAACTAGAAATCAGGGATGATTGCGTTGAGTGCTTGTTGGTGAAAATTAGAGGGATTACCAACAGAGCAGACATTCTGGTTGGAGTCTGTTATAGACCACCCAACCACGATGAAGAAGTTGATGAATCATTCTATAGGCAGCTAGAGGCTGTCTCAAGATCATCAGACTTTGTTCTCATGGGTGATTTCAACCTGCCAGATATATGATGGGAAATTAACACAGCAGAGACAGGAGATAGTCTAGGAGGTTCTTAGAGTGTATGGAGGACAGCTTCTTATCCCAGCTGCTGTGTGAGCCTACCAGGGGTAAGGCTCTGCTTCACCTTCGTTTTGCAAACAGAGAAGGGCTATTGGGAGATGCGGTGGTTGGAGGCTGTCTGGGGTCCAGTGACCATGAGATAATTGAGTTTTCAATATGCAGTCAAGCTAAGAGGGGCAGCAACAAAACCTCCACTCTGGACTTAAGGAGGGTGGACTTCAGGTTACTCAAGGGACTAACTCAGAAAGTTCCTTGAGCCACAGCTCTTAAAAACAAAGGAGTACAGGAGAGCTGGACCTACTTCAAGAAAGAACTCTTGAAGGCGCAGGAACAGGCTGTGCCAATGTGCCGGAAGATGAGCCGCCGGGGCAGATGGCCAGCCTGGATGGGCAATGAACTTCTGAAAAAATTAAGGGTAAAAAAGAGGGTGTATCATCTTTGGAAGAAAGGTGAGATAACCCATGGAATGTTTAAGAATGTTGCTAGGTCATGTAGGAAAAAAATTAGAGAGGCAAAAGCCCATTTAGAGCTTAGACTGGCCTCTGCTGTGAAGGACAACAAAAAAATCCTTCTATAAATTTATTAATATCAAGAGGAAGGGCAAGGACAACCTCCACTCCTTGGTGGACACCACTGGAAACATGGTAGCAAAAGATGAGGCAAAGGCAGAGTTACTTAACACCTTCTTTGCCTCAATTTTTAATAGCAGGACAGATTGTCTTTCAGCAAACTGGCCTCCTGAGCTGGCAGATGGAGGCAGGGGGCAGTATAATTCCCCCGTGATTCAGGAATTGGCTGGGTTAGGAACTGGCTGGAGGGCCAAGCCCAGAGAGTGGTGGTGAATGGTGCCACATCCAGCTGGCAGCCAGTCACCAGTGGTGTCCTCCAAGGATCAGTGCTGGGCTCCATGCTCTTTAATATCTTTGTTGATGATTTGGATGAGGGCATTGAGTCCATCATCAGTAAATTTGCAGATGACAGCAAGCTGGGGGCAGGTGTTGATCTGTTAGAGGGTGGAAGGGCTCTGCAGAGGAACCTTGACAGTCTGGACAGAGTCCAGTGGCATGAGACTTAACACATTCAAGTGCAGGGTAGTAGACATTGGCCACAACAACCCCATGCAGTGCAACAGGCTGGCGTCAGAGTGACTGGAGAGCGGCCAGGCAGAGAGGGACCGGGGGGTACTGCCCCTCAATTTAGGAAAGATGTTGAGTTGTTGGAGTGTGTCCAGAGAAGGGCAACAAAGTTAGTGAGGGGTTTGGAGCACAAGCCCTATGAGGAGAGGCTGAGGGAGCTGGGGTTGCTTAGTCTGGAGAAGAGGAGGCTCAGGGGAGACCTTATTGCTCTCTACAACTACCTGAAGGGAGGTTGTAGACAGGCGAGGGCTGGTCTCTTCTCCCAGGCAACCAGCACCAGAACAAGAGGACACAGTCTCAAGCTGCACCAGGGGAGGTTTAGGCTGGATGTTAGTAAGAAATTCTTCATAGAGAGGATAATTGGTCTTTGGAATGTCCTGCCCAGGGAGGTGGTGGAGTCACCATCACTGGTGGTGTTTAGGAGGAGACTTGATGGAGTTCTTGGTTGCATGGTTTAGTTGATTAGATGGTTACCATGATTGAGAGATGGAGACAAAGCTTGATGCAAGCAAAGTGTCTACTTTACTGTCCAAAGTCTTTTCTTTATATAGGGTAACATAATCAAAAGCAACTCGTGATTGGTAATTAAATATGTCCGTCCGACAGTTACAGATTCGTGATTGGCTGCCAAGAAAATACCAGGGAACACACATCGCCGGGGAAGGCCCAGGCAGGTGTTAGACAAAAGGCAAACAACAAGCATCTCCTATCTAAGTTCAGAGAGAAGACAAAAGACTCTCTTGCAGTGTTTACCAGCTCTAATTATCAGGTCGTTCTGTGGCTTCCTGAGTCACAATGGCCATTGGTAATCAGCTAAAGGCTTTTTCTCTCTACACAGTTGCAGTTTGTTCCCAAGGTCTGTGGCCTACAAGGGCTAAAACATTTCCTTCTATCAGCTGAGCATTGCTTGAGGTTCTACTCCCTAAATTCAGTGCGTCAGATGGTGTTGGATGATGAGTTGGACACAATGATTTTGAAGTTCTATTCCAACCTGGTTTATTCTCTTCTATTCTAATCCAGACGGTACTGGAACAGGGTGGAGGTCCAGAGCATTTGCCATGAGAATTATTCTATGTACTGTGAAGCAATCTTATTTTGAGCAAGAATTGAGAGTGGATGATATATGATATATGATATATGATGTATGTTGTGTGATGTTAATTGCTGCTCAGCATGACTTACGCGGTACAGAATAAGAGGTGGAGAATGTCACATGTTGTGCTCAATCTGATCCTGATATTCAGATACCATGCTGACGTCAGGACAGCCTCAAAGTGAAAATGCTGGCTGGAGCAAAGCATGATGTGGGATCAAGTTAATTTTATAACATGAGGGACTTCCAGTTCGGGTTGCTGCTTTTCGTTTTCTGGGTTTGAGTTGTTAGGCTTTTCCACTGGACTGGCTGCAGTTTGGGGTTGGTGGCGCAGATCCCTGGCTTCTGCTGCTGCTTTTGCATTTTGCTGCACTTTTCTGTAAATAGGCTAAAGTAATTGTGCATTATAATACCTCATTTTTAGTTGAACACTTTATCTCATCTCTTCATCTCAACCCAGTGAGGGTTTCTTTTCTTCTTTTCCCTCCCATCTGTGTGGAGAGGGTGGGCGTGTGAGAATGTGTTGTGTTAACCTAGCACAGTGATGGACTACTTGGTTCTCTTTTGGTGTATGAGGCAGAACATGTGTATACATACAGAAGTTTAACCTATCAATATTTTTGGATTTTTTTTTTTGTATTTTATAAAGAATTAATGTTCCAAGAAATACTGTTATATTTGCTTTTGTTTTGTCAAACACAGTTTCATGTGAATAAACATAGAAAAACTCAAGTATTTCAGTGTAAGAATTAATTTATGAATTTGCTTTACATTCATACTTTGCATTATGAGAAACAAGCTCCATACTGAAAACAGGCTGTAGGTAACGAAGACTTGTATGTGTTGGGTCATCTGAGATTTGTATAAAATTAAAAGCACAGGTATGACAATTAAAATCTTGCTATTCAGGTAGGGGAATCCTCACTATGTGTTTCTCTTAGTTACATTGATTACATTTGTACCCAAGTCTTTACCCTTCGGTTTGGATCTTTTGTGGAGTAGTTACAGGTAAAAACTGCTTATGAGGCTGTTCTGATGATCTTGTTATAAAGGAGTAAAAAAATTAAAACAGTGAACATAATTAACAGAATGTAACGTTTTTAAAACCTTTCAGTCAGTCAGCTGGGTTTTGTGCTAGAATAAAAGAAAGAAAAGATTACTAATAACTAGATAAAATTATAGGTTTCTACTATCTGTTCTAGCATTCAGCCTTTTGCAAGCTAGACATTATGCTGCATGTTGAAACTATTTTGGTTGCTAGTCACTAGCATATTTGGGGAGTTTGAAGAACTACTAATTTGAAATATGCCTCAAAACTCCTTTTTGACAAGTATGACACTGTTCACTTATTTTGTTAGGTGAACAGACAGCAGATTGGTGTGAAGGAAGTTGATTTTATCCTTTTCCATTACAGAATGTGGGTTGTAAATCACAGAGACTTTACTTAGCACCAACAGATACTGCTTCCTGCAATTTTCATCTATCCTAAAAGTAACTGAATTGGGAAATAGGAGTGATATAGACATATTTCTGTGAAATGAATAGACAAAGTAAGATAGATACAACTGAGTGACTTTGTATAGTCAAATATTCCATTTCCTTTGTTAATTAGGACTAGAAGTTTCTTTGCGTAAACTGTAAGTTTACAATTCTATGCCTGTAAAGGAGTATCAGTAAATCATTCTTAGTACTTTGAACATTCACAAAATTTAAGTAATGCTTGTACTTTTTGCTTTAGTTTTCTTTTGGCAGCATTATCCTCAGACATATGTAACGGTTTGTACTCTCTTGCACAGTCTAGATCAAACACCATCTCCTGGGCTTATCCTTACCTCCAAAGGGTATACCCATGAAAGGGTAGACCCACAAAAAGAGCATGTTTCGCCCTTACCGCAGACAAATGTTCTCAAGTCACAATACTGTAGGAACAAGGGGAAAATTTTCTGTCAGAGTGTTATTTCACGTGTAAGTGTTGGATAAAGTTTCTGCCTATCTTGGTTCTCATAACTCTAAACAATTTTTGAGTGGTAGAAAATTAAGAGCAGTGTTTGTGTCAGACTACCGACCCTAATTTGATAGCCTCTTCCTGTTTTCTGTATGGGCTTTCTACTAACATATGTATGCATGCATGCGCATTATAGAATAGAATAGAATAGAATAGAATAGAATAGAACCAGACCAGACCAGGTTGGAAGAAATCTTCAAGATCGTCGCGTCCAAACTATCATCCAACACCACCTAATCAACTAACCCATGCAACCAAGCATATTGTCAAGTCTCCTTCTGAACACCTTCAATGACGGCGACTCCACCACCTCCCTGGGCAACCCATTCCATAGCGCAATCACTCTTTCTGTATAGAACTTCTTCCTAACATCCAACCTAAACCTCCCCTGGCGCAGCTTGAGACTGTGTCCTCTTGTTTTGGTGCTGGTTGCCTAGGAGAAGAGACCAGCCCCCACCTGTCTACAATCTCCCTTCAGGTAGTTGTATAGATCAATAAGGTCTCCCCTGAACCTCCTCTTCTCCAGGCTAAGCAACCCCAGCTCCCTCAGCCTCTCCTCATAGGGCTTGTGCTCCAAACCCCTCACCAGCTTTGTTGCTCCCCTCTGGACACATTCCAGCAAGTCAACATCTTTCCTAAACTAAGGGGCCCAGAACTGGACACAGGACACAAGGTGGGGTCTAACCAGTGCAGTGTACAGGGACAGAATGCCCTCCCTGCTCCTCTGCTGGACACACTGTTCCTGATGCAGCCCAGAATGCTGTTTGCCCACTTGGCCACCTGGGCACACTGCTGGCTCATGTTCAGCAAACTATCAACCAGGATCCCCAGGTCCCTCTCTGGCCACTCTCCAGCCACTCTGAGCCCAGCCTGTAGCACTGCATGGGGTTACTGTGGCCAATATGCAGAACCCAGCACTTGGATGCGTTAAATCTCATACTGTTATGTTCTTCTTGTCCCTTTTCAATGACCATGATAAGGAGCAGGTGAAGTTTGTTTAGCAGCCTTTTCTGTCTGATTTTCTTCTTAATTTGAATTTCCAATCTTTAACAATTTTCCATGACTCTGGAGAAAAACATTTGAAAAGGCAATAGTTAACCTCCTAGACTTAGAGGAAGGATTCTCTGTAGTGGCTCCTGGACTAGCCCCCAATACCTGTCTGCACTAGCAACGGTATGCATTGGGAGACTGCGATTGGTTCTGTTTATTTCTCTGAAGAGCCATCCTGTTGTAGTCATACAACTTGGGAAGGAGTCAGCTTGCTTAGTGGGTTATTCTTTCTTAGCTCTATTAGAAATGAGATGCTCTGCTTGGTTTTATTTTCCATATAAAATTCCCTGGGACAAGTGGAAAAAAAGTCATATTGTTTGTTTGGATGTTTATTTTAGACTGCCATGAGCCTGCTCACTTAATTCCTATCTGTATGCAGAGGAGTGTAGGAGTCTCCTGCTGGCCCTGCCTGTGAATACTGAAAGCTGCTGATGAGTAATGGCTGTCTTACAGGATGCATATTACTCAGGAGGAAATTGTTTGCTAGAGTATTTACTAGAGTCTTCTGGCAATGGGTTAACATGGGGTTGGTAACTGTTGAGGGAAAGATCCCTTTAAACTGTTAAGTTTACACTATATCTGAGACTATCTTTCTAAATTACCTTTTCTTTAATGCATTGAGACCCAAGTGTGAATGTGTATATGTGCCTGAGATCTGGAGCTGTGTGAGGGCTCCTGATGGTATCTTTAGAACTGCTGACAATTAAAAGTGAAAATGTTGTTCTAGCAAGAAGGTGTATTTTGCAGAAGCCCTGCCTACATGCAGATGGTATGAGCACTTAGCCTATTCAACTTGATAAGTAAGCAACTGTTAAAGAGAATTTCTTGCTGATGCCTAGCTATAATTGAAAATCAGAAGTATTTCTGTTGTTAAAACTTATTCAATATCACAGATTTTACTGTGCTGCCTTTTCTTGTATTACAAAAATCAGTAGATAATGGAGGAGTAAACAAACATTTTATATTGACATATAGTAGAATTGACAATACTGTATCATACTGTAAAGAGTAGTGCTATAATTGTGGGGCAGGCCCAGTACTTTCAGAAATGTATACAGTACCAGCATAGACTAGTAGCTGGATGGATTTAATCTCTCTCAATTTCTTATTATTCTTGTTTTAATATTCCCAAGTGAGAGTGTGGCAAACTATTTGGAGGATAGAAGTGTTGGTACATAAAGCAGTATGATGCAAGGTAGTTCTGGTGATGTAAAAACAAAGCCATGACTATAATTTCTGACCTGCCATATGAGAAGATGCTGACAGTCTTTGAGGAAGTACCGGTAGATTACTGCTTATTCAGGGTTGGGTTTTTCTTGTGATACCTGTCAATTAAAGAACTCTAAGACTTCTCCATGGCTATGAAGGAGCAGAGAGTTTTCTATGACCATGTAATAGAGAACATCTGAGAGTGTTTCTTGTCAACAAAGTATCACAGTATCACAGTATAACTAAAGTTGGAAGAGACCTCGAGGATCATCGAGTCCAACCTATCAACACAGACCTCATGACTAGACCATGGCACCAAGTGCCACGTCCAATCTCCTCTTGAACGCCTCCAGGGACAGTGACTCCACCACCTCTGTGGGCAGCCCATTCCAATGACGAACGACTCGCTTGGTGAAGAACTTTCTCCTCACCTCGAGTCTAAACCTCCCCTGGCGCAGCTTGAGACTGTGTCCCCTTGTTCTGGTGCTGGTTGCCTGGGAGAAGAGACCAACTCCTTCCTGGATACAACCACCTTTCAGGTAGTTGTAGACTGCAATGAGATCACCCCTGAGCCTCCTCTTCTCCAGGCTAAACAATCCCAGCTCCCTCAGCCTCTCCTCATAGGGCTTGTGCTCAAGGCCTCTCACCAGCCTTGTTGCCCTTCTCTGGACACGTTCAAGTGTCTCAATGTCCTTCTTAAACTGAGGGGCCCAGAACTGGACACAGTACTCAAGGTGTGGCCTAACCAATGCAGAGTCCAGGGGCACAATGACTTCCCTGCTCCTGCTTTAATAGTATTTTGGAGTAGATATCAGAAAGTCTCTTTATGTTTTCTACTTCATTTCAACTAGATAAAAATTGGTTATTGCAGAGAAAGAATTACTGAAAAAAATAGAGTCAAATTCTACCAGGCAGACTTAAAAGCAGCATAACCTCTCCATGCAGAAGCCTCAAAGACATGAGACAACGTCACATGTGCGTAAAGGTACAAAGCAGTACATCAGTTGCAGGGTTTTTCAAATTACATTGTCACTGTTCTCCCATCTTATGTTCTGTCATTTTGTAGTAGGTTGAGAGAAGGCCTGGCTCTTCCTCCCCCACAAAGAGTTAAAAAAAACACAGCTCACTCAATCAGAGAAGCAAAAGGAATGCTATATTTACAAGCAAAAATGAAATGCAGGTTATATATATACAAAATATACAGTATTTACAATATATATGCAGAAATAGACAGCAAAGAAAAATACAGGAACAAAACTCCCTCCTCTGGACAGAGGAGGGTTCCCCCTCTGTACCCCCCTCTTTCCCCCTACCTCCCTTTTTTTCCCAAAAAGGACTGGAGAGAGAGAAAAGGTAATTAATAAGGATGAAATTTTGTTAGTCCTCAAAAGCGCATGCAGGATTAGTGCTTATCTGGTATCCAAGGTAAAACTCCGGCTGCTCAGAACCAGACAGGCTGGGAAAGCAGGACACAGAGAAACTGACAAAAATTCCAACTGAACTAAAACTTAAAGTTGCATTCTACCAATCTGCCAATGAAATTCCTTAGGAATATCTGATTGTTTTTGTCATTATTCCAAAACATTCGGCCAGAGTGTCCCAGCACTGTCCCATTCTTAAAGGCACAGCCTCAAATGTTCACACATTTGAACTTGGTAAAGCTTCTAGAAAATACATCACTTGAATATAAATAAAAATAAGGGATTTTTCTGGAAGGACTCATACATTCTGGATTTTTTTTCAATCCCCTAGTTTTTTGTGGGTTTTTTTTCAAGCACATTGCAAAGCCAGTATTCTTTAAAAAATGTCCCTAAGCAGAAAAGTATGTGTGGGAACTAAATACATAGTTTAAATAAGATTTTCAGATAATCTCAAAGGTACAGAATTAGTGGATTACTTTATAAAATGAGAAATAGCAATCATGTAAGTCACTTATGGGTACGGCAAATTTGGCGCAAAATGTCACAGTAAATTTTTGGGGTGCATTTACAAATTATACAGTCTTATTTAGAACTTGAAAAACCCTGACTCTAAACTAAGGAGGACTGAAAAAACTTAGTGCAGTCAGAGAAGAGTTGCTTGCCATGTGTTGAAAACAGTATTAGAGGAGCTAAGGCTAAGACAGATAGATGGTTTCAAAATCACATTCTGGTGACAGACAAAACCAATAATTAGCTACTTGGGACCCTGGTAGCTCACAAACCCAGGTCTCTGCCACAGTCTCCATACTCTGGAATTACAGCCATTAACAGGTATGAAGCATTAACAGCCACAGACAACCTAAGGCAAAGTCCAGGAAAAGTAACCATAACAGCAGCACACAGTGGGCATCACAAATAGAAACAATGTGTGATCTTAAGAGTGGGTGACTCTCTGTTGAAAGGCACTGAGGTGCCCATCTAACGGCATGATAGGGAGTAATGAGAAGAATGTTGCCTTCCAAGAGCTAAAGTTTGTGATGTTGCCAGGTGGATGCTTCAACTTGTTAAAAGCGTGGATTACTACCCTTTGGTACTCTTTCATGTGGGCTTGAATGACACCACAACCTGTAACCTGGGCAGAATCTGCTCTGGAGCAACACTCCATTTTAGCAGTCAGAGGCAAGAGGGCAGTCAGAAACAGATGTATAAAGCATATTGACCTCCGTGACTGGTGCAGTCATGAAGGATTTAATTTTTACAGCAATGGGAAGTTTTTTTCTGACCATAACCTCCTAGGGAGGGGTGGAATCCATCTGCCTAGTAGGGGCAAGGAGATCCTTAGCAGCAAGCTGGCCAACTTAGGTATGAGGGCATTGCAGTGAAGAACTTAGTGGGTGAGGGCCAAAAAGGCAATGCTCAAGCCATTATGACAAGGTGGGGAACAAACCTCGCCAATCAGACCAACAACAAAAATGCCTTCCACCCACCTAGGCATTCCACCTGCCAAAGGTGAGCACTATGTGCTCAGCTCAATCTCTGACATGTCTGTATACCTATATGTGCAGCACAGGGAATAAACAGAATGAATTAGTGATCTCCCTGGGCTTGTTTGAAGGGCCATGATCTGATTGCAGTTGCAGAGACATAGAGACTGGAAGGCTGTGTTCTTTTCAGTTTCTAACCCTTCCCTGTACAAATGGTGTTTGCAATCTGTTTTTGTAAAATTGAGGGGTTTAAATTGTGTAATAGACTATGTAATAGTGAGGTTGCATTTATGAGATACTGGTTGAAATAACACAGAAACTTGAATACAGCCATAGAAATTAAAGAAAAAAAAATCAAATAAAAAGGGCAGAACATAATTTTTCTTCAAAAATGCTTATTTGTAAGTTTCATACGCTGTATATTTTATTTCCTTCCTTAAGCAAAAACACATATAGTATGAACAAGAGAACTAGAAAGCACCCATATTCTCAGGTGAGATCTTGTCATTAGGAGATTTGTGAAAGGGTAAACTGAAAGCATCCTGCATGTTTTCTGTTAGGTTAGCACATCTGTATGATGCAATACTGAGGGAGATAGTGGTGTTAATGAAAGGCAGGAAAGCAGATACCACCCTGAACTCCTGCTTTTTAGACTATGTTCTTCCAGGTTGAGTCATTGCTTTCAGTACTGTGTTACACTTCAGGAGTTTTCTATGACTTCTTCAGTTATCTTGAATTCCTCGGAGTTCCTTCCTGTTCCTTTGAAAGTTCTTACTTGACCCTTCTTTGATGCTTCTTCAAACTGATCATGTTCACTTGTTCTTGGGGAAAGTAGCAATCATACAGTCTCTGCAAAGAATTGTACACTTAGAGAAGACCACATTACATTCTTTCTTCCTTTTTCATGAGCTGCATTCATGTAACAAAATATGCAGGCTACAGTACTTTAGGGTTTTGTGGTGAAATGTAGAGAACTGAACTAGATGTGCAGTCTTTCTTATAAACATATACGGGTGGTTGCCTTTTTTCTTTTTTCCCAGAACTTTTAGGTAGAGTTGCATGTCAAAATTACTCAAATATCACAGAATATTAGGGGCTGGAAGGGACCTCAAACAATCATCCAGTCCAACCCCCTCTCCAGAGCAGGGTCACCTAGAGTAGATCACACAGGAACACATCCAGGCAGGTTTTGAATATCTCTGGAGAAGGAGACTCCACAACCTCTCCTGGCAGCACATTCCAGTGTTTTGTCACTGTCACAGTGAAGAAGATTTTCCCTATGTTTAGGTGGAACTTCTTACACTCCAGCTTGCACCCACTGCACCTTGTTCTGTCTCTGGACATCTCTAAGAAGATCCTGGCTTCATCCTCCTGACACTCACCCTTTCCATATTTATAAACATTAATGAGGTCATGTCTCAGTCTCCTCCAAGATAAAAAGACACAGCTCCCTCAGCTTTTCCTCATAATAAAGATGTTCCAATGCCTTAATCACCTTTGTGACTCTGCACTGGGCTCTTTCAAGCAGTTCCTTGTCCTTGAACTGAGGGGCCTAGAACTGGACACAACATTCCAGATGTGGCCTCACCAGGAGAGAGTAAAGAGAACATCTCTCAACCTACTAACTACACCTCTTCTAATACACCTGTTGTAAGTGAGGTTGTGCTGCTGGTCTTTTCATAGAATCATAAAGGTTGGAATAGACCTCTAAGAATATCAACTCCAGCCATCAACACATCACCACCATGCCCACTAAACAATGTTCTGAAGTGCCACTTCTGTACGTCTGTTGAACACCTCCAGAAATGATGACTCTGTTGTCTCCACAGGCAGCCTATTCCAATGCATGACCATGCTTTCACTAATTTTTTTTTTTTCCTAATATCCAACCTAAATCTCCCCTGGTGCAACTTGAGGCCATTTCCTCTCATCCTGTCACTAGTTACCTGGCCACACTATTCCTAATGCAGGCCAGGATGCCATTGGCCCTCTTGGCCACCTGGGCACACTGCTGGTTCATGTTTAGGCAGCTGTCAATCAGCACCCCCAGGTCCCTCTCTGTTTGGGAGCTCTCCAGCCACTCTGCCCCCAGCCTGTAGCTCTGCATGGGATTGCCGTGGCCAAAGTGCAGCACTCGGCATTTGGACTTGTTGAATGTCATCCCATTGGACTCTGCCCATCTGTCCACTCGGTTGAGGTCCCTCTGCAGAGCCTTTCTACCCTCTAACTGACTAACATCTGCTCCTAACTTGATGTCATCTGCAAACTTGCTGATGACTGACTCAACCGCCTCATCCGGATCATCAATGAAGATGGTAAAGAGGATGGGGCCCAGTACTGATCCCTGGAGGATGCCACTGGTGACTGGCTGCCAGCTGGATGTGGCAACATTCACCACCACTCTCTGGGCCCCGTCCTCCAGGCAGTCCCTAACCCAGCACAGAGTGTTGTGGTGCAAGCCACGAGCTGACAGCTTAGATAGCAGTTTGCTCTGGGGGACGGTGTCAAAGGCCTTGCTGAAGTCCACATCCACAGGCCTCCCCACATCCACCAGACAGGTCACCTGATCATAGAAGGAGATCAGGTTGGAGAGGCAGGACCTGCTCGTCCTAAATCCATGTTGGCTGGACCTGAGCCATTGGCCATCCTTCAGGTGCGCAGTTATTGCCGCCAGGATAATCTGCTCCATCAGTTTCCCTGGCACTGAGGTCAGGCTGACTGGTCTGTAGTTTCCAAGTTCCTCCTCAACCTGATCATCCTTAATCTCAAGTTCTATTTCATCTACTGCCTCCCTGATGTACAGGGCCACCCCTCCACCCCTTGTCCCTTGCCTGTCTCTCCTGAAGAGCCTGTAGCCATCAATTACAATGCTCCCCCATCATGCGAGTCATCCTACCACATTTCTGCGATGGCAACTACATCATAACTCTCCTGATGTAACAAGGTTTCCAGCTCCTCTTGTTTGTTACCCATACTGAATGCATTAGTGTACATGCACTTCAGACAGGCTGATGGTTTCACCCCTGATTCCAGCTTACCACCCTCAAGACTCCTGTCTGGGGGGACTGGTTTCAGCCCCTTCCCCTTTCAAATCTAGTTTAAAGCCCTGCCAATGAGACCCACCAACTCCCTTCCTAGAGCCCTTTTCCTTCTGTGGGATTGGCTGTTCTCATATGCTAGGATTTTTCTCTTGCTCTGGGATGGATGAATTTAATCAGGCAGGTATCCAGGCAACTGGCTGCAGAGAGTGCTGGAGCCTGGCACCTGAAATGGAGGGCAATGACAACCTCCACTCTTTAGTGAACATGGAGGGGAATATTGTAACTAAACATGAGGGAAAGGCAGAGTTACTTAACACCCTCTTTGCCTCAATTTTCAATAGCAGGACAGGTTGTCTTCAGGACAACTGGCCTCCTGAGCTGGCAGATGGAGGCAGGGAGCAGTAGAGTTCCCCTGTGATCAAGGAGGAAGTAGTTAGAGATCTGCTCAGCCACTTGGATCCCTTCGACTCCATGGGACTGGATTGGATCCATCTTAGGGTGCTGAGAGAGGTGGCAGATGAGCTGGCCAAGACGCTTTCCATCATTTTTCAGCAGTCCTGGCTCACTGGAGAGGTCCCAGCTGTCTGGAAGCTGGCCAATGTGATGCCCATCCACAAGAAGACCTGGTTGGATGAACCAGGGAATTCCAGGCCTGTCAGCCTGACCTCAGGCAAGATTATAGAACAAGTCATCTTGAGTGCAATCACACAACACTTACAGGATGGCCAAGGGTTCAGGCCCAGCCAGCATGGATTTAGGAAGGGCAGGTCCTGCCTGACCAACCTGATCTCCTTCTATGATCAGGTGACCCCCCCGGTGGATGTGGGGAAGGCTGTGGATGTATTCTGTCTGGACTTCAGCAAGGTCTTTGATGCTGTCCCCCACAGCAAACTCCTGGCCAAGGTGTCACTCCATGGCTTGGACAGGAGCTCTCTGTGCTGGGTTAGGAACTGGCTGGATGGCCGAGCCCAGAGAGTGGTGGTGAATGGTGCCACATCCAGCTGGCAGCCAGTCACTAGTGGTGTGCCTCAGGAGTCAGTGCTGGGCCCAGTTCTGTTCAATATGTTTATTGATTATCTTGATGAGGGGATTGAATCCATCATCAGTGAATTTGCAGATGACACCAAGCTGAGGGCAGGTATTGATCTGTTAGAGGGCAGGAGAGCTCAGCCAAGGGACCTTGACAGGCTGGACAGATGGGCAGAGTCCAGTGGCATGAGATTTAACACACCCAAGTGCAGGGTTCTAGACATTGGCCACAGCAACCCCATGCAGTGGGGCTGGGGTCAGAGTGGCTGGAGAGTGGCCAGGCAAAGAGGAACCTTGGGGTCCTGGTTGATAGTAGGCTGAATGTGAGCCAGCAGTGTGCCCAGGTGGCCAAGAAGGCCAATGGCATCCTGGCCTGTATCAGGAACAGTGCTGCCAGCAGGAGCAGGGAGGTCATTCTGCCCCTGGACTCTGCTTTGGTCAGGCCACACCTTGAGTCCTGTGTCCAGTTCTGGGCCCCTCAGTTTAGGAAAGATGTTGACTTGCTGGAACGAGTCCAGAGAAGGGCAACAAAGCTGGTGAGGGGTTTAGAGCACAAGCCCTATGAGGAGAGGCTGAGGGAGCTGGGGTTGCTTAGCCTGGAGAAGAGGAGGCTCAGGGCTGACCTTATTGCACTCTACAACTACCTGAAGTGAGGTTGCAGCAGGTGGGGGTTGGTCTCTTCTCCCAGGTAACCAGCACCAGAATGAGAGGACACAGTCTCAGGCTGCACCAGGGGAGGTTTAGGCTGGATCTTAGGAAGAAGTTCTTCATAGAAAGAGTGATTGCCCATTGGAATGGTCTGCCCAGGGAGGTGGTGGAGTCACCATTACTCGAAGTGTTTAAGAAGAGACTGGTGCCGTGGTTTAGTTGATGGTATTGGGTGAGAGGTTGGACTTGATGATCTCGAGGATCTTTCCCAACCTGGTTAATTCTAATTCTAATTCTAAAATCAAACACAGTACTCAAGATGAAGCTTCACCATTTGTGAGTACAGGGGCACAATCATCTGCTGGTTGCTGTTTCTGATAGAGGTCAGGATGCTGTTTGCCTTCTTGGACAGCTGAGCACACTGCTGGCTCATGTTCAGCTGGCTGTCAACTGTCACCACCAGATCCCTTTCTGCTGGGCAGCTTTCCAGACACTGTCCAAAGTCTTTATTATTATGACCCAAGTTCATTGACTCGCACTTGTTAAACCTCATACAAGTGACCTTTGCCCATCAGTTCAGTCTGTCCAGGTTCCTCTACAGAGCCTTCCTACCTTCAACCAGATCAACACTCCAACCCAATTCTATGTTGTCTGAAAACTTTCTGAGGGTTCATTCAATTCCCTCATCCAGATCATTGATAAAGATATTAAAGAGAAACACCTCCAATAAGGAGCCCTGGGAAACACCTCCTGTGACTGGCTGCCAACTGGATTTAAGTCCATTCACTACAACTCTCTGGGCTCTACTGTCAGCCAGTTTTTACCCAACGAAGAGTATATCCGTCTAAAGCATGAGCCACCAGCTTCTTTAGGAGAATTCCAAGAGTCAAAGTATTTACTAAAGTCCAGGTAGACATAATCCAAAGCCTTCTCCTCATCCACTAAGTGGGTCACCTTGTCATAGAGAGAGATCAGTCAAGCAACACCTGCCTTTCATGAACCCATGTTGACTGGGCCTGATCTTCTCATTGTCCTGCACATGCCATGTGACCACACTCAAGATGAAGCACTCTGTGATCTTCCCTAGTACCAAGGTCCGGCTGCCAGGCCTGTAGTTCCCCAGATCTTCATCTGGCCTTTCTTGTAGATGGCTCTCACACTGGCAAGACTCCAGCTGTCTGGGACCTTCCCTGTTAACCAAGACTGCTGGTAGATACTTGAGGATGGTTTGGCAAGCTCCTTTGCCAGCTCCCTTAGTACTCTCAGGTGGATCCCATCTGGGCTTGTAGACTTGAGAGTGTTCAGGTGACATAGCAGGTCATTAAATGCTTCTTCCTGGATTATGGGGAGTTTGTTCTCTCTGTCTCCCAGCTCAGAGGGCTGAATACCCTTAGGATAACGGGTCTCATTTTTAAAGACTCAGTCAAAGAAGACATTAAGTACCTCAACCTTTTCATTATCCTTGGGGCAACGTTCCACCTCTCCATCCAATAAGGGGTGGAGATTCTCCATGGATCTCTTTTAGTTGTTAATGTACTTGTAAAATCTATTTTTTTTTTGGTTGTCTCTTCTTGGAGTGGATGGATTGATTCCTTGCTGGGCTTTTCCCATATTAAGTATCTCTTCAAAAGTTCACTGTTCAGGCAGGCTGGACTTTGTCCCTGGCAATTCGTCTTTTTGGACATGGGGATGGAATTCTCCTGCACTTTTAAGACTTCTTTGTTGAATAATGTCCAGCTGTCCTGGACTCCTTTGCCCTTCAGAACTATCCTTCAAGGGAATAAAGTCTTTCCTTGTGAAGTTCATGGCAGTGGCTTTGAAAATAACATAGAGATTGCCACCCTGTGAGGCTAGCAGTCCAGCCAACTTTGCAGCCAATTTATCTATTTTTAATTCAGATCACTATTTGGGAATGACAGGTGAGGCCTGTAATTCCTCACACTTTGCTTCATGAAGATGGGTACATGAAATGTTTGCATATTTCTTTATTTGTTTTTCAAAAATAAAATTAGATTTAATAGTAGAGGAGGAGAGTGAACCAAATGAATGGAATATTCACATGTCAGAAAGGAAACCACTTGAAAATGAAGCGACTTGTCAAAAAACCTCCAACACGCTCAAACATTAGTACAGGCAGTACAAGCAGCCCTTAACAGTTGGAGACTGTTAAGAAGGGTATTGTAGCTGAAACACAGTTGAAATCTCTGGTACAATTAAAATAAACCAGCATAACAAATTGACCTCCACCCCAAAATAGTGGTAAAATGCTGTCTATAGAGACTCAGGGGGAAGTTATTTGTTGCCCTTACAGACAAAAGATCAACATTTAAAACTTAAGTGTACATTGGTGAGAATAAGGAGTGGCAGGACAAAGGCAAATGGAAAGTTGAAAAGGCTAAAAAAAAAGCCTTGAAAAGTGGTTTACAAAGGTGCTTAGCTCTGATAGTAGAATTTTGCTTAAACAAAGTGAAAAAGAGTTAGGAAGTCTGTAGGTTTGCTTAATGATAGCAATGTAAAAGGATGTGCTGGCTTTACAAAGCCATAAAGGAATAAGTCAATGAATTTTTGTGTTAATATTCCCTGCTGAAGATGCTAAAAAGATACCAACAGCTAACATACACTTTTTAGGAGATATAAGTACGGTCATACAGCAGTTATGAGATGAAGTTGATAACTCGTTAATGTCTTGATGTAACCTCATTGTAAACAGCCATGTGTGTCAGTGGACTGGCAGGCTGCCACTGTAATTCATATCTGCAGAATAGGCTCCAGAGAAAGCTGCAGGCCACTGAGCCTGATTGCTTCCATGCTTGTGAAGGTGACAGTCTGCTTTTAGGAAAAAGCAGGACACCTCCTCCCCACTCCACCCCACAAAAACGACTGACAGTGAGAGAGATCACTGGGCACTGATCAATGTAGTTTTCTTGGGAAAGCATCATTGTGGCTTCTATTGCTTTATTGACTTGCTGAAATTGCAGAATCGTAACTGTTACTATGTGGTAACTGTAGTTTGATCTGTATTTTCAAATGGCTTTTAACAAAGCTGCACATGAAAGAGATTGAGGTCCTGGAAAGTGTCCAGAAAAGAGCAGTAGGGCTGGTAAGGGGTTTAGAGAGTATGTCTTATGAGCAGTGACTGAAGTAACTGGGCTTCTTTAGTCTGGAGAAGAGAATGCATTGGAGACACCTTACTACTTTCCACAGCTGCCTGAGAAGAGGTCATAGTGAGGCCAGTGTTCATCTCTTCTCCCAAGCATCTAGTGATAGGATGATAGTAGGAAAAAATCTTACACTGGTCAAGCGTTGGAACAGGCTGCCCAAAGAAGTGTTGGAGTCACCATACTTTGAGGTGCTTAAGAAGCGCGTAGATGTGGCACTTCAGGACATGATTTAGTGGTCATGGTAACTGGGTTATGGTTGGTCTGAGTATTCTTTAAGCTTTTTTCCAACCTTAGTGATTCTATCAAAGGTTATAAATAAATTCCATTCCACTGGCATTGGAGGAATGATCCTTTCAGAAACAGGGAATCAGTTAAAGCAGAGGAAACAAAACAGAAGAACATAAATGCCACTTTGACTATGGTAAAATAGAATCAGACTGCAGAAAATGTTAGTCTTGCACACCTATGTAAGTACCATATGCTTTTGCCTCTACTGAGGACAGAGTACTGGTGATGGAGGGCTGGATGGATGCAGCAGTGATCTAATGCTGTTGGCTGTTTTTGGCATTCATGCAAGCCAGCAATTGACTGGTATGGGTTGCATCTTGTGTTATCCATTTTAATTTCTTATCTGGGTTTGCTTGAAGTTTTGCCAGCTTAGATAGGTCATAGCTTGGAGACTAGATTTAACAGACAAATGCATTTATTTTGAAGTGCATCGCATATCGAGACTATAAAGTTTACTTATTTCATACAATTAACTGGCTTCTGAATACCTTTTGTCATGCTAAAAACAATCCCTATGTAAAAGTTAACTTTTGTTCAGTTATCATTGTTTGCTTGTCACTTAGTATGTAGAGGGACAGTAGTTATGCACATATGTGCATAAATACGTATTTGTTCAAATAGCATTTTTAAAGTTGAAATATAACATGTGCAAAATACAGAGATTTGAGCAGGAAGTATGTAATTCTGGTTGAAGACTGTCTTTAGGTGAACAGAGAATGTTTTTTCAGGGAAGCATTTTGTCACTCAGTACAAATGATCAAAATACTGTAAGGAGTTAGGGTGGCATGCAGGCAAAAGCCACTCAAGTCTGTGTTATAGAAATTGACAATGACAGGCATGAAGAATGAAAGAACAGCAAATAAAGTAAACTTGTGAAAGCAGCTGAGTGATTCTGAAAGTATCTTAGGTCTCATATGGCATCCGGGCCAGCACCCAGCCTAAACCACCACGTGTGCTGTAGGATCCTAGGTTAAAATAGGTGGGGATCTTATTGATAACGTACTGCAAAACTGTATCATTAAAGATTGTGTCAGAAATCACAAGTATAAATGAACCACTTAAATTCATGTCTTTCATACTAGCATTTCTAAATTTGAATTTGAAATTTTAACATTGGTATCCTGGCAACTTTATTTGTATGTGATTTTAATAAAGTGAAAAACAGTAATTCAAGTGGGGGTTTTTTTGCAGACCTTAGCTAGTTGATATTATGGAAGAAACTATAGTAGTAATACAGCAGCAGATCAGGGCTGGGAAAGGGGAGGAGACTTTTTTAAATAAATGTTTTGAATAATCACTGGAAAAATAGAAATAGTAAGGATGTATCTGTATGTTTGATGGTGGTTTCTTCTGAGACTGAATACTTACTTCCCTTTAACATGATTCCGCCCCTTACCGTTCTCCTTTTCATCCCAGCCATTTTGTTACATATAAAGGACCAGGTAAAATTTCTTAGTGTATGTTACAACTTGCATTATGTATTTTAATAAATTGCTGTACAAATAACTCCTTATGTTTTAAGTATGCTGTGTCATCACATTTGTTGGTGTTGACAAGTTTCACCAATAATATATGGGTTTAGGTTTTTTTGGGGTTGTTTTTCTTCTCAGTGGTCTTAGTGGCATCTACATGATGGTTTTGTGGTTCTTACTTTTTTATTTCCTCTTTTGTAGACTGAATCTTGAAGAAGAATTGGATCTGATGAAAGTACACTGTTCTGTGGGTAAGTTCACAATACAGGAGTTTAACTATGAATACAGCAAAAAATGAATACAGCAAAAAATGGAAGGTATACTATTTTATATGTGTATATAGAAATTAGAAGTATTTCTGTTAGAAATACTAATTTTAAGGCTATTTTCTCTCCAAAGGTTAATTTCTTTTTCTTGAATATGTATTTTGTAAGAAGCATCGTATATGTTTTTATCTCAAAGTATGCTTAACCTTAAGTTCCCCACAAGCCTAATAAGTTAACAAAATTTCTTTATGTGTAGATAAGCTGATATACATTTGCAACTGACATACTACTTATGTACATAGATCTGTGTGTAAAAACCTAGAACACATTTGCTTATTTATGATTCTTTCTCCGGAATCTGGGATTGGTTTTGCAGTGATGAAGAAATTTCATTTTTTAATACTAGTGTTACAATTTCAAAGTAAATCAAAATGATGAAACTCTAACAAGAATTGATCATGAATGTCTTCTTTTATGTCTTTACAGTCTTACCAATAGTTGATGGTACTATGATGATATGACTTTGTTGGTCAGATAGATAATATATTATCATTACCTCTCCTTCACCACTTTGATTGTTTTCTTTGCTGTGCGTGAATGATCTGGGAGAAGTACACAAGAGTGCACAGTTAGAGTCCAGCTGGGTGTCACATCTTCGGTGAATATTTTATGTACAGTACTGTTCAAAGGAAGGGAGTAGAAGACTTGGGGAATTACTCTGCGTATTCTTATCCATAAAGCAAACTTACCATTCTTTATCCTGTTTTTCTACTGGTGTCTGTTTTCTTTTCTGTGATAATGTTGGCCACTTGAATGAAACAATGAAGATTTTAACTTTTTGTTTGTTTGTTTTAAATTTGGTTTATACTGTCTGTAAAACTAAGTGGAAGTATCCATCTACTGAAGACTGAAAGATTCTGTTTTCTTTTGTGTCGCTTCTTTTGTGTTATTTTCATAGCCTCACATAGAGCTGGAAGGGAATAATGAGGGTTTCAAATACTGATTTTAAGAAATAATTTCTTTGTTTTAGCTAATTTAGTCAACCTTTGCACAGAGAGAAGTGGGAAGGCAACCAGTAGTGAGGAGGAGTTGAAGGCCTGCTGAGCAATAACCATGCATTTCTAAAAAAACAGTCAGATCCCTGAAAATGCCAGTTCCTGACATGTCTACTACTTTAACAATTAGTGATTTATTGCTTCTTTTTAAATTATCTTTTCACCTTAAAACGTAGCCTTTTAAAAAAGTTTGTTTATTGGTGTAATGATTAATTCTTGTTATATTGTGACTGAGAAAAAGGGCTAAAGTACTAGTGTTAGGCAAATTTTGTTTATCTTTTCCAGCATTTTTTGTTCAGGGTATCGTTTAGACAGACAGAATTTTTTATAAGATTCAAAATCAAGTCCAAAGATATATATTAAGCAACACTTTTTATTAGCACATAACACTGAGACAGTTACAGCCATTTATAAATCTATACCAACTGAAGGATAAAAATATAGTTGCTCATATAATCTCTGAAAAGCAATTTCCTGGTCATTCCCCTTGCAAGTCCTAGGGCCAGTGACCTGGTTCCAGTGTGGTGGAACTTCTGTCAATTGGTTAACATTTTCAAGAATACTACACCACAACAACTTCAAGGTCCTGCATCTGGGTCAGGGCAATCCCAAGCAGCAATATAGGCTGGGCAGCAACTGGCCTGAGAGCAGCACTGAAGAAAAGGACTTGGGGGAGCTTGTGGATGAGAAGCTCAATATGAGCTATCAGTGTGCACTTGCAGCCCAGAAAGCCAATCACATCCTGGGCTGAATCAAGAGATGCATAGCCAGCAGGTTGAGGGAGGTGATTCTGCCCCTCTACTCCACTCTGGTGAGAACCCACCTGGAATACTCCATCCAGTTCTGGAGCCCCTGTTACAGGAAAGATACGGACGTGCTGGAATGTGTCCAGAGAAGGGCGATGAGGATGATCAGAGGGCTGGAGCACCTTTCCTACGGAGACAGACTGAGAGAGTTGGGGCTACTCAGTCTAGAGAGGAGAAGGCTTCAAGGAGAACTTATTGTGGCCTTCCAGTATCTTAAAGGGGCCTACAAGAAAGGTGGTGATAGGACTAGGGGAAATGGAGCAAAACTAGAAGTGGGTAGATTCAGGTTGGATGTTAGGAAGAAGTTCTTCACCATGAGGGTGGTGAGACACTGGAACAGATTGCCCAAGAAGGTGGTAGAAACATACTGGAGGCAGAAATAATGTTCTTTTGATAGTTCATTTAGGCACTCTTTAAGTGACTAATACTGAAGCCAGCCCTGCAGGGAAGGATTTTGTTCATTAAAGTCTCGTATATGAGCTAGCAATGTGTTTTTATGGTCCAGAAGGCCAACTGTATGCTGGGTTCCATCAAAGAAATGTCGTCATCAGGTGAAGGGAGACAATTCACCTCATCTACTCTGCTTTGATGAGACTGCACTTGGAGTACTGTGTCCAGGTCTGGAGTTCTCAGCACAAGAAAGATGTGTATCTGATGGATTAAGCCCAGAGGAATGCCACAAAAACGATCAGTGAGCTGGAACATCTTTCCTGTGAAGAGAGGCTGAGAAAGTTGTGGTTGATCAGCTTGGAGAAGAGGTCAGGGTGACTTTATTGGCAGCCTTTTAGTACTTAAAGTGGACCTCTATAAAAGATGAAGACAACCTTTTTATCAGGGCTTGTAGTGATAGGACAAGAGTTGAATGGTTTAAAACTTAGAATAAATCTAAACTGGATAAAAGGAAGATTCCTTTGATAAGGAGAGTGGTGAAACAGTGGAACAGGTTGCCCAGAGAGATGGTAGAAGCCCCATCCCTGGAAACATTCAAGGCCTGGCTGGATGGGACTCTAAGCAACCTAATCTACTTAAAGACTTCCCTGCAGGGTAGTTGTACCAGATCACCTTTAAAAGCTCCTTCCAACCCAAAATATTCTGTGATTCTATGAATACGCAGATCTGTTTTATTAGAAACTGCTTTCTCTCTATGTAAGGTGGCTTTCTACAAATACTAATAGTGAACTGTAGTGTCATAGTTCAAATGTTTTGACAGTGGTGATGAAGTCATCATCAGTTTTGGTGACTATTAATTAGGCATTAAGTGTTACATTCTATAGCTGACATTTAACTACTGTCTTATGAGTGAGATTGAAGTAAACTTCTGTAAGACCACAATAATTTGATGACTAAAGATTGTGGAGTTTATGACTTGTAGGTCTATTCTTTCAGGGAGAACTTTGTATTTTTTGATGTAGGGGTATGATGATAGAGCGTATGTCTTGCTGAATAGGCTGATAGGATGAACCTTTCTGCTATCACAGACAGACAGACAGTTGTAAGCAATGCTGTTTCATTGCCTCCCTAATGAATTCCAGTGAACAATTATGTAACAGTTAGAAGGGAGGAGGGGAGAAGGGGGCTGAATAGGCCTTTTATTTTCTGCTTGATAGAAAGGATTATGCATCAATGACCTTTGGATTTTCTCTAATTTTTGTTGCTTGTGACTTCCATGATAATACTGAATATGTATAGTCTTTTCTATTTATTTTGCAATTGTATTCTCTGTTCTCTGCATATATGTTTATTTATAGAGTTTTAAATTGTATTTTCAATACATATACATAATAAACATTACACCTTGTGTGCTTTGATCAGTTTCTTTGACTATGAGAAATAATTTTTCTTTTCAGGGGAGTACAGTAAATGCTGATATAAAAGCTGTAACAGACATTCAAATGAGAAAAAGATGAAAAGCATGTTCATATTATCTTGGTGTGTTACTTAAAGAATGTTGTAAATGTATGCAGTACCACTGTGCTGGGGGACTGTAGTCTGAAATAACATGGGAACTAACATATTAATATCAAGGTAAAGGTACATATTCCCCAGATGCATAGTTTTACCTTTTTCAGCTTTTATTATCTTTAGAATTGTGTTCCATATATTTCATGAATACAGAAATATTAATTGGCCATGACACGTTCCAAAGACAAAAGAAAGGTCTAATTCACTCTAACAAACTTGTTAGTCACTGTTTATATCAAGAGGATTGTGAATCTACAGAGAGTAATACTGTTTTCTTCTTCACTTGCTTTGTTTATAAATCAAAAGTTTTTAAGTGACCTGCAGTGTCTGCTTGTAGTTTGAAACGATACTTCTAAAGCAGACTTCCACAACATAGCAAAGATTTTTGTCCCTTAAGATTAATTCTTTAAGATAATTTGGGGATAGGAGGGGCAAGAAAAGAAATGTGAATATTGTGGTGTTTTTACAGTGTTGGAAATTTTTGTTCTTTAACATAATATGTAATATTCTGAGAAAAAGTCCTTCCAAGGTGTGTAATTGATTGTTTCTGTAAGCTGCGGGCAATTTCTGAATGCTGAACTCTTGGTTCAATGGGACTGTATTTTACTTCCTATTTGCCATACATGTTAGTACTTACAAACTTTTTTGTAGCATTCTTAATGAATACATCTAATTTTTAATGCATCTCTTTTTTTTGTGGATTTTTTAGTTCGGAAAATACGTAGCTGTCTCTGAGAATGATGCTTAGAGTCATGTTCCTTCTCATTAGTTGTATAAATTTCTAATTGTTATGAATTCACAGCTTTACAATAGAGTGATTTATGTGAAGTACATGATCTTTCACTTACAAAAAAAAAGCAGTTTAAAGTTTTCATCCATCCTAATTCTGTTACTGTTTGCTTTGTTCACCAATCACTCTGATCCTCCTAGCAGGGGACAAGTCCTAGAGAACAAAACTGGTAGTGACTGTGTAGATAAAAAGGCAATGAATTCTGCTTTTAAGGCATAGAGGGAATAGTCTACAAAAGAATAAAAATTGAATGAAAGTACAGTGTCTTTAACCTGCAGATCTATTGTACCTTTGAAAAGCTTGCACTCTGAAAAAAACATACTGTGATGCTACATAGATTCATAATTACGTGGCAGAATACTTTGAAAAGAGGTCATTCTTTAGAAACTGGCCAAAAGGCTTCTCAAGAAAATAGAACACATTATAAATAATCATGGAAGTAAAGAATACCTTTCCTTAAAACATCTAGGTATTGTTTTAGTGAAACACTAAGTGTCACAATGTATTTTTTCTTATTCTCTCACAGAGAATTTCAATTTATTTTCTGATAGAGCCACTTCTTAAACTTGAGAAGGAGGATGGGGTCAAGAACAGTACTCCAAAGAAGAATATGAAAGAAGTTTCACATCAGACGCTACAGAAGGTAAGATACCAACCCCAGCAAACAGATATGAATTTTAGTATAGGAATCACGTATATATATATATGTATGTGCGTGTATACACATCAGTATTCATTAACTTAGGCCATGATTTTGTTTTTGTAATTGAAAAATAGGGGTTTAAAATTCACATCAGAAATTAATTCTAGTGCAGTAACTCTGAATATTGAATGTGAAATAAATACAGTTAATGTCAGAGAAGGTTAGAACAATGTTTAGAAGTAAAATGTTAATAGGTAAGAAATAGTCAAAATCAGAAGTAACATATGCTTAGCATTTTACCTCTTTTAAGTTCAGAAACCTTAATTTCTTTTACTGAGTATTTAACTTTACATGATATCAGGTGCTATTCTCTGTAGAGCTCTTGCTACAGACTAAAATCGATGCACAGTAGTGATAAATCTACCTTTTGTTGTATTTAACTTTGAGCATAACATTGCATATGCAAATATTTTCTACATATGTGGGTTTACCACTCTTTTCACAAGCTAGTACTGTTAGCATTTAGCATTCTTTAGGTTAGCAAATATGAAGAGTATTTAATCTTTACTGCTTAACATTCCACATGTTTTACCTCACAGAGTAACAAGATGTTCTTAACTAGTTGCTATTTGTATTGATCTTTGTAATATACACAAGTAGTTTACTATGTTAACAGGTGTTCACTTAAGAGGGCTCACTTGTATTTTACCATATGTTTAGTTTGCTGCAAAGAAAAGACATCCTTCAAATAACATCAGGCCTTTTGTTTATCCTTTTGCAAAATAATATTTGTTGAATTATTTATAAATCTTTTAAAACATGCTTAAACTGAAACCCCCACAAATCTATAACTTTGAATGTCAGTTCAGGTATGTCTTTTTATTTTTTATTTCTGAATTAACTTCTAGGAAGTATGGTAATTTACAGCAGATGATGTGATTGCATTTACTTGTAACACTTGCCATATGGTCAGGCAATGAAGGCTGTCATCTCGTTATTACTGAATGACAAACATAATGTTAAAATAATATCACTCAGTATAGGAAGTGCTCACATTCATTTATCTTAAGATACAGTGAGTAATTGAAATAATATGGATGCTACCATCTGAAATGTCACACACTTTATGCTTGCTTATCATATGTATTTCAAAACTATAATTTTGTTTGCCAGATACACAGATTGCATAATTTTTATCTCTATGGAGATACAGAGTTATGATGGTACATTAGAGAGAGATGTAGAAGCCATTCATTGTTTGTTTCCTTCCAGCTGTCTTACATGACTCTCAAGTGGTAGTAAGTGCAAGAAGTTGCTTTAAAGAACTAGGAAAACAATTGCAGAATCTCAGTTTAGGAAGGTGGTTGATGAAAGACACTTGTCTAATTGCTTATCATTGAGGAGGAAAGTACACTGTAATCATAAACCCTGGTTTCATTGATGCAGTTGGGAAAATCTATTTTATTTCTAATTTCACTCAATAACTTTGTGTTGCCATAAGGCGATCTGTCTTTATTGTGGAAGTAATATGAATTTTCATAAAGGAAGTTAGCAATTGATAGGCATGAATATTTAAAGTTTGATATCAGACTTAACAAACTCATCGGGAATGCGTATGAAAATTGAGCAGTTCTTGTCCTATTTTACTTTGAATGTTAAGACTTATCTCCTTATCTCCTTAGAACCCACTTTGTAAATTATTCCACAGGTTTTAGAAAAAAATTTAATGCATTTAGAAGATGTCCTTTCAAAAAACATACAGCATTTATTGAGAAATACTATGGTTTCAGTATTTTCAGCATCACAAGTCTTGACATTTCACATTGCTACAAAGTGATGAATTTGGCTAATATTTCACAAGGATAGCAGCTAGATTTGGCCATGTACATTCTACTATAGCTCCTTGAAAAACAGTCATTTCTACCCACGTCCACAAAAATCTAGATCACTTGGTAGTCGTCCTAGTGAAAGAGTGGTGATGGAGCTTGTACAAAACCAACCAAAAGTATTTCTCAAGAATGACTGAGGGGTTATTAAGCACAAAACTCATTCTGACAGCTTTTGCAAGTTTCTGGAAAAAAAAATGTACAGACTAAATGTTTGGTTTAGTATCTGCTAAAATTAAAACTGTTTCTTCCTTATTTCTGGAAGATGTAGAGTTTGGTTGTAACTTTTAGCAAACATTATGGAAGAACATTGAGAATCAGTTTATTGTTAATGGCCTTGAGTTTGTGTAAACCTCAGAGGTCTTTGCAAACAAAGGATATGCATCATATGTAGATGGAGTTCTTCAAACTATACAAGAATCTTGTAAAGTGGCTTCATTGCAATAGGATAAATATTCCCTTTCTGTGAATGAAAAATAGATGTCAACCTTCATGTTCTTCAGGTGCTGAGCTTTTTGTGTCACTAACAATGTTATGAAGTTTTTTGAAAGATCAAATTAATATTTCATTTCTTTACAACACTTGAAAGAACTTGTTGATTTAGATAGCCAGTGCAAAATTGTGTTTCAAAATACTTTTCCTTCTGAAAATGTTTTTGTCATTTCAATTAGTATGTATAAACCAAATCAGTAATGAGCTCAAGATACATCAGGAAGGTTCATTAGCATATTTAAACTTCTGTGTCACTTTGCATGGAATTTTAACTTCTTTTACCATCTGCCCTTTGTTCAACAGCTGTATTATTGCACCTAAAATGTTTTCATCTTCACTATGTTAGAATTATTTTTAAATTAAGGACTATAGATTGCTTTTGTCCTTGTGCTTAATGTAATAGTACTGTAATATAATAAATATGTTTGAAAACATATGCTTTTTTTTTCTGCTGCATAGAGTGAAATACTATGAATGATAAAATTGCTTTTGTTAGGTACAACAACTAGAAGGAAGATTCAGAGCTATTGAAGGGAAATTGAAGAAACAGGAGGAAGTAAATAAAGACTTAATGAAGGAGAAAAATTATTTGAAAGCATCTTTAAAAGTGCAACAGGAAGATGCAGGCACAAGAGAAAGAGAGCTGGAAACTCTACTTAAGAAGATTTTTGAAATTAAAAAAGACAAAGCTGAACTTCAGGTAGTGATTGATAAGCAGGAAAACGAAGCTGCCTCTTTGAAGAAGCAAGTGGCAGAAGCTAACAGGTTGAGAAATGAAAATGAAGATTTGCTGAGTCAAGTGCAGGAGCTCAAGTGTTTGCTGGATGAAGCCAAAGCAGTGGCAACCTCTGGGCAATGTAATTGCAACATTACAGGCACCATGGTTAATTTAAAAAGAGCTGAGAAAAAGAGCTCTTTGGGACATCATGGAGCTTTTCTCAAACTGTCCATCAAGGTTATGAGTAATATATTTGAGAACTTCAGTAAGGACGGCTGGGAAGATGTGAGTGAAAGCAGGTACGTCTCTCATTAACTTAGCCCTGTAGAGGGGACACTGTGCATATGTAAAGTACCAGCAAATGGAGATTGAATTTCAACTACTGTTGATTTGGTATTCAAAAAAAATACTGTCAGATCCTTTGAAATATCTTGGGAGGCCTTGTTCTGAGCTTATTGACTGAAATTTGCATGCAAAATTAGCCACAACTGCATGAGTATTTGAATAGGTGCCAGGAAACCCGAAAGAAGGAAATGCTTGATTTCTTCCAGTGATGCTATTTTCATGCAGTCATGAGGCTTGAAATTGACAGTTTGGCAGGTTGATTTAATTTGCTGGCCCTCTGCATATTCACCACTGACAGCTAAGGATTCCCAGGCAAGCCTACTAAGTCGGTTTAGTTATCTTGTGACATGCCGACCCGGGAGGAGAAACACTTTTTCCCCTTAATTTAGTTAGATAAATTTTGAATGACCCATTTCAGCTTGCTAGCAGATGTCTACAAGCTGTTTAACATCCTTTAAATTAAGAACCATCCACACTAATTATTTCATGTATGTTTTGTGCACAGTCATTGTGCTAACTTTAATTGAATGATAGTTAAAAATCAGTTCTTTAAAGGTAATTGTTACTGCAAAGTACCAGTCATGAGTCAAAAGGCCCTCAGAAAACTGTACTGGCAAGCTTCATAAACATTTAGAATTTTTCTGTCTGTATGGATTCAGTTGTGGGTAGCCATAAATACAGTTTTAGATAATTGTACAAGTATTGGGTTAAGTAGTTATTGTAGAATAGTGAATATTTTTTATGGGTTTTGATGGTTCCAGGTGACATTCTCAGCAAGTTAGGGAAATACCCTCATTTAGCTCCCTCATCTTATGGTTAATAAATAGTTCTTTATCACTAGATGCTGTCTTTGAGTTTCTAGATTCAAGCCTTAAATTTTCTAAATAGGACAGTCTTTGAAAGCATTGAGGTGAGGGACAATGTGTACATAGTTAGAAATGGGTTTGGTTTTTTTTCTAGATAAGTGGCCCCCTTCTCTTAAAGCATTGATTTTTATGGTGGTACAATTTAATCTGAACTCAATTATACCTTTTCAAATATCCTGGTTTAAAAAGTAATAAATTAAAATTACCTTATGTTATGGGATTCTTTCACCAATATGTTTGTATAAAAACTGATAAATACCCACTGATGGCATAGCTGATATATCCAAGACTTCAGGTTTTAAGTAGAATCTCACTGAATGTCCAAAAAGATATTATAATCTGGTACAAGGCCATCAAAATCTGGAAATAAAGAGCACATTGAATGAGTGCTGCTTTAAGGAAACACATGAAGTAGAATGAAGGTTTCAAGTCCCATTTCATTGCATGGCAGGCAATCTGAGTAGAAGGACTACCAAACTTACAGGATTTTAAAACACTCCAAAGAGCTTCTAGGAAGAGTCTTCACTGAAATGTGATTTCTGAGTTTGGCTCAGTGAAATATTGTGTATTTGTTGTATATCTTTTTGAGCCATTCACATAGTAGCAGTTCTGTCGAGTCATTTTTCATGTGTGTCACTTGTAAACTGCAACAAATGATGTCCTTTAATAAGCAATTGTAGTCTCACATCTTCACTTGTAGTGTAAGATTCTGTTTGACATATTACAGTATCACAGTATCACTTAGGTTGGAAAGGACCTCGGGGATCATCGAGTCCAACCTATCAACACAGACCCCATGCCTAGACCATGGCACCAAGTGCCACGTCCAATCTCCCCTTGAACGCCTCCAGGGTCGATGACTCAACCACCTCCCTGGGCAACCCGTTCCAATGCCGAATGACTTATCACTTTGTAAGACAGTTTCAGAGATTTCTTCTTTAGCATATCTGTAAACATCTGTTGAATAAGTCAAGTTGGTGTTCTTTGGATTTTATCATAGCTTCTCTTCATTCTTGCATGTATTGCTTCGAAGCTTTAACATTTAGCTTTATTTTGCTTGTTGCCTCAATGTGCTCTTCTAGTGACTCCGAAACACTGACTTCTGAAAGTTTGGAAAATGTGATTATGAAGACAGTGCAAAACATTGATCCACAGCCAGGTGGAAGTAAACAACTCAGAAAAAAGCAAATACAAGATAGTCAAAATCCCTGCAATATTGTTCATTTAGAAGGGAAAACCCTGAAGCACAATAAAAAGGTAGATAATATAACTTGTTTTGTTCTCCTATGGAGAGTGTTGAAGTTTAATAGTGTTATCACTGCTGTTCTCCTTAATTAATTTGACTCTTGTAAACTGGAAAGAAAATCTGCTTCAGGTATTCATTGGGTACTTCCTTTATATTTTCAAGTGTTTTCTGAACAATTAGTCTGCAAAAGTATTAGGAGGGGATGTCAGGAGTGTAAAACGTGATTAAATAAATATAAAGTTGCTATATGCTAGTCCTGCTGGTTTACAGTCCAGACAAAGAATGCTGCAGACATCTCATTAAACTCTTACCTCAATCAGAAAAGTCATACAGAACAAGATGATCTAACCCATAATATGTCTTTAGTATTCCTAGGATCCCCTGATTGTGATAGAGACTAAGTACTGGTTTCCATTGTTGTCTTTGAGACATGAAATAAAATAATTAATAGACTGCTCAATGGACACAGATCTGCAAGAGCTTGACCTTCTTTGTTTTCTTTTGCTTTGGTTTTAGTCTGAAAAGTTGTCATTTACATGTATTTTATTCTAGCATATCCTATTTCCCTGTTCTTCAAATGGTATGGTGATTGTACAAACCTGGAATTCATAGCTAAGCTATCCTAAAATATCAGTATTTTTTTTTCTATGCAATTAACAGGTAATGTGTTGCTATTTACTCTTAAACGTGATGAAGAGCTATTTTAGTTACAAGTATTTCCAGAGATGTATTTCATGATATCACATGGAAATTGCAAAATGAAGACTTAAAAAATTGATTGAATGTTGTAGAATTCTAGAATGAAAATATTTCAAAAATACACTGAGCATTTAAGAGCACCAGGAAAATAGAATTTTGATTTTGGAATAGGCAATGCTTCTGGCCATTTTCATTTTACATGTTGCTAGCAGCATTCTTCTTTAGCCTCTCCTTCTGTCCTTGAATATTTGACAGGTTCTGTAAATAGCTGATTTTTCAAATCAGATAATTAAAAAGCATGAAATTGACTTTTGTTAAACCCTGTACAGACACAGGGATTGTATTTGCACGTTCATATATATTCATGCATCTTTCAGTTTCAGTTCAATGTCTAATCACATAACCCTCCTTTTGAACTAATAAGACTACTATAATTTCTATGGTCATGTAAATATCTTGAAGAATAGGACACTGTAAACTTCCAAGTAACACATACCATCTGTTTTTTCCCTACAAGTAGATTAAAATAAAAAAATAATATACTAATTAACAGACCCTCATTTTTCTCCGGGATTCCTTGGAATGGATTATGATTTACCTGTAACAATTATTTGTTTCGTCTATATTTGATTGGAAAGACAGAAATCTGTATAGTCTTTGCTGGCTGATGTGGTAAGACTGATTTTCATTGAAAATTCATTAGCATTTCTTAATATTATTTGAAATATTGTGGGGTTTTTCCAATTCAAACTGGAAACTTTGGAGTATTGTGGTTGGAGTGCTGTAATGCTAGTTTTGTGCTTTTATGCTTTATTTAGGGCCATTCACAGAATAAAGACCTGGAAAAGTTACATTGCAAGAGAAGGAATATCTGCTGTCTTGTAACATCTTATCCATCAACTCCGACCAGAGGTAGGAAGATTATGTATTTTTGGCAACTTCATAAGTAAGATTGATGAAGCATTTCTGCCTGATATTCCAAAAACTCTTCAATAGTACACAAACCCATTTAGGTGCTGTTGCAGGATTTGCTTGTTTACATTTGTATGACTGTATTTTTAAAGATTTAACTCTTCAAAATAAAGTGAAGTTATTGTGTAAAAAGTGACTATTAAACAGCATCTTTTCACACAATTTACTAAGTCACACCTGTTGAATCTACTGACTGAAGTAAGACTTTTCACTATGTTTTTTCCCTGTTTGCACATGTAGCCAATGAAAGAAAATAGACCTTTAAAAATCCCACAGTGATCTGTTAACAAGGCACTGAAACCTTCATTTCTGGTAATACCTATCAGAAACTTCAGCCACATTTACCTTCCAAGTCCTTGTTGAGTTTGCACTGTTTGCAATTCCAAAAAAAAGAACAAAGCACTTATAGTTTAGCAGAATTAATTTACTAGTTTCCATAGTGAGAAATATTTTAGAGGTTAGAATGATGTTTTGAAAGGCTAATGAAAAATCAGATAACATTTTATTTATGAAAATCTGTCAGTTTAGTAACATGCCATTTCATTTTTAGTGAACAGAACAAAAAGGAGAAATGTAATTGTCCAGAAACGAGGCTACTGTCTTACTCTGCTGCAAGAAAGAATTAAGTCATTGCAGCAGCAGATAGCTGCTTTACAGAGTGAGAAAAAGACAGCAATGTCTTCTGTGGAGGGATTTAAGGAAAGCAATGAAAAGCTAACAACTCAGCTACATTTGGCTGATCAGAGTCTTCACACAAGCAATCTGACAGTAGAGGTAAAGTACTTTTTATTATAGTGTCTTACAATGTTCAGCTTAATTCTGTTGTAATTATGTCAAATTTAGATAATGTTGATTAATTTATGATCAAGATTTGTGATCACAATTATCAAATGTTATATATTAATGTGTGTGATGGTTTAACCCACCAGCATTAACCGAAACTAGGCTCAACTCAGTCAGGGAAAAGCAAATGGAGCTGTATTTACAAGCAAAACTACACTCTACAGTGGAATGCAATGAATATGTACAAATATACAGTATTTACAATATTATAGAGGTATTTACAGGAAGAAAACGGCATGGAACCCCCCTGAACAGGGGAAAAACTGCCCCACTTTCCCCACTAACCTCCCTCCCCCTTTTCCTCTGTTTAATTAGAAGAAAAGAGAAAAGAGATGTTAGAGAGAGTTCAGTTAGCTCAAAGCGTCATTAGAAGTCAGTATGCTTATCTCAAAGTTAGCTGATAAAGGGTCTCCCAGCGAAGCAGAGCAGCATGCCAGCAGCCAGCAGAGAAAGAGCAGAATGAAGTGGGATGTGAGATATTGCTAGAGGTACACCTCACATCTGACCAATGAAATTAATTTAGAATAATCTTTTGTTTTCCTTTTTACACCCAACTGTGCATTTGTTTACATTTCTCCACTCTTCTGCTCGAAAATCTGCAGCTAAGTCTTACAGGCATAGTCTAAAATTGTCACAATGTGCTTTATATGAGATTCTGAAGCAGTTGTTATGTAGAAATTATATGGAGGCCTGATTAATCAACCCAATTCATTAGTCCTGAAAAAGAAGTGCTCTTCATGCTGACATTTTACAAGTTGTCAAATGCATGAGGGAAATTTCACTTTTGGCTGATGGTCTGAGAACATTCCTGAGATTCTGGTCAGTCTACATTAACTGACACCCATTCCTATCTTTAGAACAGGCAGTTTTTGGAGAAACTGTCTCATATGCCCTAAGAGTGGAGTGCTCAAGGCAACTGGGTTTTTCTTCCGAAAAGAGTTCAACATAGTTCCATATCTGTTTAATCCCATCTCTCTCTGTTGAGACAGAAAGCTAGAGAACAGGATTTATGAAAATGCAGGCTAGTAAACTATGTGGTTAACAGCCCCTATGATGCCAGCTTTCTTCTCTACTTCGGTTTTCATTCCTACTTAGTCCTTTCCCATACTATTACTGTTTTCTGGTTTTCCCCATTCTCATTTATATATATGTATTTTGTGTTAATCTATATGCAGCTTCTCAGCTGGAATTCTTTTCTCTGTTCATACTGTAGTGATTGGCCTGCCCTTTATAGAGCTGAATCAACAAACACTTTTGCAGTAATTGTCTCCTGTTGGTCACACACATATCCTGCCTCTAGAATTATAGTGCTACAACAGATGGA
Organism: Melanerpes aurifrons; assembly: GCA_011125475.1. Lineage (NCBI taxonomy): Eukaryota > Metazoa > Chordata > Aves > Piciformes > Picidae > Melanerpes > Melanerpes aurifrons. Next base: position 3,295,553 of record WWNC01000082.1, on the reverse strand, counting down.
CTTGCTGGAAGGAAGCAGACATTAAAAAAGAAATCAAATCCCCTCCCCCTCAAACTTCTCTGCATTTTTGTCTTTGCACAGAAGGCAGATGCAGTATCAGGAGCAGCACTTTTCACTTTCTTAGGGCTGGGGAACTGCTAATTTCTCGTGAAGGGAAAACCTCATTTCTTTTACTAGTTTTATATCGTTCTTTCTCTACATATATGTAATGAATTCTTCAAAGGAATTTGCAAGTTCATCAGAACCAATGAAGATCTGTCTGTCTCAAAAACAGTATCATAATGTAAATTTTCATGGGCAGTAGAAAATTCACAGAGAGTTACATGTGTAATTTAAGATAAATGTACTGTTTGCTCAGACATCTGCATGATTTGCCTACCTGAAAGACCTCAGGTATCCCTAGGAAAGAAAAGTGAGAAATAAAAAAAAAAAAAACATTATCATGAAAGATGTTTTTTTAAAAAGGCAAAATTTCTGTCAAGGTAAGTGCTGATGTAATGTAAAAAACTTACCAAGAGCAAAATAGCATAACCTTAAAATCAAACTGGTTTTTGTGCACTCGGTTTATCTGGAATTTTTGTGTCTCTGTGTGTGTTTGGTTTTTTATTTGTTGGTTTGGTCTGAGGGGTTTTTTGTTACTTTGTTTTTCAAGAAAAATGGTCACCAGACTATTTGAAGGGTGGTGCATTCTAAGCAAAAATAAATAAATGGTGTTGCAGGTACTGAAGGAAAAAATCTTTATTAAGCATGCATATTTTTTTCCTTCTCAGCAAACAATTCAAATTCCCTTTCTTAGAGCTAATTATTCTTCAGGTGCCATACTAGTGCTACCAAGTGGGAAATTTAAAGAAGAGGCTTGGGCTACTTGCCAAGTGAAAATTAAGGAGGTACAGGACCTACTTCACTGCAGGATGCATGCATGTTTTAGAGAGAGAGCCATGATTCAGATAGATCAAACAGTTGCAAAGTCCAACCATGTGGGGATTATTTGTGTTTTTTATAAGATACTACCTAGAAGAGAAGTTTTAAGATACTGCAAGAGATTTTATTTTTCACTAGCAAGATGTCTGTTAGTGTTTATTTTCAAACTTTTGCTTCTCATTAGCTTTTAGAATTTTCTTGCAGAGGCAGAAAGTAAAAAATAAGCAAACAATGAAAAACTAAAAGATTGCAACAATCTCTGGATATAGTTGCATCTTGAACACTTCAAGAGTGTCAAAATGACTAATACCCAAACAGAAGCTTCCATATGTCATCATAAAATTCTGAGTAATCTGTTATAAACAGTGAACTTACAATGCTGGGCTGGGCTAAGGCAAGTATAACATTCTAGAAACTGTAAGCATTAACGTTGTGACTTGGATGAGATGCCACATTGCCTGAATTTAGCTAAGAAAATAAATCCATTAGCAGACAAGAGCAGATGTTTGTGCAGTCAGTCCTTCATTAGAATCCCCAAAGAATCTAGTGCTGGAAGATCAAATCTTGATTTAAGATTTAAATATTCCAGATGTTCATTTTGCAAAAGATTTTACAGTCCATGCAACATAAGGACTGTCTGGCATCTGTTGATTTTCAGAATGTATGTACATGACGGTTTTCTGTATTTATTTTGAAGATCCACACAGACATCTACATACATATATCTTCTTGTAAGGGTTCACATTATGCTGAATTCAAATTTTTTTTGTTTGTTTGGGGTTTTCTTGTTTGGCCTTTTAAACTCTTTGCAGTAGATTTCTTGCTTTGTTTTATTTCTTTAAAAACAATTCTTTGCATATTTCTGCAAAAATAGTGATAAAGTAGCTGCACATGTGAAAGTCAAAGTTTACATTCTCCAAGGATTCAAAGCAACACTGAGTCAAGATTGTCTGTACAGAGGTATAGTAGTTACATTTTACTATCAGTGTACAGAAATCATAGCTGGAGCTGATACTTCATATAGAAATGAGAGATAGAGCATTTCCTTAGTTTCCTGAAAAAAACATCTGAAAGGAATTGTTTGAAAAATCCAGGAAATATTTTTTCTAAGATTTATTACCCACTTTCCTCATTTTAAGTGACTGATAAGTTTTATGCAGTACCTCTGATTCTTATTGCAAAAGTTTACACAAAGTATATTGAATTAGAAAATCATAAGGAGTTGAAGTCACTAGTACTTAGGCCACTCAGAAGTCCACTGCTCAAAAGTATGTTACGATCTTTTGTATCACTTAATTTCATTGTTTCTTGGGTGATGTTACAAGAGAAGCTACATTTATTAATGGAATGCAATAGGCATTTGTAAAGGTCTTGTGTAAGACTGCTTCAGCCAGACACGTGTCAAAAAATAGGAACAAACCGACCAGTCAAATGCTGACAGATCTTTTGGAGAGGGTAACTTGGACCTTTAAGTAAAGTTTTTGAGGTACATTCCTACAAATCTGAAACTATATGTTTTTGCTGAATTTAGAAGAAAAGGAGCTTGACCTAGGATTACTATTTTTTTTTTCTGATAGGCAACTTTATTTTAGCTATCCTGTTTTAAATTTTCTTTGAATTTTAAGGGAACATTTTTCCCCTGACCTTACACTGAGCTTTAAAAAAAAAAAAACAAAGCACTTTTGGCAAGCAAGTTGTATATCTAGTAGTGGATTATCTGGAGCAGAGAAATGTATGAGCATGAAAAGAAAAAAATGCCTAGAGAACACTTTTATTCTTTAAAGTTTGTGGCTTTCTCTACGTGTTCTGTTGAATAGCTTTTGCTACTCAATCTTTCATAGAACAGCTCAGATTTCAGAGCTGCATCTACAAATTCAGCACTGCAACATCATTCTTCTTATGGTGCTCAAATGTGAGTAAACCAGCAAGTTTATCATTATCCAATTACACTGAAACAAGAATCTGAGAATTAATTTAGATGTATTGTGAATTTTTTAATTTATTATTTACAAAATATTTCACTTTATCTCTTGTTTTCAAAGGTGTATTATTATTTGCATAACAATTTTTGTGTGTCTGTGGTTTCCTTAAAGTAAATTCTAGGAATAAGGGTGAAATAATAAACTGAATGCTGACTGTAATTACTCTGCCGTAAGCTAAAACTGCTTTTGGAACTTCCTCACTTTTTTTCATTGCAGCATATGTGTAACTGTTTTGACAGCTTTTTTCCTAACATTGTTCAGTTAGAAATTATTATAGGTGCATCCATTTTTTTTCTCCCAGAACACATTTCCACATGCTCTAGTTTTATCTTGTTGACTTCTTTTTAATAGAAATACTCCAGAGCATTTGTGCAATTTTTAAAAAGAGTTCATATGAAAGCTTCTGCTTTTGGTGTCACCTTTTCTAAATTAAATGCTTGGATTTTTTTGCTCCAGTAGTATGATACTATGTTTTTTCATTATGTATATCATATAATACCAATAATACCTTCAGAATATCTGAATGATAAAATTGTATTAAACATTTTAGAGGAGTTACAATTTTGGAAGAGTTTAAGTTAAGCATCAATGGCAATTTTTACAGATTCAGTATTCAGTATTACTAAGGTTGGAAGAGACCTCAAAGATCATTGAGTCCAACCTGTCACTACAGACCTCACGACTAGAGTAGGGAGGACGCTACTGCATCTGTGCAAGAGGTTATTATTCCATCAGTAGGATATGAAGGAATTCTGACTTTGATAAATAGAAGCAGTAGAAAATGTAAAAAGAAAAAAAAAAAAGTGAAAATAGAACTGCTGTAATGACCTCATATTTTAATCAATAATCAATCTAATAAGAATTCCATTTGTTTCTGCAGTGTTGAGAAGCTGTACTGTTCTTACAGGGCACACACATAAGTCTGGAATATCTTACTTGTATCCATCTGAAATATACCCTATTTAACACTTTTGCCAAATTCAGTGTAAAATCCTTTCTGCAACTGTTGAACTTCGGTGGAGTGTAATGAAACAAAAAATTCTGAGAAGCTATTTAGGAAATGTCTGTTCCCAAAAATATCAGGGTAAATGCAGAATGTCCCCCTACTCCTTCTTCAGAATCATACAGATTATTCTTTCCTATCTACTTTGAATACAAGTAGTCTTGGTTAATTTGCAAAACCTATAATCCTTGGGCACAGTATGAAAAAAAAGAAGTAAAGAGTTTCTCAAAAATGTTTAAAACGTCAAACTAGACAATTTTCTGTGCTGCTTTTTTCTTAAAATGCTTAAGAAGTAAAAAGGTAAACCAGAAGGAATAAAACTATAATAAAGCAGGATGTAATTCCTGATCTTTCCACACTTTGCAAATGCAGCCTAAGATAACAGAGTTGTATGTAAGAGTTGAACTAAGGTGCCAGTATGAGACTGAAGTATTCTCAAAATTTAGTGTGATACGAATTATGTGATTTTCCTTCTGAGGTCACACTGCTGTTATCATTGTATATGCATGCCTTGAAGAGACCTTTTTGCCGACACAGTAGATAATTAAACCCCAAAAATGCCCCCATATGTCTGTGTATTCCTGAGAGAAAATCATTCTTCCTGGACTCACCATGGTGTTCCAGACATGAACAGCGGCATTTTCTGTAGGTAGGAAAAGTTAACAGTTATGTATTTGAAACTTAAATGTTATGAAATTTAAGTTCCGTTTCTGTGGCATACCTGTAGTTTTGTAAGGCTTTGAATTGTCAGTATCGAGAAAAATAGATTCTGCTATATTGTAGTTTTATTACAGCTTTGCTGAGCCTAATAAATTTAAAATGAGGCTATGATGTTACGCTTTCAAAGCTGGAAACAGTGACAGAAAGTGTTCTGGGACTGAGACTAGAAATCACCTCACTAGTGACTGGTTAGGAGCCAGTGGTGTCCCCCACCCACTGGCTAGTGGTGTCCCCCAGGGATCAGTGCTGGGCCCCATACTCTTTAATATCTTTGTCAATTACCTGGACGAGGGGATTGAGTCCATCATCAGTAAGTTTACGGACGACACCAAGCTGGGGGCAGGTGTTGATCTGCTAGACGGTAGGAGAGCTCTGCAGAGGGACCTTGACAGGCTGGACAGATTGGCAGAGTCCAGTGGCATGAAATTGAACACATCCAAGTGCAGAGTTCTAGACATTGGCCACAACAATCCCATGCAGTGCTACAGGCTGGGGTCAGAGTGGCTGGAGAGTGGCCAGAGAGGGACCTGGGGGTACTGGTCGATGGTAGGCTGAACATGAGCCAGCAGTGTGCCCAGGTGCCCAAGAAGGCCAGTAGCATCCTGGCCTGTATCAGGAGCAGTGTGGCCAGCAGGAGCAGTGAGGTCATTGTGCCCCTGTACTCAGCACTGGTTAGACCACACCTTGTGACCTGCGCCCAGTTCTGGGCCCCTCAGTTTAGGAAGGATGTTGACTTGCTGGAATGTGTCCAGAGGGGAGCAACAAAGCTGGTGAGGGGTTTGGAGCACAAGCCCTATGAGGAGAGGCTGAGGGATCTAGGGTTGCTTAGCCTGGAGAAGAGGAGGCTCAGGGCAGACCTTGCTGTCTGCAACTACCTGAAGTGAGGTTGTAGCCAGGTGGAGTCTGGTCTCTTCTCCCAGGTAACCAGGACCAGAACGAGAGGACACAGTCTCAAGCTGTGCCAGGGGAGGTTTAGGCTGGATGTTAGGAAGAAGTTCTTCATAGAAAGAGTGATTGGCCATTGGAATGGTCTGCCCGGGGAGGTGGTGGAGTCACCCTCACTGGAGGTGTTTAGCAAGAGACTGGATGGGGTGCTAGGTGCCATGGTTTAGTTAATTAGATAGTGTCGGTTTGGTTGGACTCAATGATCTCAAAGGTTTCTTCCAACCTGGTTAATTCTATAATCTCTTCCAAGTCATAGTTGACAGTTCTGCCTAGAATGAAGCAAGACCAGCTGGTTAAATGTTTGTTCAAACTTTTTGGCTACTAAGTAGGGAGGTTTCTACACATCTTTTTCTGTTTGGTAAACTACTGATTCAGCATTGCTGCTGATATAAAACAGTTCTCAAATTTCTATTTTCTCCTCTGTCAGAGAAGTTGACTTGGAAATAACATGAGCAATTGCCAAACGGTAAACATGAAAGTAACTGCCCTTTAAAAATGCATCTACTCCAAAATATTTTATTATTTATTTTTATAGTTTGCTGCATTGAAAAATTAGAGCATCCTAAACTCAGTTTTGTTAACAGAACTGCATTGTAAAATATATTTGTCATGAAACTGCACTGTCATTACAAAACAAAAATAAAGCAAAATACCTTTTACGTTTATATTGATCTCTGAAGAAAAATTACAATAGACCTGTTGAATTATTGATGAACAACAATTGAAGTACATTGCACGTAGGAAATGAGTCTCATTCATAAATTAAAGAGAACAGTTGGCATGAACTAGAACTATGAGAGCTGTATTATATTGCTGTCAAAATGAAATAACTTGGTGATAGGTAAATTCTAGAAAAGTATATCATAAAATAAAAATGGCATAGACCTCATGAAGTTCACAGAAATACTTACAAACACTACTATTTATATTGCTCTATCATGCAGAAATCCTAAAAAGTAAACTTCTATATTAAAAGAAACAACCTCTAACCCAAGGATTCTTGTCCTGTTACAAAGAGAGATAGTACATATATCTATATGCATCTCTATGTTGTTTCTCTCTGTAATACTTGTACATATATTACAGTAAATGCTCTGAGATGTCATCCTGCAGTTTTTACTTTCTGGTTTTCATGTGATATGTAGTTTATTTTTCTTTGTCTTCCCTGTGATTTGATCAAACTTTCCTTGTGCATTGAATCTTACCTTATTATTAGACAAAAAGTAGAACTCACTTTGGAGGTTTTTTTCCCCCTAGAAATTTCATGATTAAGGTACTATTAGAGACCTGGAAAAGCTCAACAAATACCATCATGATAGTGTTTCCTTTTGTGTTCACGTTAATTTCTTCTTCGAATTCAGTGTGACCTGCTCATTTAGCTAAAGCTAAGCATAGAGCTAACTGGGTTCTTGAACCTTGTCTGTTACGTAAAATTCTGTGGATAATGTGTTTTATGGTTTTGTCAGCTAATACTTACTCATCCTCAAATCTCACAAAAAAAAAAAATTCCATTAATTTGAGAACAATTATTCATATATTGACAAGAGACTACATTTCAGCTCAGACAGTCTGATTGTCATAGAAAATCAGTTTGGGTTGCAATTGGATCAGTACTCTAAGGCTTATTCACTGGAGTGATCCATGAATTATTCATTACTAGTAACTAGCAGTATTAACTATGAAAGTGATTTACTAACCACTCTGTGCATGTGCATATTTCCACTGAATTCAATAAAATTTCAAGACCTCCTGGGTATGATGGTAAAAATAAGTTTTATTAGCTCTAGTCTTGAATATAGACCTCTGTATGGTGAGAGGTTCTTTAGTGTTTTGAACTTGCAAGGAAGAAATCACCATAGAGGATGTAGCTGCATAATTTTTTTAATATTGTATGATTTAGTATTCTGCTAGACTATGCAATAACACCTCTGTGTGCCATTCTGTGTATCTACTACTAAAGTGCAAGAAATAGACATCTTGGGTTTCTATCAGACTTGTATCCTGCATTGGAAATTTGAATTCTCTCCCCTTGTTTGCAATTGTCTCTTTCATGATTGAGTTTTACTTAACAGCATCTCTTTTCTGTCTTTTCTGGCCAAGGCATAGTTTTTCCTGATTATGTTCTTATGTAGAGTTTTCAAAAGTCATGAGGAATTTTATGAAATAATTTTGCATTCCTTTATATTTAAACATTGAGCTGATCCTCCAGCACTCTCCTAGTGCATCCTTATACCTTGCTTCCCTTTGCTCCTGTCCTAATTTATTACATAAATTTCCCTATTTGTAAAGCTAGGGAACATAAAATTGGTGGGGCAGGATACTCAGTATGGTTAGCAGGGTAGAAGACAGTAATAGGTGAATCAGTATGGGAGGTGCTTTTGTTCCTTATTTGAGGAGTTTGATTTGTTAAGAAATTGAAGAAGCAGGGTTGTGGGATTGCAAAAATGGTTCTATGACCTGAAAGTACCTAGGAGTCTTATAAGCACATCCACTCATTTTTGTTGTGTATCCCTGTGCAACAGTGATTACTTGTATTAAAGTATACATATGAGGTAAAATTCCAAAATGTGTCTTCATCATGACTGGTTTGAGTTAGTGTTTGGATTGGAGCTAAGCACTGACACATGGAACACAGTATAGATGCAATGTCTCAGTTCATGCCTTAAGGTTAAATGGTTGCATGTAAGTACCACTTAATCATTTTCACTAGCTCAGAATCTCACATACCATGAAATTAATTTTTCAGCTTTTTACCTCATGTGAATGATAACAATTTTTTCCCTAAGATAATGGTTTGCACCTTACATATGTATTCTATTTGGATACACTATAAATTTTATAAAAGTCTTTTTGCTCTTTGCTTTAGAGGTAAAATCGTCCAATCATTTTGTAAATAAAAATCCAAGCCAGTGCAGCAAGGTATGCTCAGTCATTGACAGCTATCCAAAGCTTTTAATCATCCACCAGAGGCTGGTTGAAAAGTGAAGATCATTATGACCTCATAGTGCTTTTAATGAGGAAATTATTACATCATAATGAAAACAAATACATTGCTCAGCTTCCTGTTGAACAATGCTGAATGGTTTTCTCTTGGGACTCAGAAACTCTGAAGGAAAAATGAAAGTCCTAGGCAATAAGCTAAGCACAAGCTCCCATTGCCATTTTGAAAAACACTAGTACAGTCCTTGAATGTATAAACTAGAGGTTATACAGTAGGGCAGAGAGAATATATTCTTGGCGTGGTTTGACTGCTCATAGAATATTTCTAGCTCTAATAACCAGAATCCAAGAAAGAGATGAATGAAAATAAAAAGCATTTTAGGTTTTCAGAGAGGAGATTGAAAGGTAACTCAAGTGTAAGTATCTAAGAAAAACAAATTTCCTTGTAAAGTCTTCAGTCATCTAGCAAACAAAGATTGAGAAAAATATTCAAGGACACAGAACTGAAACATGATAAACTCATACCAGATATGGGCTCTGTAATTTTTGTGCAATTGGAATTAACCATTGACAATTGGAGTCAGAAAAATGGAACAGTATTAGACAATTAATCTAGAAAGGAATAATAGAGAGAAATCCACTGCTTGTGGAAAAAAAAGTAATGAAGTCAAGGGAGTAACCTAAAGTAAATGAATATTCCACAGTGTGCAACAGGAAAATTAAAAGAACATCAATCTTTAGCAGAAGAAATGCAAAGAGAGGGAAAAATAGCTTTTGTGGTGTAATGTACACTGAATTCAGGATCGTGTTAGTCTGGTACAGCCCCTCAGAGTTGCTTATTGCAGAGCTGAGAAGACTGTAAGTCTTTAATTTAGGTAGCACATATCATGGTAAGGCAAGTTCAGAATAGAAAACGATAACCATTTTATATTCTTTCATATTTTTTTGTCTACCTGTAGGGTTGAGCATAACAAAGCAGGTTTTTTAGTGAGATAATAGTGACATCTTCAAAAGAGAATGGTTTTCATTTTAAATGGGGGAGTAGAGACAGACGAGTAGCTTTTTGAGTCAAAATCTGGGTAAAGGACCCAAATTGAAATATATTGCTGAAGTCTTGGCTTCTGAAGAATAAAAATACTTACTTTTCAAAGTATTGCTTGCAACAGAAACTTTGGCAGAAAAAAAAACCAACAACAACAAACTAAATTTACTGTAAGAAACGAAAGAAAGGCGTTCTGGCGGGTAGTAATTTCAAATCTACTGATCAAATTGTCAAAAAGCTACCTTCAGGTATTTGAAAATACAAACTTTTCAAGTTCTGTCACTAGAAAATAAAGTTCTGATAATCATCAGCAAACCTTAGGAAGCAAATTTCTATTTTTCCCTTTGGAAGGCCTGTATTGAGGCATGAAACAACAGGTAGAATATGAGTGATTACAGCCACAAGATCACTACTTGAGTGGTTTCCCTGAAGAAAAGTTTTATGGTGTTCTGTGGTTTTAATGGACATAATTTTGATAAGAAAGCACTCTGTATAACTTAGAGTGCATTTTATCACAACGCACTGTCATATGTAGTGTTGTGTATAGTTCAAAAGTTACTTTCACTTCCATCTTCCACTGAATTCCACAAAATACTGTGAATATTGGATTGATCAGACTGTGGTTTTATTTTTCTGATGAAATTGTAAAATTCTAGCCTCATTTTCATTATTCAGCTGCTGCTTTGTGATATTTGTTCTTTTAATTAAAAGGAGTTATAAACTTCTTTATATATACAAATAAATATTTTCCTATATACATATACTCACTGTGTGTCTCTAGACTTGTCTTTACACTGGCAGCTTTTGTAGTAGACATCCTCTGTAGGATATTGTTTATCTATGTCCGATCCTCAAGGGTCATGGCTTTTGCCAGATGAAGCACTTTTGATTTTGAATCTGATGAAACACTGTACTATTATTGATCTGTGTATGACACAGCCTTTCTCTCTACTGGCAGAGTGTAGCAACATTTATCCAGGAATTTGTGAAATGTCACTTGGATCATGTTTGTAAGGTAAACTGTGCAAAAGCTAGGATCCAAGCTGAAAATCCAGGAGGAGTAGGACTTGACTTTCTTACTTGTTTGTCCTGTCTTCTAGGTCAAGTGGTATTTCTTAAAACACTGTCTGTGTTTTGTATTAGATATTGAAGAAAGTATGATTACCACAGGAAACATCCCATACAATCTTGTCATATCATTGTTTTACTCATTTCTTATGGTCACTTGGGAGAACTGTATTTTAAATCAGTGAAAATGATCTAAACATCGCAAGTCTACAATCTCTGTCTTTGTAACAGAATGACAGTCCCTGTACAGCTCCAAATAGGAAACTCAACTTCTACAGAATTTAACTTTTCTTGCTTCACTTTGCTTTTGGAGATATGTGGCAATACACATCTGTCATTAATATCTCAGTAAGCAATACTGTTCAGAAAGGGTAATTGTTTCTACACATAAACCTGCCAAAGTATTTATATTTTCCTGTTCTGTTTCTTTATAAATTATGACTGAAAAGTGCTCTGCATTTTTATCAAAAGTATCATATAAAAATAATTAAAACTATAGTAAATAGTAAAAAAATCAAGTTTCAATATACTGTTATCTGTCGGTGGTCAAATGAGACCTTTCCAGACATTTCTTATAAGGGGTGTTTCAGCAACAGAATCACTGTTATCTGTAGATGGATATTGCACCTCCTCATTAAAAAACAAACAAAAAAACCCTACACTTTTACAGTTTAAAAAAACCCACTCAAAAGAAGTAATTCTTAATTTTACTTTTCTGTTTCTAAATTGGTTATAAGATTGGCAATTTGAAAGTCATCTATGAAGGGAAAACAAATATATTGGCCAACATTTTTCTATTTTAAACATTGAAATCTTTAGGAAAGTCAAATGTCAAAGGCTTTACTAAAGTCTGGGTAAACAACAGCCACAGCCTTTCCCTCCTTCATTAAGTGGGTCACCTTGCCACAGAAGTAGTTCAGGTTTGTCAAGCAGGACCTGTCCTTCTAAAGCCATGCTGTCTGGGCCTGATTTCCTGGTTGTTTTGCATGTACTGTGTAATGGCACTCAGGATGATCTGCTCTACAACCTTCACTGGTGCTGGTCTGTAGTTCCCTGCATCCTTCTTCTTGCCCTTCTTGTAGGTGGGTGTTACATTTTCTAACCTCCAGTCACCTGGCACCTCCCTAGTTAGCCAAGACTGTTGATAAATGATGAAAATTGACTTGATGGGCACTTCTGCCAGCACCTTTAATATCTTTGGTGGATTCCCATCCAGCCCCATAGACTTAATTGGGTCCAAATGGTGTAACAAGTCACCAACCATTTTCTTGTGGATTACAAGGGCTTCATTTTGTTTCCTGTCTTTCTCTTCCAGCTCTGAGATTTGAGTATCCAGAAAACAACTGGTTCTACCATTAAATACTGAGGACTTGACAGTGTTATGTTTACAGCTGGACTTGATCTTAAAGGTCATTTCCAGCCTAAGTGATTCTGTAACTAGCCTTATCTCACAAGATTCAGAGGAACTGGAAAAGGATTTATTCTGGTTACTGAACTGGGCTGCCTGTGCACAATTAGCTGTTCATTCATAGACTCAAAGGTATAATGTACACCAAAGAGAAATGTGTGTCACTGCCTATTCTAAGTGAAACAAGCAGGACAGAATGAGGGAAGTACTAAGAGACAGCAACTGTTAGGACTGGTTCAAACTGGGAAATTAAATTGAAGGTATTAGGCAACTACAATGTTGTCCACAAACTTTTCATGTATATGAAAATAGTGACTTGCCAAAATGAACCATAGTATTAATGATCATTATGGTAAAAGGGAATTATATTTAATTTTATACTTTAGGCTGGAAGCATGACTTTTACTTGTGATGGTCTGTCTCGTCAGCTATTTCAGGTACTGTAGGGTGCACGGTACCCTAAACTGTTCATTTATACCTGCAATTTTAGCAAGGATTCCAAGTATAAGTTACATATTCAAGATAAGACTATTGGGGTTGGTTCGCAAGAATCCAGCAATGGATTACCACATTAATTTATATGCAGTTCATTGTAATGGTAATGTTTAAATGCAGTTCATTATTTTGAAAAATACCTCCCTCTTAGCTTCCTCCCCACAATGTCTGTCATCAGCTTCGTCATCCCTCACAGAAGTGGCCAGTAACTCAGAATTGGTTAGCAATCTGCTCTTATTTTTTTTATGCCTTTATTTTTTTACATAGAAATGTAAATAATACACTAGTGTTTGTATAGTATCACCTTTGTGTGACTAGAAAATTTCCAATTTTTTTTTCTCCTTTTTTTTAAAGTTTTTGTTAAATATTCATATTTTTCTCCTGGCCTATGAGAACATGTAACTTCACCAGTAATGAAATTTGTTAATACATTGTACTCTTTAAATGCTTTGCACATCAGTCTAGATTAAAAAAATTAAAAAAAAAAGGTCTGAGGACACTTTCTTACCTTTTTTTGATGTCTGAAGCAGTAATAAATGAGATGTTTAAGTAATTGTATAAAATTAAATGCAGAGTTACCTTTATAATGTTTTTTCCCATTAATATTAAAATCCATTTCTGAGGATACCTCTGATGTGCATATACTTTTATAATTTGGATCTCAATATAGAATAGAATAGAATTAACCAGGTTGGAAAAGACCTTTGAGATCATCAAGTCCAACCTATCTGGAATGGGTTGTCCAGGGAGGTGGTTGAGGCCCCATCCCTGGAGGTGTTTAAGACCAGGCTGGACGAGGCTCTGGCCATCCTGATCTAGTGTGGGGTGTCTGTGCCCATGTCAGGGGAGTTGGAACTAGATGATCCTAGTGGTCCCTTCCAACCCTGACTGATACTATGATACTATCTAATCAACTAAATCATGGCACCAAGCGCCCCATCCAGTCTCTTCCTAAACAGTGATGGTGACACCACCACCTCCCTGGGCAGCCCATTCCAATGGCCAATCACTCCTTCTATGAAGAAGTTCTACCTAGCCTCCAGCCTAAACCTCCCCTGGTGCAACTTGAGACTATGTCCTCTTGTTCTGCTGCTGGTTGCCTGAGAGAAGAGACCAACCTCCAAATATTTTAGCACTTCCTCAAACCTTTCTATCTTTTAGATATGTTTTCTGTAAGTTGACACAAGGTGGTCTTTAACACTTGAAAAGTTGACATTTAAGCAAACAAAAACAGTATATAAAAAGGAGTCCAGATATGGGACAGCTTTCCCCACAATTATGAAATTCCTGCCCACTTATACTTGAGATGAAGAAGTATCACAGTATCACAGTATTGCTAAGGTTGGAAAGGACCTCAAGGATCATCGAGTCGAACCTGTCTCCACAGACTTCATGACTAGACCATGGCACCAAGTGCCACGTCCAATCTCCTCTTGAACACCTCCAGGGATGGTGACTCCACCACCTCCCTGGGCAGCACATTCCAATGACTAATGACTCGGTGAAGAACTTTCTTCTCACCTCGAGCCTAAACTTCCCCTGGCACAGCTTGAGACTGTGTCCCCTTGTTCTAGTGCTGGCTGCCTTGGAGAAGAGACCAACCCCTTCCTGGCTACAACCACCTTTCAGGTAGTTGTAGAGGGCAATGAGGTCACCCCTGAGCCTCCTGTTCTCCCAACTAAACAATCCCAGCTCCCTCAGCCTCTCCTCATAGGGCTTGTGTTCAAGGCCTCTCACCAGCCTTGTTGCCCTTCTCTGGACATGTTCAAGTGTTTCAATATCCTTCTTAAACTGTGGGGCCCAGAACTGGACACAATACTCTTAAGTGCGGCCTAACCAATGCAGAGTCCAGGGGCACAATGACCTCCCTGCTCCTGCTGGCCACACTATTCCTAATGCAGGCCAGGATGCCATTGGCCTTCTTGGCCACCTGGGCACACTGCTGGCTCATGTTTAGGCAGCTGTCAATCAGCACCCCCAGGTCCCTCTCTGTTTGACAGCTCTCCAGCCATTCTGACCCCAGCCTGTAGCTCTGCATGGGGTTGCTGTGGCCAAAGTGCAACACCCAGCACTTGGACTTGTTGAATGCCATCCCATTGGACTCTGCCCATCTGTCCACTCGGTCGAGGTCTCTCTGCAGAGTCCTTCCACCCTCTAACTGACCAACATCTTCTCCTAACTTGGTGTCATCTGCAAATTTGCTGATGACCAACTCAATCCCCTCATCCAGATCATCAATGAAGATGTTAAAGAGGACGGGGCCCAGCACTGATCCGTGGGGGATGCCACTGGTGACTGGCTGCCAGCTGGATGTGGCACCATTCACCACCACTCTCTGGGCTCGGCCCTCCAGCCACTTCCTAACCCAGCACAGAGTGTTGCGGTCCAAGCCACGAGCTGACAGCTTAGCCAGCAGTTTGCTCTGGGGAACGGTGTCAAAAGCTGAAGTCCAGGTAGACCACATCCACAGGCCTCCCCACATCCACCAGACGGGTCACCTGATCATAGAAGGAGATCAGGTTGGAGAGGCAGAACCTGCCCCTCTTAAATTCATGTTGGCTGGACCTGAGCCCTTGGCCATCCTTCAGGTGCGCAGTTACTGCTGCCAGGATAATCTGCTCCATCATTTTCCCTGGCACTGAGGTCAGGCTGACTGGCCTGGAGTTTCCAGGTTCCTCCATCCGACCTTTCTTGTGGATGGGGACCACACTGGCCAGTTTCCAGTCATCTGGAACCTCACCGGTGAGCCAGGACTGGAGGAAAATGATGGAGAGCGGCTTGGCCAGCTCATCTGCCAGCTCTCTCAGCACCCTAGGCTGAATCCTATCCGGTCCCATGGACTTGTGAGTGTCCAAGTGGCTCAGCAAGTCCCGAACTAATTCCTCATGGATTTCCAGAGCATTACACTGCTCTCTGACCCCGTTCACCCAGCTCAGGAGGCCACTCGTCCTGAACTCCTGCCTTGCTGTTTCAGTAGAAAATGTTTCTCTAAAACAGATGGAAATGAGGACAGGTTAAATTAATATTTCACCATTATTTCAACTGTTTTGCATCTTTCTTGCTTATATATTCTTTTAAAAATAATTTTAATTTTTAAAGCTATAAAGCTGTGTGCTTTGGAAATGAGTGGATAAATTAAAAGAATGTTTAAAAGCAATCTTTAAAATAGCATTTTCATTTTGGTTTCTCTGTATTTTATGTGAGCTTTGCAGAAAACAGATGGAAGCATTATTAATTTTTTCCCCCTATGAGTTTTAGTGCAGCATAGTTGTATGTGTTATCTGAAACATATGAATACTTAGTATTGCTGCTGTTAAATTTGTAATGAGTTGTAGGGTTTGTGAAATTCCCTGACTGGCTCTCATGCAAGTAGTTCATTTGCAGTGCTTAGATGTGTTCAGATTAAGCAGGGGGAATATGGCAAGCACTATCCCTGACCCTAGATGAAAAATTCAAATTTCTAGCCTTATGAGTTTGCCCCAACTCTCATGTTTGATGAAAATCACATAAATATTGTGTAAATACTGCAGTAAAACGTGGCCCTAGCTGTAGAAGATTGCATGGATTCCATGTCTTATATTGAAAATTCTACAGTAAGTGCAATAGTGTGGAAATCTTCGGGCAGATTTTACGCATCAGGTGGAAATCTTTGCTTCTATATAGCAATACTTAATGTGCACACTTCTGTTAGGTGTTGGAATACCCAAGTCAGCTTGTCTTTGTTTAAATAATAATGCTGGGTACATGGAAACGTTGGTTTGGGACTTAAGCTGCTATTCACAACTGGCTTGACAAAGCGTTTGTGAAATGTCTCTGTTTATGTTTTAATTTTTAATTTAATTCTAGTAAAATTTATTTTAATGTGTCATGTTGTGTCTGTGTAAATATTAATACTACAAATAAGTTAAGTATGTGAGATACATTGTAAAATGCTGTAATCTTAAATATTTCTTCTTTTTAAGAAATACGACTTTTTGGTATGGTATGTAATTTTCACCTGGAAATGTTAAAGCCTTATAGTCAAGGTTCTGCACATCCATATATTCTGGCAGTTTGCATCTCCAGACTGCAAACTGAATTCCTATAAATATTAAAAGCACAGAGGTATGATCATATAATCGATAATAATGAAACCATTTACATAGTAATGTTACATAAGTAGTTAACAATTCTTAATGTTCCTTTGAAATTTGCAAGGATAAAAGGAGTGCCATGTCATCTTCAGTGCAGAAGCAATATAACATTATTAATAGGTACAGAAATTTAGCATGGGATACAGCAACATTTACTTGTATATAGTATGAGAAAATGAAAGCTAAAGTAGAATTGCTGCAGGTGAAACCCCTTATCTTTGAACCAGTGTTATCGTTGCGCAGATGACACGATTCAGAAGCATTTATTTTTTTCATTTTCCATAATTTGTTTGAGAAAAATCATTAGTTGCATGAATGTATAGTTCTGTATTCAGGGTTGTCAGTTTATAACAGCAAATTATTTTCTTTGAGAATTCTTACACCAGTTCATTTACACATAGATAGATGTGTTCTGGTCTTGATCTCTTGTACTAGCATGCTTTACAAAAATAGGGCAGAAACCAAAATTTAAATGCACATATCCACTCTGGGTTTATTGATTTTCTTTATTATTATTTCATAAGATATATAAGAAATAAGATATTATTTGAGATTTTGTCATACTAGCCTTTTATAATTCATAGAATAGATTAGCTATGACTTAGTTATAGAATAGCTTAATTAAAGTTAGAAGTAAAACATTTGTTTATGACATGGTATACAGTAAATAGCCCTTTTAGAAACTGTGATTACTCTGATCAGTCCTAGCATGTGATTAAGATGACATTCAAAGACTTTGATAGGGGTCTTTGTCAGTGATTACAACCATATTGCCAATAAAACCTTAATTTATGTGTGAAAGGCCCATTCTGTGGGTGACAACGTAAACATTGCCTCTATACAGTTGGTAAGCAGCAATTGTCTTACAGTAACATTATCAATAAGACAACTATGTTTTTTCCGTAATTAAATACTTCAGAAATATATCTCTTATCTGCATGCTGATATCTGTATTTCTCTGTTGGGAACTAATTCAAGCACTTCATGGGAGATTGACATTTTCAGTGCCTTAAACATCCTTAAAAGCTGCTTTGTACGTTGCAAACCCATAGTTAGTATGACCTCATAGTAATGTAGCACACCTCAAGTGTCATGCTTGTCTTTACTATGCACATTGGAGCTGTGTTCATCTATACTAGACAACTGCACTTCAAGGATTTTTTTTCCTTGATAGGCAATTAGCAGTAATTAGGAAGATTCACTTCAGTAAGATGTCAACAAGAGATTGTTTTAAAAAAGTTGAATGTCAGTGGCTTTAAAAGAGGATTTTTTTTCACTGACACATGGATATGGCATGTGAAACATGAAATGTTAATTTAACTTTTCTGCTTATTATTCATGCACAATATTATTTTGTCATTCAGATGCTACACTGACAGAGTGCAAAGGGTGTTAAAATGGTACTGCTAGAATAAAAAGAGGATTAATCTACCATTGGCCAATTAGCCAAAGGGTACTTAATGGTCTCTAAAGGCTACTGAAGTCTAACAACTAGCTAAAGCGCTGGCAAAAAGTCCTTTATATTACCTTCACTTACTTGACATTTTGTGAAACAGCTGCTGATAACTGCATTTGGGTGAAAAAAATCATAACTCAGTGATGTGGTAGGTTTTACTAAAAAAAAATAAAATATCTTTTACATTTTAGAACTTTTTCTTGCTTTTTAGATTCCTTGTTTCAGTTTAGGAGTAGGATATTAAGTCACAAAATACTTCTGTTTCATTGTTTGTCTTCATGTCTGTAATACGAAGTAATCAATCATTTACTTTCACTGAGGATTTGGAATTATTTGCCTTTCTCTATAGGATCACACTAAGTATGTAGCACAATTGGCTTCTTGGTCATTTATGTATGTTTTCATGTTTTCAGGTAGCTACGTACCATCTGTATAAATTTGAACCGTTTTTTTCCCCCCTGTAACCCATCAGGCAGAGGTTGGTTTTGATTCAAGAGAACAAAACAAGGTCAAGATTAATGGGATCGACTCAATAAGTTTTGCCTTGTATATTATAAATACGTTTATCATTAGGACATTTGAAAGGATCTGCAAAATCATAAATAGCTAGATCTAGGCCTGCAAATAGGTTTTGAAAAGTTCTTTCATGGTTTATGTGTGCAACAGGTGTTGCTAGTGTATTTTTCACGATTAAGCTAAAGCTGTGAGGAAATAGCATTCTGTTTTTAAAAATTCAGGTAAGCAGTGTTAGATTTTAAAACAGAACTTGGCACAAAAGCCTTGCATATAGTGAATGTATTTTATTATCTGTGGTAGGAAGGTTCCTTAAGGAAAGAAAGAGTAATATGTTAATTTCTGGTTTCTTAACATGCTTCTCTATGCCCATCACAATTTTGGTGTCTGCCAAGACTTTAGGAAAAGAAGCTTCATAGCAAATACGATTTTACACATATTTATCAGTTATAGTTGAATTACAAAATGAGTAGCAAAATAACTTTATGTCATTGCTTAAAAAGGGTTTCAAGAATATATGATTTATGTCCTATTTTATATTTTTTCCTATAAATACATTCTATGTAATATATTCTGCAATTGTAAATGTATGAGGTCATGTATAGTAGTGACAATGTTGTATCAGGCACCACCAATAGAAATGCCAGTTGCAGTAGGAGGGTGACAAATATAAACTGAGCTAGAAGCTCCTCACAGGGTTGTTGTGATGCCAAGGAGCAATAGGCCATTTGAGGAGCTTCCTACATTAATCCGCTGTGCCTTCCATATAGCTATCTTTCTGATCTGAGGGCTTACGGTAAAAAGTGTTGCTGAGTCACAGAAAGTTTTACACTGATTGCACAGGGACTAGTTTGTCCTTATGTGTACAGCAGAACAGAGTGCCATGGGTATCCCATGAGCAAGGAGATTAAGATAGATGGATATTGAATCTATAAGCATCTCCTAAGACAAAACACTCTGGAGGAGATGCAGCAGACAGACAAAGGCCATTCCATTATGGAGGACTAGTGGTAGCGTGCCTTTACCAGCCAGCATCTGGTTTAGCTGATGTCAAAGATTCTGCCTTTCATCCCAGTCACCTCTTTTCCTGGAGTTATTCCTTTGTACTCTGTCACTCAGGATTTGTGTGCATGGCAGCACACACAAATAGCCTCTGTGTCTGAAACAAAAGGAAAAAAAAAGAATGAAAGACTTGACCTAAAACTTTCTGAGTGCTGAGGTACAGTGGTTTGATGAACTTGCTTCTTAAGCAAATGCAAGGACTATCTTCTAGGCAGAAATATGTTGCAAGGGTAGGGAGGCTGTTTTTCACATCCTGCATAGATTTCTGTAGAATTTTCACAGATTCTTTCAATATGTTGCAAATAGAAGAATAACACAATACAATTATCATCCCTATAACAATATTTACATTGTCCCCAGAAATCCTGAGACAACCTTCTTTGTACCTCTGATTGCATTTATGTGTCTATCTGTCTAATATTGCAGTTTGGGACATGTTTGTGGTGTACAGCATATACTACTTCATCCTTGTAGTTCTGATGTATTTTCTGAATTTATCTAAAGTCGTATTTTAAACAACATTTTTCTACCTCACTTAGGTAAATTCTATAACCAATGTAGCACTTTTTTCGTGGCAGCTATCCCATGAAAGCCCTTTTTTTTTCAATATATTTGCTGTAGTTTTGGGGAAAGTGGCTGCTGCAATCATGGCATTTTAGACCAGACACATTTTGGTGACAGTGGTAGCCTAAGAAACTTCTGATAGTCTAAGCTATCTTGGGCAGATATGAGGATATTTCTAATTTTAATCAGAGATATTGATCTAGCTATGATTTTTTTTAATTATTCTCTTTTTGTTAATAATTTATTATAGAGACACTGAATCACAAAATTCTACATGCAGAAATATTTGCTACACTGAACAATTAACCTAATCCTTACCTCTTTCCATACTGTACCTTTCTGTGCTACTACTTTCTAGTTATTAAAGCAATCTGACTGTGTTAATTGTGAGAATAATATATCATATTAAGGAATAGCCAATTAGAAAATTAACACTATTTATCTCTTATTCAATAATGACAGCAAAAGAGAATGGAAAGATTAAGCCCTTTACTAAGAAGAGTACATATTTCAGATACATACGTAAACTGCCAGTTTGCTTTAATAGATACGCTTGTGTGAAACACTGTTAAGAGTTTTTCACTTTAAATACAGCATCCATTTTCTTGTGTCCATGAACTGTTTTTTTCAGCAAGTCCCATCATGTCACTCATAATGGGCATAAACATAACCATAAGTAATTTTATTTATTTGTTTATTTATGTGATCTTCAGAAGATTGGTATGGAAGTGTATATGTTTATAAACACATGTATATACATTTTTTTCCAATAACATTAAACTATTGCCCATTTCTGAGTTAAATAATAAAATGCTTAGAAATAGAATACTATCTTAGCTTTCTCTCAATTTTTCTCCACTAGCACGTAGACATATATATATTTAGTCATTTCAAGCTGTAGTGCCTTCTCCAACTTAACAGGATTCTTCACAATGGAAGTTTTTTGCTATTGAGAAATTCCAATGCTATTTTGTATAATTGTTCTTTATGTTAAACTACTGTATTACAATCTGCTTTGGAATAATAAGATAGTACTGTAGTTATGCTGTTGGGCCATCAGTGGCTGTCAGCTGACTACAGATTCAGGAAAGTTAACCAGTGGCAGGAAGAGTGTTTTAGTTCCCCTTTTTGCAGAACAACATTCAGTATTATTTAGATTAAAACAAATACTTTATTTAAAAGATTACCTCTGCAAGGAGTACATGAAATAGAGTCTTACAAAGACTGAATGAGTCTTGTCAGCTGTCAGTCAAGTGCAACAAGACTGAGAGTTTGTTTGCATGTTATTTATTTGAACTAAATCCCTAACAAGCCTCATCTGCTAATTGGACTTAGCATTTATGCTGCTAAATGAGAAGCATTTTGGCTGCAGTATAGGGTGGTAAGACCTACCCAGTGGAATAAACAACTAACATCTGTTATCCTGTCCTGCTCCAGCTTGGCTTTTACCACTTAAGTACCTCAGCCCAGGAGTCAAGGTTACGGAATATGTGGTTCTCTGGCTATGATGCATGTATGTGAAAGGGAAGAAATAACATAAGTAAAGACCAGTCAACCAGAAGATACTCAGTGCAGCTGGTCCACTTAGCTTTAACCTCTACAAACCCTACAAATATCAAAACAAAAGCCAAGAGAAGGCTGGATGTTTTATAGCTGTTGTCAACACAGCAATTCAAGTGAGCTTACAGTAGTCACCATTAAAACTGATTTGACATTTAACCACCTTTAGTATGCATTGGTTTCTGAGATGCCTTGATATTTCTTGATGTTCTGCGTGGAAATAATTGCTGAATCCTAGAGAGGCTCTACATAAACAGGTTTCAGCAGTAGCTACAGTTTCAGTTTTGTATGATAATTTTTGCCTGTTGTGGTAAAAATAGCAATGCATATGGTCAAAATTGAGTTAGCTTGCCTTTTAAATAACTTGCTTGTTTATAATATTAGTTGATTTCTCTTTCCTGCTGGATTTAGTCTTTGTGGACAATATAATCTACAATACAATTGCAGATAATATATACTGTTATATTCCTCTTGATTTCTGAACCAGAAAAACATCATACAATGAAGAAGAAATATTTTTTAGAATGCAATTGTGATTGTTTCTTCTGTTTGTAATACAGTTGTTGACCTCCAAACTGGCCAATTTGCAACAGGAGAAGGAAGATTTACAAAGAAAATTGAAGTTGAGAGAACATCTATCTCAAACTGCCAGCAAGAGTGAAGCCACACTTGCTCCTTCAAAGAACATTGATTTAGAGATGAGACAGCTGCAGTGCAAACTAAAGGTGATGGAACAGATTACACTGGGCTGAGTATAATTCACATGAACATGTTAAAGGTTGGGTTGAATCTGCTGCTGATATTCAATACCATGCTGCTGTCATGCCAGCTTCAAAATGAAAGTGCTGGCTGAAGCAAAGTGTTATGGGGCTTGAAGTTCAAGTTGTAACACGAGAAGCTTCTTGTTCCAGTTGCCATTCTTGGTTTCTAGGTTATAGGTGTTGGTCTTTTCTGATCACTGGCTTCTGCTTCCTTTTCCACATTTTGCTGCACTTCTCTGCAAGTAAGCTAAGTTGCATCTTATCATCTCATTGAGTTCTCTTTACCTCAAACCAGAGGGGTTTTTGTGTTACTCTCCCTCCCGTCTGTGTATAGAGAGAGATATTGTGGGGCAGCCTGTGTTAACCCAGGACATTTCATACCTGGGTCAAGCAGATATATGTATGCTTACATATGAATAACATTTATTTATCTCAGCCAGTGATTATCAGCTTAGGTTTTAGATCATCTTCGATGTTAAGTAGAAATGTAGGCATGAACAGCAGAACTAAAAGTTACAATTAAAACAATTTTTTCAGATCAAATATGCCAGATAGAGGCTAGATATGGTTTCAGTTATGATTATTATGATGATTAAATGCATCTTGTTGGAAAGTGCTGTGGAATTACTTTAATGTGAATTTTGTGGATTCCTTATTTCCTTAAAGAAGGAGGGAAGCAATAGGTATCTGTGAAAGAGGGACAAAGAATTTGAGCTGATGAGGGCAACTTATGTAATGTAACAGTGTCATATCACGTATGTGTGACTACTATTCTTGTTGTCAAGGAGACATCATTCTTTTATTTGTAGGAAAATACCAACTTCTTGGTGATAGTATTTTTTAAATCTCTAGTGATTTTGTAATATGTGGGTGATGTAAATCCTGGACTGAGTTGAACTGAGAGCTTTCTCAGTAGGTGGTCTGGCTCAAATATATATTAATTATTCCACTCAAATAAGGAAATACCTATGCAACAGAATGTCTTGAAGTTATTTTGGTGTTTGGTATTTTTTCTATCATTTTCTGGTGAGTATTTGAGGAAAGAGAAAATGTCAAAATAGTAGGCTCCTTGCTGGTAGAAGAAACTAGGAAGCTGGCTGCCAAAGGATCAGCTAGGAGAAAAGGCCATGCCACATGAGTGACACAGCTGGCTCAGGCTCCTAGTACTAGGTTAGCTGTGGTAGTGCCCAGACCTCTTAGATGTTGACAATAATTATGGTTGTTACAGGCTTTGGCTATGGCACAGTGGCTGACAGAGAGAGAAGAGAGTAGCCATGAAAAAGCACATCATTTATTCTACTTTAATTATGAGAAGGAGATCTTGAAATCATATTGTCTAACTTCTTGAGTGTTGATTTTAGATTTGGGATTGACTGATTGGCTTCGTTGCTGGCAAGTGGTAATTTCTATTAATTACAGTTGTTCCTTTCAGATTTATGTCCTCGTTATCTAGAAACCTATTAGTAAATTGATCTCTGGAAATAAGAAAAATAAAAAATTAGGGGGTTGTTTTGTTGTGTTCTTTGGTAAAATACTCTTAAGAGTAACACTCATACTAGAAGCCTACCTTGTCTGCAACATGTGAACTGCAAATTACATTGCTGAAAACAAAGTCGTGGGTTTTTGTTTCTGCAGCAGTGTTTAGTAAGCATATATAAATCCGATGTCAGAAATACTAGCATGAATTTTACATCCTTCTGAAAGATGTATTTCATTTTTAATGTAAAAAATCAACCGTGTATCCAAATTACATTTAGAATAAACATAATCTGTGATCTCAAATCCATATTAGTAAATTCACTGGTTACTGAATTGGATGAGAGTTCTGAATAGAAGCGGCCCAAAAACTTCTTGAGTTATAAAAACTGTTGGTCTTATTTTGACCTAAATATTTTGATGAATAACCCTTTTAAAAATTAAGTCTGGCAAGTCATTTTTAGCAGAAGCAGTTGTCAAAAGTTTTTTACTATTGTTCCAGGCTATCTAGTATACTTTAAAAGAAGATACAAAGTTATGATCTTAAATGTCCTTATAAAGAAGCAGCAAATGCCTTCCTAATATTTCAAAATCTCAAAGTACCAGGGCTTTTTATTTATTTTTATTCTCTCAGAGCTATCTTCATGTATTTGTGCTGTACGTAATGACTCCTTGTGTCATTGCCAACCTGAAGAAATGGGTTAAGTGTGGGTGGTGAATTTGGAAACATAATACCATAATATATGTCTGAGTCTGAACATGTGCATAAAGCTCATGCTCAACAACAGGTCTCAGGAAAAATGGGAATATTCTGCTAGTATGCATAATTTTAACAATTTTCTGGTTATACTACACATTATAATAATAGTAAATAGACTAGACAAGTTATTAAGAACAATATTTTACCTCTAACTATGCACACAAGAATATATACTCCCCTTGAGGTGCACAGAGTTATGTACAATACTGCCATTAATGTTAATAGACCTTACAAGTCTGCACTGAGCATAGAAATTCTCCTGAACTATTTTTGTTTACAGCATGTCTGATCTCTTCACTTATTATTTATACAGAGTGATTAAAAAGCCAACAACTGTGTCATTCTTCTTCACTTGATTTACATATGCCTGGAAGTTAAGATCATACCTTTCCGTTACTGAAATGTAGGATTTGTGCTAGTATAGCCAAATGGAACTGTTTTTATCTTGTGTTTTGAGTTTCAAGACACATAAAAACAACTGCTCTGTGGATTGTCTTATATTTCTAAACACACAGTGTGAAAGAGATTATTGGAAATTGTTGCTTTCTATATGTAGATCCCTTTTGCTGTAGAACTGTGCTATTCCAGGATGTAGTTCAAATACAGAACCAATTTTATTTCTCTTCTTTCCTGTTACCTTTTCATTTAACCATGTTATGCAAGAGAAAATTTGATCCCAATAGATGCTGCGGGCTTGTAGGTGTCCTCAGAAACATCTATTAATCATGCATTATTAGAGCAGTGTAAAAGTACTGAATTTGATAGTATTTCACAAGGAATGTACTTCTGCTTACGAACTGCTAGAAAATAAGTCTCCTTTTTTTGTACCAATTCATTTTTAAGATCACTCATGAAATAGGTGGAAGCTTGCACAGTCCATTATTTCAAGTTAATTTACTGACTAATATTCAGTCTGCTTTGTCTTTTTTTAAATTTTTTTCAATATAGAATTCGAATAATGAAATCACTAGGCAATTGACCACCATTAAGTCACTAAAAAAAGAAGTCCAGGAAAAAGAAGAACAGATTCGGGAATTGCAAGTGAAGTATGTTCACTCTTCTATCTATTGTGTTTGGTGCCACCCCGTGGCAGCTGTCTTATTCTTACAGTATGAACCATTGTAGAATAGATTTTTAAGATCATGTTTTATTCTTTTTCTTGCAAGCTTGCAGACTGTTTGTAGTGGGGTTTTTTAGAAACTGGAGCAGTACGTGCTAAAATTGGGTTTTGTTTAAATCTATGAGTGATTAGCTTGCTACAGTATCTGTATTACAATAAGCATACCTTAAATCAAAACTCAGATTCTAAAGAAGTCAGTTTTATCCTTGATGTAAGTCTAAATGAATTCCTCAGCACTGCTAAATACAGTCTTTCAAATACAGTAATTCCTTGCCTAGGGGCTAAGAGATATGTCAGGGTTTAGATGCTTAAACAAGATTAAATATCTATTCATATTCATAAAGAGTTCAAAAGGACAGTTGTATTTGTTTTTATTTGAATTGATTATGTTTTACTACTGATTTTGAAATTCACATATATTGCTGTGAAGCATAGAACTAAGATTTTTATTCTGCCTACTTTAACTGATAACAATACTCTTCCTCAATTATGTTATAAAGCTACTGTTATATCTGTGAATTTCTTGGCTGTTCCAGAGCTCAACTCCTCTAACCATTCTAGTTTCTTAATTTCTTTTTGCAGAAGGAATGCAGTTTACTTTTCTGAAACGGGATAATTTCAGAAATAGAAAACTCTCTATATGGTTAAATTGTGTACATTGTGTATATTTTATTTCAAAGCAAAACTGAATTTATCCACCATATTACTTAAATTTAAGGATACTATTTTTCATAAACTGTAATATATAATCACCAAAATAGTCTAATGGTATGAATAATAAATAGATGGATTTTTTTTGGATATGCATTGTTATTTGCACAGTATCAGCACATTTTGATTTCATAAAATAAAAGTAAGTCTGAACATAATCAGGTATTGCTTGTAAGTATTTAAAATATTAATTTGTGTCATAAAGATGGAAGCATTGTATAAAGCATACAGATTGTGCTGGAGTGCATGAAAGTTTCTTTTTTGAGGAGTTTCGGGAAAAAGCTGATGTTTTTTCTGGGTTTTGCAGTTTTTAATAATTATTGGCTTATCCGACATATTTACAAGGGTCTTTGATGTATTTCTGTGAATTGCTCAGTCGGATAAAAGGAAACTTCCCCCTTTCACTTTCTTTTGAAAATAATTTTGTGCAAAATAGTGTTTGAATGATACCTGCTTGAGACATCAAAGAAACTTGATTTATTAAATTTCTTGTTCAGTTATTTTGCCTTTTTATATAATAGCTTAAGATTTTTTTTTATGATTCCAGATCAGACAACTTGAAGCG
This sequence comes from Melanerpes aurifrons, assembly GCA_011125475.1. Classification (NCBI taxonomy): domain Eukaryota; kingdom Metazoa; phylum Chordata; class Aves; order Piciformes; family Picidae; genus Melanerpes; species Melanerpes aurifrons. Next base: position 3,268,348 of record WWNC01000082.1, on the reverse strand, counting down.
TAAACCACAGCAAAAAGCAAATCAGAAATAAACTGCGTATACATCAGCCTTCACTTTAAAAAATGTTCTGAAGCTAAAGGAATGATAGTTTGTCTACTGCATTTATAATTTTTGGTGGTTTAAAATACTTAAATATTAACTGTATTTTCTAACACTGACATGCAGTATGATTTCTTCCCTTCTAGAATTTCTCGATTGGAGAGGGACCTTAAAATGAAAAGACATTTGATAGAAGACTTAAGGTCTCGTTTAAAAGCAAGTGAACAAAATGAGACAACCTCTAATGATACATTAGAAAGTCTTGAGAGAAAGGTACTTCTTTCTTGATACGGGTAGTGTTAAGAATAGTAAAACCTGGTAGATTTACAGAAGTTTTTTTGCCACACTGTGCATACTAAATATATTGCTGTAAGCAAACAACATGCAGTTAATTTAAGGGTATAGTTTCCTCCAGTATGGTTTGCTTGAAATAAGTATATGTTGATGGCATGAACGGATTTGACGTGATTTCACAGTATGTTCGTAAGAGGTATAATTAAATATTGAAGTATTCAGACCATTGAGTTTTAAGGATATGCTGTAAGTTGTGAGATTTAGTTTTATGCACTGTAAGTTCATAGAATACAGACAACCCAAAACAAGGGTGATTTTACGTGAGATGTGCCGATGAAGTCTGTGCACCTCTGCTGGCCATAGTAGATATACGTTTTAATATATTAATCTGTTTTCTACTGCAATGTTATGAATGATTGTCAGTTAACTTAAAATAATTCTGTCTGTGTAGATAGAATTTAATTTCTATAGCAAATTGTTTTCTTCTGCAAATTTCCAGGATAATTTCACTGAAGCCAGGAGAATTTGTGTATGATTTGTCATCTTTCTATATTATCCAGCTAATGTATTGCACTTGGCCTCTAATTCTAAAAAAAGATTGTGACATTTGGTTGTCTGTGAGGTTATGCAGTTATTCTGTATCCCCAAAATAGAAATAAACAGTTTTCCAATGTGTTACAGTTTTCCTAGAGTGTGGATGGTTGCTGAATATCATGAGCACTATCTTTGCTTGCAGTAATATAGCACTTTCAGCTCTAGAGAGAGCTACAGTCTTACCCTCTATGCAAGTATAAAGTGTTACTAAGAAATACATAGCCAAAGAGTGAGAGCATAAGCAAGGAAGCTAAAGTATGAAATGAGAAATACCTAGTTTGGGTTTTAGACAAAAGATTTGGAATGGAACAATGTACTTTAATGCTGTTCTTCGAGCACTACATTACTCGATATTGTCAGGAAAACTTCATGACTAATATTGTCAAGAGTCGTGAATGATCTTCTAGGAGCATTGCACTGTTTCATATTAGCCCAGATCAGTATTTGCATTGTATGGCAAAGTGATAAATATGTAGGAGGCTTTAAAGACTATCAACTTATAGACAGTTATAATTTTCTCAGCTCAGGTTTAAATGTTTTTACCTCCAATAGAAGAAATGAGTGGAAGTTGTGGTTTTCTCCCTTTTGCCATTTTTTAAAAGTATCTCATGTATATAAACAAACAGATCCAAAAATTAGGAGGTTTTCTTTACATTTCATGCAAGTGAAAACATTATGTAACAAGATCATGTGCACTCTGTTCATTAAACACTAATTTCAGAAAAAGTTGCTTTAATCAAATTATTTATATAATACTGGTAAACTTAGTTTCAATTTATTTTATTTTTTTAAATTTTGTATCTTAAAAGTTAATTACTCTTGGTCTTTCCTTGTTTTAGGTAAAGGCACTGGCTGAGGAATGTTTGAACAAAAAAGCTTCCATTAACTCACTGAAACAAAGACTCTATGAGGCTACAAAGGAGAAGTCTGAGTATGAGCAGATGTACCATGGAGCTAAAGATGAATTGGAGAAAAAGGTATCATAGGGTTGTGCTGGCTCTGTTGCAGAATTTTTCCACAACTCAGTTTCAAATAAAAAGTGACAAGTCCATCAACTTGGATTTTTTAAATAGAGAAAAGGAAAAAAAAGGTCAAAGTAATAGTAACATTTTCCCTGATTTAATTCAGTCAAATCTCCAAAATGTAGATGTTGAGATGTGGATATAATGACTGAAATGACTCTGGATATAATGACTGAAAATGAAATTTCTCTTTCCTCCTGAAATTACACTTTATTTCTTGCAAGAAGAACATTCTGTGATGGGAGGGAAATTGTTTTGTTTGCTTGTGGTCTACCATACCTACTTATCAGCTTTTATCATCTCAATGCTGGTTTCTGTGGATATATTTCAGGATCTCAAGCTTACCAATCTTGAGAACAAAATCACTAAGTCTGAATGTGCCATGACTAAACTTGAGACTACTGCATCTCAACAACTATGTGATTTGGCTAAACAGAGTGAACAAGCTTTGGAAACTGTACAGAAGAAGATGCTACTCAACAAGGACAAAGTGGAGGAGTTCACAACATTTGTGAAGGTTTGAGTTTTAATTTATTTTTGAGTGTTCACCTAAATAATGGTGTGTGAAAGCACAATGTAAGATTAAATAAGGGTAATCTTTGGTGCATTCCCTGTTCTGGAATAGTCTTTGAAGTTGTTGCATTGGCCTGGTGTCAGCTCCAAAATGATCTAAACTGGAAGAAAGAGACAGTGGCTGTAGGTCTCTCTCCTAGTCTTCCAAAGACTTCCATAATTTGTATTGATCATCTTTTTTGTATTTGGCTGCCAATGTACTAGCTCCCAAGAAAAAGTGCTTAGTTGTATAGCAAATTCCTCTGCAGGAAAAGAAAAAAAAATTCCAGTTATGGAAATAATTTGTACCTGTTGATTACAGTGAATTAGCTCATTTTCCACACTTGCGTGCTTTTCATTGCAGAAACAATAACGAAAACTCTGTACTGCAAAACTGAAAGCAGGGTGTAGAATATTGGGGTTTTATTTTGGTCAAATATATAACAATCTACTACAGCACATCATGCAGTGATACTGTGTCAGTGGTGTAACACAAAGCACTTCATCATAGTACTTCAGTGTGAAGTTTTATGGAACAGATTCATCCATTTCTTAACTTACTATTTGAAATATATATATTATTTATTTTTCTGAAATATCCACTGTGTAACTAAGAATTACAATGCCTGTTCAGCACGTGTCTGTATTAAGTTCAGCATATATCTACAACATACCTGCGGTCAGACAAAGTTACATCTTACTGGCCCATGAAACTGATCCACTTCTCTACTGTTACTGGATTTTGGTGCAGACGAGATGCTTTTGTATATGTTTGAGCAAGTCTGATTACATCCAAAGTAAAAGCAGTGGTATTTTGATGCACTGTAAAGAGAAGGCGTTTATGATTATCTCTTCATTGTAACTTTCTGCTGTGGATTGAATTTTAGTAATCTAAATATTTGTGCATTTTACTCTCTTTCTGTCATCATGTAACAAGTCATTCTACAAAATAGTTTTCAGACTGGTAGTGTTGGCCAGAAACTATGCTGTGTATGGATCAGTTGCAAAATTCACATCAATTTCACTATGAAAAATGATTAAAAGTATTAAATTCATTTAAAAATTCAAAGACTTAAAAATTTTAAATAATCTAAATTGAAAATGATGATTAACTTCCATGAAAAATATTCTTTTTTGCCTTATTTCATAGCCCTTGGGAAAGTGGTATAAAGCTGACCAGAGTGCTTTGTGATTCAGTATTGTCTTGCATATTCTTGAGCAAATTTATTTTTCAAGAGATGAAATGTGCTTTCCTCTAATATAGAATGCTTCTTTTAAGAGGAAGAAATGAGAGTTCTTTCTGCAGCTGCATGCTTACTTTTCTGAGTATGGGGAAGTCTGAATTAATACAATGCATTACTTAATTTTTTTAAATTAAATACTCCTATGTAATTGATGGCAGAGAGATGCAGTTCAGTCTCCATTCATCTGCTGTGAATTTTGTAGTCATTTCATTGAATAAACTGCAATAGCGATTATAGATAAATGAGATAAACAAGGGTTCATACTATCAATACTCTGCATATGTCTATAATAAAATCTTTGTAAAAAAGAAGTAAGAAAGTAAAAGATCATAGAATCATAGAATCAATAAGGTTGGAAAAGACCTCAGAGATCATCAAGTCCAACCTGTTACTCAGCATCTCATGCCTAACTAAGCCACAGCTTTAAGTGTCATGTCCAATCCCCTCTTGAACACTTCCAGTGATGGTGACTCCATCACCTCCCTGGGCAGCCCATTCCAATGGCTAACAACTCTTTCTGTGAAGAACTTTCTCCTCACCTCAAGCCTAAGCTTCCCCTGGTGCAGCTTGAGACTGTGTCCTCTTGTTCTGGTGCTGGTTTCCTGGGAGAAGAGACCAACCCTTACCTGTCTATAACCTTCCTTCAGGAGGTAGTTGTAGAGAGTAAGAAGGTCTTCCCTGAGCCTCCTCTTCTCCAGGCTAAACAATCCCAGCTCCCTCAGCCTCTCCTCATAGGGCTTGTGCTCAAGGCCTCTCACCAACCTCATTGCCCTTCTCTGGACACGTTCAAGTATCTCAATATCCTTCTTAAATTGGACACACATCATCAGTTCTCAAAAGTAACTGTAATGAGGTGAATCACCTGTTAGCAGCTATTTTAATTCTTCGTTGTTGAATGACTGCTTGTTTGTTAGTTACTATGAATATGCATTAACATTTGCATGGTCATACTTTATGTAAGAAGAATGTTAATATGCATTTTCTCTATACATAATCATAACATTTATTTAATAAACTAAACGTGCTGGATAAAAGAATGTGCATGTGTATTTCCAGTAACATTTTTGCTGACTACAGTTCCTCCTACAGAGAGATTTTTTTTAAACTAAAGATGTTGTCTATACGTCAAATATTGATGAAGAGGGACTTCCTCGGTAGACTGCTTAGCTTAGTTAGGTATTAAATCTTTATGGAAAAAAGGTTCTATGAAATCAGATTTTATACATAGTGTACCACTGTAAAACATACAGTTGAAAATCTTTGGCATTTCAGTGGAATTCAGTAGTACATCAACTAAATGTTAAAATACCTCTTACACATCTGAGTAGGAAGATTCAAGTATCAATAAGTTTTTCTGTATAGAGATCAAGTTTAAACTGTCTCTTGCTTAACCAGTTTTTAACATATTTTTATGACCCTCTTATCTTTTTGTGCAGTTCCCATCATTTCACAAGCCTTACCTGTTTTTCTGTGTGCAGGCCTAACATTTTCCTCATTAATCACATTGAATGCAGTTATATTTTCTAGCTGTTCCATGTCTCTCATGATATTAGAGAGTTCTTTTTTAACATACAAGTAAATAATTTCAACATTGCTAATTAATAGCTACAACTAATAGTAGGGCAACAGCAGGGGACTGTAGCTTTGTTTATAGCAGACACTGTTGCTTGCCATTAGAGTTATTGATACCACAAGATCTTGAATCCATATGAATCAATGGAGTAAAATTATAAAAACTGGGAGAGAGGTTTCTGGTATAAGTCCAATATACACCACTGGATTGTTTTGAGTACATGATGAGTTAATCACATATTTGTAATGTATAGTAAAGCCTTGCATTGCTATGGGGAGCCCAGTTTGGGAAACTTATGCAACTAAAATTATGACTGTAAGATCTAGTCATAGTTTCTAAAAATGGTGGAAGACATGATTGTAAACTAAAGTTGCTCTATCCAATATGTTGCAAGCCATGATTTGACTTATTTTTGATGGAGTGTGGTATAGGCTTCAGGTGTTATGTCCTAAACTACATTTAGTGGGTGCCAACAGGGCATCTAAAATAGACTGCGTCAGAGCAGTGTACTTCCCCAAAGCTTTTTTGAGGAAGATACAGGAAGATATGAATAGAAATCATGCACTGTAGCAGTTTATTAAGTAGCCAAAACCCCCCACTATAGTTCCTTAATTATAAGGTCACTCCTTATACATATCTGCTTCAGTTTGGTAGGAGAGAAAACACAATATTTAGAAATGAAAGGCAGTATCAAGGAAGTGGAAAATAACCTGAAGCAGACTTAGAGTACAGAGGGTAGAGAAAAGGCTAAAGAAATAAAGGGAAATCCATAGGTGGCAAGGCCAAGAATAATAGCAAAGGGACAGGATTTAAAATATGCTAGTAACAAGATAGATGTTACATGGTGGATAAAACCCATTATTAGATAAAACAGCAGTATAACTGCAGAAAGGTGAAAGTCCTGTGAGAGTATGTTTTGTATCTGGAAGGAGGTAGGCTGATGTTACATGAAGATGCTGAAGTATCCCCAATGTATTAGTAGCCAATGGAGGATTTTAAACAGTTTTGAGAAAGAAGTAATATTATTAAATCGAGATTATTTTTTTTAATGCAACTTCATAGTGCTGTTTAAGGAATTTTACTCTTGCTGATACTCATTTTGGATAAGTATTTCAAGTAAGTTTATCTATTATGTAACACTGCCATGAGTCTAAAGAATTATAGTATCGAGTTGATATTCTGAAAAGGCATTTATAGGTATTTTTAGGTCAGTTAATCATTTTTAGGTCAGTTAATCATTTCTGGCTAAAATAATGGAAATTTATGTAAAATTCAGTTATTAAAGTATTAAAGCTTAGGAGCATAGTTACACTTCTTAGAATGGCTTTACAGAAAATAAATTAAATTGAATAAATCTGATTTCTTTTCTAGAGAGTGGTACAAGTCATTTGATAGGGGTTACTATTAATTTTTAATACTGTTTTTAAGGTTCTGATAAAATAAATTATATATCAATAATATGTTAGAGGGATTAAAAATGTTATGTGTAGTTGATCTGAAAAGCAATTAATGAAATTTAAGTGTTTCTAGAGTTCAGTAATGATCAGAGATAAACTTGGTACATTTTAACAGAATTAGACATCAAATCCTGATAAAATTTTCCATGGCATTAATGAAAACTAGTAAATAATAATGCAAGTAAAGTCATAAGTATAGTGTACTCTAAGCTACATAACACATTTTTATTACAGAAGTACACAACCTACCTGTAAGAGGGACCAGGTAAGTTCTGAAAGTATTTTAGATGCCTTTTATGAAGTTACATGTTTTCATTCCATCCAGCTTCCATCAGCACCAGGACTTCTCTTTGAACTATGCATTCATTTTCTATAGTGTACCATTTTTCAGTATTTTCTAGAACGTGTGTTATTGCACTATTGGATCCTCAGATGGATCTTGCCAGTTACGTACAGCACAGCAACCAAAGCAAAATGTTCCATGTTGTGTTTGTAGTACCTGCAGGAGAATACTACAGTACACATGCAGGAAACAGCCACTGGGTAACGTTAAAAAATCCTGCTATTAGACTGTTTGACTGGATATCTGTTGAAAATGGGATACAGCAGGGATGGCATCTGGCTGATCATGAAAATACTAGAACTTTTCTGACCTTGAGGAAGATGAACTTTTGATAAGGCACTTCTATTCAGCTGTGCCTGTAATAAATAGGTGATGGCTGCTGAATTCTTCAAAGTCTGCTGAGAATGTTTCTCACTTCCATAAAGCTCCTGTGATTTGAAGTTTGTGTGCCCTCTGTAGAGGATACCCACTGAAGCACAGTTCACAAGTGGTCTGTTCTGGCATTGTGCTTAGTAGTTCTCCAATATAAGCATCTGATAGATTGACTGCCAAAATCAAGACCCATGGCAGTTAACTTGGAAAGCTTAGTGCATATACTTGGGGATTTAACACTCACTCCCTTAAGATATCTGCTCTCTTTTCTTAAGCTAGGTGCATTTTCCCCTTGCTCCATTGTTTGGCATACAGCTACATGCAACCACCCTTGAGAGGCCTATTCCACCTCTGTTTGGCTCAGTGATGTTCTGCCAGTTTTTTGCCATTCAGTCAGCTTACCTTATAGCATTAATATATACCAATCTTCTACTGTTTTGCAGTTTATCTTGAGTCCTAGCATCAGTTTCCCAATGCTTATTTTCTCATTGCTAGCATGGGCTGTAGTTTCATACATGCAAGATAAGTTTCACACTTCTGTTGAAAATTTCCACCCCTGAATGGAACCTCTGCTCGTTTCTGCCCGTACAAAACTTGCTCCCTCCTCCGTTTATGAAATGTTTTCATAAGCATTATATAGATCAGTTGTGAGCCAGCCCATGAAACTAAATTGAAAATATAGTTAACCTTTTGAAAATCCAATGCCCCAGCTTCTGTGTGCCATGGAGGATCAGAGCAGCAACAAGTTTGCACACTTGCAGGCCAGAGATGCTGGCACTGCCTTTCAGTGAGTGCACTGACATTACAGAGAATGATTAGTGACTCACTGTTTTTGTGTTAAAAACTTCTGTCCTTTGCAAATGTTTGTCATTTATTGTCCTTGGGATGCTCAAATAATTGGGGATTATCAGCACCCTTACAACAAGAGAGCAACACAAGTACACTGGTGCTTCTTGTACCTCCGGCTACAAAGTCAGTTCTTTGAATAGAAGTAAAACCTTGCAAAAGACTCTCAGAATTCTCCAGTTATTGTGAGAGAGTAAGAAATGTTCTTCATAGGATGTTTCCATTGGTGAATGTGTTCTCAAACTCTGTGGATTCCATTTCTTGGCAGTACTACTGCTCCAACTTCTTCCAGGCCCAAGCGATGCAAAACATGTTTTTAATATGGGTAATCTAGTCAGATGTGGGATGCCATTTGAATGATCACTTGTATCTTCATCTAAAAATATGGAGCATGATAGATAATTGCAAAATTTTATACTTCACAAAAGTTGACTTATTTTTTATTGAAATAGTATAGTTTGCTGTGCAGATGAAAAAAAGAAAAATACTTATTTTGAAAAGTTTACACAATTATATGTGAACTGTGCCAATATGGAACTGTTGTTTGACCAAAGGTTTCCCAGTGAGTCCCTGGGGGCATTCTGCAAATGACAGCAGATTCACTTATGTATATCAACACTGTCAGTTTTGATTTGAAAGTGGACATCTTTAATATGACTTCAAGTTGCTAGAAAACATTCTCCACTAGGAACACTTAAAAGCCAGAAGATAAGTATATTTAATTTATTACACTCCAAACTGTCAACACTTTACCTGGAAGCATATACCCAGAGTGATTATTTTGTATTGTATGGAGTAGATGATGAGACTGCCAATCTGTGTTCAGTCAGAATCAGCATAATATTTGGTTACAGTGATGTGTTCCAGTCTGATGGGAATCAGTATCCTTATTGGCAGAATACATTCCTTTTAGAGAATGCATCCTATACCCAGAACAGAATTTGAACTGAAGGAATCTCTCCATTTAAAAAACCCATGCATTTATTGCTCGTTTTTCATTGTGCATGCTGCACTGGGAGAGAAAAAAAAAATAAAAGAGAGAAACACAGCTTTTATTATGAAATATCAGCCTTCCTTGGTTCTGAGAAGAAATTGGTGATAAATTAAGCTAATCTCCATCAGGATTACTCTACATCTGGGATTTAGGCAAATTGAATCAGAGGCCTGAATAGTGACAGTGAATATCTATTAGACTGTAAACAGAATAATAGGTCTTGTGAATTTTAATGAATGAAGTGAGTGTCTAAACTGTTGTAGTTTACAGAAGGCATATGGTTAGTGATGTATACAGTGTGCCAGGAACATGGCTAAAGTCTTGATGATTAAAAAGAAAGAATAAACAGTAAAAATTTTTATAAGCTTCTCCTTACCATTATTTTTATTTGTTTTTTAGGCTTTGAAGAATGGCAATTCACTTTGTTTTTTCACAGGGGTAGGTAAAGGTGATAAGAGATGTAGCTTAAAATATGTTGAATTTTCTTTTATACTTCCCACTGTATTAAGAGTTCAGAAGAATTAGCTTACATTATTCCACCTCCCTAACCAAGCTGCAAGGTGTGTTAGGTTTCTGTGCTGTGTATGTATGTCTCATGCAAATTTTAGATGTAGGTCTGATTTAAACAGGAGATTTTGTTAGTACAAATGTTAGTTGCATTTTTCTTACTGTGCCTAGAAACAATTCTCATAGACCATGGCTACCTAATAATAGATGCTGTATGAGTGGTTCCAACAGACTTCATCTGAACAGGAAATTTTTTTGAACAACGTGCAAATAATTTCCTTCTTTGCCTCAGAAAACAAACAAACAAACAATCTTCTAAGTTTTTCAGAGACTGAAACTGCAACAGACTCAGCTGGGAGTTACTTAGATGCTGCAGTGAACTCTCTGGAAGGGTATAGATTCATCTGTGATTCCTTTGAATGGCTTGGAGGGTCTCCTTTTGTGGTGGGTTGAGAGACCAATTCTCCCACCACTGGCAAAAGAGACTCAGACAAAACAAATTGCAAAAAAAGTGGTGGAAAGTTTAAATGGGAGAAAAAAAAAATGAAAGTTTTACAGAGAACTGCAAGCACTGTGACAAAAGAGAGAGATCCCAAAACATACCCAAGAACATCCTCTCTCACCTGGGGTACACCCAACCCCCAGGGCTCTTTCTCCACCCCCCAACCCTGGCCAGGCCCAAGGGAGGCGGCTCACGCCATTACCTAGGCAGTGACGAGGGAAGAAAGAGGAAGTGAGAACCCCTCACTGATGTTTTATAGGGAAGCAGGGCATTATGGGATGAAATACCTGGTTTCCTGTGACCACCCACTGTGCTGGGCCCCCTTTGGGACATCCCAGGTGTGGCTTGTGTGGTGGCATCAGGGGCTGGCACCCAGCCTAAACCACTACACCTTTTTAAAGCTATATTCAGTCTGTTAATAATCTGGAGATACTTTGAAAGATGCTTAGTCTAAAGATACTGGCTATTTCAAGGTCTGAAAGATAGAAATGGTGTTGACTGGAACAGGGATAACTGGAAGACTTGGAAGGTGGACATGAGTATGAAATACAAGTTCTGGGCTTGTCGTGGTTGGAAAACTTTCTGGGAATATGACAGGAGAAGTATCAAAACTTGGAAAGGAGGAAGAAGGTCTCCAGTAATTATTTATTTAAGAGTTCATGTAGGAACAACTGTTCAGTGTGTGTAATCAGATTACTAAGAGACCAAGCTGAGGCAGAGAGAACAGAAAGCACTCAAACACAGAGTCTTGTGAAGTCTCCACAGTAATTTAGAAATGTGGGAGTTGAGATGATTCCCTAATGTACATGCTGAAAGAGTTATATACTGCTAAGAGCTCTAGGAAGATGGAATTATAAAAAACAAGCGACAGAAGTTTGAGAAAACAGTGTTGATAAGATTTTTAAGAGTATAAGGAATGATAGTTTAAACCTCTTACATTCAGTTTCAAACACTTTTGTTTCAGCAGTGCAGTGGTCTTACACAGGGTATCTGGTTTGTTTTCATGCTTTGCTTGTGTTTCTGCAAAAAGATAGCAGAAACTCAGACAGTGAGCTGAATGTCAGGAAGTCTTGGTGCTCTTAACATCTTGGCCACTGACCCTGCTATGTGACCTTTGGTATTTCTTAACCTCAGTATTTCTTGGTCTGCTCTGAACAGTCTTTGTTTGCCATGTCTCGTATAAGTGTGCTGACTTTGTCTGCATTAACTGTTTAGATAGGAAACTCTCTGTGGTCCCAGGCATCTCTTACTACATGTATGTGAAGCTCTACTCCCTGTCAATGCCCTTTCACCTCCTCCCCCCTACATGTAGATAACTGTAATATATGATGTTTTAAAGTAATGATGCTGCTTTTGCTAATACCTGTGTAAATCAGAGGTAATACTGTGGAAACCAAGGAATTTACAGCAGAGAAAAAAATTAGTGTAAATTAGATAAGACTTAACTGCTGAAGTAAATAGGTCTTTAAATTATTATTATTGCCCATTTCACATAAATATAATTTTAGAAACCAATATATTTTGGCAGAAATATTCTGCCTGTCATCCCACACTGATTATACATATATCAGCTCATTCTCTGCTATAAAGAAAACTATTTTTTTCCTGTTATAGGTCACAAAACATGGTAATTAATACAATGAAAACTATGAAGTGTTTGCTGATGGTTTTTAAAAGAGCATCAGTGTGAAAACCGTTGGCTCAACAACTTCAGTTTTTGAGTCTTAAAGCTGTTAGATATGTGGCAAAATGTCCTTCATGTTAGTAAGCATCTGCCATATGTTCTACAAATGAGATGCCCAACTGATACACGGAAAATGTTAAAATACATACAGGTACTCTTAAGTATATATTGTGGTCCTCTCCATAGAGATACAAACTATGTTCTGAGTCCATTGCTGCTTCTTGTTTAAATATAGGTTGTTACGAAAACAACCCAAATTAAAAACTGGCTGGGATTTAAGTCACTTTTAATTTATAAATAAATTTAACTGTCTTTTAGGTCACAGCACCATGTATTCAATTTCCTTTTCTTATAAATGTCAAATAAAGGTTGAAATGCTTTTATTATTTTTCTATGTGGTTTTCCACAACCAGAGCTGGACAAGTAAATGCAGTCATAAGAACATTTCCAGTCTGTACTTGAAAATAAATTATTATAATGAAATAATTTGTTTTCAGGTTTTGAATCAAGAAGGAATGGTATTTTGGTAGAGGATGTAGGATGAAAGTGGTAGCAAAGGCATTTTGGAGAAATGCGGAGAAATGCGGTATTTAAAGTTTCCAGCTCTGTGAGACTTAACTTCTCTCTGTTCTGTCAGTGACAAGCAGGAATAACACAACTTAAACTGGCATGGCTGTATGGCTGTATCTGTTCTAATCTTACCTATGGTATGACTCGAGTGATCAAATTTTATGCAGCACAGTTTCTCCTTCCTGTACTTGTTGTCTGATATTTTACTTCCATGTTGCATTTTAACTGGTTTTGAGGTCTGCAGTTCTAAACACCAGGAAGCTGCATTACTTTGTTCAGAGACTGAATCCTGAGGCCCCTTTTATGCTGTGTGTCCCAAGAGCACTTTGCCAGAAAAGCCACAGTGGGTTTAGCTTTAGGAGCCAAAAACTAATACTGTGCAAGTCTGTCTATACTTTTCGAGACACTCTTATTATGCTAGGGTTTGGGATATTACTGAATTCACATATTCTCATTCACAGTCTACGATCCATAGCTCAGAGCCATGAAGAAGGCAGAATTTTGGACTGTGAGCTGGACATGGCTTTTGCCACAAGGGTAGAAGAGGTGGCAATGTCTTTAATTATGTAAATTAATTTTTCAGCTCTTGCCTTTTAGGTCCTTGGTCATGATCATACGTGTTGAGATTTGCTTGTGTTAATGGATGTGGAAAATCGGGTTGTAAATGCAACTGTAGTATCACATTATTTTTTATGTACATACTGCAATTTCTCAATATTTATGCAAAATGGGATTTGTATAGGTCATTAGGTGAGGCATTCCTTCCAGCCAGTGTGTGCTTTCATCTTCCACTTATCTCTGTGAAGTTGTGAGCACTATTCTCAGTGTCAATCAATGTAAGATTTTTATTTTTAATCATATGTATCAATCTGATATCTAGCTTTATATTTTTCCCTTTCAGCTCTTTATTGATTTAGCCTTTGAAAATTTGCAGCTATGCCAGGTTTTAGGTAATATTGTCACTCTGATATTCCCCTGAGCACATCTTTTTGTTGTGTTAGGTATTTAACGGATTCCACAGTTAGTTTACTTTATCATTAATGGCAAAGACAGTAAAAGCCTGTCTTAATTCCTCCAATTATGTACAATGAGCCAAGCCATGGAGCTTGAACCATATATGTATAATACAAGTATTCATAAACTTTAGAACTAGATTAGAAACTGTGACTGAAGACAGGTAAATAAAACCAACACACCACACTATAAGTGTGAACTGCATGACACTGGTAAAATAATGTTACTACCACTTTAATATTTGGCAATAGCATTCTCACTCAATACTGAATACTGAAGTTGATGGAGGAAGACAAGAGTGGTCTATATCTCTTCTGCATCTTTACACTCTAAGGACATCTGCTGGCATCTCTGAAATCACATGTGGTCTCTGAGGATTGTAAGAATTAAGTTAATCTCCTGAGGGTGATTCATTCCATGGTTCAGAATGCTACCTGTTGCAACCCTTGGGCAGACAAATCTATTGCAGTGGTCTGTCTTGTCTTTATTTCTTATCTACACTTTTGTCCCTTTTCTGATTGAGAAAGAAAAGAAAGAAAGAAAGAAAGAAAGAAAAGAAAGAAAGAAAGAAAGAAAGAAAGAAAGAAAGAAAGAAAGAAAGAAAGAAAGAAAGAAAGAAAGAAAGAAAGAAAGAAAGAAGGAAAGAAAGAAAGAAAGAAAGAGATGTGCCTAGAAGCTATATTTGTTCAAGTGAAGGATTTAGCTGTGATACCTCAAATACGTACATACATACATATATATATATACAAAAAGAAATTACTCAAGAAGAGTTTTTGTTTTCTCTAGCATACAGAAATCATGTTGTGGGATCAGTTTAAACAGTATTACAGTATTTTGAAAGTAATTTTTATAGAGGCAATAAGGACCAAATAACTGTAGTTTCACTGAAGAAACTTGAATTTTTCACCTGCTGAAATAGTACATGACATCACCTCTTTGTGTCATTTTCTCCATTCTGTTTTGTCTTGTTCATTGTGACCTGTTTGGGCTGCTAATGCTACCTCAGTTTTTTACAGCACTAGGATCTGTCCTAACCTTAGGCCAACAATAATTGTTCTACCACAAAAGCAGATAAGTTCTCTGAACACAGCATTCAGTTCTGTGATCTTGTATTCCCCATTCTTTTGTTTCTTTAAGAAACTGACCTTGTTTCAGAAAAGATTTTCCATTTCATTGTTGGTGTAATGCTCTGGGTCACATCCTTACACCATCCCAATCTAGAAAACAACTGAGTTTTTAAGAACACATTATCTAAAAATAGTTTCACATTACTACACATAAAATATTATGTATAGAGTTGTTCTACATATTATCCTATTCTATACATCTGTGATTGGTAGACCCTGGCCATGTGATCATAGTTACTTGCTTTCTCCCACCCTCAGCAAGAGTGCAAAAAGAATAGGAAAAGCGAAAATGAGAAAGTTCATGTGTCGAGGTAAGGACAGCTTAATAAAGGAAGGAACGAGGGGAAAAATCCTCAAGGGATGTAGACCAATACATAGCCAGCCTCTGAGCAATGGCTACATACCAGACCAGTCCCCTATCCCCCTCAGTTTTTATTGTTGAACAAGATGCTACATGGTATGAAATACCCCTGTGGTCCATTCTGGCCATCTGTCCCAGGTGTGTCCTGTCCCCAGCCTACTTCCTGAAGGGGCAGGTTGGGAAATAGAGAGGGCCTAGACACCTTGCAAGCACTGCTCGGGAATAGATGGTATATTATCAACCCTGGCTTAGTCACACATCCTTAACACTGCACCACAGGAACTGCTAGAAAACAATTAATTCCATCCCAGCCAGACCCAACACAAATTACTGTTGTACAAAGTACAGCACACCTTAACATGTTCTGTATCTAATGTCAGATGTGGCTTGCAATGTCATGTGATCTGCACCATTGCAAGACTGAATGAAGTCCATAGCTACAGTGCTAGCATCATACTTTGGTTTGTCTTGGGGCCATTAAATTTTATTATACTACAAAGAATAACTATGGAGTGTGTAAATTAACATGGTAATTACAGGAATAGTTTTAGGCATTTGCTTGGCTATATGGCATTACTTGGGGCCATTGATCAATTTGTGTCAATTCCAGGATCAATCAGTGTCAGTGCTTTTGGGGATGTAAAGACTTTATTAATAGTGTGTTGACAGGGTCTGTGTATTACCACAGCTTGTTTGAGTATTTAATTAAATACGACCTTTTAAATGAAAGAATACATTTGTCTTTGTACATCTCCAAGGTAATAGATACAGTGGTAAAAAGTGTTTGAAAAAATTGAAAACTATTATCTTACGAATGAATACTTTAAGTTAGGAAAATAAAGTAAAAAGGTTTTTAAGGGAGATATTTTAACACTGTATGCAATCCAGTAGATGCAATCTATACTCTGTAAATATATGGAGTTGATAGAGAATGCATCAGTTGCTACTGATTAAAAAGAGCTGGGTACTTCAAACTAATATTGTTAGAATTTAAGCTTTTTTTATTCTAGTCAGACCCATAGCAATTACATTGGTCCAACAAGATGTGTGGTAGATTTGTTTTCAGGAATTAATCAGGGATTCCTATTCTAGTTGTCTGGTAGCAGCTAAGTGTGTCCCACAGGAATAACTCTTGACAGTAACAGCTAAGTTGGGAAAATGGCTTCACTAACAAAATATCCTCTGGACTTGACACTAAAGAAAAACAAAGAAAAAAGATCAAAACCTAGTCTTACTAGTACTAATGAAGGCATTGTTATCATATATCAATATAGAACTGAAGTCATGTTCTGCATTGATTTCATTATGGGCAGTTTGTATCACCTATGTATACGTATAAGTTTTAAAACAAGCAATTCTGAAATACACAGTGGGAAATATTTTCATTTTAAATCCTACACTTAGCTCCAGAATGTGTTGGATCAATTTCTTAGTAAAAGAATGACATTATACTGGCTTAGTACACTTACTGACAAAACCTGTGTTGGTTGACTCTCAGATTTTTTGCCATTTTCAGTTAAAGACCTATGTGGCAATAGCATTGACCATTTCTGTAATGAAATGTGAACTAACACACAAATGAAATAATTAAAAAGTAAACAATTTAGCACATTAATAAATTAATATATGTTGAATGACGACATCAACAAAACCAAACAAACAAAAGAAAAAAGCAGGTTAAGATCATTTGGAGGCTGTAATTTTTAAGGCACTTACCCAGAGAAGAAGTGTATATTCAAACTCTGTTATTACAACTTGATGTGAACAGGGCAGGTTCAAAACCAGCTCTTTGAATGTCCATAAAGTAGCCTTATTTGTCACAAATGGTGTGTATTTGACAGGACAGTGTTTGTATATTGCCTTAGATGTTAGGTGTTTAACTTTCTTTGTCTGTACTCAGCTATTCATCATTATTTGTAGTATTTCCATGTGGCTTTGCAGTTAATTTCCTTGGTATTTTACTCATTAAATTTGCATTTTGTCTTTGCACCAGTATACAAATGTGCATCTCGTAGCCTGATCACCTGTGTCTGAGAGTTTTCTTTACTTTTTAAATTTGGGAAGCTGATCCAATTCAATTTTGAAAGTGCAAGTTTATCTTATGTTTCTATTGTTAACTACATCTCCTGCATCTCGTAGGAGTCAATTTACTATAGGACTATTTCAAATGCTACAAAATGTTTTGTGACTTATCTGTAATTTCTTTTTCACAGTGTGTGTTTTTCTTCTTGGGACTCTCTCCCATCTGAACCTATTTGCTACTATGATCTTGATACAAGTTGCCCTAGCTCCCTATCTGGAGAAACATTTCAAGTTTCTTCATTTATATAATTTCTGTATTTGCAGGCAGGTGCATGTACAAGAGATTTTATTGGAGGTACTGCATATGAAAGAACCAACATTTAAATCATTGTACCCCCTCTCCCCCAAAATTGTGCTAGGGTAATTGTGGGTTTAATAATTAAATTTTAGCTAAATACAGAAAAGCATTGAGAGGTGTTAGAACAGACAGAATTCAGATGAATCTGTTGTACTTTCTTTGAAATATATCAGCAGATGCTCTCTAATGACTGTATTTTGAATACACTAAAGGCTGTAGAGTACTTTACCCTAAATGCCAATTAAAAGGCTTCATAAATCTGCAGTCAGTTTCTATGAGGCATTCTGAACAAAAAAAAATAAAAAATCAGGGGTTAGTCAGCTATGGTGAGGTCAGAAACAGTTTAGTAAGATGAGGTCCACATACAATGATTGAAAGGAAAGCTTGTTCTATCATTTTAAACTCAGCCAAGGTATATGTGTTGACAATCACAGTCCTGCTTAAATCATTGAAGACAGATACACTAGGAGGATCTTCTGACAATGAGTTACTGCTCTTGTGTCTCAGTAAACTGTTTTTAAATAAAATTGTCTTGCTCTGCTTTATACAAGATACTTTTGGCATAGCTGCATAAATATTGAAACAAAATTATTTCAGCTGTACAATAAATTGTTTTTACTAATGTTTAGTGTGTCTTTCACTGATCCAGACATCTTTGGAAATCGGATGAATAGGAACTTGAACCATCAGTTCTTTGTTTTGTAGTTTGGCTCATGTTCAGCTGTGGAAGGTATGATTGTCTCAGTGCTTGTGTGGTGTTGGGGAACAAAAATCAAAATCAGGTTTGGATTCCATTCAAGTAAACAAAGCCTTTTCAGGAGGGTGTTTCATACTGTTATAGTTTTAAATAAAAAAAGGAGAGTGGTCTCATGCCTACTGGTTTCTTCTTTCCCATTAACTGTGAGTGTAGTTTTTTGCCTAGTCATCTGAATATGTTTTACTTTTCCTAGGTTTTTACACCAGCTTTACTAAATCCCAGTAATTCCTTTTTCCCACCCTAGATAATAGTTATCATTTCTTTTAATAGTGTTCTTTTCAATCTGCAAGCAGTGTCCACTACTTTTCAGAAATGATCACAGACAAATTGTCCTTTATTGTCATTGTCTTTAGTAGTAACTAGCTGTAGTAGTAATGATAATAAAGGTAGTTTAGATTTGTTGCACTAGCAGCATCAGACATCCTATCAAAATGTAGTTCTTGTTTTAACTAAAAGTCTTCAACAGTAGGAATGAAGTTTCACTTGGCATGCTTGCTGAGACCTTGTCAAAGCCAGGGTTAAAGAACAAATCCAGTATTCTGATCTGGCACCTGATCTTCCTCCCACCACCTGAGCAGAGTTTAAAGCCCTATCTGCTAAGAGCACCCTTGTAAAGAGACTGCCTGGCCTTATGTATGGGTCAGCTGCATAGAGAAAACAACCTTTCCTACGCAAGCTTTGAATAATATTACAGTGGATGTGTGTGCTTCAAGGGTGTGCTGCTTATCAGCAATAGATAACCGCTGCTGTAATGACTTAAACTGTATGCATTATATAGAGAAGAATTGGTAGCCAGGAGACAGTTTTGAATTGCCCTGTCATGGTAGGAGCTGAAATGTCAGGTTTTGAATAAAGAGGTATGCTGACGTTTCTTCATTCATAAGGTGTGAATAAGATTTAAAAATATATCCTTTAGACCACAGTAAAGCCAGACAATTTTGCTGCTATTTCAAGAATGTTTCTGGTAGACTGGGTTGGGAAGGATTTTTAATTTATTCTGCAAAAGCTACTTTTTCGTACTACTGATGGCATTATGAATGTAGTTATTTTACTATTGTAGTTATTTTACTCTTTTTTTTTAAGAAGGTTCTCTAATGTATTAATCCAATAAATACCATGTTATTTAATATTACAGCGTGTATCCTGTTGAACCAGTAACACCAAATGAGGGTAATTCCTATCAAAAGCAGCTTAGTCCACATGATACTGATTTCTCATAGTGTTTGCATTTTAAATAAAACTGAGAGTATTGTTTGATTGCATCTTCCAGGCTCTAACCAGAGAGTTACAGTACAGCGTACAAGAGCTGAGAACAAAAATTAAACAAGCAAAAAAAATGAGAGAAGTGAGAGAATACAAAAAAGGTCTTTCCCAAGAGTCTGTTCTGTTGGCAGCATCTATCCTTAATGTTTCAACCACTGATCTTGAGGAGATACTAGAAGTAGAAGATGATGAGGTAAGTTAATTCTACGAATCTTCAGTTAAAAGGGGCTAGATTAGAAGATGCTACATATTTCTCCTCTTAAAGAAAAGGATTTCCACATCAAGACTGGAATTTGATTGTGCAGCATCCAGCACAAAAAGAAAAGAACAGTTGGATTTAACTAGAAAGGTCAGGTTAGAGACTTACATGGTGGCAAGACTCTGGACATGCATAAATAAAATCTAAATATACTGTTTTGAGCATGTAGATGTAGAGATGCCATTTTAAAATCTTCGGTAGTTTCCTTTTGCTCGAGACCATTTGGCAGGGTTATACATTTTAAATAGACTTGTGCTGTAATGAAAACAAAATTAGAATGTGTCTTGCTGTTCCAGATTGATTCTGTTGATTCCTCCTTCCTTGAACGGTGATACCTATTAAAGGTATTTCTAATAGACAGATGGTTTCTAGGGGAATCCATTGTCTTTTTTTCCCCCCAGCTGATTCTATCATACATTTTATTCTGATGTATTTGATAGTGTTTCATCAAACCACACTCTATTAAATAGATATAATAATAGGATTTTTTAACCCAGATTATTTAGGTTTCATCAAATAATCCAAAAAGCCCATACATTTACCTTAATAAGAGTATATAGGACTTGACCATTACTGGGCTGTAAGAGCCTTCTGGCGATGACTTAGGTTTAGCATTATTGGAGTTTTACATTACAGAAGTTACTTCTCCTGCTGGTTAAGAAAAGGTGCACTGATAAGGATTATGTTCATGGATACAAACAGACCAATCCCTGCCCTGTTTACTAACTTTTATACACCCTTGTGAAGTGATTCACTTTGACAGAATTGTTTTGTGCTTACCTCATTTTCAAAGTAATATCTACACCTGTACCTTTTTTTGTAGTCTCTGCTGTGAATGTATGTGTAAAGCACAACAATATATATAACTGTACATTAATTTAAAAATTAAAATGCATGTGAATTCACACTACACAAATTTTGAATACATATTCCATTTACTAGTGTGTGGACTCAGGAGTCTTTAGAAAGAACTTGTATAATGTACATATAGATTACATGTGAAAGAGCATGCAATGTTTGTTTCTAGGGACATGCACAGACAGGAATAGGTTTATAAATGTAACAGAGCCTTCATATTTTGTGGATATGCTTCAGATAACTAGTTCTGCAAGCACAGTTCCCATTTCCATGTCTTGGTTTTTTAATGTATGTGCAGTTATGCATTCCTTCCATTGTTCTTTTCAGGTGGTGTCAAAATACTGTGTCTATGTTATATTTTTCTGTTTTTAGGAAAGAGAAAAGACAAAAATGGAATTTGAAAAAGATAAAGAATGGCTGCAGTATGTACAGAAACTTCTTGAAGCACAGGTGCTAAATTTATATATGCACTTAATTAATTATAATGTTGGACTCTGAATAACTAAGTGTCTTTAGGTTGTAATTAATCCATTGCATGTATAATTATGTTGCTGTTGATGGTTCTGAACTACAGTGTGATAAGGCAATGCTAAATGCTTGGTTTGTATCATTTTCTTTTTATTTCTCTTTAAAAAAGAGTCGCTGGATAAAACTGAAGAGATGTTAACCAAGGATTTGTGGTAGCTAGCTTAAGAGCTAAAAGCAGTGAAAGAATGCTGGAGAAAACTAGTACAGATCTCGGCAAATGTGTTAATTGAATTTTTAAAGAAGGTGTAGTGCATGCAAGAATGAAGAGATTTTTTTTATTATGTGCCTTTAAAGTTAGTAGTTGATATGGACACCTGAGGAGTTCATGGGTTTCAGTGACCTTATACTGTGGACTGGTTTCCAGTCAATTCATGTTTTCCTCATAGCCAGACAGCTGTTTATTATCGTGTCTTCTCACATTCTCTACAATATTTTCTACTGAGACCTCGAGCAGCTTGTTAGTGGGAAGTAAATATTGATTTGGCATCCTGTCAATGCAGGAAGAATGAAAAAATTTCCACCAGAGGCCCCTCAAACATTTTCCTATCGACATTTTCTGGGCAGAGAGGAAAGCTGCATAGAGGATGACAAGGCTGAGACTAGCAGAAATCCCTGAGGGGTCCATTGAGACTGCTGCTGTGACCTGTGTGATACTTTTTCTTCTCTTTCAAGTCTTTTTTTTAATACACACAGAGTCTGCTGGGATGCTCCCCTCTTGTAAGTGATCAAGGGCAGTTTATTGGCAGGTGAGAGCCCTGCTTTTCTAGTCATAGTTAGCTTTTGTTTGGACATCACTGACAAGATACACTGACTGTTGAAACTTTTCCATTATATTTTAGTTGTCCTCTTTATTCAGATGATGGATAGCTGATGTCTGAAAATAAATAAAATTTTATGTATATATCCAGTGTTTCTAATGCATATTCACTAGCGTGGGTCCATTAGCAATGTTAATTTCAGTTAAGAATGTGAATGGCTAAAAATATCTTGAAAGCCATTTCAAGGGAACACTCATATTCAGATTTCTACATTTTATCATTAATCACTTTTGTGTCTAGGTTGTGTCCTATGACCAGATTTTTTAAGAAATGACAGTTCTTCCCACTGTCATTATCAAAACTTACTACCATTAAGAGACTGCTTAATTGCTGCAGTGAAGGAGATGCATGTAACACTTTGCTTTTACTGGTTTTGTTAGAAATACTGGCATTTTAATTTGATGTCATAGTGTTACAATGAACTTATCAGTAAAAGCACAAATATTTCAATTCACTAAATTGCATTCACTTTAACTCCCCCCCACCCCAATCTATGCATTTCAATATTCTGTTTATATTATGGTCTCCAAAATAGGAATGAGATTAATGAAATATGATGAATTCTTCTTCTTCTCTTTTTTTTTTTAATCATTCTTTACTAAATTGTTTTAAAAAATCCCAATCTGAATTGTTTCACTTCTTTCCATCTGATATAAAAAGATAGCAAAACCCCAGGGCATAGGAGGGGAAAGGGGGGCCCAAGAGGGGTCTTCACAGTGTAACCAGTGGTATTAGGATTGCAAATGTTAGCTGAGATAGAGGAGGTCATTACTCTTAGCCACATAAAGTTGTGTACAAGTTAATATTGGTTTTCAGTGATTGTTGCTCCATCTTTCAGGGTTCCTTAGGAGGAGCTCTGAGGGTAAAAGTAATTCTTGGCCAGCCAACTGTCTTTAGAATTGCAAGAGGATTGGTGCTCTTGAGGAGCAGCCAGCTCTGTTTTTCATTTCCTCCCACATCACATGAATGGAAATTCCTAGGATTTCTTGATCTCTACTTGGAAGCAGCTTGTGGAAGAAATTGCTTGACTTGTATGACTAGACTTTGCTCTTAACAGACTGCTCACTTAGTAGTACAGGTTGGCAAACAGTGTGCCAGCTTGCATCTTGAACAGGGATGCAGGCTTGTTCTTTTCTGTTATTCTGAGAAAATGTTTGGTTGAAAATTGCATAAGATCACTTACTATTGCAGTTTGATATAGTGTCTTTTTGTGCCATTGAGCCAGGACTTTAGAACATAATTGCCCAGCAGTATTGATTTAATTGCCTAGGTTTATTTGTGGACTCCTAATTATTGACTGGAGGTAAATTTAATGGAGAAACCTTTATGAACACTGGGAACTGCTGCTATTGCTGTTATACATAATGAACTGCATCATATCCCTTTAGATCATTCTTCAAGCTAATTTTATTCCGCTGTGACAGTATGATAACATTTAAAATGTCATAGACATTTTATTTTTATTACTGACATATGCCATTTTACTGCTGCATTAGAATTTTTGGAGGGACTGAAGGAAGCACTAGTTGCTTTTTATTGTCATTTTATACATTCCCCTAAAGAGTAATGCTTAAAGGATAGCACACCTCTGATTTACACTTCATCTGTACCTTTATTTTCCATACTCTTGTGACTTGAGGAAGTCTAATTTCTGTCAGCTTTACAAGAATGTTAGTATTTAAGTGGTAAATATTTTTGCATTTCTGAGGCTCAAAGACCCCTGTTAGAGTTTGTGTCCTTATTTTATCAGCTGCTATAGAAACACATGTAGAGAAACTACACCACTGCTAAGAAGCTTACAATAGGATAGAGGTATTTCTGTATCAGGATATTGTTATTTGAATAAGAATCAAGTAATCATGTTCTGAATTATATAGAGCTGATAAAAATCACTTACTGTATAAACCTACATTTTGAACAAGCAACAAGTGTTTTCATTTGCCTTTTTGTGTTTGTACATTAAAACACAGTGACTAGAGCAGGTTAGTAAAGTGTAAAAATCTTATAATTGAGAATTGAATAAAAGAATCGCTTGCCTATGAAGGACCTGTATGTAGAGAGGCTTCACAAGTGTGTGTGCCAATCTCTGTTACCTGCACAGGGGTATCTGAGTCATGTTTAGAGACAGATTGATTATGCATTAGTGGTTGGGCATAGGAGAGAGAAGCTGGGAGAGCTGTTGCTTGTAGCAGTTCATGGTATTTGGGAAAGTGAGGGGAAACCGATTATCTCAATGTCTGTCTGTTTAACGCTTTGCCTAGAAAGTGATGAGGCTTCTACCTTCCTTATTCCTCATATCTTACTGTGTCTTTATTCCTCATGTGTTATTATTTGAATCATGCACAGTGTAGTGGCATTCTCATTATCATTTAGAAAACCCAACAAACATTTTCTAGCTTTTTCCCATTACAGGAAACTTATACAGGTAAACTAAAAGGATGACTTACTTTCACATATTTAGACTAGACTCCTTGTAACACTCATTAATTTCATACCCTGTGACTGTAAGGAAGAGCATTTTGGAACAATCCATTAATAATGTTGTATGTGAGTGCAGGATGTTAACCCAATCCAGATTATCAACTGAAGTCTCCAAGAACTATTTTTCAGTAAAGTTTAAATCACCTGCCTAACTTTTCCAAGCATTGAACCAAATTACATCATTGATTTAGCATGTCCCTTGTCAGATATACAGCAGCACCTCCCTGTGTACTCATCGGGATAGCATACCTACCATAAACAACACCACCGACAAAAATCTTTACTCTCATGACCTCATTATGAATCTACAAATCATAATACAATAGTGAAAACTTGCAGAAAATCCCTTCCCCTCTGTTCTGTAGGCACTGTATAGGTATGTGTATAATCCGTCTCTGGAACAGGTTTTAGAACAGTGTAAGTCACTCTTTATCAGTAGGGATTTCCCCCAACCTCTGGCTTCTAAAAACAGATTTCCTCTGCTGTCACTAGGGAGTGTGCACTAACAGCTGTGGTTGTTTCCTTCAAATTTCTTGGTTTGGAACTCCCCTGCTTTGCTTTAGTTAGAGTTTATCCATCCCAGGTCTGTCTTCTCTTTGGAAAGGTCTTTGCTCATTGCCTGTCCTCTGCTGACACACGTATTCACCCATGCACAAACACACCAGCACACACTCACCCACCACTACCACTATCACCAGGTGTTTCAAATGCCTGCACCTAAAAACGCCTCACCAATGCAGTCTCAAACATATCCTGGGTACCATTAACACTGCTATTAGACTATCAGAAAGTAACTATGATTTTCATGTAATTGTAAGAGCTCATCTGCCTTGGCAATTCATTATGGTATAAATCTATGTTTTGTCTCATGCACACAGACAATACTACATTATATCACTTGTACTGGACTGAAAACAGGGAGAAATTGGCTTGTTTCCTCAGGATAAGAGTACAGACAGGTACATAGATAAATAATCATATATATATATGCAGCCATTGCAAAGCAAAAAAAGAACATTAGCAAAGTGAAAATTTTTTCTAGTTTAGTTGTAAACTTTGACAATTTGTAGGGAAATTAGGACATTTTGGACATTATAAGATGAGTTTCTTTTATTTTATTTTGGTTTATTCTTTGTGATTCACTTAATTCAATTTAAGGCAGCTCTGCAGTGTGTTTGGGCAGTTTTGCTGGGAAAATGTATTATATGATGATTAATGTTGGAAGATTTTAAATAGGTGTAACCACTTATTCATGTAGTACAGAAATTAAATGCTTTCATTTTCACTTCACCTTTTGAAGCAGAGGCCAAGTAAAACTATACTCTCTAATGGAGATGCCATGTCTCATTAGAATAACAATTTTGCCTTGCATTCATTATGAGTCTTTCTACTGGCAAATCAGAGTATATTTATACACTTGTGCTTAGTGAGATTCAGTCAGTTAGAGTAAGGCTGATAAATATTTACTAGATTATTTGTTAAAGAAGGGATCATCAAAAGAAGTATATTTAAGATCAGAATAAATAGGTGAGGTGAGAGAAACAGAAATAACTGTCAGCACTTCTGACTCTTTAGGATCATATTCTATTACCTTACAGTTATCCATACACCAAGATGTCTGTCTGATAAGTTGTGTAAGATATAATCTTATTTCATTCATATGGCTTTCTGGTATCAAGGAAGAAGTCTGTAATTCTGGTAAAGACAAATGCATTTGTAAAGCAAATTAATTATTTAAATCCACATGTAGTTTGTGCTTTCATATGTTCTGAATTTATGCAAGTCTGTTGAGTACTATAGCTCTTAAAGCTTACCACAATGTACCGATTTAGGTTCTCTTTTATGTTACGACTCAGTGTTCAGATAAATCGGTTGTGACACAGATAACTGAGAGACATTTGAAGGAAGTGTCATTTTGTATTAAAGTGTATAATTATCAGTGATATAACTCCTTAGGTGTGCATTTTGCACTCACTGAACTGCCAAAGCCTTCCCCAAGCATATGGCAAGTTTGGAAGCTGGGATGAATACTTTGGAGCAGAGGCATCTTCAGTGCTTGTGAAGCTCTGGGGAGAAATGTGGAAGGAAGCTTCTCAGGATAGTTACAGAGTTGTCATTGAAAGTAAACCTGACAGGCTTCTGTTAAAGATGAAGTTCTGGGTGTCTGTATTAAAAAAGGAAAAAAAAAAAAAAAAAGAAGAAAAACCAAACCAAAGAAAGAAAGAAAGAAAGAAAAACAAAAAACATCATACAGCACTTTCTCTGAAACCAGCAACTATGGAAGGAATGATATAACATTCAACTTTCAAATGCTCTTGATTTAAATGAATGATTTAAATGGAAAGAGTTCTTGAAAGATCACTTTGCTATGACATGGAAGCCACAGAGAGTAGTGAGCAGCAAGTGAAATGTAGCTACAATTATATGACCCAGAGATATCAATAAGAAACCATTCATCTCAGGCACAACATTCAGGAGCTGAAATGTTTCTGAAATGAATGTAGCCCAGCTCAGCAAGAAGAATGAGACTTTGAAGCAATGGTTGCCTCTAACTCTAAAACATGTTTAGACAAAAGGAGAGAGTAATTAGAGGGAATAGGATACTGGAGCAAATACAAACAAATGCAATAGCAAGTAAGTGTCACAAAATTTCAGACAAGATTATGTCTTCTATTGCTGAATAGATTTGTGCTCAGTGAACTGCATCCTTCTATTCCCCAAAAAGTCATCACAACAGTGTACAGGAGAAAGCTGACATGTATAGATATCTGCTAGAAAACTCTTGCCAGAGACAGAAGTTATTTAGGACAGATGGAAACATGTCTGGCCAGCAAGTACCAGCTTTTCAAAGCTGCCTTTCCTGTAGGATAGGGAGATAATGCTTATTATTGTCTTTTTTCTGTCACTGCGAAGTAACTGTTGAGCAACATGTAGGGCTGCCATTACAGTCACCTCATGACAGATGCTTGCCATGAACAAGATTTTCCTTGCTGCCTTATTAGGTTTTATTTTTCTTTTCTGATGTGGTAGTGATCTTAACTATCAAAATGTAGTCTTGTATCTGCATATTAGTTCAGACATGACACCAATGGTATTTGATGTGCTTTCATGTCTGAGGTTTTTTGTTTCTTTCATATTTTCTGTTTCATTTCTGTAGGAAGCAGGCAGTGCTCTATCTGGTGTAAGTTAGATATGGTCTTTTTAATAAAGAATAGGGAAGTGGAAAAAAAAATCAGAGCAGCCACATGAGAGTGTGGAACTGGAGAGTGGTTCTGGAAGGAGAAGGATTTCCTTGAACTACAGTTGTGAAAAGCAGAGGAAACTGCTGATTGATCTGCTGAACCAACTTGTATTTTATTTTCTTAATTTATTCCTGGTGGGCTTTTTAAGGTAAAATTATCTCTTCTTCTGATATGAGTGTCAGCTCGTACTTTTGGTCTAGACTGACCTCTCAGTCACTGTTGGTTTCACCACAAGTTTGAGAGAGCTGATAGACTTTCTGTTCTGCTCTCCTTTGGAGCAGCATTGACTACCCAGCAGCATGGAGTTGCAATAACTAGCTTTTTTTTTTTTTACCACTGGTGCACAAAACATGTGCAAGAAAACCTCTTTCTAAGCATTAAGCTGTGGCACTGAAAAATACACTAAATATCATTCTTTGAAGACATTAATTGTGGAAATACATATTTTCTATTGTAATGGATATGAACAAGACTTTCTCTTTCCTCTGCAAATATGTAAATACAGATTTTTTGGTATAATACTGTGAGAGGCACAGATATTTATGTCATACCTCAATCAGTGCAATTGGAGTGTTTTCTGATGGGACAAAAAGCCTCAAAAATGCTCTGAATCAGACAGCGGGGCAGGAGACAGTAGGTCTGATTTTTCAGGAAATTGCCTACGTTGCCCAGGCGTGTCTGAACATGCCCTGGAGTCCAAGTGGGCCAGTTGTGTGTGCCTTTGGCCATGTTTGGAGAAAAACTCATTCTATAGGTTAAAGTGTCAGATTTTCATCTCTCAATCTTTGCTGTCACTGGCCATCATTGTCTCGGGAAATCTATAAATACCAGCCCAAAGAGCCAGTGCCTTGCCTTGCAATTGTCCAAGCTCTGGGAGAAGTCACAGCTTGGAATCCAAGCTGTGCTTCAGTTTACTCAGACAAGACCGCAAGACCTCTCACTGTAAGCATTGTAAAGCCCAGGAGCAGAATGGATGTGTCTTGCCAGGCCGAGAGACAAAACCCAGGAGGAGCTGAGAGTCCCTGGGACAGTTTCATTCTAGTGGAAGAAGCAACAAGCACCACTGCGAAGATTGCAACTGAAGAACCTCTCCCTATAAGCAGAGCTACAAAGCCGACAAGCCCTGCAAGCCTCCTCGGCAGCTACCTCTTTTATACAAAGCTTTCAGCTACAAAGCCTTTGGGGATAAACCCTGTATGTGCCTTAGTGACAAGCTGCAGAAGCCAACAGAAAGTGAAAGTGCGTTCCTGCCACTTTCATGTGGTCGATGCCATTTTGGTTTTGTTTAAATTGCCACAAGTGCTGCATGGTACCACAATTAGTGAGTAATTACGA
Organism: Melanerpes aurifrons; assembly: GCA_011125475.1. Taxonomy (NCBI): domain Eukaryota; kingdom Metazoa; phylum Chordata; class Aves; order Piciformes; family Picidae; genus Melanerpes; species Melanerpes aurifrons. The sequence continues at coordinate 3,239,332 of WWNC01000082.1, read as the reverse complement.
AATCTGATTTTTATACGCATCTGTTAAAGGCCTGTTGCCCTAGAGAATTCCAGAGTTCCCCGCCACCTTGTGGGCAATCTCTGCCATGTTGCCGATGTTCTGTTTTTTCTTTACAGTTTAAATTGCTGTTTGTTGTTTCTGGATTTTTGCTTATATTGTTTAAATTGTTACATGTTCCTGCTGGTGAGGTATCTGTTCCACAACAGAATATTTTGAGCCAGTAAATAGGTTTTATTAATATTTTATGTGATTTTTTATTAATAAAGTTATTAATTGTTTTTATTAATCGTTCTGCCTATTGAATATTAATAACCTCCATGCAATCATAACAGAGTATTTGGGTTTTGATTTGCTTTGGGGATTTTATGCTTACGAGTTTTAATGTGTGAGTCTAAGGCAGTTGCCACAGTACTGGGAGCTGTACTGGTAGTCCTGTCTTGTCCTTCTGATTATAGTAAACACACACTACTATTTCTACATGCCCTAGAGATGACTGTAACCTTTTATTGATCAGCTGTTTGAAGATAAATGACAGAGATGCTGGTACTGCAGTTTACATCATTAACATGGTCAGTAAAGCATGAATTGTTCAATAAGGCGTTTATCTTTTTTCATTTTACTCTGTTCTTTTATCATTTTTATGATAGAGAGTAAATTTTCAGACACTACCAGGCAGGTAACTTTAAATATCAGATTGGGTGCATGTGTGGTTGTCAGAACTAAGTGAAATCTAATGGTTTAAAGCTATTTAATAGATGTTTTTTCACATGAAGAAAATAAAGTTCAATGACCAGTTTTCTTACTGTCTTTCTTTTTCAGTTGCCTTTTGCTTCATACTTAATGGATGCCATACTGGAAAAATTAAATGAGAAGAAGAAACTGGTAGAAGAGTATAGTTCTCTCCTGAAACACACTTGGTGATTGTTTCTAAGACCTGTCTTTGCAAACTGTGACTAAAATGTGTGTACTGTTTCCTCACATTTTTTAACTTTTCACATAAAGAATTGTCAATATGCATGTTCAATACCGAAGTAGAAACTGTGAACTGATTAATTGTGGAACAAGAGGAATTAATTACATTCCTATTTGGAAAGGAGTGTGGTGTTTGATTCCTGAAGAAAAAAATTGCTGCAAATTAATGCAGAATTAAATATTATTTTCTTTTAAATGTATTAGCAGTGAACACCAGTGATTAGGATTTTTAATTCCCTATTTCTTTTTACCTTCTCTGTAAATCTCAGCTTTATGACATATGCTACATAAACTGCTATTTTGGTGAAAAACATGTGCAAGTGAATGTTTGTAGAAAAAAAGTATTCCATGCAGAATAATACTTCTGGTGAAAGTTGTATTCTCTTTTGAGTTTTAAGTATGTATGTACAGTGGATTTAATTGCATTTTAGAAATCAAATAAAGTTATTTGGATGGGGATGTCACTAGTAGTGCCAGTTCTTCCTCAGCTAACACCAAGCTGCAAGCCCTCACTTTTCTTGGGAAAATGTTATAGAGTCTTAGGCAGTTGCTTCCAATGAGATTTCTTGGGCATGACTGACAAATAATTGCTACTTCTTCAAATCTTCAGTCTTAAGAGTTTGTTTTCTTTTGGACCTATCCACTTGCGAGGGGGTGAAGGGGGGTGGGAGGAGATCCAACAAAAATACAAGGCCCTCAGGTTTCTGAATTGATTTAGCACAAGTTGTTTTACAACAGATAACATTATCATTAGCCAGATTGGGTAGGGTATCAGAGGCAAGATCTGTTTGGCCTAACATCACTCCGTAGAAGCATGAAGAGAAAAGTTTTCTGTATGTCAGTCCAGTGCTTTTCCTAGGATGTCACCATTTAACTTTTAATGTATAGACTTTACTATTTGGTGTCTCTGAAAAACACAATGAGGAAGACTGCTAAACTTCTGTGCATTTACACCTCATGACAATGGGAGTGTGAGAATGTTCTTGCTGAAACAGCTGAAAGTCATGCAAACATTTTCCATCTGCACCTGTAAACTAAGACTAGCCCATTTTTGGAAAAGAAAATACATCTGTAGGAATGGTTGACCGTCACCTCTTCCAAAGCAAGAACTAAGACCCATCACATAAAACTATCAGGTGACATATTCAAAACAAGCAAGAGGAAGTCATTCACATTCAAATGTAATTGAGATGTGTAATTGTTTGCTTCATGGTTTTACTGAAGCTAAAAATGTATATGGGCTTCAATGCCCATAAATATAATGGAACATAAACCCATCAAAATCAGTGGAAACTACATTTGTGTGATTTTCAGTAATTACAATAAAATTTATTTGAAAATGTTAACATCCATCATTTTCCAGCAGTCCTGGCTCACTGGAGAGGTCCCAGAGGACTGGAAGATGGCCAACGTGGTGCCCATCCACAAGAAGGGCTGATTGGATGAGCCAGGGAATTATAGGCCTGTCAGCCTGACCTCAGTGCTAGGCAAGATTATGGAACAGGTCATCCTGAGTACAATCACAGAGCACTTACAGGATGGCCAAGGGATCAGGCCCAGCCAGCATGGATTTAGGAAGGGCAGGTCCTGCCTGACCAATCTTATCTCCTTCTATGATCAGGTGACCTGCTTGGTAGATGTGGGGAGGCCTGTGGATGTAGTCTACCTGGACCTCAGCAAGGCCTTTGACAGTGTCCCCCACAGCAAACTCCTGACCAAGCTGTCATCCCATAGCTTGGATGGGAGCACACTGCATTGGATTGGGAAGTGGCTGGAGGGCCAAGCCCAGAGAGTGGTGGTGAATGGTGCCACATCCAGCTGGCAGCCAGTCACTAGTGGTGTGCCCCAAGGATCAGTGCTGGGCCCTGTGCTCTTTAACATCCTTATTGATGATGTGGATGAGGGCATTGAGTCCATCATCAGTAAATTTGCTGACGACACCAAGCTGGGGGCAAGAGTTGATCTGCTGGAGGGTAGAGAGACTCTGCAGAGGGACCTCGACAGGCTGGACAGATGGGCAGAATCCAATGGCATGAGATTTAACACATCCAAGTGCCGGGTTCTGCACATTGGCCACAACAACCCCATGCAGTGCTACAGGCTTGGGTCAGAGTGGCTGGAGAGCAGCCAGGCAGAAAGGGACCTGGGGGTACTGGTTGATGGTAGTCTGAACATGAGCCTGCAGTGTGCCCAGGCAGCCAAGAGGGCCAATGGCATCCTGGCCTGCATCAGGAACAGTGTGGCCAGCAGGAGCAGGGAGGTCATTCTGCCCCTGTACACTGCACTGGTTAGGCCACACCTCAAGTACTGTGTCCAGTTCTGGGCCCCTCAGTTTAGGAAGGATGTTGAGTTGCTGGAACATGTCCAGAGAAGGGCAACAAAGTTGGTGAAGGGTTTGGAACACAAGCCCTATGAGGAGAGGCTGAGGGAGCTGGGACTGCTTAGCCTGGAGAGGAGGAGACTTAGGGGTGACCTTATCACTCTCTACAACTACCTGAAGGGAGGTTGTAGACAGGCAAATGATGGTCTCTTCTCCCAGGCAGCCAGTACCAGAACAAGAGGACACAGTCTCAGGCTGCGCCAGGAGAGGTTTAGGTTGGATGTTAGGAAGAAGTTCTATACAGAAAGAGTGATTGCCCATTGGAATGGGCTGCCTGGGGAGGTGGTGGAGTCGCTGTCATTGGAGGTGTTCAGGAGGAGACTTGATGGGGTGCTTGGTGCCATGGGTTAGTTGTTTATGTGGATTGGACTGGATGATAGGTTGGATATGATGATCTTGAAGGTCTCTTCCAACCTGGTTTATTCTAAATAAAATCTATTACTCAGAATTGGAAATAACTTCACAAGGGCAAACCTCTATGAAGATTAGCTCCTTTATCTTCATCTCAGTGCTCTGCAAAACCTGCTGGTCCAAGTCTGATCTTGATGCTGCTCTCAGTACTAGCTGATTTTTTGTGTTGGTGAAAGGGCAAGGAACATCAGCTGGTTCATTTGTAATCAAGGAACTTTTTGAGGCAATTTCCCAGACTAGTACCTTTTACTTGTAACATGTTTAAAGGTTTTGTTTTGCTGGCCACTGCAAATTTCTGTATCTCCTGGCCACCTGAGTGTGGAGAGCTCTTTTCTTGGACCAAGAATAAACAAGAGCTGAATGCCACAGAACCAAATTACTATCTCCTTCATCTGAAGAGAGAGCAAAACAAAATCCTTAAGACAAGTGAAGCCAGAATCATCTTTTTTTTTCCTTACCCAAGAAATAAGAACCTAGAAAGTATTATTTATTTGCAGCTGTTTCCCTTTTGTGTAATGTGACAAGCAACCAAAAATGCTCACCAGACTAATTCTCTATAATTCTCTGTGGCCTAGACTTTAAAGGTGAACTTCATTTTCTCCTTCTCTTATTTAACATTATTAGGCTCAATGAACCTGGTAAGCTTACTTAGTCAAAACATTGTATGGGGACTTTTCCAAAACAAGTTCTGCTGGGTATCCCTCAGTACAGACACATCTCTTTTGCTTTATCTGAGTCTTCTGCAATTGTCTGCCACTTCTCTGGTGAGACTTCACTTCCTTCAAGTAAAAGTTCAGTTGCTAATGAGTAAGCCTGCAGAGCTACCAGCAGCACTCATGCTTGGTGGAAGAGGCAGATGATGGCTCAGTCTGGGAAAGTAAGCAAGTTACTAATGGCAGCAGCACAGCACCTTGACAAAATAAATGTCAGCTACATGGGGACTGCACATACTCTTCTAATGAGGGAAAAATCTTCAACTGATGCAGCAAAAGGCCTTTAGGAAAGCTCACTTGCTGCTGCTAAAGAAATACAAAGGTCTTAAATTTATAACCAGCAAGCAAGTTAAGTATTTGATGTAAGAGTTGGAAACAAAATTTCAGAAATTGGCAGTTTCTACATTAATTTAGCTACCTCAAGCCTGCATTGTATCACATCTTCCCCAAGCACTGCTTTGGCATTTTGTGGGATGACAGACTTTGGCCTGTTTTACCAAGCAGTCCTCCTGGAGGAGGCTGCTTGTTTTTGTCATAGGTTTTACGGCTTGCTAATCCAGTTGCAGAGTAAAATGAATTCTCAAAAGAAACCATGGCTGCTATGTTTCTTTTTCAGTTTCTTAATTTAGAATTTTAAAATGCAGTCAGTTTTTACCATTCCTGCTATTCTGCTCAGAAAAGCTGATGCATGCAAGCCTTGTGAGCCATGAAAAATGCAAAATGAATAATTGCCAGATCTATTTCCTTAGTACCTCAAGCAGCCTGTTTCTGACTGGTGATTTCTTTCTAATGCAGATATGTGGAGAGAGGCAGAAGAAATCTTTCACTACATTTGATTTGCTATGCTAACCTTCTTTTCTGATGCAGAGAGGATTAACTTATACTATGCATTTTAAGAAATGTGGGGGTTTTTAAACCCTGTCCAAAGCACTAATACCTTATTACTTTGGCTTGTCTGAAATATGAAAAGAAAATACTACAAACATACAGACTCTCTACTTGGATTCTGGTATCTTTGGTGTTTCTTCTACAGCATTTAGCACTTTCTTGGTTCAGTAGTGTGTCCTTTATCTTAAAAATCTTCTTACGTCGTCCAAGTGTATCGAGATGGGAGGCAAGGCTCAGATTATAATTTACTGTTTTAGTTGTGCAGTGAAAATGACAGACCAGGCCATTGGATCTAGATTCAACCTAGAGCCTGGTAGCTCAGTGTCTCCCTCACCATGCTTCAGGGTTTCCTTTCCTATGGGAAAGATGAAGCCCAAACATCAGTGGAATGGCCTTTAGCATCCACCATCTTCCTGTAGACAATGCCACAGCACCCATTCCAGCAAGACACAGCCTGCTACAGCAAATCAGTATAGGTAGCAGCCATGACCCCAGTCTTTAAAGACCATGAGATGCCTGTCATCTTCTCTGTATGAAAATTAGCAGTAAGTAATATTACCTGGTTTTCTTTGTACATAATACCAGACAGTGTATTTTGAGCCACCAAGGAAAATTTTTCTAGAGAAAGAATATTTGCATTGTCAGATACTAGTTTATAAAAGCCTCTGGAGGCTGGGATGGAAAGAGGGTGATTATCACTTGAGATGAAACCACTGTCTCTGCGGAATACTTCATTACTCTCCTAAAATTATCAGACCTGCTCTACCAAAGATTTTATTTCTTCTTACATCTTAAATGGTGGTAAGTACAGTTTCCTACCTTTAAGAAAGGGATTTTTAGCGCAGTTTTTTAAGGTGAAAATAGAACCTAAATACCTTAAGCAGAAAAAAAAAAAAAAAAAAGGAAGGGGGGAGAGGGGAGAGGGAGGAACAAACAAACCATAAATCAGATTTTATGACAAAGAGTAAAAAATAAAATAATTGTAATTACTTCTAGGTGCTCCTGAAATTATGGAAGCACTAGTCTTTCTGAAAAAAATGCTGGAAAGGTTGCCATTCATTTTTTCTGATGTTATAAAAACAAATGACTAGAGGATCTCCAGAGGGCCCTTCCTACCCCTACCATTCTGTGATTCTATGAAATTAAAATGGAATTATCAACCACAATTTTTCAATGAAGAAGTTTTCATCTAGTTTGAGACGTTTTTATGAGGAGAGAAGGAAAACATTTTTTACCTTTCTCTGTTACAAAAGCTGAATTCTGTCTCTGCAGAGAATGTAATTGTTTTTACTGTTTAATCTTTGCTCCACCAGCAGAACAGGAGAAAACTTTTGAAACAATTTTACTGTAAAAATATTATCTTGATGGTGTTTTGTGATTTTTTTAATCCTTTTTTCACTGGAGCCAGGTGCAGATTACACATGCAGGTTACAAATTTAGCCAATTTGGTTTGTGGAGAAGTATCAGCCTGACACTTTCACGATGCTATTACCAACAAAGATGAACATATAATATATTAAACACAGTGCTGTTTCGAGCTAACTATGCCCACAAATTTAGATATTTTATTGTATTTTTATATCTTGGTGCTTCCTGAAATGGCCTCTAGATGGCAAACTATAACTAAAAATGCTGCGTTCAGGTCTGGTTTTGGGCGACAGCCAAGGCGAGGTGCTCGAGCACCGCCTGGCCAACCTGTGCAAGTACCGTATCAGACATCTGTCACTCGGACAGCAACAGCTGATACAGATTTATCGAGTTGTTAGTTAGAAGGCAACTCAAGGATCATCTCGTTCCAACCCTCTTGCCATGGGCAGGGGCACCTCACAGTAAATCAGGTTGCTCAGAGACACATCCAGCTTTAAAAACCTCCAGGGATGAGGCTTCCACCACCTCCCTGGGCAACCTGTTCCAGTGTCTCACCACTGTGGAATATATTGGCTGTCTGCAGGGATTAGATGTAGAGTCACGAAGATGCATGCCTAAAGTTGGAGTTTTCCATGCACACATACATCTCCGTGTGCACACATGCATGTGTACATGTATATCATAGTACCATAGTATCATAGTATCATTCAGGGTTGGAAGGGACCACAAGGATCATCTAGTTCCAACCCCCCTGCCATGGACAGGGACACCCCACACTAGATGAGGCTGGACAGAGCCTCGTCCAGCCTGGTCTTAAACACCTCCAGGGACGGGGCCTCGACCACCTCCCTGGACAGCCCATTCCAGGGTTTCACCACTCTCATGGTGAAGAACCTCCTCCTCACATCCAGCCTGATATACATAGAGAAATATGAAAGTTTCAAAGTGGTGTGGAGCTCCAACGTTGTTTAAATATTCTAATCCTTTCAAAAAGCTTCATGTACTCTAAAATGTCAAAATCAGAGCACCTGTCAGTAGTGACTTCTCACACACTATGTTTCTGTAGTGCCATCTGTTTAACCCACACAAATCGTGATTTACCTTGGTAAGAATCAAAGACAGGAGTCTTTCACAACTTAGATCTCTTATTACAAATGCAATCCATCTGCTTCTGTTTTGAGGATTCTCCATCAGAGAAGTACTGCATGCATTTCCCTATGTTCCTCATGGTCTGAATAATGTGGTTCTCTTCTGGAGCACAATTCTTAAGACAAGTGCTTTTTACATGAATGAGATGCTGGTAATGTATAATATGACTTAATGGTGGCATGAAAGAGGAGTTCTGGGAGAAACAAAACATTTGAAAGTGTTCATATAGCTGTCATGCAGTGTCTCTTTATATCAGAAAAGAGGAAGAAATCTGGTTACACTATTATTTTTCATCTGTGGTGCCTTGAAGTAAGATGCATTACATTCAGTAGAATAAAATATTCTAGGTGTGCAAGACTTCAAACACACTTCATTTACTTCCATGCTTTTTGTTCATTATGCACTATTGTAATTCCTAAAACAAGGGTCAATTTTTGAGATTTCCTGAATTGAGAATTCCCAGTGCATATGTATTTGAAATTTCTTGTAGTCTGATGAATGATTGAGAGAGATGGGAACACTCCTTGAATTCTGTTGCAATCACATATTTAGAAATCAGTTGTGTTGCTAGTTGTGTGTTTCCTTTATTTCATCTTCAGGAATGCAAAGAGACTATGCAGTAAGGAAAAAGGGTGCAAAATTCAATAGTTGTGTGCCACTGTATACAGTTTATGCATCACCACTGGATTGCTTTGTGTAATTAAAACTAAATATGGAACTAGTAGGTGAAAGAACTGTTTCCCAAAAAGGTTCAGAGCCAGATAAGCGAAGGGTCCAGCTTGTTGAGGATATGAGCTCAATATCTTGATTTGTTGATGTTGTTGTTCTTCTTGTTGTTGCGCAGGTCGAGATAACAGCATTTCTGAAATAAGTATTTGCATCTTGCAAAGCTACATAGAAGTCTGGCTTTCTGTAGGAGCTATTTTATAGCATATTTAACTTGCCGGGAAAATGCAAGTCTCATGCCCTTGTGAAAGATCGAGTATACCAGACTAACAGCCTGTCGGATATCTACATTATATGCTATAGTGAAGAGGTTCAAGTGACTCCAACCTATTGAACCTACTGCAGAGCAGAGTTTTGACATCTTCCTGAAAGAGAATAGTTCCCTTGGTAAAGGAATCAGACATCAGTGTCTGTAATTCAACCAATCCTAATTTTGAAGGATGACATTCCTTCCCTCATGGTTGATTGTTGTTGAATAAAACAGAACTTGAAGCATAAAATGTGAAAATTTATCAAGGTGCTGAACCTGGGCTTAAGAACTGGTGCAATGGAAACTCCAGTACAGTAACCCTACAATCAGTAACTCTCACAACTCAAGATTTCCCACTGAAATTGCCTAGATTCAGTTTCAAAGCCTGGCACTTATGATTATGAAATAAACCCCCTTGTGCAGGTAATCAAGGCTGTGAGCTAGACAGAACTTTAATTATTCATTATGGTATGCATATAGGGAGGAGGGCCATGAGTGGGCCACAACCAATGTAATGCATTTTTGCTACATCTTTATGCATTGCTCATTCTGCAGAAAAAAATTTCAAAACGTGTGTCATATAATAGTCTCACTACAAGATTATTATTCAAATACAATATATAAAGTGATATTTCGCTGTTCTATTTGATCATTCTCTCACTGCACACACAAGGATCATATTTAGCCACTTAGCTACAGTTTTCATTGTGTTATTCCAAAGGATTAACTCCAATTCTCTAAGTATGACCAAGGTCTTTTTTTCTTCTGTTGATGACCATATCTCAGAAATAACTATAGTCAATAGATAGCACCTCAAATGCTGTGTTGCTTTGTGCCCCTGTGGTGGAGGCACATTATGCCCAGATCCTGAAACTTGTGCCAGCATGTGGACAAATTCCCCCTCCTTTCATGAAGGAAACACAGGCCAAGGCATTAACCAGGCCAGCACGGACCCATTGCATGGGATGCTTGTGCTAATACCAAGAATGGGCATAAATTCTAGCTTCACGCCTCCTATAGACTGAAGCCGGTTGTTTACAAGAGTGCCCATTGGTCAAATGCAACCTCGAGAAACCTATAAGTATTACCCCAATTTGTAAACACGTTGCCCCCTCTTTCACTTTGTTCTTTCTCCCTGCTCGAGCACAAGTTTGTGCCTTAGCCTCTGCCATTGAGCTCATTGCTATTAAGTCTTCTCTCATATATGGAAGCAAACTAGTAGCCTCTGCATGACCACAAGAAGCCTGCATCTGGGCAGGCCTGTTGAGCCTTAGCCCTGAGAGTATCTCCAGAGGAGAGACCTTCACTGAGCCTGAGAAGCTCCAGCGTCGCACTGCCAGTCTCACCGGTTGGAAGAGCCCACCATGTCTCAAGAGGACTAGACCCCAAGGGGTAAGATCTGGCCATTTGCCTGGGAAAGGGACTTAGCCGAGTCTGGCAGTTCACACATCTGTGTTAGTCTTAAGCAGTAGACTGATGAGCGGACACAACCCTGTGTGTCAGCTCAAAAAGCAGGATCATCACTTAATCAAATGCCTGTGTAACCCCACCATCATGGGAGAGGAGTCACGACTTCTGCCGCTCCATGCCCTGTAAACCTCAGGGAAATCTAGAGCACTGTCCATGCCTGTGCTCCAAAATCGGGACCTCTCAGAGAGGGTCCCGCCACTCCTTTGAGCCAAGCAAAGGGGAAGCCGCTGCTCCATGCAGCCGCACTTCCTCCCCGGGGCTGTCCACGCCGGCCCCAAAGTCCATTGCTGCAGGGCCAAACCCTCAATCTCCAGCCCTGCCTGCCATCGCACCAAATAGGAAACGTCCGAGCCCACCTACTGGGAACCATCACCCCACCCTGCTCGCAGGGTGACTCTGTGAGGGCTGACCCCATTCCAGGACCAACCCTATTGGCCCTGCTGGGCCGACCTTGCAGGCCTGCTCCCTGTCATCTGGAGGGAACTTCCTGAGTCCTGCAAAGGGAACCTGTCTACCAGCTAGCCTAGGTGCTGCGGAGATAGGATTGCCACCCACCGTCACCATCTGGATCAGCCTAGGAATCAGCCCAGCTACAGCAGTCTGCCGGAACCTAACCTAACAAAGGACACTGCATATAGAATAGAATAGAATAAACTAGGTTGGGAGAGATCTTCAAGATCATCGCGTCCAACCTATCATCCAACTCCACCTAATCAACTAACCCATGTAACCAAGCACCCTGTCAAGTCTCCTCCTGAACACCTCCAGTGACAGCGACTCCACCACCTCCCTGGGCAGTCCATTCCAATGGGCAATCACTCTCTCTGTGTAAAACTTCTTCCTGGCCTCCAGCCTGAACTTCCCCTGGTGCAGCCTGAGACTGTGTCCTCTTGTTCTGGTGCTGGCTGCCTGGGAGAAGAGACCAACCTCTGCCTGTTTACAACCTCCCTTCAGGTAGTTGTAGAGAGCAATAAGGTCACTCCTAAGTCTCCTCCTCTTCTCCAGGCTAAGCAATCCCAGCTCCCTCAGTCTCTCCTCATAGGGCTTGTGCTCCAAGCCCCTCACCAACTTCATTGCCCTTCTCTGGACATGTTCCAGCAAGTCAACATCCTTCCTAAACTGAGGGGCCCAGAACTGGACACAGGACTCGAGGTGTGGCCTAACCAGTGCAGTGTACAGGGGCAGAATGACCTCCCTGCTCCTGCTGGCCACACTGTTCTTAATGCAGGCCAGGATGCCATTGGCCCTCCTGGCCACCTGGGCACACTGCAGGCTCATGTTCAGCCTACCATCAACCAGCACCCCCAGGTCCCTCTCTGCCTGGCTGCTCTCCAGCCACTCTGACCCCAGCCTGTAGCACTGCATGGGGTTGTTGTGGCCAATGTGCAGAACCCAGCACTTGGATGTGTTCAATCTCATGCCATTGGACTCTGCCCATCTGTCCAGCCTGTTGAGGTCTCTCCTCAAAGCCTCTCTACCCTCTAGCAGATCAACTCTTGCCCCCAGCTTGGTGTCATCAGCAAATTTACTGATCATGGACTCAGTGCCCGCATCCAGGTCATCAATAAAGTTGTTAAAGAGGATGGGGCCCAGCACTGATCCCTGGGGGACTCCACTACTAACTGGCTGCCAGCTGGATGTGACACCATTCACCACCACTCTCTGGGCTCGGCCATCCAGCCACTTCCTAACCCAGCTCAGAGTGCTGCTGTCCAAGCCATGGGCTGACAGCTTGGCCAGCAGTTTGCTATGGGGGATGGTGTCAAAGGCCTTGCTGAAGTCCAGGTAAACTACATCCACAGGCCTCCCCACATCTATCAAGCAGGTCACCTGCTCATAGAAAGAGATCAGGTTGGTCAGGCAGGACCTGCCCTTCCTAAATCCGTGCTGGCTGGGCCTGATCCCTTGGCCATCCTCTAAGTGCTCTGTGATTGCACTCAAGATGACCTGTTCCATGATCTTGCCTGGCACTGAGGTCAGGCTGACAGGCCTATAATTCCCTGGTTCATCCTTCCAGCCCTGCTTGTGGATGGGCACCACGTTGGCCAGCTTCCAGTCCTCTGGGACATCTCCAGTGAGCCAGGACTGCTGGAAAGTGATGGAAAGCGGCTTGGCCAGCTCCTCTGACAGCTCTCTCATCACCCTAGGATGGATCCCATCCGGTCCCATGGACTTGTGGGGATTCAGGCGGCTGAGCAGATCACCAACTACCCCATTTTGGAACAGTGGAAAACTATGCTGCTCCCTGGCTCCTTCTGCCAGCTCTGGAGGCCAGCTGCCTGGAAGACATTCTGTCCTGCTAGTAAAAATTGAGGCAAAGAAGGTGTTAAGTATCTCTGCCTTTTCCTCATCCCTTGTCACAACATTCCTGTGACTGGTTGATGTTGTCCCCTTAAGAAAGGGAATATGGTGGACAGAAGTTGGTAAACGGAAAGAATAATCTAAACTAATTTCATTGGAAGAGTGGGAGGAAGCACCTTCTGAACTGGGAGTGCAGGAGGAGTATCCTGGGCACTCCGGCACTTTATCTTCAGTCTTACTTCCGCCTCTTCTTTGGGCAGCAGCTTTCTGTGCTGGGCTTTCTGCCAAGGCTTCGGCCTTGAAAACCGATAAGCTACCAGGCCTGTATTAACTGCTTTCCAATTAACACAAGTGCTTCTAACTTTTTTTTCCTCTCTTTTCTTTCTCTTTCTATCCCACTCTGGGGAAAGGGGGAAAGAGGGGAGAGCGGAGGTGGGAAATCCCCCTCAGCAGAGGGGGGAAACCCTCATTTCTGTGTTACTCTATTGTATATCTTTGTATATATTGTAAATATTGTAAATTTGTATATATTCCCCTGCATATCCTACATTGCTTTGTAAATATACAGCTCCACTGCTTTGCTAATTCAGCTGGTGAGTTTTTTTTTCTTTCCCTTCAATTTTTTTCCCTTTTACTTCACAAGGGGGAGGGAGGAGGCTTTTTGGCCTTACCCTTCCAACCCTACGACATTTTTTTTTTCTTGGCGCCCAACGTGGGGCAGATAATTAGTTTAATTTATTACTTGATTGATTTAGTGTTTTCTAGCTGAATTAGCAAACATGAAGGTGTTGTGGTTTGTGGAGAGATTATTCTTTTCAATTTTTGGGGCTCTGGTTTACAGATATTGTTTGGGTTTGATTTTGGATTACCTGGGTAAATATTTGGTGCGGACAATTTATATGTGGGTTATGTATAGAGTTAGATTATGGTATGGAAAATGCGTGGATTTCCTATGGCCAGTGAGATACAGAAATGTTACCTCCACCACTCTCCCAATTGAGATAAAGGGTTTTAAGATTCCGCCTGAGGAGAGAGTAACTTTAGGTGATGCCTGGGATCCAAAGGTGATTTATTTGATGTGTATAATCCTGCTCTCAGTGATAATTAACGTGTATCTGCTGGTCTCTTTGCGGCGAGAGAGAAAGGTGTCCAGAGCTTGTTTTGTTATTAAAACTAGATCAAAAAGAAAACGCCGTGGCTCTGGATCAGTCCCAGAGTCATCTAGTGACGAAGAGTGTGCAGAATCCGTGTCAGTTAAAAAGAAGGCTAAAAAGTTAATTGGTAAAGCAGCTCTAAATGACTTTGCTGATTCTGGCAAGCAGCCAAGGGCATCGGCTGGTATCAACATGGCGCCTACTCCTTCTCCCACTCCTTCTCCTTCTTCTTCTTCTCCGTCGGCCATTAATGGAGCAACGTCACTTCCACCCACTCCCTTGGTGGGACCGGAAGTCACTGCCCCAGCAGCTGATTTATCTCAGGACCTGTCAGCTTCCATTAAGGTGGCTGTAAATTCAAACACAGTTCCAGTTAAGGTGGCTGTTTTAAAGACTAGAGGTGGAAAGGCCAAAGATGGAGAAGAAGAGCTGGAGACTGATCCTGGTGAGGGGCCCTCTACTCTAAAATATCCTGCTGAGGAGGAAGAGAAGGTTTGTTTTAAAGATCTAGCTAACCTAGTGAGATCAAAGCAGGATGGAGATGAAATTAGGAAAGCAGCTGGCAAAAGTGTTTCTCAGCTTAAAGAGATCCTCAGGAGAATGACAGCAGGATTATATGGACAAAAAGTTCAGGGAGATGAAGATGAAGATGATATTTCAGAGTGTTTGTCACCACGTGATGAATTGCGAAATGTCCGTAAAGATGTCACCAGGGCAGATAAGGAGCCAGTTCTAGATTGGCTTAGTAGGTGTTATGATACAGGTGCTCCAGCTCTAACAGTTGGAGACAAGTCAGCAGCTCAGTTAGGAACTCTCTCAAGGGATAATGGAATAGACAGACATCTAGGCAGGGCTCTCGGTAAGGTTAATCTGTGGATACGCCTTTTAATGGCGGTTGCCCTGAGATACCCTTCCCGAGATGATCTTCCATGGAATCCTAAACCCTGGACTACCATAGATGAGGGAATTAAGCGTTTGAGAGAATTTGCTGTTAGAGAGCTACTCTATGGTGAACATGAAACTCTGAATCCTGATGACATTCCTGTGGGTATTGGTCTTGCTAAAAAGATCATCAAACTTGCTCCTTCTAATTATTCAAACATTCTGGCAAGCAGAATTGTGTCAAGAAATTATGCTGGAGCTCCTCCTATGGTTGGCCAATTCACTGATCAAATGAGACAATTGGAGGATAGCATGACACATGGTTCTTTGGTTTCAGCCATTGAAACTCTGTCTGGAAAAATTGAGAGTTGCATGAAGGATCTGAAAAATTCCATACCCCAATTGGCACAAAAGGATAATTTCAATTCTTCCTCCAGGTGGATACAAGTTTCATCTGTGAGGAATACACGTCCTCCAAGGAGGTCATTCCAAAACAGGTCGTTCCAAAACAGACCACCAAGGCAATCACGTAGAACTATTTGGATAACTCTGCGTGATCAGTTTGGTGAGAACATGAACCGCTGGGATGGCCAACCAACTTCTAATCTTTTCAGGAGACTGAGGGAATTGCAAAGTGGCAGAACCCGAGGTAGCAATACCAGAAGGGTAGTTGTTACTTCCACAGTTCCCCAGAACGACTCTTGTGGCTCCAACAGTGGCTCCAGTTATAACATGCAAAGTTATAACCCTGCAACCTATGTGCAATGCACATGTGTGCATGTTCCCCATAACTAGGGGTGCCCTGCCTCCCGCCAGGGGGAGGAGAGGGATTACAGAGATAATAGAATCTATTGGGATGTGTACATCCAGTGGCCTGGCACTTCACAATTTCGGAAGTACAGGGCCTTGGTTGACACAGGAGCTCAGTGCACCATAATGCCATCAAATTATCAGGGATCGGAGTCTATAACTATTCTGGGAGTCACTGGTGGATCTCAAGAGTTAAGTAAGGTAGAGGTTAATATAAGTTTAACTGGTAAACAATGGAGGAAGCATACAGTTGTGACTGGACCTCATGCACCTTGTATTTTGGGAATTGATTTTCTGAGAGAAGGGCGTTTCAAAGACCCTAGAGGTTACAAATGGGCTTTTGGAGTAGCTTCAATAGAAATTGATGGACAAAAATTGAAGTTGTCTGCTAGACCTGAACTTTCTGATGAATCTGCAGTTGTGGGACAACATAAGATACAGGACATTAAATTGCCGGTTGCTTCTCAGACTGTGCATCACAGACAATACAGAACCAACCATGACTCTTTGTTGCCCATTCAGAATCTGATTCGTCAGTTGGAGAGTCAGAAAGTCGTCAACAAAACTCATTCACCTTTCAACAGTCCAGTGTGGCCTGTGCGGAAGCAGAATGGAGACTGGCGTCTGATGGTAGACTACCGAGCCCTGAATGAAGTAACACCACCTATGAGTGCAGCAGTACCAGACATGATGGAACTCCAGTATGAGCTGGAATCCAAAGAGGCCAAATGGTATGCTACCATAGACATTGCTAATGCATTTTTCTCTATTCCCATAGCAGAGGAATGCAGGCCTCAGTTTGCTTTCACCTGGAGGGGAATCCAGTACACCTTCAACAGACTGCCAATGGGCTGGATCCACAGCTCAAGCATCTGTCATGCAGTGATCCACGATGCTCTGGAGAAAGGTGGTGCTCCAGAATGTGCTGGGTTGAGGCAGCCCCCTTCCCCACCCCTGGCAACAATAAACACTCAGACAAACGGATTGCAAAAGTGATGGAAAGTTTAAATAGAAAGCAGTGAACTTTTACAGAAAAGCAAAAACACAGTGACAAAGAAAAATCCCAAAGCAGACCCAGAGAGATCCCATCCCCACCTGAGGGTACACCCAAGACCCCCAGGGCTCCTTCTTCCCCCTCCCACTGCTAGGCTAGTCTCAGCTGGCCAGATCTGAGACTGCCCATCCCCCCGTGGCCTTGGGCCTAGCCAGGCCCAAAGCCAGGAGACATCTCCCCCAGTTACCGGCTGACAGAGGAGGAAGAGAAGACTCCGCACTGGATCTTATAGTGGTGCAAAGGATTGTGGTATGAAATACTACATAATTTCCTGTGTCCACCCCTCTGGGCTGGACCTCTGGACACAGGAAGTAAACATTGCAGGGGGCACCCAGCTCAAAGTGTAACACGAACACATCCAGTTCATCGATGATATCATTGTCTGGGGTAAAACTGCTGAGGAAGTCTTCGAGAAAGGTAACAAAATCATTGACATTCTTCTGAATGCAAGTTTTGCTATCAAACGAGACAAGGTGAAAGGACCTACCACAGAAATTCAGTTTCTAGGAGTGCGGTGGCAGGATGGACGCCGACACATTCCAGTGGATGTGGTAAGCAGAATCTCTACCATGGCAAATCCCACCAACAAGCAAGAGACCCTACGTTTCTTGGGGATAGTGGGATTTTGGAGACTGTACATTCCTGGATACAGTCAGATTGTGAAACCTCTGTATGATGTGACTCGAAAGAGAAACCATTTCCACTGGGGACCTGAACAACAAGCAGCCTTTGACTAGATAAAGCAAGAGGTGATTCAAGCAATGGGTCTGGGACCTGTCCGAGATGGTCCAGACATTAAGAACATTCCTCCGTGTCCACCAAGGAGTGGAGGTTGTCTCTGCCCTTCCTCTTGCTATTAATGTATTTATAGAAGGACTTTTTGTTGTCCTTCACAGTAAAGGCCAGACTAAGCTCCAAATGCGCTTTTGCCTCCCTAATTTTCTTCCTACAAGACCTAGCAACATCCTTAAATTTTTCACGGGTTGCCTCCCCTTTCTTCCAAAGGTGATACACCCTCTTTATTTCCCTTAGCTCTATTAAAAGTTCTTTAACCATCCAGGCTGGCCGTCTGCCCCGGCGGCTCATCTTCCGGCACATTGGCACAGCCTGTCCCTGAGCCTTCAATAGTTCTTCCTTGAAGTAGGACCAGCTCTCCTGGACTCCTTTGTTTTTAAGGGCTTTATCCCAAGAAACCCTCTGAATTAGTTCCTTGAGTAGCCTGAAGTCCGCCCTCCGGAAATCCAGAGTGGAGGTCTTCTTGCCACCCCTCTTAGCTTGACCAAATAATGAGAATTCAATTATCTCGTGGTCACTGGCCCCTAAGCACCCTCCAACCACCACATCACCACATCTTCCACGTGCTTTCCACTCACTAACATTCAGTTCAAAGCAACCGCATCTACCAGCATAAGACTGAGGGAGCTGGGATTGCTTAGCCTGGAGAAGAGGAGACTCAGGGGTGACCTTATCACTCTCTACAACTCTCTACAACTCTACAACTACCTGAAGGGAGGTTGTAGACAGGCAAATGATGGTCTCTTCTCCCAGGCACCAAGTACCAGAACAAGAGGACACAGTCTCAAGCTGCGCCAGGGGAGGTTTAGGTTGGATGTTAGGAAGAAGTTCTATACAGAAAGAGTGATTGCGCTATGGAATGGGTTGCCCAGGGAGGTGGTGGAGTCGCCGTCATTGAAGGTGTTCAGAAGGAGACTTGATGGGGTGCTTGGTGCCATGGGTTAGCTGTTTGGGTGGGTTGGATTGGTTGATGGGTTGGACACAATGATCTTGAAGGTCTCTTCCAACCTGGTTTGGTTTATTCTAAATGTTTTATTCTAAATAAAGTAATAGCTCTGTATATAGTTAAGCAATCCCCCCTGTGTCCATCTTGTCCAGCCATCTGGTGGACAAGACATGGAATTGCATCATTCATTATATGAATAGAAAGTAATTCTGTAAATATTCCACTTGAGTCCTAATTATAAATACTAAACCACTTATAGGATATATTTCACAATTGCACACTAGAACATGTATATAAAATAGTGATTCATCAGTTATTAATAATTTTACTAAATTAATATTTACATAATTAATGTTTCATATTAATAAATTAATAATCTCTCCATCCCAGCCCCTCACTACAAGGAGGACATTTTGTTGCTGGGATGTGTCCAGAGAAGGGCAAAAGAGCTAATGGAGAGACTAGAGAACAAGTCTTACAAGGAACAGCTGAGGCAACTGGCATTGTTTAGTCTGGAGGAGACTGAGAGGAGACCCTATTGATCTCTACAACTACCTAAAGGAGGTTTTAGTGTAGTGTATGTTGATCTCTTCTCCCTAGTATCAAGTGATAGGATGAGAGGTTTAGATTGGATATTAGAAGACACTACTTTATGATATAGGTTGCCCAGAGAGGTGGTGGAGTTACTGTCCTTAATGTTGTTCATGAAACATGTGGACAATGCATTTTGGGACTTTGGGATCATAGAGCTGTTTTCCAACCAAAACAATTCTAGGATTCTGTGATTCTATAACAGAAGCTCTAACTATACCTTATCAATGTGAAAACCACACTGTTCAGGTGTCAATTGAAAATGCAATGATTTTTACTCTGAAAATATTGGTCTTTGTCTACTATGTACCTTTTAAAAATGTAAATGGAAGACTGGATGATCTCAAAGGTCTTTTCCAAACTGGTTCATTTAATTCTATTCTATTCTATTCTATTCTATTCTATTCTATTCTATTCTATTAACATTCTAGCAGCAGAAAAGTAACAATTTATCAAGGTACTCAACCTGGGCTGAAGAAGTGATGGAAAATGCAGTACAGCAACCCTACAACAAAATCCAGTACAGTAACTCTCACAATGTAAGATTTCCTACTGAAATTCTTCTAGAAAATCTAGAATGGTCTGATAGATGCTTATTTAAATAACTATACATTTCAACTATTAATATGTTCATATAGTGAAGTTTGCTGATTTTTCAAAATTAGACATTTAACTTCTGAAGAAAAATAACGTATTAAAACCAAAAACTGGTTGTATTAGCATGTCATATGTGTAAGAAATTTACTGAGTATATTCCTATATTCTCCCTTTAGCATCTGACTCAGAAAAGCAATTTCTCTTGTCAGTTTGTCTTATTGTGATGCATGTTTTCCCACCTCTAAAAAGAAAGAGGCTAATAGCTGACACAAGCAAGACATGAGCTAGCCCCAGGGATCTGTTTCAAGAAGAACAAACCAGCTTAATGCTCTGAAAACCCAAGTATACTGTGAATTAGGGTCCACCCCACTGACTCACCTGAATTCTGGCATCTTCTTACTTCAGAAGCACAGGCTCCTCCAGCAGCTGGTCCCAGACATGGTGAGATGGCTTCCATAGTGCATGCTGGAGAGCTGCAAGAGAAGAGTGCTGCCTTCCACCAGTTGAGTGACAGGCCTGCAATCATAAGGCAAAATGAAGTGATGACCTATGTCCAGTGTCAAACCTAGGAAAGCCCAGCAACTGAGCTGCAGCAGAAGACAGCACTGCAGATGGGTACTCCTACAATATAGTTCAGCCCAGGACTGGAGTCTGAGCCCAAGCACAGATGGGGCCTGACCTGAGGGGCTGGGGTTGCTTAGTGAAGGTTCCTGGAAGAACCTCATGGCTCTAACAGCATTTCTCCTTTTCTTGCAGACCAGAGTTCACTTTCCATTTCAACCCATCAGGCTCCCTTGCATTGCTCCTCTCTTAGCCCTGTTTTGATTCCTTGCACTTTCTTGTCTCCTACTTTGGTCCTGATATGACTTTCAGGCCTTCTCAGGTAGGACTACAGTGCTGTGTAATTAATGAATGTCCATATGTCATTGATTTAGTTGTTGTTGTCTTTGTATATTATTTCAGAAGTAATGTGTACTAGACTGGAATGCCAGTGAAGTGTGAGTCTGAACTACTGGAGCTCAAGGCAAAAAATCTAGTAAATAACACCAAGAAGATCATCTTTAAAGGCAGCAAAAATAAATACCAGTCTCTTCCTCTGTCTGTCAGTGCAAATAGAAAACCAAGCAGTGATAATTTTTTCAAATTATCTGTCAATAAGGCACTCTTCTTCAGAGGAAGACTTTTCTGGGACTTTCTATGGAAGGAAGTGGTTACAAGGTAAGCTCTCAGTCTTTTATAATTGAAATAGCCATGTCCTCCAGATTACATGGACCTCCCCTCCAAAGAATGAATAAACAGCACATCACTTGTAATTAATATGAATTGCCACTGACACAAATAGGTTTCAAATTATCTTTTATTTCTTCAGGACAAATAATTTCTCAAAGCACTGTGATCTTCTACTATGTTTACCATTTGAAATTCTGTGATTGAATTAAAAATTGAATGTTTCTTAATTATTTCAAAATAGTATGTGGGTTGATACTGGATATTATGTACTGCAAACTTAGAGAGGTAAAGCGGGAACTGAAGTATTAATGCAGCAGAGATTACTTTTATTAGATAAAGGACCTTATGCCTAACACTGGATGGCACTGAAGTACACAGTATGAAGATATGCAAGGTAAAGGAAGTGACTAAGTTCTTCCTTTTGCATGGAATTAACTGGATTAAGAGGTCCTGGCATTAATCTCCCCCAAAATAGCATCTGCACTTAAGGTGCTATGCACAGAGGATTTGTAAGTCATCTCCAAGGTCTGATTCAGAATTAATCTTGGCATTATGACAGAAACTCAGCAGACACTAGACACAGTGCTGATTTAATTATTTGGATTGAGACTCCAAGGCAGAGTACAACTCTGCCCTGACACAATGAAAACTTTCTGATTTCCCATGTCCCTGGCTTATCTACTGATCAGTACATGTAGTTTGTTGGGGCTTGAATCTGTGCTCTCTTTTTAAGTGAGAGATTTCAGTATTCATCGATGTGACTGCTTTGCAGTGGTGAAATACAGATGAGAGAGGAACTGACCATGTGCCAAATTTTAATCACACTAGAAGTCCCCTGGATATCAAACAGTCTGTTGTATGAAGAATGAAGAATGCTGATGCAATGCAAGCAACAGAGAAGTGGCAGTGCCACCATCCTGCCTCTTCATATCTGCATCTGTTGTGTGTTCTACAGAAGGGAAATATCAATACAATCCATATTCAGGTGATTTTGAGGAAGTTATCTTGCCTATGTTTTAGGTTTTGCTTTTTTTTTCTTCTTACATGCTCTGGATCTTGACATGTTTTGTGTTTAGCAGTACAATGAAAGGGTAGGATCCCTCCTATTCTGAACCTGTCACAGACCTTGTGAAGTCAGTTGTTTACACAGAGGCTGTTTGTGGCAGGTGGTCTTATATAGAATAGAATACAATGGAATGGAATTACCTAGGTTGGAAAAGACCGTCAAGATCATCAAGTTCAACCTATTACCTGACACCATCTAAACAACTAAACCATGGCACTACGTGCCACATCCAGTCTCAAACACCTCCAGTGATGGTGACTCCACCATTTCCCTGGCCAGCCCATTCCAATGGCAAATCACTCTTTCTGTGAAGAATTTCTTCCTAACATCCATCTAAAACCTCCTCTGGCACAGCTTGAGACTGTGTCCTCTTGTTCTGGTGCTGGCCACCTAGGAGAAGAGACCAACGCCACCTGGCTGCAACCTCCCTTCAGGTAATTGTAGACATCAACAAGGTCTTCCCTGAGCCTCCTCTTCTCCAGGTTAAGCAACCCCAGATCCCTCAGCCTCTCCTCATAGGGCATGTGCTCCAGACCCCTCACTAGCTTTGTTGCCCTTCTCTGGACATGTTCCAGCAAGTCAACATCCTTCCTAAACTGAGGGGCCCAGAACTGGACACAGGACACAAGGTGTGGCCTAACCAGTACAGGGGCAGAATGACCTCCATGCTCCTGCTGGCCACAATATTCCTGATGCAGGCCAGGATGCCATTGGCCTTCTTGGCCACCTGAGCACACTGCTGGCTCATATTCAACCTACTATCAACCAGTACCCCCAGGTCCCTTTCTGCCTGGCCCCTCTCCAGCCACTCTGACCCCAGCCTCTAGCACTGCATGGGGTTATTGTGACCAATGTATAGAACCCAGCACTTAGATGTGTTAAATCTCATGCCATTGGACTCTGCTCATCTGTCCAGCCTCTCAAGGTCCTTCTGCAGAGCTCTCCTAACCTCTAACAGATCAACACCTGCCCCCAGCTTAGTGTCATCTGCAAATCTACTGATGGTGGACTAAATCCCCATGTTCAGCTCATCAGTAAAGATGCTGAACAAGATTGGGCCCAACACTGACTCCTGGGGCACACCACTAGTGAATGGCTGCCAGCTGGATGTGGCACCATTCACCACCACTCTCTGGGCTTGGCCCTCCAGCCAGTTTCTAACCCAACGCAGTGTGCTCCCGTCCAAGCAATGGGCTGACAGCTTGGTTAGAATTTGGCTGGTGGGGATGGTGTCAAAGGCCTTGCTGAAGTCCAGGTAGACTACATCCACAGCCTTCCCCACATCCACCAGGCGGCTCACCTGATCCTAGAAGGAGATCAGGTTGGTCAGGCAGGACCTGCCCTTCCTAAATCCATGCTGGCTGGGCCTGATCCTTTGGCCATCCTCTAAGTGCTGTGTGATTGCACTCAGGATGACCTGTTCCATGATCTTCCCTGGCATTGAGGTCACGCTGACAGGCCTGGAATTCCCTGGTTCATCCTTCCAGCCCTTCTTGTGGATGGGCATCACACTGGCCATCTTCCAGTCATCTGGGACTTCTCCAGTGAGCCAGGACTGTTGAAAAATGATGGAGAGCGGCTTGGCAAGCTCATCTGTCAGCTCTCTCAGTACCCTAGGATGTACCCAATCCAGTCCCATTGACTTGAAGGGATCCAAGTGGCTGAGCAGATCTCTAACTCCTTCCTCCTGGATCACAGGGGCACAATACTGCTCCCTGGCTCCATCTGCCAGCACTGGAGACCAGCTGACTGGAAGACAACCTGTCCTGCTATTGAAAATTGAGGGAAAGAAGGTATTAAATACCTCTGTCTTTTTTGTCATCTATAGTTACAATATTCCCCTTCACGTCCACTAGGGAGTGGAGGTTGTCTTTGTCCCTCCTTTTGCCATAAATATATTTATGAAAGCATTTTTTGTTGTCCTTCACAGCAGAGGCCAGTCTAAGCTTTAAATGCTCTTTGGCCTCTTGATTTTTCTCCTGCATGACCTAGCAACATCATGAAACATTTCATGGGTAATCTCTCTTTCCTTCCAAAGATGATACACCCTCTTTTTCACCCTTAATTCACCCAGAAGTTCATTGCCCATCCAGGTTGGCCATCTGCCCTGGCAGCTCATCTTCGGGCACATTGGCACAGCCTGTTCCTGAGCCTTCAAGATTACTTTCTTGAAGTAGGTCCAGCCCTCCTGGACCCCTTTGTTTTTAAGGGCTGTTTTCCAATGTACCTTCTCAGTTCCTTAAATAAGCCAAAGTCTACCCTCCTGAAGTCCAAGTGGAGCTTTTGTTGCTGTCCCTCTTAGCTTGGCTGCATATTGAAAACTCAATTATTTCATGTTCATTGGACCCCAGACAGCCTCCAACCACCACATCTCCCACCAGCCCTTCTCTGTTTGCAAAATGAAGGACAAGCAGAGCCTTACCCCTGGTTGGCTCACACAGCAGCTGGAATAAGAAGCTGTCCTCCATACACTCTAAGAACCTCCTAGACTGCCTCCTTTCTCTGCTGTGTTAATTTCCCATCAGACATCAGGCAGGTTGAAGTCGCCCATGAGAACAAGGTCTGGCAATCTTGAGACAGCCTCTAGCTGCCTATAGAATGATTCATCAACTTCTTCATCCTGGTTGGGTGGTCTATAACAGACTCCAACTAGGATGTCAACTGTGTTGGCCTTCCCTCTAATCCTCACCCACAAGCACTCAACTTGATCATCCTTAATCTCTAGTTCCATGGTATATAGAGACTCCCTGATGTAGAGGGGCCCCCCTTCCCCCTCTCCTGTCTCTCCTGAAGAGCCTGTAGCCATCAATTACAATGCTCCAGTCATGCGAGTCATCCCACCACGTTTCTGTGACGGCCACTACATCATAACTTTCCTGCTGTAACAAGGCTTCGAGATCCTCTTGTTTATTACCCATACTGCATGCATTCAGCTGGGATGCTGGTTTCACCCTGTCTCCAGCTTACCGTCCTCAGACTGCTGTATGGGGGCACTGGTTTCAACCCCTTCCCCTTTCAAATCTAGTTTAAATCCCTGTCAATGACTCCTGCCAACTCCTTTCTTAGAACCCTTTTCCCTCTGTTGGATAGGCTGTTCTCATATGCTAGGATTTTTCTCCCACTCTGGGATGGATGTACTCCACCTGTTGCTAGCAGACCTGGTGCCAGAGAAAGTTCCCCAAGATCAAAAACCCAAAATTCTGTTGGTGGCACCAGCCTCTGAGCCACTTGTTAATTACACTTGCTTTCCTGTTCCTTTCAGTATTCCTTCCTGCAACTAAGGGTATTGATGAAAAAATTACCTCTGCTGCTGACCCCTCAACCAGTTTTCCCAGATCCTTGAAGTCCTTTTAGTTTGCCTTTGGACCACTGGTTTCAACATCATCATTCCCTACCTGCATAACTATCAAGGGATAGTAATCAGAGGATGCCACCATACTAGGCAGCCTTCTGGTAACATCTCTGACCTGAGCCCCAGGCAGGCAGCAGACTTCCCTGTGGGAAGGATCTGGCTGACATATGGCACCCTCTGTTCCCCTCAGGGGGGAATCACCAATAACAATTACCCTCCTCTTTTTTTTGATGGAACAAGACCTGATGCAGGGGGCAGTTTGTTTGGCTTTAGGCAACACCTCAGATGGTGTCTCTTCTGTCTTCTCATTCACCTCACCCTCAACTTCCAGTGCCCCGTACTTGTTTTGCAAGGGCAGCTGGGAAGGTGAGATGAGCTGTGAGGGTTTTGTTTTGCCTCACCTAACAGGGAGCGGTATCCATTCCCTGCTGCATCTTGGGTCACCTCCCTCTGTTAGGGGAGCCTGCAGAGCCTGGTTCCTCAAATGCAACTCCCTTTCACATTCCCTTACAGTCCTAAGTCTAACAACGTCTTTCTTCAGTTCAGCCACTAGATTAAGCAGATAATCGAGCTGCTCACACCTAATGCAGGTGTAATCTCCACTGCCCTCCATTTTAGGTGCCAGGCTCCAGCACTCCCTGCAGCCAGTTGCCTGGACACCTGTCTGCTTAAGTTCAATCTCAGGCTGGGTCAACACAGATCTTTTGAAAACAGCTTTGCGGTGGGTTCCCACCATCCCTATCTCTGGCCATGTGACCTAACTGAAGAAAAATTCAGGAATGAGTGCACGTGACTCAGCACCTCCCTCCCTCTGGTGAAAGCACCGCCCCTGCAGCAGGCTCTGCCAACTCCACACTGGCCTCTCAGGAAAGGAAAGCTAGCTCAGGAGGATGGGGGGTACCTGCCATTCTGCACGGTGGGTGCCTGGGTCCTGCCTTGGTGTGCTGCAGTTGCAGATTGCACCTTCATATGACTTGGCTTTTTTGTTGGTTTTTTATTTTGTTTTGTTTTTAACTTTAGTAGGCAGTGTTTTCTTCACTTTGTTGTTTGTTTTCAAACCATAATGATTCCCTATGATTTACTTCTACTCTTGTCCTTGGACATATGCTACTTAGTTTGATCCATGCACTAACTTGAAATATGATGTTTTATGTAGTAAGAATTAGGAAAAAATTACAGAGACTGCTCAGTTTAAAAAAAAAAAAAAAAAAAAAGTTAAATTACTTTCCTTGAACAGTAAACTTAGCCTAATAGTACTCTTTGTATAATTTTATCACAATCCTTACTTGAATTAAGTCTCCTAGCTTTCTGTATAGGCAAAGTTTATTCTTCATCAGATTTTATGTGACCTTCCAATCAACTTCTTAGTTAAGACTTTGAACTGGAGAATGTTCTGTATTGCAGGTGTCCACAAAATTCTGACATTCTCAGTATTACAAAGTACCTTTGTCCACAAACTATTTACCTCAGTAATTTTCAATTATGGTGAAGGCACCACATGCTAAGAATTATGGCCCAAATGCTACAAAACTTATTCCAACATGTTTGGCCACATTCCCTCTTCCACCCTCCTTTTCAGGAGTAGGTATTCAGTCCAGAGCTGAGGGGAGCAAAGACCAGGGTACCAGATGGGGTAAATAACCCAACCTGCCTTCTAAGGGGTAAAAAACAGGCACCCACCGCATGGGATGCTCATGTTCCTGCCAAGTACAGCAACAATTCTAGCCTCACACTTTCTATAGGCTAAAGCTGTCTGGTGACAAGATTGCCCATTGGCCAAATCCAGCCTCGTTCCTTGTTAGAAACAAGTCTCTCTCTCTTTGCTCTCTCTTTGCATCTTTGCCCAAGCTTTGCAAGCTCTTTGCTCTTTGTGCTTAAGCCCTTGCTGCTAAGCTCCATAGATATTGGTAGTAAGCCTTCTCACTATGCTCTCAAGCATACTACTGGCCTCTGCAGTCCAGAGAGAGGCTAGCAACCCTGAGACCCTGCAAAGGAGAGTCTGTCACTGAAGCTACAGATGGCCAGCATCGCATTGGCCAGTCCTATCGGTCCAGAGAGCCACTACGTCTTAAAAAGTATTGCACTCCTGAAAGTAAGACTGCCCAGTTGTCAGGGAAGGGACTAGCCAGTATCTCGGCAGTCCAAGCATCTGCTACAGCTACGAGCAGCAGACTGACGAGCCACAACCATGTATGCCAGCTTGTAATAGCAGAAATAGCACCCAGCCACATCCCGCATGACCCTGTGTGACAGTTTAGGCTGTCCCGCACCACATCCTGGTCTCCAAACTGGTGACACATGGGTTTGATGGGTGGACCACTAGATGGATAAGGAACTGCCTTGATGGCCGCACCCAAAGAGTGGCTGTCAATGGGTCCATGTCCCAGTGGAGGCCAGTGACAAGCGGAGTCCCTCAGGGATCAGTCCTGGGACCTGGCTTGTTCAACATCTTTGTGGGTGACATGGACAGTGGCATTGAGTGCACCCTCAGCAAGTTTGCTGATGACACCAAGCTGTGTGGTGCAGCAGACACGCTGGAGGGAAGGGAGGCCATCCAGAGGGACCTTGACAGGCTGGAGAGGTGGGCACAAGCCAACCTCATGAAGTTCAATAAGAGTAAGTGCAGGGTCCTGCATCTGGGTGGAGGCAATCCCAGGCACAAATACAGGCTGGGCAGTGACTGGCTGGAAAGTAGCCCTGAGGAGAGAGACTTGGGGGTACTGGTGGACAAAAAGCTCAACATGAGCTCTCAATGTGCACTTGCAGCCTGCAAGGCCAATCAGATCCTGGGCTGCATCAGGAGAAGTGTGGCTAGCAGGTCGAGGGAGGTGATCCTCCCCCTCTACTCAGCCCTGGTAAGACCCCATCTGGAGTACTGTGTCCAGTTCTGGAGTCCCTATTACAAGAGGGATGTGGAGGTGCTGGAACGTGTCCAGAGAAGGGCCACGAGGATGATCAGAGGGCTGGAGCACCTCTCCTATGAGGACAGACTGAAGGAGTTGGGGCTGTTCAGTCTGCAGAAGAGAAGGCTCCGAGGTGACCTAATTGTGGCCTTCCAGTATCTGAAGGGGGCCTACAGGAAGGCTGGGGAAGGACTTCTCAGGATCTCAGGTAGTGATAGGACTAGGGGAATGGAATGAAGCTGGAGGTGGGGAGATTCAGGCTAGATGTGAGGAGGAGGTTCTTCACCATGAGAGTGGTGAGACCCTGGAATGGGTTGTCCAGGGAGGTGGTCGAGGCCCCGTCCCTGGGGGTGTTTAAGACAAGGCTGGATGAGGCTCTGTCCAGCCTGATCTAGTGTGGGGTTTCCCTGCCCATGGCAGGGGGGTTGGAGCTGGATGATCCTTGTGGTCCCTTCCAACCCTGAATGAAACTATGAAACTATGAAAGATAGCTGCAAATTCTCTAGCTGAATAGTTGGCTACAAAAAGGAAAACAAGAAAGATAATTCTAAACTAATTTCATTGGTCAGATGTGAGATGCACCATAGCAATATCTCTCACACTCCTTTCTCTCAGTCTCACCTGTCTCTTTCTGCTGGCATGCATGCTGTCCTGGACAGAGACCACCTATCAGCAAAACTTGAGATAAGCATTACTGACTTACTAACAACGCTTTTGAGCTAACTGAAATTCCCCTAGCATCTTTCCTTTTCTATTTTCTTCTAATTAACCAAAGGAAAAAGGGACAGGAGACGTTGGAGTGGAATCTTCTTGCCCAAGGAGGATTTCTGTGCTGTTTGCTTTTTTTCTGTAAAAACGTGTATAATATTGTAAATGCTGTATATTTTGTACATATTCATTGCATTCCATTATTGCTTGTAAAATACAGCTTCATTCGCTTCCCAGACTGTGCTCAGCCAAGCTTTTATTGATGCATGTGGGTTAAACCATCAAACCCTGCTCTGTCACAGGAAAGAAGAGCCGTCACCTGTGCTCATTCTGCAGCCTTGTAAATCCCATGGCAACTCAAAGTCCAGACTACCCAGCTCCTTTGAGCCAAGGGGAATCTGCCACCATTCTGCACAGCTGTGTCCCTTCAACGGGGCCGCTCTGCTGGCCCACCACTTTGCTGCAAGGGCCAACCCCAAAAGGCCTGGATCTGCCCACTGCAGGGCCAGAGCAGAGATGTCCAAGCCCATCCAGGGAGCTGTCACCCTGCCCTGACAAGGGCCGCTTTGCTGGGATCACCCCGAGGGAGCCATCACTGGCCCTGTGATCCCCAAGCCTCTGGCAGGGATCAGCCCCCCAGGAGCCACAGCCAAGCCATGGGACTGCCCACCACCACTCCGAGGGAGCTGCCTGAGCCTTGCTAAGGGAACCTGCCAACCGCTAGAAATCTATGCCTCACACACAGACCTGCCTCCTTGGGAATGAGAAGGAAAGCTCCCACCACCAACATCCGGAGGGAAGCCCCACTGTGATGGGTTACAACCATCCTGAAAACAGTGGGGGAGGGCTTGCAAGTGCTTTGCTGTCCCTTCAGGGCGTTTTCCCCCTGGGAAACTGAGTCTGTTCCACTCCCCATCCCTGTCCAGCTAGGGTATAAAAGGGAGGACACTGCAGCCATTAGACCTCTTTTTGGCTCCTGCCTTTCCTGGATGAGAGCAACTGTAGCTACCTTCCTGCTCCTCTGCCACGTGGTCAGGCCTGATCCTTCTCCCTGCTGCCTCTATGCCTCTTCAGAGACACTGGTTTTGTATTCTTTATTATTTTTTTTCTCTCCCATCCATCCTTGTTCCTTGACCTTGTGAACCTTCTCTGTTATTAAGATATATATATATATATATATATATATTGTTTAAAGAAAAACTCTTACCTCTCTACTTCCAAGCCAACTCCAGATTATTTCTTTGTGAATGAGCTCCTTCCCTTTCTTTTTCCTCTCTGTTAGGAGGGAGGAGGGGAGAGTGGGGAAGGGATTCTCAGCCTTGCCCACATCTGAGCTCTTAAGTCCCAGTTAAGGCTCAAACCACTACACCCACTATAGGCCTGCCAGCAGCTTCAGCCACAGCCTCAGCCCCAGCCTCAGCCCCAGGAGCACCCCCCAGAACAGACCAGCCCAGAAGCCCACCCTGCAGCAAGCCAAGCAGGCAGGAAGCTGTAGCCTAGCAATGAACTTTGCTAAAAACCAAAGACACAGTGTATTCCTTCATGCGTTCTCCACTAGCTAACATTCAGTTCAATGTCCATGCCTAGCCACATGACAAATTCTAGTGTAAGTCTCTGACATTGTAACTTTCCTGTATATAAGTTAAGCTGCAAGCCCCTTGTTGAGTCATCATCTGGTGGACAAGTGGTGGAATTGCTTCTTTAGTTTCTTAATCAAAATTAATTCTGTAAATATTCTAATTGGTTCAAATTGTACATATGAAACCAGTTATGGGATGTATCTCACAATCATGTGCTACAAAATGTATATAAAATAGTGTTTAGTCAGTTATTAATAATTTTTAATATTAATTTAAAATAATTTTCATATTTCAAATTAAATAAATCCATAAATTAATAACCTCTTCATCACATTAATCTATAGAGTTGTCCAGTCTTTACTTGAGTCTTCCAAAAGGGGGAGAAAGAGGTTCTAGGAAACTACAGACCAATGAGACTCACCTCCTGGAAAAATGATGGAGCAGCTCATTCTGGAGGTTATTTTTAGGCATTTGGAAGAGAAGAGGATGGTCAGGAGCAGTCATCATGGATTTACCAAGGAGAAATCATGCTTGACTAATCTGGTAGCATTCTATGATCCCACAACGGAATGGATAGAGGTAGGGAGACCAGTAGATGTAGTCTACCTTGATCTTAGTAAGGCTTTTGTCACTGTGTCCCATACCATCCTTGTGAGTAAGCTCAGAAAGTGTGGGTGTAATGGGTTGGGGCAAACTCCCTCCCCACCATGGGCAGAAATAACAACTCAGACAAACGGATTGCAAAAGTGATGGAAAGTTTAAATAGAAAAACAATTTTAAAACAAACAACAATGAAAGCTTTACAGAGAACCACAAGCACCGTGACAAAAGAGAGAAATCCCACAACATACCCAAGAACATCCCATCCCCACCTGGGGGTACACCCAAGCCCCCCCAGGGCTCTTTCCTCCCCCCCCCCCCCCCCCCCAGCCTTGGGCCTCAGCAGGCTGGGTCCACCCCTTGGGACCTCCCAGGTGTGGCCTGTGCAGTGGCATCTGGGCCAGCACTCAGTCTAGACCACCACAAGGATGAAGAGATTGATGAATTATTATTTAAGCAGCTCAAGGCTGCCTCAAGATCACTTGCTTTTATTCTTGTGGGTGACTTTAACCCACCAGACATCCACTGGGAATTTAACACTGCAGAGAAGAGGCAGTCTAGAAGGTTGTTCCTAGAGTGTAAGGAGGACAGCTTCTTATCCCAGCTGTTATTTCAACTTAACAGGGGTGCAGCCCTGCTCAACCTGCTGTTTACAAGTAGAGAAGGGCTGGTGGGAGATGTAATGGTCAGAGGCTGTCTGGGGTCCAATGACCATAAAATAATTGAGTTTTCAGTATACAGTCAAGCCAAGACAGGCAGCAACAAAACTTCCACTTGGGGCTTCCAAAGGTCAGACTTCAGCTTATTTAAGGAACTGACTCAGGAAGTTCCTTCAGAAACAGCCCTTAAAAACAAAGGGGTTCAGGAAGGCTTCGAGAAAGAACTCTTGAAGGCACAGGAATAGGCTGTCCCAATGTGCTCTGGAAGATGAGACTACAAGGGCGTCAGCTGGACTGGATGGGCAAGGAGCTTCTAAAAGTATTAAGGGAAAAAGAGAGGCCACATATCACCTTTGGAAAAAAGTGGAGCTATCCCAGGAAGAGTTTAAAGATGTTGCTAAATCATGCAGGAAAAAAAGTTAGAGAGGCAAAAGCCCATTTAGAACTTAGATTGACCACTGCTGTGAAGGAGAAAAACCACAAGCTTGGGGAGGGAGAATAAGTGGCAGGAACCCCATCCTCATGTCCTAATCTTCCTGCAACAGATTGACTTACGTGTGTCTGCCTGCAACACCCTTTGAATGATAAGGAGCCCTGTCCAGATGCAGATACAAAACTGAACTTCTAAATTCAGGTTCTTCTATGCAGCAAGAATGAAAATATGGGTCAGATTCCTTTGGCATCACATGTAAGGTTGTCCTTTGATTTAGACAGCATAAAGGCTGCACTTTGTGTAACACAGATAACAAAGCAGTCCCTTTTTTTTTGGTTGCTGTGCTCTATAGGTATCTTTTAATCTGTTTAAACATGCTTAGAGTGCTAAACTGGAAAAAAACCCAAATGTGGAATTGATTGGAAACTGCAGAAAAGTATATAGTTTTTTGCAAACTATGAAAACAGCATAGTCCAACTGTTAAAACACTGACATTTATTAAAACAGCTCCCAGTTTTAACTTTAAGTGTATAGATACTTTCAACTCTGATTCTGACCTTGTGGATATGCCTACAATGCACATTTGGCAGGCTACTTCACAGCAGTGTAACGGTGTGGTGTGTTGACCCTCTATCACTCCCCCTCCTAAGGTGGACAGGAGAGAGAAAATACAACAAAAAACTCATGGGTCAAGATAAGGACAGGGAGATTACTCAGCAATTACTATCACAGGCAAACCAGACTCAACGTGGTCTGAAAACTGAAATTTATAGGTTTCCAATCAAATCAGTGTAGGATAATAAGAGATAAAAACATGCTGCCCCTACTCCCCCCTTCTTCACAGGGTTTTCTGGCAATTCTGTTTGAAGATTTGGACATGGACAGTTTAGACATCACTAGGCCTGCTGGCAACAGACAGAGTACACATGTCTCAAAAACAGAAAAAAACTTTTGCATTGGAGTTGGCAGGGCTCATTGAAAGAGCTTTAAACTAGATTTAACATCTTTATTGATGATCTGGATGAGGGCATTGAATCCATCATCAGTAAATTTGCAGATGACACCAAGCTGGGGGCAGGAGTTGATCTGCTGGAGGGTGGAGAGGCTCTGTAGAGGGACTTCGACAGGTTAGACAAATGGGCAGAATCCAATGGCATGAGATTGAACACATCCAAGTGCCGGCTTCTGCACATTGGCCACAACAACCCCATGCAGTGCTACAGGCTGGGGTCAGAGTGGCTGGAGAGCAGCCAGGTAGAGAGGGACCCAGGGGTACTGGTCAATGGTAAGCTGAACATGAGCCTGCAGTGTGCCCAGGCAGCCAAGAGGGCCAATGGCATCCTGGCCTGCATCAAGAGCAGTGTGGCCAGCAGGAGCAGGGAGGTCATTCTGCCCCTGTACACTGCACTGGTTAGGCCTCACCTTGAGTCCTGTGTCCAGTTCTGGGCCCCTCAGTTTAGGAAGGATGTTGACTTGCTGGAACATGTCCAGAGAAGGGCAACAAAGTTGGTGAGGGGTTTGGAACACAAGCCCTATGAGGAGAGGCTGAGGGAGCTGGGGTTGCTCAGCCTGGAGAAGAGGAGACTCAGAGCAGACCTTATTGCTCTCTACAACTACCTGAAGGGAGGTTGTAGACAGGCAGATCTTGGTCTCTTCTCCTAGGCAGCCTGTACCAGAACAAGAGGACACAGTCTCAGGCTGCACCAGGGGAGGTTTAGGTTGGATGTCATCAAGAAGTTCTATACAGAGAGAGTGATTGCCCATTGGAATGGGCTTCCTGGGGAGGTGGTGGAGTCACCATCATTGGAAGTGTTCAGGAGGAGACTTGCTGGAGTGCTTGGTACCATGGTGGGTTGGATTGGTTGATGGGTTGGACATGATGGTATTGAAGGTCTCTTCCAACCTGGTTTATTCTATTATTATATTGTATTCTATTATACTATTCTATTATTTGAAGAGGGAAAGAGATAAATCCAGGCTTTCTAGAGATAAGACTGGAGGTGATGCACCAGTGTTTGTGGGATGGTGTCCTAGCAAGCTCCTTTGGTCTGCGATTTTAGTGGAAGCATTGGAGTGCTTGGGAATGGTCAGGTAGGAGTTAGGTCTTCTGCCCCCCAAAAGGTGACAAGATCAACAGACCAACTGAAGTACACATACACCAATGAACACAGTCACACAACAATCAGAAGAATCTGGAAGCTGTTGCGCAACAGGAAAACCATGACAGAGTTGGCATCATAGAAATGTGATGAGCTGCTTCACATGACTAGAATTCTGCAATGAATGGCAGTTGACTCTTAAGAAAGGATAGGCCAAGGAGTGGAGATGGAGTGGGCCTGTATGCTAGGGAGTGTTTTTGTTTTCTTGACCTTAATGTTGGTGACGATAAAGTTGAGTGTTTTGGGGTAAGAATCAGGGGGAAGTCCAACACAGACTATATAATGGTGATGGTTTGTTATAGACTGCCCAACCAGGATCAAGAGGTAGATAGGTGGAAACTGGTGAAATGGTCACAAGTGATGTGGAAAAAGCTGAGGTTCTCAATAACTTCTTTACCTCAGTCTTCACTGCAAGGGCCTCTAGCCACACTCCTGGTGTCATGGAAGACAATGCCAGGGACCAGGAGGAAGAACTGCTCATCATAAGTGAAGATCAGGTTTGTGATCACCTGAAGAACCTGAAAGTGTTCAAGTCCATGGGACCCAATGGGACACACCCACGGGTACTGAGAGAACTGGCAGATGAGGCTGCTAAACCCCTCTCTGTTATATTCCAAAAGTCATGGCAGTCTGGGGAAGTCCCCACAGACTGGGAAAGGGGAAACATTGCCCCCATTTTCAAAAAGAGTAAGAAGGAGGAACCAGGGAACTCCAGGCCAGTCAGTCTCACCTCTGTGCCCAGAAAGATCATGGAGCAGATCTCCTGGAGGCACTACTGACTCGGAAGCATAGTGAAGAGGTGATTTGGAACAGTCAGCATGGCTTCATGAAGGGCAAATCCTGCCTGACCAACCTGGTTGCCTTCTATGAACACGTCGCAACATTAATAGATGAGGGGCGAGCAACTGAGGTTGTTTACTTGGACCGGAGCAAAGCCGTCAACACTGTCCCACACCAAATCCTGGTCTCCAAACTGGTGAAACATGGGTTTGATGGGTGGACCACTAGATGGATAAGGAACTGGCTTGATGGCCACACCCAAAGAGTGGCTGTCAATGGGTCCATGTCCCAGTGGAGGCCAGTGACAAGCGGAGTCCCTCAGGGATCAGTCCTGGGACCAGTCTTGTTCAACATCTTTGTGGGTGACATGGACAGTGGCATTGAGTGCACCCTCAGCAAGTTTGCTGATGACACCAAGTTGTGTGGTGCAGCAGACACGCTGGAGGGAAGGGATGCCGTCCAGAAGGACCTTGACAGGCTGGAGAGGTGGGCACAAGCCAACCTCATGAGGTTCAATAAGAGCAAGTGCAGGGTCCTGCATCTGGGTCGAGGCAATCCCAGGCACAAATGCAGGCTGGGCAGTGACTGGCTGGAAAGCAGCCTGGTGGAGAGAGACTTGGGGGTGCTGGCGGACAAAAAGCTCAACATGAGCTCTCAACGTGCATTTGCAGCTCGGAAAAGCCAATCAGATCCTGGGCTGCATGAGGAAAAGTGTGGCCAGCAGGTCAAGGGAGGTGTTTCTCCCCCTCTACTCAGCTCTGGTGAGACCCCACCTGGAGTATTGCATCCAGTTCGTGGAGGCCCTATTACAAGAGGGATGTGGAGGTGCTGGAGCGTGTCCAGAGAAGGGCCACAAGGATGATCAGAGGGCTGGAGCACCTCTCCTATGAGGGCAGACTGAAGGAGTTGGGGCTGTTGAGTCTGGAGAAGAGAAGACTCTGAGGTGATCTAATTGTGGCCTTCCAGTATGTGAAGGGGGCCTACAGGAAGGCTGGGGAAGGACTTCTCAGGATCTCAGGTAGTGGTAGGACTAGGAGGAATGGAATAAAGGTGGAGGTGGGGAGATTCAGGCTGGATGTGAGGAAGTTCTTCACCATGAGACTGGTGAAGCCCTGGAATGGGTTGTCTAGGGAGGTGATTAGGGCGCCGTCTAGGGAGGTGATTAGGGCGCCATCTCTGGAGGTGTTTAAGCCCAGGCTGGATGAGGCTCTGTCCAGCGTGATCTAGTGTGGGGTGTCCCTGCCCATGGCAGGGCGTTTGGAACTAGATGATCCTTGTGGTCCCTTCCAACCCTGACTGATACTATGATACTATGATACTATGATAAAATGTTCTATAAGCAGCCAGGAGAAGTTTCACAATCAAAGAATCATAGAATGCTAGTGTTTGGAAGGAACCTCAAGAGATCATCAGGTCCAACCCCCTGCAAAAGCAGGATCACCTAGAACTGGCCACACAGAAACATACCCAGGTTGGCTTTGAAAGTCTCCGGCAAAGGAAGCTCCACAACCTCTCTGGGCAGCCTGTTCCAGTGCCTCCATCACCCTCACAGAAAAATAGTTTATCCTCATGTTGAGGTGGAACTTCTGTGTTCTAGATTATATCCATTATTCCTTGTCTATTACTGTGTGCCACTGAAAAGAGCCTGTCCCCTTCCTTTTGACACCCATCCCTCAGATATTTATAGACATTAGTAAGATTCCATCTCAGCCTTCTCTTCTCCAGACCAAACAGTCCCAGTTCTTTCAGTCTTTCTTCATGGGAGAGATGTTCATATCCCTTAATCACCCTTGTAGCTCTTTGTTGGACCCTCTCCAATGGATCCCTGTCTTTCTTGGTCTGAGGAACCCAAAACTGGATTCCAAGTGTGGTCTCACCAGGCCAGAGTAGAGTTCTACCCTCATATTGGTCTCTTCCACCCAAATACCAAACAATAGGACAAGAGTAACAAACAATAAGACAAGAGGAAATGGCCTCAGGCTGCACCAAGGAAGGTCTAGGTTGGCTATTAGGAAAGGTTTCTTCACTGAAAGGGTAGTGAGGCACTAGAACAGACTGCCTAGGGAAGTGGCAGAGTCACTATCCCTGAAGGTATTCAGAAGATATATTGATGCGGTGTTGAGGGACATGGTTTGGTGGTGACTTCATAGTTGTAGCTTAACGGTTTAACTTCAAGGTCTTTTCCAAACAAAATGCATCAATCGTTCTGTGATTAATTTCTTATTTTACTTCCTCTCCATCATGAGAAAGAACGGAATCTTTCCACCAGGTGCAGTTAAATTCCAACCACATTCTTGTCATGGCAAGCAAGGAAATTAAAAGGTCAAAATGGCATACACATAGAAACAGTCAAATCTAACAGGTGAATTGGAGAGATAAAGTATTGTCAAGAGCTGTAAAGAGGAACCAAGTCAAGTATAAAATAGTTATGAAAGAACAAAAACTCAGTAAGAAAATAGTTTGTTAGTGAATGAGAGGAAATACACAAGCAGTTTACTTGACTGCAAGTTTGTCAATGACTGCTTTGAAGATTTATGTGAAAGACTGCTCTTTGGATGATTCATTTGAGTACCTTTACTTATTTGTAAAGTTCCCTGGGTACCAGCCCTCATGAACCAAGGGGTCCTGGATGGTTTGACCTACTTCAAATGGGAGCTCTTGAAGGCACAGGAACTGGCAGTTCCCATGTGCCGAAAGATGAGCTGGTGGGGAAAGTGACCAGCCTGGATGAGCAAGCAGGTCCTGGAGGATTTAAGGTAAAAAGAGGCTGTATCACCTTTGGAAGGAGGGGAAGGCTTCTCGAGGTATATTCAAGGAAGTTGTTAGATTATGTAGGAATAAAATTAGGGAGGCAAAGGCCCAGTTGGAACTGAAGCTGGCCACCTCTGTAAAAGATAATAAAAAGCATTTTTACAAATATATTAACAATAAAAAGAAGGGCAGGAAGAACCTGCACTCCTTATTGGACCTGGAGGGGAACATGGTGACTAAAAACAAGGAAAAGGCGGAGGTCCTGAACACCTTCTTTGCCTCAATTTTTAACAGCAAGGAAGGAGGAGTTCAGGACGAGTGCCCTCCTGAGCTGGGTGATGGGGTCGGGGAGCAGTGTAATGCCCTGGAAATCCATGAGGAATTAGTTTGGGACCTGGTGAGACACTTTGACACTCACAAGTCCATGGGACCGGATGGGATCCATCCTAGGGTGCTGAGAGAGCTGGCAGATGAGCTGGCCAAGCTGCTCTCCATCATTTTCCTCCAGTCCTGGCTCACTGGAGAGGTCCCAGATGACTGAAAACTGGCCAATGTGGTCCCCATCCACAAGAAGGATCAGATGGAGGAACTTGGAAACTCCAGGCCAGTCAGCCTGACCTCAGTGCCAGGGAAAGTGATGGAGCAGATTATCCTGGCGGCAGTAACTGCACACCTGAAGGATGGCCAAGGGCTCAGGTCGAGCCAACATGGATTTAGGAAGGGCTGGTCCTGCCTCTCCAACCTGATCTCCTTCTATGATCAGGTGACCCATCTGGTGGACATGGGGAGGCCTGTGGATGTGGTCTACCTGGACTTCAGCAAGGCTTTTGACACCGTCCCCAACATCAAACTGCTGGCTAAGCTGCCAGCTCGTGGCTTGGATCGCAACACTCTGTGCTGGGTTAGGAAGTGGCTGGAGGGCCGAGCCCAGAGAGTGGTGGTGAATGGTGCCACATCCAGCTGGCAGCCAGTCACCAGTGGCATTCCCCAGGGATCAATGCTGGGCCCCGTCCTCTTTAACATCTTCATTGATGATCTGGATGAGGGGATTGATTCAGTCATCAGCAAGTTTGCAGATGACACCAAGTTAGGAGCAGATGTTGGTCAGTCAGAGGGTGAAAGGGCTCTGCAGAGGGACCTTGACTGACTGGACAGATGGGCAGAGTCCAATGAGG
Source organism: Melanerpes aurifrons (assembly GCA_011125475.1). Lineage (NCBI taxonomy): Eukaryota > Metazoa > Chordata > Aves > Piciformes > Picidae > Melanerpes > Melanerpes aurifrons. The sequence goes on along the minus strand of WWNC01000082.1, from coordinate 3,200,479 downwards.
TGGCATTCAACAAGTCCAAGTGCTGGGTGCTGCACTTTGGCTACGGCAACCCCATGCAGAGCAACAGGCTGGGGTCAGAGTGGCTGGAGAGCTGCCAAACAGAGAGGGACCTGGGGGTACTGATCGACAGCCGCCTGAACATGAGCCAGCAGTGTGCCCAGGTGGCCAAGAAGGCCAATGGCATCCTGGCCTGCATTAGGAATAGTGTGGCCAGCAGGAGCAGGGAAGTCATTGTGCCCCTGGACTCTGCATTGGTTAGGCCACACCTTGAGTACTGTGTCCAGTTCTGGGCCTCTCAGTTTAAGAAGGATATCGAAACACTTGAGCGTGTCCAGAGAAGGGCAACAAGGCTGGGGAGAGGCCTTGAACACAAGCCCTATGAGGAGAGGCTGAGGGAGCTGGGATTGTTTAGCCTGGAGAAGAGGAGGCTCAGGGGAGACCTCATTGCCCTCTACAACTACCTGAAAGGTGGTTGTAGCCAGGAAGGGGTTGGTCTCTTCTCCCAGGCAACCAGCACCAGAACAAGGGGACACAGTCTCAAGCTGCACCAGAGGAGGTTTAGACTCGAGGTGAGGAGAAAGTTCTTCACCGAGCGAGTTGTTCGTCATTGGAATGGGCTGCCCAGGAAGGTGGTGGAGTCACCGTCCCTGGAGGTGTTGAAGAGGAGATTGGATGTGGCACTTGGTGCCATGGTCTAGTCATGAGGTCTGTGTTGGTAGGTTGGACCCGTTGGTCCTCAAGGTCTCTTCCAACCTTGGTTATACTGTGATACTGTGATACCTTATCCGATATACTAAAATTCTTTAGCCTCTTTCTATAGAAGCAAACCTGAAACTAAAGACATGACAAAAGTAATGCTAAAAAGCAATATAGTGAAAATTGTAAAAGCAATGGAATTGGGAAGATTTGGATTTGGGGCTTTTTTGTAAGTACTCCTTAGAGTAGCATTTGTGCTTGGCCCTTTCCCACATACTATAAGTAACTCCAGAAAGCACGATGCTAAGATTGTGGAAGTGATGTAAAATCAGAACCTCTTAAAAGCTGAAAGCACAAAGCTGCAAAAACTTTTACCTATTATTCTTTGAGCAAAGAATCGAAATATAGACTGGAAGGGTTTCATTAATCAGTGATAATTATTCTGTAACTTTTCTTCAATACTCTATAGAATATTCTAAAGTATATTGTATACTTTTCTGCTTTCTAAGCAGATCCACTGATTGTGGTGCTGTGAGAGATTAATGCACTGATGGCTCTGTTAATGCTAATCCACTGACCTCAAGCAGCTTGATCTGAAGATATTTATAATCTGGCGCTACCTCAAGTCTTGGAAGTTGAATAGGAAAGCAGTAAAGTACTTCCTTCAATTGTTCATTCCTGACTATCTTCTTGGAATCCCATCAACATCTGGGAACAGCTGACCTATTTTGTTCTGTATGCACTAATGTTGATAGAGTATTTAAAATTGCATTAGTAAGAATGATCTGACGTCAGTATTGTACTACATGACACATGATCCAGGGTCAGTTTCCAATTTTAAAGCATTATAACAAAGGCAAGTGCAGGTCACTACCACTTTAAGCAGTTTTAGAGATACTAATGGGCTCTGAAAGACCAAGCAACAGATGGAAAGTAGTATTTATCTAAAGCACTCTTGCCCAGAACAGGCCTAAAGCAAGACACTGTTCTTCACAAGAAACTAAAGAAATAGTTTTTACTGCTTGGATTAGTTTGTTGCAGAATTTGCCCCCCCTTTTTTTCCCCTCTTTTATTTTCTTATTCTTTTTTTCAGTTTTTCTTTTTCTTTTTTCTGGTTTATTTAGTTTAACTTCGAGAGCCCAAATATAATCTTAGGGGAAGACACTGACTCTTCACTTCTTCACTCCTTCTATCTCCTTTACAGCAGGCCTGACTTTCTCACTACACTTGAAACTTATCTTGCAAAAGTGTGCACAAAACCAGGGATTATTAAAAGGAGTTTTCCTTATAATATGGGCATTTAATTTAAGAAGCATAGAGCAAGAAGTAATAGAAGCAGAGTTCAGGGCAGAATGTCAGCACTGCACTGAGCAAGGAGCCTAACACTGTCTGATATGTGTCAGTGACAGGTTTAACAGTACAACCTCTAGTTCACAATAAGTGGAGACAACTCTGTTCACATCTATTCCATTATGAAAATCTATCTTTTGCATACCTTTTGTAATTTTAATACAATAAACAAACATACTCATCCCCTTCCACCCACACTGTCTTCAACATGTCACTTGGCCTTCCTGAATCTCATACAATTGGCCTTGGCCCACTGATCCAGCCAGGTTATTCTGTAGACCCTTCCTAACTTCAGGCAGATCAACATTCCCTCCCCTCATCCAGACCACTGACAAAGATTGCAAAGAGAACTGGCCTCTATACTGATCTATGGGGAACACTGCACTGTTATTGGCCACCAACTAGACTTAACTCCATTCACCACCATCCTTTGGGCTCTGCCATCCAGCCAGTTTCTTACCCAGCCAAGTATCCACCCATCCAAGCCACAAGCAGAGAGTTTCTCCTGTGGGAGACAGTTCAAGCAACCAACATGCACAGCCTTTCCCTCATCCGCTAAGTGGATAATCTTGACATAGGAGGAGATCAAGGCTGTCAAGCAGGACCTGCCCTTCATGAACCTATGCTGACTGGTCATCTGATTGCCCTGTACATGCTGCATAATGGCACTGAAGATTATCTGCTCCATGACCTTCCCTGGCACTGAGGTCTGACTGATAGCTCCTCCTTTTGGCCCTTCTTGCAGATGGCCATAATGTATGCCATTCTCCAGTCAACTAGGACCTCCCTGGTTAGCCATGATTGCTGGTAAATGACAGAAAGTGGCTTTGTGTGCACTTCCACTGGCTCCCTCAGTACCCTTGGGTATATGCCATCTGTCCCCATAGACCTGTGCATGTCTAAGTGGTGCAGCAGGTCACCAACCATCTCCTCTTGGACTGTGTGGGCTTCATTTTGCTCACCATCCCTATCTTCTGGCTCAGGCAGCTTGGTTTCCTGTGAACAACTGGTGTTCCTACTAAAGCCTGAGGCAAAGAAGGTATTGAGCACCTCAGACTTTTCCTCATGCTTGATCACTATGTTCCCTACTGCATCCAGTAAACGGCAGAGATTCTTCTGAGTCCTTTTGTTACCAATATATTTGTAGAAGCCTTTCCTGTTCTCTTTAACAGTTGAAGCCAGATAAATTTCTAACTGGGCTTTGGCCTTTCTCATTTTCTTGCTGCACAGTCTCAGAAACAACTTTGTAGTTCTCCTGAGTGGCCTTGCCCCTTCTTCCAATGAACACAACTTTTTTTTCCCCTAAGTTGCAACTAAATAACGATCAGACAGGCTGGTCTTCTTCCCCACTGAATTCTCTTTTGGCACATGGGGATGGCCTGTTCCCACATCTTTAAGACTTCTTGGCCTTTCAGGACTGCCTCCCATGAGAGTCTATTGATCAGTCTCTGAAAGCAGCCAAAGTCTGCCTACCGGATGTTCAAGGAGGAAGTACTGCTGACCCCGCTTCTCTAATTCAATAACTGAGAACTCAGTAATTTTGTGATCACTGTGCCCAAGATGACCTCCAACCATTGCATCACCCACAGCTCGTTTCACCCTGGGCTGCATCAAAAGAAGTGTGGCCAGCAGGTTGAGAAGTGACTCTCCCTCTCCTACTCCACTGTTGTGAAACCTTACTTGGATTTATTGTGTTTATTCATCTCTAGGGTGCTCAATGTAAAGAAGACATAGATCTTCTCAAGCAGGTCCAGAGGAGGGCAAAAAGGATGATCAGAGGGATGGAACACTTCTGGTATGAGGAAATGCAGAGAGACTTTTCAGCGTTTAGTCTAAAGAAGGCTCTGGGGAAATATTTTAGCATCTTTCCAGTATTTAAAAGAGGTCTATAGGAAAGATGAGGAGGGACACTTTATCAGAAAGTGTAGTCACAGGAAGAGGGGTAACAGTTTTACACTAAAAGAGGATAGATGGAGATAAGATATAGAAGAGATATAAGGAAAAAGAATCTTGACTGTGAGAGTGATGAGGCACTGGAACAGGTTGCCTAAAGAAGCTGTGGATTCCTCGCCCAAGAACTGTTTAAGGCTGGGGCTGGATGGAGCTTTGAGCAGCCTGCTATAGTGGAAAGTGTTCTTGCCTGTGGCAGGGCTGTTGGACCAGGTTATCTTTAAGGTCTCTTCTCACCCAGACTATTCTATGATTCTGTGTTGCTGCTGTATATACCTGAAGCAAGGTGAGAAGAATGAGAACATTACTGAATACTCTTCCATTTTCTGTTTTTCAGTACGATATCCTTACATAAGTGTGGAACATCTATTTCTTTCTACTCTATGGAGAGTTCCATGGTCTCAAATACTGTAGTAACTTCATGCAGCTTAGAGTTGTATTTAAAACACAATGTAGGTTTAGCCTTGTAAAATGTCACCCAAACACAAAGTAGAGGAGGGCTGGGCCATAGGTAAAAGTCACACAATGCCCATGAATTTGCTAAGTACTGTGTATTTGAACGGTATAATCTGCCCCTGAACAGTAACAGACATTTTATTTTCTGACTAACCGATTTCTCTTGTGCAAGGAGGGGTATGTCAAATATTACACAGATGACTGCAAAAAAACAGAAAAATGTGGTTACAGCGTGTGGAAAAAAATGCATGGTTATCAAATTACAGGTAGAAGTGGTTGTGAATTCCTGCAATAGTTGGATATTAAACCTCTGGCAAAATCAGACCAGCCCCCATCTGTCCACAACCTCCCTTCGGGTAGATGTAGACAGCAATAAGGTCTCACCTGAGCCTCCTCTTCTCCAGGCTAAGCAACCCCAGCTCCCTCAGCCTCTCCTCATAGGGCTTGTGCTCCAAACCCCTCACTAGCTTTGTTCCCCTTCTCTGGACACTTTCCAGCAAGTCAACATCCTTCCTGAACTGAGGGGCCCAGAACTGGACACAGGACACAAGGTGTGGCCTAGCCAGTGCAGCGTAGAGGGGCAGAATGACCTCCCTGCTCCTGCTGGCCACACTGTTCCTCATACAGGCCAGGTGCCTCTTGGGCACCTGGGCACACTGTAGGCTCATGTTCAGCCTACCATCGACCAGTACCCCCAGGTCCCTCTCTATCTGGCCGCTCTCCAGTCACTCTGACCCCAGCCTGTAGCTCTGCATGGGGCTGTTGTGGCCAATGTGCAGAACCCAGCACTTGGATGTGTTAAATCTCATGCCATTGGATTCTGCCCATTTGTCCAGCCTGTTGAGGTCCCTCTGCAAAGCCCCTCTACCCTCCAGCAGATCAACTCCTGCCCCTAGCCTGGGGTCATCCACAAATTTACTGATGATGGACTCAATGCCCTCGTCCAGATCATCAATAAGGATGTTAAAGAGCACAGGGCCCAGCACTGATCCTTGGGGCACACCACTAGTGACTGGTTGCCAGCTGGATGTGGCAACATTCACCACCACTCTCTGGGCTCGGCCCTCCAGCCACTTCCTAACCCAACACAGTGTGCTGCTGTCCAAGCAATGGGCTGACAGCTTGGTCAGGAGTTTGCTGTAGGGGATGGTGTCAAAGGCCTTGCTGAAGTCCAGGTAGACTACATCCACAGCCTTCCCCACATCCACCAGGCGGCTCACCTGATCATAGAAGGAGATCAGGTTGGTCAGGCAGGACCTGCCCTTCCATGCTGGCTGGGCCTGATCCCTTGGCCATCCTCTAAGTGCTGTGTGATTGCACTCAAGATGACCTGTTCCATAATCTTGCCTGGCACTGAGGTCAGGCTGACAGGCCTGCAATTCCCTGGCTCATCCAACTGGCCCTGCTTGTGGATGGGCATCACGTTGGACAGCTTCCAGTCATCTGGGACCTCTCCAGTGAGCCAGGACTGCTGAAGAATGATGGAGAGCGGCCCAGTCAGCTCAGCTGCCAGTTCTCTCAGCACTCTAGGGTGGATCCTGTCCGGTCCCATGGACTTGTGGGGATCCAAGCGGCTGAGGAGATGTTTACCTACCTCCTCCTGGATTACAGGGGCACAATACTGCTCCCTGGCTTCATCTGCCAGCTCTGGAGGCCAGCTGTCTGGACGACATTCTGTCCTGCTATTAAAATTTGAGGGAAGGAAGGTGTTAAGTACCTCTGCCTTTTCTTCATCTCTTTTTACTATGTTCCCCTGCCATGTCCACCAAGGAGTTGTCCTTGCCCCTCCTCTTGCTATTCCTGTGCCTTCAAGAATTCTTCCTTGAAGCAGGTCCAGCTCTCCTGGACCCCTTTGTTTTTAAGTGCTGTTTCCGAAGAAACCCTCTGAGTTAGTTCCCTGAGTAACCTGAAGTCTGCCCTCTGGAAGTCCAGAGTGGAGGTTTTCTTGCTGCCCCTCTTAGCTTGACTGAGTACTGAAAATTCAACTACTTCATGGTCACTGGACCCTAGACACCTTCCAACAACCACATCACCCACCACCCCTTCCCTATTTATGAAGAGGAGTTCAAGCATAGCCTTACCCCTGGTAGGCTCACACAGAACCTGGGACAAGAAGCTGTCCTCCATACACTCTAAGAACCTCCTAGACTGCCTTCTCTCTGCTGTGTTAAGATCCCAGCAGATATCAGGCAGGTTGAAGTTGCCCATGAGAACAAGGTCTGGCGATCTTGATATAGCCCTTAGCTGCCTATAGAATGATTCATCAACATCTTCCTCCTGGTTGGGTGGTCTATAACAGACTCCAACCAGGATGTCCTCTCTAGTTTAAGCCTTAAGGTTAGTTCAAACAGTGACTCATAATCCATTATATAACCCAGTTTCTTTCATGCTATGACTTCACTGTAGCCATTGGAAATGCACTGGCAGTCAATTCTTCACTTTCCGTATAAAGTCTAACTCAAGTCTGATCATACAAATGTGACAAAACCCTCTGCACCAAAATTCTGAAAAACCCTCTTTGTGCAGGGAAAAGTTAGGCTATTAATCATCTTGATAGATGAGAGAACTGTACCAGTTATGTAATTAAAAGCAAGGAATCGTAAGTTGAAAGCTGCCAGGCTCTGGTGTGGATGCTCTCCTTGATTCAGTTTCTCTTACCTAGTGATCTATGTGAGCTTGTTCACTGAGGGGAATGTAACAGCACTAAGAACCTGTGCCATCCTAGGCTTTTATTGGCACAGGTACTTTTACAATACAAGCCAAGTGAGTGTAGAAACATTTCACTTAATAGGGACAGGATGTTTGGGGTGTAGTAAAGGCCTCTTTCTTTCCAGCTTGACCATCAAGGCTAGAGAACTCAAGGTAAATGTGTTTGTAATTGAGGTCCCTGCTCAGTACTTAATTGTTATCTGTTGCACGGTACAGTACATACCATATTTAGATGGTAGCTCCTGAAAGGGATTTACAGAAGGTAACTAACTATCCTTACTTAATGGAGGTGAGAGGGGGAAGAGAAATTACAGAAAAAACCCTCAGACACAAAGGAGAGGTATCCACTCTACTTTTGTCCACCTTACTAAATATCCAAAGCAGCAGGTAAAGTGAAGATGTACCAGGATCCCCTTATTTCAACTGAAGCCTTTGAATACACCAGTGCTCTTCCATTGCTTCTGTTGTTCCTCGTCTATCCTATTTGTTCCAGAACAAGAGTCTCAAAACACTCTTTCTGCAATTAGATGAAACTTGTTAATTTTTAAGACAGTAGAGTAATATGCTTACATTAATGTCTTAACATTATTCTTGCATTAAGGGCTTCTGGGAATAGGTCAAAACATCTGTGAACCTCATTACTAATCTGTGCCAAGGATGTCAGATAATTCTTCTTTGTACATGCTTGCAGTTATTATTGGACATTCAATAGTACATAAGAACCAATCATTGCCCAAAACCTCTCCAGATATGTGTTCAAGAGCTAATGGCACATTACTGAACCATAATTCACTCTTCAACTGTAGCTGCAGGGCTGGAAGAGCAATTTGTTCTCTAAAGATCATATTTTACTATAATTTAGAGATAGAATAGGAATAGAAATAGAATAGAATTAACCAGGTTGCAAGAGACTTTTGAGATCATCAAGTCTGACCTAATATCCAACACTATCCAATTAACTAAACCATGGCACCAAGCACCCCATCCAGTCTCTTTCTATACACCTCCAGTGATGGTGACTCCACCACCTCCCTGGGCAGCCTATTCAAATGGGCAATCAACCTTTCTATGAAGAACTTTTTCCTAACATCCAGCCTAAACCTCCCCTGGCGCAGCTTGAGACTGTGTCCTCTTTTTCTGATGCTGGTTACCTGGGAGAAGAGACCAGCCCCCACCTGGCTACAACCTCATTCAGCTTGTTGTAGACAGCAACAAGGTCTTGCCTGAGCCTCCTCTTCTCCAGGCTAAGCAATCCCAGCTCCCTCAGCCTCTCCTCACAGGGCTTGTGCTCCAAACCCCTCACCAGTTTTGTTGCCCTTCTCTGGACATGTTCCAGCAAGTCAACATCTTTCCTAAATTGAGGGGCCCAGAACTGGACACAGGACTCGAGGTGTGGCCTAACCAGTGCAGTGTACAGGGGCAGAATGACCTCCCTGCTCCTGTTGGCCACACTGTTCCTCATACAGGGATGCCATTGGCCTTCTTGGGCACCTGAGCACACTGCAGGCTCATGTTTGGCCTACCATCGACCAGTACCCCCAGGTTCCTCTCTACCTGGCTGCTCTCCAGCCACTCTGACCCCTGGTTGCTGTGGCCAATGTGCAGAACCCGGCACTTGGATGTGTTCAATCTCATGCCCTTGGACTCTGCACGTCCGTCCAGCCTGTCAAAGTCCCTCTGCAAAGCCCCTGTACCCTATTGCTCCCAACTTGGTGTCATCTGCAAGTTTACTGATAATGGACTCAACCCCATGTCCAGCTCATCAGTAAAGATATTGAACAGGATGGGGCCCGGCACTGATCCTTGGGGCACACCACTAGTGACTGGCTGCCAGCTGGATGTGGCAACATTCACCACCACTCTCTGGGCTCGGCCATCCAGCCACTTCCTGACCCAGAGCAGCATGCTGCTGTCCAAGCCACAGGCTGACATCTTGGTCAGGAGTTGGCTGTGGGGGATGGTGTCAAAGGCCTTGCTGAAGTCCAGGTAGACCACATCCACAGCCTTCCCCACATCCACCAGGCGGCTCACCTGATCCTAGAAGGAGATCAGGTTGGTCAGGCAGGACCTGCCCTTCCTAAATCCATGCTGGCTGGGCCTGATCCCATGGCCATCCTCTAAGTGCTGTGTGATTGCACTCAAGATGACCTGTTCCATGATCTTGCCTGGCACTGAGGTCAGGCTGACAGGCCTGCAATTCCCTGGCTCATCCAACCGGCCCTGCTTGTGGATGGGCATCACGTTGGACAGCTTCCAGTCATCTGGGACCTCTCCAGTGAGCCAGGACTGCTGAAGAATGATGGAGAGTGGCCCAGTCAGCTCAGCTGCCAGTTCTCTCAGCACTCTAGGGTGGATCCTGTCCGGTCCCATGGACTTGTGGGGATTCAAGCGGCTGAGGAGATGTTTACCTACCTCCTCCTGGATTACATGGGCACTATACTGCTCCCTGGCTTCATGTGCCAGCTCAGGAGGCCAGTTGTCTGGAAGACAAGCTATCCTGCTATTAAAATTTGAGGCCTTTTCCTCATCTTTTGTTACTATGTTTCCCTCCGTGCTCACCAAGGAGTGGAGGTTGCCCTTGCTATGAAACTTTGGCTCTTTTGCGTTGACAGAACTGTAATTTAAATGCCTGAAGATATTTTCACCTTAATAATATGCCTGAAAAGTGGTATATTTCAGATTCCTCAAGTCACAGAATCACAAAAAACATCTGGTTGGAAGTCATGTCAAAGTTCATCCAGTCTAACCTTTCACCCATCACTGAAGGGTCAACACTAAACCATGTCCCTAAGTGCCAGGTCAACATGCTGCTTAAATACCTTCAGGAACAGTGATTACACCATGATCCTGGGCTGACTATTTCAATGTTTGATAACCTTCTCTGTGAAGAGGTATTTCCTAGCATCCAGCCTGAACCTCCTGTGGCAGTTTTAGGCTATGCCTTTAAAATTCAGCTGCAGATTTTGAGGAGAAAAGTAGAAAACTATAAATAATTCACTATTGGCTGTATTCTAACCACTGTTGGATTATTCTAAACAAATTCATTGGACAGAATGTCTGGTATAGAAGCACTTGTCTCATAAATATCTTTCACATTTCACTTCCTTTCCCATTTCTTTTATTTTCTCCTGAAGCTGTTCTGCTTCACTTGGAGAGATAAATAACCACTTCTGGCTGGCTTTGAGAAAATATAAGAACACTAACATTGCTTCTCTAAGCTAACATTCCTTCCTCTCAACTCCTCTTTTCTTCTGTTACAGGGGGCGTTGGGAGGTTTAGGGGGGGAGCAGAGCAGCTTCCCTGCTCTCTGGGAAACCAGAGGGAGTACAGGGGGGTTTCTGTGTGTTATTTTCTAACAGTAAATACCTGTCATGCATTGTAAATACTGTATATTTTGTACATATTCATTGCATTCCATTGTAGAGTGCAGTTTTTGCTTGTAAATACAGCTTCCATTTGCCCAGGGAGGTGCTGGAGTCGCCGTCACTGGAGGTGTTTAGGAAGAGAATGGATGGGGTGCTTGGTGCCATGGTTTAAGTTGATTAGATGGTGTTGGATGATAGGTTGGACTCAATGATCTCGAAGGTTTTTTCCAGCCTGGTTAATTCTATTCTATTCTATTCTATTCTATTCTATTCTATTCTATTCTATTCTATTCTATTCTATTCTATTCTATTCTATTCCTGCTTTATGTCATTGGTTTGTGTGAAGTGAAATTAAATTGCTTCTGTAATTCAAACAAGGACAGGGGAGTTACTGACATTTTCGTGTCCTGCTTCTCTCTGTTAGATGTCTCCCCTTACTTGGAACCTACTGCCTATGCCTTGCATATCTTCTTACCTTGAGATACTGCCAAGTATTTCCTAATCAATGATTTCCTTCGTGTCTCTCACTTACATGGTGTTGAATGAACAATAAATTTGGTAAGAGATTAATCCCATTGTGTTCTAGCCAGCCGTCTGACATTACATGGGCTAGGGGCAGCTGGATTTCTCTCAGTAGATATGCCACCTGAATAGCCCAGTTTTGCTTTCCCTCCAGTTGCATTTAAGCAGTCAGATGTGTAGATAACATGGTTTAATTACACTTGCAACATACACAGATTCTTTATGCTTGCTGGTGATATGCACTTAGCTGCAGAAATTGCTCTATAGATCTAAGAAAATACAATTGTAATTACAAGCAATTAACTACAAGGGTGAGCAAGGGCAACAAAGTCTCTACAGCTTTGGTGTCCATAAATTAGATCCAAAAAGGGATTTTATTTTTTTTAATTCTCTGGCTCAAGATACTTTTCCTACTGTTTTAATTTTATTTTTAGCATTTTATTTTATTTTATTTTATTTTATTTTATTTTATTTTATTTTGTTATGGAACTTATCAAGGGATTTTATTATGCCTTACATCCCTTTGTGCTGTTGAAATATTAGCTACGTTGTGAAAGAATTCTTGTCTAAAAAAACCCAAATGGATCAAATTCTTTAGAATCTACTCAAACTGATTTTGCCACTTATCTCAGAAAACAATTTTCATAGGAGTAGCTGCATCACCTTGTATAGTAAAAATATAGAGTTTCTAAAAGAGATATTTCTCTTACTCAGAATTTCGGTACAAGATTTACAAAGCAAACTCAGGAGATAATAGCGTTTAGAAAAAACCATCAGTGGTGATTTATTTAGAATAGACCAGACCAGGTTGGAAGAGACGTTCAAGATCATCGCGTCCAACCCATCAACCAATCCAACCCACCTAAACAACTAAACCATGCCACCAAGCACTCCATCAAGTCTCCTCCTGAACACCTCCAATGATGGTGACTCCACCACCTCCCCAGGCAGCCCATTCCAATGGCAATCATTCTTTCTGTATAGAACTTCTTCCTAACATCCAACCTAAACCTCCCCTGGTGCAGCCTGAGACTGTGTCCTCTTGTTCTGGTACTGGCTGCCTGGGAGAAGAGACCATCATCTGACTGTCTACAACTTCCCTTCAGGTAGTTGTAGAGAGTGATAAGGTTACCCCTGAGTCTCCTCTTCTCCAGGCTGAGCAACTAAAGCTCCCTCAGTCTTTCCTCATAGGGCTTGTGTTCCAAGCCCCTCACCAACTTCGTTGCCCTTCTCTGGACTCATTCCAGTGAGTCAACATCCTTCCTAAACTGAGGGGCCCAGAACTGGTGTGCTGTAGCAAGTGCTGCTGCACATTGAATTCTTACTGGCTTTAGAGCTTTGTTTTATGTAGCAGAGTGGCATCTTTAAATTATCTTACTTACAAAAGGAGTTACAACAGCATGGAGGCTATTCTGTCTCATGCTACTGCTGGAATGAAATTTCCTGGATTTCTACCTCTATCTCTGTTGCAAAGACCCTGGCAGATACTGTACCTGTAAAGGCTGAAGCTGCCTGGCACTCTGCTGTGCATCTTCATCTCCCGAGAATGGAAAGCAGACCAATCCCCAAATCCCTACTGCTTGTGTTGCCCCTTTATTATCTGTCTGTAAAATAAATTTAAGTTCCTCAGAGCAGAATAGGAGTGGGAACTTGGGAACTAATCTAAAAATGGCCAGATAATAGGAGTGAAACTGCACTGCAAAAGAATGAAGTGAGGATTTTGAGAAAAACTGGGCATGTTTAGTTTCTCAGTGCCTACCTGAAATAACAGAAACATAAACCTGCAATTGGGAGTGCAAAGTGAATAGGAAGGCCAATGTTTTTTTGGGGTTGGTTTTGATTTTGGTGGTGGTGGTTTTGCCTGGATTCCTCTGGACAACCAGCAGAATAAAGAACCTTGTTCTTCTAAATTCTTTGGAACTGTGTTATCATGTAGGTTAATAAAAACATCCCTCCATATTTGCAAGGTCATATTATGGCTGTTTGTTAATCAAAAACGCGATTCTGTCTGTGAAAGACAGATTATTCTGTTATGCACTGAAGCTAATTTAAAAGCATTACTCACTTCCACGAGAAGTCAAAAATTACATGATATACTGAAGAGGAGATACTACATTAAGTTTTCTTTGGGCAAAAAGTGTCACCATTGACACTTTGTGTCATCTACTGACACTGACACATATAAATTGTGTTTTAATAGAGATAATACTTTCCTCTCTCAGGAATATGTACGTTCTAAGAAGACCAAAAAAACCAACCAAAAGTCTGAGTACAAATAAATTAGATTCAACTGTGCACTTACAAATATGCACAGCTAGTAATATAAGGTGAGTCAGGACACTCAGCTACTGTTTGGGCTGATACATAGCCAGGCAGCTCACTAGTAATTTCAGTTCACATGCAGTGGGATCTATGGAGGCATAATACCCTTGAAATTGACACCTTGATTCTCTAGCTTATCATCCAGAAATTGGATTTAGTTGACTTTTGTGGTGGGTTAATGCCTCTTTCTGAAAACAAAAGAAGAAAGCAGGGTGGAGGGCTTGCGGGTACTCTACACTCCCTGAAGGGCGTTTCCCCCCTGGGAAAGCTGAGTCTGTTCCACTTCCTCCTCCCTGTCCAGATAGGGTATAAAAAGCAGGACATCATAGCAGTTGGATCTCCTTTTTTGGCTCCTGCCTCTGCTGGATGAGAGCTGCTGCAGCTGCCCTCCTGCTCCTCAGCCACGTGGCCGGACCTGATCCTTTTCCCTGCTGCCTCTGCACCTTCTCAGAGAAAGACTGGTTTTGTATTATTTTTTTTCTGTCCCACTCCCATCCATTTGTGTTCCTTGCCCTTGTGAACCTTGTTTTTCCCTGTTATTGTTATATATATATAATTTTTTTCTTCAAATTATATATATATATGGCCTGCCCCAGGAGTGGAGAATATGCCGCCGAGTGAATATAGGTGAAAAAGGCTTGGCTGAGAAGTCGTGAGGCTTTTCCAGGTGACCAGGATGTCCAACGGATCCATGGAGAACTTGCACCGCAGGAGAATGAGCTCTGAATCGCCGGGAGGTTCCACTGGATGAAGGAAGAAGAACTGGAATGGATAGACACTAGAGCCTGACTGAGAGACTGTTTGAGTGGATGCCCAGATGAAGACATGGACTTCGCCGGACATGTCATCAGTTTTCTGATTTGATGATGTGTTTGGGTGCAGGGATTATGGTATGAAATAAGGGGTGGCTCCTGTCGTAGTTTGGGCTGGGTGCCCTCTGCTACAGGGGTGTTTCCTGTGTCCAGAAGTCCAGCCCAGTGGGTGGACACAGGAAATTAGGTTATTTCCTACCATGATCCCTTGCACCACTATAAGTTTCACGGCGGGGTCTGGCACTTCCTCTTTCCTTCCTCCTCGCCACCCGGTAACTGGGGAGGAGATCTCCCGGCCGTGGGCCTGGCTAGGCCCAAGGCCACGGGGGGATGGGCAGTCTCAGATCTGGCCAGCTGAGACTAGCCTAGCAGTGGGGGGGGGGAAGGAGGAGCCCTGGGGGTTTGGGTGCACCCTCAGGTGGGGACAGGATCCCTCTGGGTCTGTTTTGGGGTCTCTCTTTCTTGTCACTGTATTTTTAGTTCTCTGCACGCACTCACTGTTCTCTATTTAAACTTTCCATCACTTTTGCAATCCGTTTGTCTGAGTCGTTATCTTTGCGTGTGGTGGGGAGGGGGGTCTGCCCCAACCCATTACAACTTTTTTTTTTTTTTTTTTTTTCCCCATGTCGCACCATTTATTTGTATCATTTTCATGTAAAATTAGTAGCAGACAGGAATATACCCTTTCAAATACCCTTCAATGTAACCTGAAATGACCATTTAATTTGTTGCTTAGTAACACAGAAATATAGTCTTCATTGTATATAGACATGATTATGACATTTATATTTGTCCTCACTGTCTTTGTAAACTATAAAGCCCTCTCCCAAGTACTTTCCCAAGCAGTAGGTGCAATGAAAGTTTTCTGTAAAAAGTACAATGGCAAGCATGAGAAGCTCTCATTCCTTGCCTGGAATCTCCATATAGCCTCACTTTTCATCCTTTAAAATGCGTGGATGGAAGAATTTCTGTGTGGACTTGGGACTAGCACAGATAGCTGTGCCTCCTACTGTGCCCAGGACAAGGCTATTTTAATCTTCCACTCTATAGTGAGGGGAAGGATATTCATGGTTTGCTGTTCTTCATAATGCATAGCTCGGGTAAAGCATACAAAAGTATTGATGTGTTCAAGATCCTTTCTCTTATTCCAAGTTGCTTCCAGGAACCACATTAAGTCATAAAGCTTAGATGACCTGGAGGCATTGCTCTGCCTTTGGATGCCCATTTATTTATGTGGTACAGTTGTGTCCCCCATACCTCAGAGATCTGAGATAGTATACGAGTCTAAAGACCATAGCAGTGCAGCTTGGATAGTTGCACCAAGCCTGCATGGTGCACCACAGCAAGTGCACACGGTTGAACAGCTCTAGGTACTTCTGAAAATGTCCTCATCCTAACTACCTTCTGTTGTTTGTTGTCCTGAAATTACAAAGACAATATAGCACTGCTATATTGCTTTCAACCAGCTGACTGGAGCTTTGTGCAGCTGTCCATTTTGGTTGTGCTAATTCTCAGGCGTATACTCAGTGACTAGTCCAGACTTTGGAGAAGAATCATTACTTCTAGATTACATTGCTTATTATCGTTTAGTATTTTGAAGGCAGTCTAGTTGTCAACTACTGCTCTGCTACTGTTTATAACACTGAGCTGCTGAAGCATATGGCTTTTATCTGGGTTCTAGGCTTTTACCTTCAAATCATCAGCCACAGCATCAGGTTAGAAGGGGCTGGCTTTAGGTTCACTTTTCTCCGCCACTAGCATTGTGATGGGGGATGAAAAAAGCACATTGATACAATGCAGTCAGCCAGGATTCCCCTACCAAAGCAAAAGTGCTCCGAAGCAGTCCAAAGCACATCAGGCCCCAAGAAGCCGGTACCACTATAAACATTTATTCGGGTATCTGGACCACGTTCACCTTTCCTCTGCTGATGCTTCCCTTAGTTTTCCTCTTTACAACTCTGTCAATTTCTTCCCTTCATGCTCAATTGCACGGACGGTGTGCTTCGGGGACACCCGCAGCCCGCACTGCCGGGGGCAATGCTGAGGTGAAGCCGAGGCCCGCACAGGTAGGGGAAGCCCGAGGAACCCCACGCCTGTGACCCAGACCGACGCAGGGAGGCGGGAATGGACACTCCGGGGAGAGGCCGTACAGGAGGAGCGCCCACCCTCGTGCCGGAGAGACTTCAAGGTGGGCCGGCAGCTGGGTCTGACGATTAGGACGCGCATACAGGGGCATCACCCACGAAATGAAAGGGAGGTAGAGGCACAGAATACAGGTCTCACGCGCTGCCCGCGCTGCAGCGCCTGCGCTGCAGTAACTCCGACAGCGCCCAGGCCACCCCCGCACTACCGCTGGAAGGCGGTCCGTCCCGCCCTGACGTCACGGCGCCCTCGCACAGCCGCCGCCGCCGTCTGGCAGCCTCCGTCGAGAGAGCGACTGTGTGCAGTTCCAGCGGGCGGGAAGGCGACGTGACCCATCCTTGCGGCGACAGAACCCACCGCATCGCCCCTCGGCTCAGCTCGGCTGCAGCGCGCCGCCCTCGCCATGTCGGTGGCCGGGCTCAAGAAGCAGTTCCACAAAGCGACCCAGGTACAATCTCCCTATGCACCGCCGGGTGCTCGGCAGTGCAGCGGATTGCGTGGCGCTGAGCTCTGGCCGGCTCTGTGTTCTACGCCTGTGGGCTTAGTGGAGGACTGTGCGTAGATGTGCACGGGTGTGTGTGCTGTGTGCAAACGTGCGCGTGTGTGCAGGTTGAATGAGCTTGCTCGGGTGTGCGCGGGGCTGCGTCAGTAGACACGGGTGTATATGCTGCGTGAGTGGCTCCCAGGTTTGCACAAACGTGCAGCAGTGTCATGGTGCATGGAAGTCCAGGGGTGTGTGATGGTGTGGCACGGGCGTCCCCGAATGCACAGGCTGCGCGGTGCACACTTGCGTAGGGCCAGGGACTGCCGTCCGTGTGGCCGCATCTTTTCCCGGTGTTCCCAAAGGCTCCGGCCGCGCTGCGGCAAACGGGCTCCCGGAATGGGGGAGCAGGTCCTGAGTAGCCCCGGTGGGACCATCGCGGGCACAGAGGCAGCGGGGACAGACTCTGGGGCAGATCCTCGCCGTGGGGCTCGCACTTTCTTTGCCGAGGGCTGCACACTGTGTTTCCGTTGGCATTTCCTTAGCCTGACTTTTTAAAATCAGCAATAAACATGAGCTTGTTTTTGTTTTCTGTCTCCAGAGTACAGCTGGAATCTGAATAATGAAGTTTCGTTCTATTGCTTTAGGCATGGTGTGATACTGCAGGAAGGTCAGGGCAGATGTTTCGCCAGTCTTTGAGTTGTTTACATAACACAAAGTCTGTGTGCTAATAGTCTGTAAGGGTACAATTTCTGAATCAGGTTCTGACTTTGTATGCTTTAAAGATAAATTGTAGAATGGTTTCATAGAAATCAAAAGAGTTTCCATGGATGCAGAGATTTGAAGCTAAGACCAGAGTAGTGTACCATTCTTTTTATTTGCAACTAAATACAAAATCACTGGTTATTTCTTCCTAATCATCATTGCAGGCATCTTGAGGTATCAGTCACTCAAAGCAATCTGTGAGTGCCTGGCATCCAGGATACATCTCTTTCATCTCATCTCTTGTTGCACTGTCTGGAAGTGTTCCTGAAAGAATTAATCTAAATTGTTATTCTCAATGCCTTGCAATTAGAGCCATACTTGTTATGAATCTGAACACAGTGGGCTATGTCAAGTCAAACCATGGGGCCATGCAGACATTGAATGACATTATGTCTCACCTTTCATACCACATTGTGCTGCATCATTGGTAAAATAAGCTTCACAAGAAACCTGCAATACTTACGACTGATGTGGTAAGGAGAAATTAAGGGTGTCTGAGCCCATCCTGCAGTGACCATCTGCTGCTGCTTTATTGTTTCTCCCCATGCTACCTATGGTGCTATCACAAGCCCACTGCACTGAATTGTGGTACCAAAAATGGGAATTGCAGTATCAGTGGGGTCCACATTTAAGGTGTCAGTAGGGTCCACATTTAAGAAGCAAGCAAGTGAAATTCATGTTTTAGTAATAGAAGTCTACAATTCTCCATTATTGTAAGCTGATGAATACACCTTCACCACAGCAGAGGTAAACATCTTTTTATTGGAGGAAGCATGGTGTGAAAGGTCTGTCCATGCTGTTCTGTCCTTCAGATGACACCTTGTACTGATAGTCAGCAATACTGTCAATTAGAAGGAAGGAAGAGTCTTAGCTGGCTGGAACAAAAATACTGAGTTGCTGATTTAGCAGCCTGACATCAGATAACCCAGGGAATTTTGGGCCCAGAGTTGACTTTCACAGATTGTATGCAGGCCACGAAAACACATTCAGGTATGAGAATGACTCACAAGTGGACTGCAAGACTGATCTTATATTGGCTTGGGTTCAGTATGAGTGAGAAATCCAGGAGTTAGTCATGCTGTCTATACTCTAAGGAATAATCCTTTTGACTAGAGGAATAATATTATTAATACAAAATACAGTTCCAGTTAGAGCTATAAAGATTTGTGGCACAATTTAAGTGTTACTTTAAAGTTTTCCATTCAGAAAAAATCTGCTTTACACAGCACAGCTTAAAATCTTGTAACTTCCACATCTGGTTTATTTTATACAATGCTAGTATTTTGTTTTCGTTTGTAATTTTTTTGTCTCATAAACCATCAAACTAACCTGCACGAGATGCTGCCTTTCTGTTTCTAACTAGAAGTCATACTGAAGAATTTAATGCACATCGAATTCTGTCTTCTACACAAGCTGTAGTAGCAATGAGTCACTGAAAAGTAGGATGAAACTTTGCATCTTCTAGAATGAATGGAGTATTCCTTCTGCTTTTCAGGAAAAGCTTTTAACAGTTTTACCTCTGCAGCATCATGAAATTTAGAAAAAAATACTCCTAAGTGTATAAAAGGAGGGTGAATCTGGAAGTTGTGACACTCATGCAGCTTTACAAGATGTTAGACTGACAAGTTGGGAGCAGGTTAGGTTATTCATTTACTGATGTTCCCCACAGAGCACCTAAGAAGGGGAAGTAATCCCATTTTGAGTGTTAACTATGCTGCTGCAAGTCTGTCAGACATCCTGGAGCTAAGAAGATTGCTCCAAATAGTGTTTTTCCAGAAGCAAGCAATTAAGTGCTGTGGATCAAACCGTGACTTTTTATTTAGGCGTGCAGGCTCCTCTGCTGTTAGTTCTGTGTCAGTGTGAAGGATGGACTATTGCTCCTGTACGGCTGTGTACAGTTTTAAAACCATCAGAATAATTTGGGTGATACAGATATGATAGTCTGGGGCATTGGAAGCAAGTTGTTTTAAAATAATACAAGCTTTGTTTCTACATGACTGCATTCATTGCATAACAGGGCTTTTGTGAGGTACAATCAAAACTAACTTTTGGAAAGCAATAATTTCATAGGAAGAGAAAATGAACAAAAATTCTGGGAATGGTCCCATCCAAAGTTTCCCTGGGAAACTCTGAATAAAGACATTTAAATAGCAAGCCTGAATGTGGTGATTTGGACCAGAAGGCCTGTATTCTGATTTATTTTATTCCAGTTTATTTTGCTTTTTCGGTACAATATGTTTTAATTTGTCTTAACACCAAGAATGAACTCGCAGGTGCTGGAGTGTGTCCGGAGAAGGGCAGTGAAGCTCAGGAAGGGCCTGGAACACGTGATCTACAAGGAGTTTCTGAGGCATATGAGATTGGTCAGTTATGAGAACAATATGAGAAGAGATCTTATTGCTCTCTACAGCTACATGAAGGGAGGTTGGCGTGAGGAGGGGCCCAACCTCTTCTCCTTCATGACAAATGACAGGACTAGAGGAAATGGTTACGAGAGGCACTAGGGGAGGTTTAGGCTGGATATTAGGAAATACTTCTTCACAGAAAGGATTATCAAACATTGGAATGGTCTGCCTAGGGCAGTGTAGGAGTCACTGTCCCTGGAGGAGTGAACCTGGCATGCGGACCTGTCACTTAGGCACATGGTCTAGTGTTGACCCTTCAGTACTGGTTCAAAAGTTGGACTGGATAATCTCCAGTGTCTCTTCCAACCAGATATATTCTGTGATTCTGTGAATGTTAGGAGTTGGAAGGGACCTCCACACCTTGTCGAGTGCAACCCTGCTGCCAAAACAGGATTACCTAGGGCAGGCTGCACAGGAATGCATCCAGGTGTGTTCTGAAAGTCTCTGGAGAAGGAACCTCCACAACCTCTCTAGACAGCCTGTTCCAATTCTTTGACACCTTTGCAGTAAAGGAGTATCTGATGTTGAGGTGAAACCCCTCGTGATCTACCTTGCACCTGCTGGTCCTTGTTCTATCACCGAACACCACTGAAAAAGGACTGGCACCTTCATCTTGACACCCACCCCTCAGATATTTATAGACATTGATAAAATCCAATGTCAGCCTTCTCAAGAACAAACAGCCGCATTTCTCTCAATCTTTTCTCATAGGAGCGACGCTCAAGTCCCACAATCATCCTCGTAGCTCTCCATTGGACTCTTTTCAGCAGGTCCTTGTCTCTTGAATTGGAGAGCCCAAAACTGGACAGAGATGAGGGGGAGGAGAATCTCCCTAGACCTGCTGGACACACTTTTCTTAGTGCACCCCAGGATACCATTGGCCTTCTTGGGCATAAGGACACATTGCTGTCGCATGGATAGCTTACTGTCCACTGGGACTGCAAGGGCTTTCTCCCTGGTGCTGCTTTCCAGCAATGATGACCCCAAGTCGGTACTGGTGCCTGTTATTCCTCCCCAGGTGCAGGACTCTGCGCTTGTCCTTACTGAACTTCATAAGGCTTGCCTTCACCCAGCTCTTCAGCCTGTCTGGATCTTGGTGGATGGCAGCACAGATCTCCAGTGTGATATCATCAGAGAACTTGCTGAGGGTATACTCAATTCCTTCAGGTCATTGATGAGAATACTGAACAAAATTGGACTCATTACTGATCCCTGAGGAACACCAGTGGTCACAGGTTTCCAAGTGGACTCTGCACCACTAATACTATCTCTCTGAACTCTGTTGTTGAGCCAGTTACCAATCTACCTCACAGTCCAATATCTAGCACAATTTTCTTGAGTTTACCTCTGAGGATGTTATGGGAGACAGATATCAAAAGCCTTGCTGAAGTCCAGGTAGATGATACTGCTCTCTCTTTATCTGTCCATTTGGTCATACCTTCATAGAAGGTTATCAGATTAGTGAAGCAGGATTTCCCCTTAGTGAATCCATGCTGGCTACTCTTCTCTCATGTGGTTGCAGATGGCCTCCAGAATGCAGAACAAAGAGCACATTTAGGTTGAGGCAGAATTTGAAAATATCGATAATTTATTTTGAAAGTGTCCTGGAAGAGTATCTGCTTAATAGCATGCATCCAGAAAATGTTCTGAGTGTGTATCACTGTGAGCAGATCCACTGAAATTAGTAGGAATATGAGTACGATGAAAATTAATCTCCTTGTCAAAGGATTTTTATATTGTGGTTCATCTAGCTGAATGTTTTTAAATTCCTTGGGCAGAAGTGTGTCAAATATATTTCACTGGAATGGGTGAAGCACTCCTCCTTTATGCACAACATTTTCTACACTCACTGAACTCTCTAACTACAACTAACCAATATATTACCGTTCCTTTCATACTGATAGAGCATGTGGACAGTTCTTCCAACTCTCTATAAAGCCCCATATTCATAGTATGTTCCTCACTGTCCTGCAGTGTTGAGTGGCACTTAGGCATGCTTGGTGCCTCAGCATTTCCAGTGAAATCACCCTGCTGGTCTTTTCCAGGTGACTGTGATTGAAGCTGGATTCACACTGCATCTGCCTTATCTCCTTCCAGGTTTCATCCTTACCCACAAAACTATGATCAGTTACCATGTATGTAAATATATACATGTAAACTGGTTTGAGAAGCTAGACGTTGGTGTGTCTTCCCTGGTGTGACTGCTACACTGTGTATTGTTTAGGTTGGATTTAAAAAGAGCTCCCTCCTCTTGTGGTGTGGAAACCTGTGAGCAGGTGGAGGTAAAAGCCATTTGCAAGATGGTGTGGCTCAAACTGACTGTTAGAAACCTCTCTTCAAGAGCTGTGTACCACCAGTTTTCAGTGCAAAGTGGTACATTTTGAGATCCAGGAAAAGGAGCAAATTTTCCATCTGGGAACTCAGACTCCCTGACTCTGGGACTCCCTGAGCGGAGTCCCTCAGGGATCAGTCCTGGGACCTGGCTTGTTCAACATCTTTGTGGGTGACATGGACAGTGGCATTGAGTGCACCCTCAGCAAGTTTGCTGATGACACCAAGCTGTGTGGTGCAGCGGACACGCTGGAGGGAAGGGAGGCCATCCAGAGGGACCTTGACAGGCTGGAGAGGTGGGCACAAGCCAACCTCATGAAGTTCAATAAGAGCAAGCGCAGGGTCCTGCATCTGGGTGGAGGCAATCCCAGGCACAAATCCAGGCTGGGCAGTGACTGGCTGGAAAGTAGCCCTGAGGAGAGAGACTTGGGGGTACTGGTGGACAAAAAGCTCAACATGAGCTCTCAATGTGCACTTGCAGCCCGCAAGGCCAATCAGATCCTGGGCTGCATCAGGAGAAGTGTGGCTAGCAGGTCGAGGGAGGTGATCCTCCCCCTCTACTCAGCCCTGGTGAGACCCCACCTGGAGTACTGTGTCCAGTTCTGGAGTCCCTATTGCAAGAGGGATGTGGAGGTGCTGGAACGTGTCCAGAGAAGGGCCACGAGGATGATCAGAGGGCTGGAGCACCTCTCCTATGAAGACAGACTGAAGGAGTTGGGACTGTTCAGTCTGCAGAAGAGAAGGCTCCGAGGTGACCTAATTGTGGCCTTCCAGTATCTGAAGGGGGCCTACAGGAAGGCTGGGGAAGGACTTCTCAGGATGTCAGGTAGTGATAGGACTAGGGGGAATGGAATGAAGCTGGAGGTGGGGAGATTCAGGCTAGATGTGAGGAGGAGGTTCTTCACCATGAGAGTGGTGAGACCCTGGAATGGGTTGTCCAGGGAGGTGGTCGAGGCCCCATCCCTGGGAGTGTTTAAGAGCAGGCTGGATGAGGCTCTGTCCAGCGTGATCTAGTGTGGGGTTTCCCTGCCCATGGCAGGGGGGTTGGAACTAGATGATCCTTGTGGTCCCTTCCAACCCTGAATGAAACTATGAAACTATGAAACTATGAAACTATTTAAAAAAAAAAAAAAAATTTATATATATATATATATATATTTACTTAGCTGTGCAGGGGATTATTTCCACAGCGGGTAGGGATAGTCTTTCTGTGTGCACTCTAGCTTGATTACCAGATAGAGTATTCACATTTGGAACCATTCCCGTGTGTCCTTTATTGATATTACATAATTGAAAGGGTGAAAAATTGACCTTAATCTAAATTGCCCTGTATTTGGGTACTGTGTATCACTTCTGAGTTGTTGATGGCTTAAACAGTCTGTACTTTCTAACCCTGTTGTACATCTAACTGAAGGAAGTGTAGCTTTGTATAAAAAAAAAAAAAAAAGAGGTGGCATGGTTTTTGAGGAGTGATTTCTCAAGCATCTGACACTGCAGTATCTCTACACCTGATATGTGGAATTTTCATTTTTATCTGTGTGTGTATGTATGTATAAAAAAAGCTGGAGCACTGACTGACACTCATCTGAAATTTTTTTCAAGTGATCTATGGAGACAAAGAATGTATATGGATGGTATGCTCAAAACACAGCCTGCATCAGAATTTGGTTTTATTTATTGTTTTTCATTTTCAGTGGATGCAAGGAAGAACTGGCTGCTCTTAATCGTTCATGCAAAAGAGTATCTGAGATTTAAGCGTGCCCTTGTGAGTAGCACACTAATTGGTAGCATCCTTCATAAAAGTGCTGAAGCAGCCTGAAACAGATTTTGCAGAGGTTACTGTGCAGAAGAGTCTATAGTTTTGCACAATCATCAAGTGCAAATGTGGGAGGAATGCTGGAGTGATCTTACAAATTTGTTGTGGAGAATCAAGGGTTGGGGAGCTTCAACACTGACTGTCATGACCCTGTAAACATGACAATGAAGTCTGAATATGTTTATGGAGAAATTGTGAATGGGTGGTATTTGGTGGGAAGTGCCCTAATGAACCTCTTCTTGTTGAAAGTGTAGGGTACCCTCAGGGGGAGCCAAAGCATCCTTCCAACAACCTTTTCTCCCGGAACTAAGAAAGTATCACAGTATCACAGTATAACTAAGGTTGGAAGAGACCTCGAGGATCATTGAGTCCAACCTGTCACCACAGACCTCATGACTAGACCATGGCACCAAGTGCCACATCCAATCTCCTCTTGAACACCTCCAGGAACAGTGACTCTACCACCTCCCTGGGCATCCTATTCCAATGACGAACGACTTGCTTGGTGAAGAACTTTCTCCTCACCTTGAGTCTAAACCTCCCCTTGAAACTGTGTCCCTTGTTCTGGTGCTGGTTGCCTGGGAGAAGAGACCAACCCCTTCGTGGCTACAACCACCTTTCAGGTAGTTGTAGAGAGCAATGAGGTCATCCCTGAGCCTCCTCTTCTCCAGGCTAAACAATCCCAGCTCCCTCAGCCTCTCCTCATAGGGCTTGTGCTCAAGGCCTCTCACCAGCCTTGTTGCCCTTCTCTGGACACGTTCAAGTGTCTCGATGTCCTTCTTAAACTGAGGGGCTCAGAAATGGACACAGTACTCAAGGTGTGGCCTAACCAATGCAGAGTCCAGGGGCACAATGACTTCCTTGTCCTGGATTCCAGCAACTTCTGTGACTCTTTATGTTTCTTCTCGGTGGTTATTATAGTTTCTGGGCAATGGTTGAGCTGATAGTCTCTTCATATAATGAGATATACAGAAAATAAGAAACTGAGCTATATCGTTGTATCACCATAGAGGTATTTGCTTTAGCAGAATCACCTTGCCTTCAGTGCTTATCTAATCCTTCACTTAATCTTGGAGACATGTCACAGAATTCCATCCAACCTTTCATAGAAGTGATAGACAAGTTGAAAGAAGTTTTTGCTCTTGAAGTGGAGAAAAAAAATGTAAATTAATTTTTACTGTGATAATATTTTTCCTTTTATGGATGGTCTGTAGATGTGATTGGGATAAAATAAAAAAAAACAGAAGGTAAACTACTGTGGCAGACCTGGACAGAAAATTTCGTGGATATGTAATTGCAATTGACGCAATACTGATGATGCTCTTCTGCCCATGATGGAGGCCATGTTGTTATAATTAAATGTTTGTGGTGTTTTGTTTTGTTTTTTTAATAATTCCTGTTATATAGACTGAAATTGGGCTAAAGTAGTTGTTGCAGCATCAAATGAGGCCATACTGAGGGGTAGTAGGTTGCTGTTACCTTCTTTGCCCATCATCATTCTACCAAAGGAGGAGTGTTATTTGATCCCTGGAAAGGTGCGGCGGTGACGACAACATTGTAAACTTGCTAGTGGGAATCTGTGTAGATGGCTTGGTGTGATGCCAGAGGACCTCCTGAAGGTACTAGAAATTCGACTGCTGGTTCAGCTAATGGGCCTGTCACCAGGGGAGGGTTGAAGTGAATACACATCTCTTTCAGACTAGACAAATACCACTAGCTGGGTTAATTGTCAGTAAAACAGTTGGTATCATATTGTTGTAGGTTCCATTGGGCTGTGTTTAGGTCATATGTTCCTTGGGTTTTTCATTACTTAGCCAAATGGAGATACTGTACTGAACCCTTTGCTCTGCCACCTTCATATTTTTGTCTTTTCAATTTAATTTTTTTAATGCCACATGTCTTTTTTCTCTTCCTTTTTTAAAAAAAATACCTACATTCTAGTTCTTACTGTCTGCAAAAGATCTTTAAATATGAAAATAATCTATTTAAATATTTTGAAATCAGTTTTGTTTTTCACCTTTGTGTTAAGAACTTGGTGTTGTGCAGTAGCTCCAAGGACACAATTTAGTTTTCATTTTTTAAAGAATTTTTGATCACTTGACATCATTTCTGTTCTGCTTCTGTGGGGGATAGTGCCATGACAAGAAAATAGAGTAATAACAGAACATGCTCAAAGAGATGAAAGTTATTTTTTTCCCCCTAGAAAGAAAATTCTCCTTTCAGACTAATAGGACTTACTCTTGTAAGCAGTACTAGGCAAAGATACTTTTGCTGATTTCTTTCCTAGCCTGTACAATTTTTAGTCTTCAAGGTATGTGTCAAAAATTCCTTCTCATACAAAATCAATCTGGGCGTGTGGCAAACCAGTTAACAATTCATAAGGTATATAAGTCACTATCTGTTCACAGGGGAACATAGTAACAAAAGATGAGGAAAAGACAGAGGTACTTAACACCTTCTTTGCCTCAAATTTTAATAGCAGGACAAAATGTCTTCCAGACAGTTGACCTCCAGAGCTGGCAGATGGAGGCAGGGAGCAGTATAGTTTCCCTGTGTTCTAGAAGGAGGCAGTTAGAGATCTCCTCAGCTGCTTGGATCCCCACAAGTCCACGGGACTGGATGGGATACATCCTAGGGTGCTGAGAGGGCTGGCAGATGAGCTCGCCGGGCTCCTCTCCATCATTTTTCAGCAGTCCTGGCTCACTGGAGACGTCCCAGAAGACTAGAAGATGGCCAATGTGGTGCCCATCCACAAGCAGGGCCGGTTGGATGAGCCAGGGAATTCAAGGCCTGGCAGCCGGACCTCAGTGCTAGGCAAGGTTATGGAACAGGTCATCTTGAGTGCAATCACACAGCACTTCCAGGACGGCCAAGGGATCAGGCCCAGCCAGCATGGATTTAGGAAGGGCAGGTCCTGCGTGACCGACCTGATCTCCTTCTATGATCAGGTGAGCTGCACATGTACATGGTTACTGATTAGACTCCCTCATCCAAGGAGGCTTTCCATATCATTAAGAAATCCGAGTCTGTCTATCAGGAAGGATGGTTGGATCTTACAGTACCGCTATTATTTGTAGTCTTAATTTTTAAAACATGGCTATATTACTCTGATGCAGGAGAGGAAATCTTTTTCCATCCTACATCACTAATTGTTCACATCTCCTAAGGTTTGTGTCATGCAAACCCAGGAAGCTGGTGAGGAGCCACTTGTGTGCATTTTTGAGATCTGATACCTGCCTTAGTTGGCATAAGAAGTAAAAGATATTTAATGACTCCTTTCCTGTGTACCTAAATAAAAGCTGGGCAGTTGATATTCATAGTGGCTAAGGGATACCCAGCAGCAGTGCAAGCTTTGCTGTGAGTTCCTCTTCCTGTTTTACATTACTTTTGTCTGACCAGTATGCAAAAATGGTGGCATTGAAAAAACAGCTTCAAACTAGTGAGAAAACTAGTGAGAAAACTGAAGTCTGGGTATCCATGTACATCGAGATAGTTATTGGAATTGTGGCTCTGAGGGAAATGCCTATTTATCCTATTGCTGTGTCTGTCATACAACCACACCCCAGTGTGTAGAGTGGTGCATGATCTTGCCTTACATTGGTGGTGCTGCAGAGGTGCTCTGTGTGGTTCCCAACTTGCTAAACTGCCCAAGTGCTGCTGTTGAGTATTAGTACCGCTGTACTTGTCTCTTGTCAGGGATTTGAAACATGTTGTTGCAAAACTACTTTTCAGCCAGAGATAGACTTGCTGTTTTCCTCCATGAACTTTTGGCATTAATCAAGTATTCAGCGGGGCTAGAAGACCTGATGGATTTAATCTACACTCAGTAGACAATGCTCTTTGTAGGAACTGGATGTCTTAGGTAAGTCTAGGAAGTCCCTCGACTCTGCATCCCTCTGAAAAGTCAAAAGCATAATGCTTCCTAGCCTCTGGAGGCTTAATCTTTCCATATACTTCTGATCAAGCAACGCATTTCATCAAGCCACATGGCATAAAGTTTAGCTACCTCCTCAACATTTGTTGGCACCGCAGCTAAATTGTTGGTTCTAATAGCAAAAGGACAGGGACATTTGTGTTATTTTTGAGTCCTTATATTTAATTTCTTTGTAGAATTTAGATTTAGGATTTAGATGAAGAGAGTTTATTGGAGAGGTAAATTTTCTGCACTGAGAAAGAGTTTATAATAATTCATCATCTTTTTAAAATACGGGCTTTCTGGCTACACATTCTAGAGTTCTTACAAAAGCGTGACAAATTGTAACATTCACTACTTCTCATGAATAATACTTGTAGCCATCAGAGAATTTTTTTTCATAGTTTTGTTAATACATGTGGAGACAACATATTTTAAACATATTGGTGTACTGCCTATTTAATCGTAGGTTCGCTCGAGACGTGGAGGGCTGAAGGTGTTTTTACAAAGGGCAGTCCCTAATTCTGTTGGGTTTTTTTGTCTGAACTTTCTTAACTTGCTGGACATAGAGGTAAAGTGTGTGTGCCCTGAGATGGATGAATGTGACTTTCGGGTTTGAAAACCATGCAAAAGCTTCATGACACCTAGCATGCAAAGTGAAAGAATCACAGATGGCTCAGGACGCTCCTCGTTGTGTTTGCACTGTGAGGCTTGGAGAAACCCTAGGTAGTGAGGCTGTGGTTTACAACAAAAGGAATAAATTGGTCCTTGATTTGTAATTTTTTTTGTGCCCTGCACTATCAGTAGGACTGTAGCCACTTACAGAAATGAAGTTTGGGAAGTGTCAGAGATATTTCTTCTAAATGTACATGCTGTAGCATAGCAGTTTAGGTGCAGAAGTTCTGTTGCTAGTATGTAAGTTAATCAGTGCTATTCTGTGCAATTTAAACTAATTTGCAGGAGTATAGTTCCTGATCTTTGAACTGCAGTTGTGAATTTCAAAAGGTTTGAAAGAGTAGTTTGAACAAACTTAATATTGTGTGTTTTGACCATGCTTTTTTTTTTTTACATAAATTGTGTTAAAAATTTGAAGACGATAAAATGATTTTTAATATCAGAACTTCTTCTGATGCATGGTAGGTCTGAGTGTTACCCTACAAATAATTTAGTGAACAAAAAAGCTGAGATTGGGGAGAAAAAAACAATTGTTACTTTTTCTTATTTTTAAAAACACTGTTAGCATTCAACAGCGCAGAAGTTGATAAGGGAAAATTATTTTTTTAAAACCCAGTGACAGTTTGCCACATTACCCCAAAAGGATTAAAAAAGAGACACTCCTATTGCTGAGTACCTGACTGGTGTTAGAGCCATGCTATTGTTCTTGATCCACTACCTTTCATATCTGCGCTTTTTGGAGACAGATTCTAAGTTTTAACTGTGTGGCTTTTGTGTTTTCATTGAGAGCTAAGAATAGAATTACATTGGCATGCCATTAAAGTAATATAGGTATCTAATATTTTTTGTGGATCATCTAGATACCTTGTGTTTGCTTTAGCCTGCATTTGCTATTAATGATACTTATTCCTAGAACTCAGCATATACTGAAGCCTGAGAATACTGACAAGTGGTTAATGCTCTAATTCCTTTTCTTTATTTTATGGGACATCTCTGAAATAAGATGCTAAAATGGATAGAGTAACTGCAGCAAAACTGCTCTGCAGTCATGCTTATTAGGGGCATGTGAATGTCAAAATTTTTAAGCCTGTTTGAAGTTTTCAGAAATGGCTTTTTTGTTAACAGTGCATTCATGTAAAGTGGATGGATGTTTTTCCTTTAACTCTTTCTAAATCAGATGCCAGCTCATGGTGTACTTACTGTCATGCTGCATAAAGGATACTTATCATGCATATTTGCTTATGCTAATAGCCTTCAGGAGATCTCTCTTCCTTCTGTTTACTAGTGTTTACTAGGGCTGTTACAGTTTTTTGCGCATCAGACTTAATGGTGTCTCTTGGCACCATTGTAGGTAATTTTTGTTTCATTAACATGAGCTAATCACTTGTGAAGAATTGTCCAAGCAGTGGACCTCAACCTGAATAATCCGTGTTGTATTTTTTCAATCAGTTGTTCAAGGGAGTTGCACACAACAGAGGTCTAGGTTACAACAGAGAGATTATTTTGCCCTCATGCTGCAAATAGGTATAAGGATAGGCAAAGTACAGTGACATCCTGCATGTACACTTACATGTGTCATTGCTGCTGTGAGGGCAAAACTAGACAAAATTGGAGTGTGCAGACAATTCTTTTATACACCTTCCTAGACACTTTGTTGAGACAACATAACTTTATATGCACAGTTTTACAGCCTGATGGCTTGAGTGACATCATGAAAAGTAGCTACACCATTGAGATAAAGCTAGTATTGCCTGTTTTCAAATGCAGTTTGCTGCTTTTGTGGTGATACGTTTCCACTAGTCTGGTCCTGCTCCTCTCTCAAGAACTATGAAGCTTTTAGAAGCCATATAAATACATTCCTTGAATTTTTCCACATGTATTTCTTTCTATTGTCATTCTTCTGCCCATATAACCTTCATCTTCCCTGCTAATTTCGCTGCTGCATGTTCTGCAGAAAGGCCTATGAGCCACTGTCTGCTTTAGTGCATTTAGAGGGAGATTTGAAATTGTTGAATTCAATTAAAGTCTCCCTGTAGACTCACAAGCTTTTTTTTTATTTCATATTCCTAAGCTTTTCTTGTCCTTATGGAACTAGCAGTGAAACTACGGCAACACATTCCCTGTTCACAGATGTATACATGATTATGCATCAAGTACTCCCAGCCATGAGGAGGTCCCTATTATATTCAGACAAAGGAGATCCATGGTTTTGTGTATGCATCCCATTTTTTTTTTGTGTGTCAGCATAAGAGATATTTAGATGTATACATCCTATCTCTTGCATTTCCTCTTTGGACTCTACTTTAGTAGTAAGTCAAGGAAAACACCAAGCTAGTGCTACTATCTGATGTGGTACTTCCCTGATGCAAACACAAAAGGGATACTAGCAGAAAAGACATTGGCAGGCTTTTTAGGGCAGATTTAGATCACTATCCTGTTACAAATTAAGGAACTAAAGTGTCTTCTTAAGCACATGGTAAAAACAAGGGGGAATGGGTATGAGTTGCTTCTGAGGAGATTTGGACTGGATGCTGGAAAATTTTTTTTCACCATTTAAACTATTAGACATTGGAATAAACTCCCAGGAGAGGTGGTGGACTCCTCTACAGCAGACAGTTTCAAGGCCTATCTTGACAGGGTGCTGGGCCACTTCATTTAAAGTATATTCTTACCCTGAATGGTTAGTCTAGATGATTCTTGAGGTCCTTTCCAACCTAATATTCTATATGTCTTTGAATCTTATGCTGCATGTACAAGTGGCAAATTATGGTACTTCAATGAGACAAACAGTACTAGTTTGATAATATAGCATGGTCAGCACAAAGCACAAAGCAATGTCTGAACTTGTATAGTGTTCTTGATTTAAGATTTTGGATTTTGTGTTTCCAAACCCTCCAACAAGTGCAAGGGCCCAATGCTTACTTGAGAAGTTAATGAAATAGATATTTTCATTTGCTTCCAAGTTCTGGAGCTTTTAGCAAAACAGTAAAATTGTAAGATTTCCAAGTAATAAAATCTCAAACATTCCAAAATTGATACAGTGAATTCACCCGTAGGCTAATTATAGTATATGATCTTTTCTTTCTATTGTTGATGTTGGGATAATACCCTTTCCAACAACTGTTACCAGCCACTCCACCTAAGTCTTGCCTTTGAGACATTTTACCATCTCTGGACACATTTCAATAGTTTGATGCCCTTCTTATATGAGGTGCTCAGACCTACATGTAGTACTTGAGGTGGACCCTCACTAGTCCAGTATAGGGTGTGACAGTTGTCTCCCTCAACTAGCAAGCAGTGCTATGTTAGTTGCACCCTAGGATATAGTTAGCACCTTTGGCTGCAAGGGCACACTGTCAGCTCGCGTTCAACTTGCCACAAACCCAAACTATAGGATCCCTTTCTGTGGGGCTGCTCTGCAGCTTCTTGTTCCCCAGCTCATATGTATATAACCAGAATTACCTCATTCTAGGTGCAGATTCCTGCATTTACACTTGTTACATTTCACATGGTTGATGTCAATGGGAAATTTACTCAGTGTATATTTGATTTCTGTGTTCAGATCATTTGTAAAACTATGGACGATTGCTGGCCATAAAATTGATACCTGGGCAACTCCACTGGTGACTGTCAGACTGATGTGGCCCTATTTACTCTTTGAGCCCATCCACCCATTGTATTATGGAGTGCTCTTGCTGTATGTTGGATGTTGTCCCGAAGTATACTGTGAGAGACTTACCAAAATCAAGGATAATGGACTCTTTAATTAAGTACTACACCTCCTCTCCATTGGATAATATTTTTTTAACCATTTACATTCACAATGGCAGAGTGAAAATTTTCTTTAACAAATTCTTAAGACTGTTAAAAGTTACTCTTGTGTCTTCCAAGACATTTGCTTTAAATCTCATCTCTTCCTGTTATACTTCATGAATTGTTTTCCCATACATAAAAGTGTAGAGATGACTTGTGTGCTCAGTGATATCTTGACACCAGTGGAGCGGTTTTATGAAAACCACAAACAACAGGGTTGCAACTCTGTTCTGCACTGAGTAGAGAGAGTCAGCTCCAGATAAATGTCACAAAATGGTCTCTGCATATCAGAGATGTTGCTTATAGGGCAGTGGAAAAGGAAGGCTCCAGCTAAATGACGACCACCGTACCAATATTGAAATATTAGTGTATGTTCCTAGTAGGTACTTGTGATTGCTGTGTTAAAAATACCTTGGTGATTAAAGCCACTATGAAGCCTATGTAAATGAAACAAAACCGCATTGCCGCTTCTGTGCAAATAGCTTCTTTTGGCAAAAGTCTGGAGGTCAGGAGTCAAGTCAGTTCCCTGCCAACACTTAGATAGTTGTGTCAGGGCAAGTATGCAGTTAAAAAGGGGAAGGTTGAGAGCAGCATTGGCTGTAGTGACTGTGAGGTGCTGGAGTTCCGTACTGTACAAGAAGCAGGGCAATAAGTAGAATTGAAACTCTGGACTTCGGTAGGGCTAACTTAGTCCTTTTCAAAGATGTACGTGGAGGAATCCTAAGACCTAGGACTCCAGAAGGTAGATGAGTCCAAGCAAGCTGGTTAATATTCAAGCAGCACTTCCTCCAAGCTCAAAGTTGATGCATACCTTCAAGCAAAAAATCAAGTAGAGGAGGTATCAGTGACTAAGGAGTTGCTGGATAGACTCGTATGGAAGAAAGTAGTTTATAGTATGTGGAAAATAGGACAGGTCATTTGGGAGGTGCATTCCTTCTTTCTGTGCATTCCTGTGTGTTTGGGCAGAGGTCTGGGGGGGGGAGGGGGGAGGCTCTGCCTCCTCCTTCTCTATCTACATGCCCCCACACTCCTTACACATCAGGAAACAGGTGGTGAATCCATTGTCTCACCATCCTCCCTTCCTGGGGTATCTGATGGCTGGAAAATGATCTTGTCCTGAAGGCTTGATGGCTGGGTCCTTTGTCCATTGTTGTAGGCCAGCTGCAGTCCAGTTATCATGGTGTTATCTTTGCACCTTCCAAGAGTCGTTCCAGTGGCTCTGCCCAGCACATATCAGCTATTATCTGGGCAAGCAGCAAGTGATTTTATCTTTGTTGAGTCACATCAGAAGAGACAAACTTTTAGTCTCTCACAGGAGGACTATAGGAACATTTTCAGGGAACAGATGCTCCTCATAGGTCATGTGCTCCGGGACCTTCACAAGCCTCGTTGCCCTTCTCTGGACACACACCAGTCCTTCCTGTCCTCAATGTCCTTCCTGTAGTGAGGGGCCTAGAACTGAACACAATACTTGAAGCGTGGCCTCACTAGTGCTGAGTACAGGGGCACGATCATCTCCCTGTCCCCGCTGGCCACAATGTTTCTAATACAATCCAGGATGCGATTGACTTTCTTGGCCACCTGGATGCACTATTGACTCCTGCTATTTAGTTGACTATCAACAAGTACCCCCGGCCTCTCTCCAAGTTGCGGCTTTCCAGCCAGACATCCCCAAGTCTGTAGCTTACCATGGGGTTGTTGTGACCCGGGTTGTGCGATTATGAGAGCTAGGGATTTAATTTTCCTTGAAAAGGGATATTGAGTAAGTCCATTCATATAAATAGTTTTTCCACAGGAACAGAAAAAAAGACCTCTTGAAAATGTAATTTTCTATTGTAAGCTGTTTAAAACATGAGAAACATGAACATTCAAAACACAAATGCTGGAGTTGAAAAATACACCTTTAGAGTTATCTGAGGGAGGAATGCTGGTGCATTTCCAGATGGGGATGCGGACTATAGGGAATGAATAGGATAGGATAGGATAGGATAGGATAGGATAGGGTAGGGTAGGATAGGATAGGATAGGATAGAACAGAGTTGAGAGAGTCTTCATGATGCAGTGATGTTCTGACATATCTCAGGCTCTTGTGTGTTCAGTGATACTCCTTACCTAAATGCCACAGCACAGCTAAGCCATGGTAACTGTTGTGTTGTATGCTTTTACTCTGCAGCAAGCACAAATTCAACTTAATACAGTAAATAATTTTAAACTGGTTTAGAGCAGTAACCTCTTCAGAATCCAGTACTGTCAAGGGAGTTATTCATGGTTCAAGAAATCTAAGGTTATTACCTTTTTTCTGCTTTTCTCCAATCCCAACTGTGTGGAGGCCTACAAAGGGAATCTGAAGAATATAGATCAGCATGGAAGACTGAAGATAACTGGGTTTTGTTGAACAGCATATCTGAATAAGATAGAATGGGGACTACTTCCAGGGTGTTTCGGAAGCTCAACGTCATCAAGAAGAGAATAGCATTGTAATTTAACTTTACAATGAAAAATCTATTTGACACTGATCATGTTCCAAGTACCCAAATCTCAGTATTCATGCTTGAGATTTATGTTCTTGCTCTGCCAAGCAAATGTATTGTCAGTGAACTATGGGCTAAATGAGTTCTGATTTATTGCAGTCCAAAAGAAGAAAGAGGTTATTCTATTTGTCAAGGGAGTTTACAAATGAGATAGTAAAAATAAGTACATTGATTTGTTGGCTTTATGAATGGGACTGCATAAATGTATTTATCTTGAGCTTTGGTGATTTTGGAGTCATGGTAGAAGACACTTAGGTTTTAGAGCCCGTACTGACCTAAAATCTACATCAGTATGTCAATGGTGCCTGTCTGTGGAATGTTACAAGGTCACATTTCTTCTAGACTTCCCCAGAACAGTACTGATTTGAAAATTGAGTTTTCCACCATTCCTTCCTTTGTGCTTACTTGAATAGATGTCAATGACATTGAAACAATTATATCTACAGTTAGGCACTTTCAGTCAAGTCTGTGGTTTCCAGCATAGTGTGCTGTGTACTGGAGTTGCAGAGTATACTGCTCCTCTGTGGCCTCTCCTTAAAGGGAAGCTGTGCGTACTTTAGACTCTTGCTTTTGTTTTAGTTCAGCCTAAGACAAAGATCTACCACAGTTTTTCCTTGAAAAACCAGCATGCTACGACCTAGACAAGTGGTCTGTGCAGTGGGTGGGAAAGTGGCTGACAGGTCATACCCAGAGGGTGGTAATAAGTAGCTCTTTCTGGCAACCTGTCACTAGTGGGATCCTCCAGGGATCAATATTGGGCCCAATGTTGTTTAATATTTTCATTAATGATTTAGATATTGGAATTAAGAGCACCCTGATTTGCTGGTGACACAAAAATAAGTGGGGAAGTTGACACCCCAGAAGGGAGAGCCGCCCTTCAGGAAGATCTTGACAGGCTGTTTTGAGTGGGCAAGGAGGAACTCTATGAAGTTGAATGAAGCCAGTGTAGGGTCTTGCACCTGGCAATGCGTAACCCAGGAATGCAGCACAGATTAGGAGCCACCTGGCTTGAGAGCATCTCTGTAGAGAGGGACCCGGGGGTTTTGGTGGACAGAAGGTTGAACATGAGTGAACAGTGAGCTGCAGTGGCAAAGAACACCAACAGGGATGCTGAGTTGTATCACAACTGAGGGTATCACAAGCAGGGATAAAGATGTCATTCTCCCACTCTACTCATTGCTGGTCAGGCTACACCTTGAGTATTGTGTACAGTTTTGGTCCCCCCTATGCAAAAAAAGGATGCAATGAGGCTGGAAAGGGTCCAGAAGAATGATCATATGACTGGAAGACCTGCCACATGAAGGAAGCCTAAGAGAAATGGGTTTATTCAGCCTTGAAAAGACAAGGCTTAGAGGAGACCTGTAAACATGTACAAGTATATTAAGGGCAGCTATCATGAGGAGGGAGACTCCACTTTTACAAAGAGTCACAGGCTGAAGGCAAGGGGTAAAAGGTACAAGTTGCTACTGGGGAGATTTGGACTGGATGCCAGAAAATTTCCTTTCACCATTCGAACTATTAGACATTGAAATAAACTCCCAAGGGAGGTAGTGGATTTCCCTACAGCAGACAGTTTCAAGGCCTATCTTGACAGGGTGCTGGGCCACTTAATTTAAAATATATTCTTACCCTGAAAGGTTGGACTAGGTGATACTAGAGGTCTCTTGCAACCTGGTATTCTATGAACCTTTTTGTGGAGAAGCTTGACCTCAGTCTACTTTTACCTTTCTTCCAGGAGAAAGTTATTTAGTTTGCATTTTTTTCCTTTCAAAAATATTATAAATGCTGACTAGTAAGATGGAAAGAAATTTTGTCTTGCATTTTTGTGTTCCATCTTTCCTTTGAATTCTGCTGATACTGTTTTCAAAGACTAGTTGGTAAAGCATACTAATTTGCAGGAATTAATGTCATATGCTAAGAAAAGAACAGAAGTGTGGACTTTTTCAGAGGTGCATCTTAGCATAATCATGTTGTAATAAACTAGTGGAAGACATACCCATTCCTGTATCTGGTTTGGTGGCATATAGAGGCATAAGCATATAGGTTCACAGAAGTATGAAACCATGTCACTTTGTTGAAATAAGCTGCTGATGATAATAGTATCTAATAGTTGTATTTAAGATTAAGTCTTGCCATGGTGGTGAAGTCAAATGAAATATAAAAGGAGCTTGGATTCTTTCTCTCAACTTGGCATGTTCTTATATTACCTTCTGTAGAGCTTATTTTAATTTCTGTTGAAGTCATGCAAAATTCTCATAAACATACATAGAGGAATAGTCTGCTTTTAACAACAAACCAAGAAATTAGCTAATTCATGTGGTTGAACTAGTGGAAAATAGTTACAATTTTCAGCAGCAAGTAGAAGGTTTGTTTGGGTTTTTTCCACTGAAAGATTTTATTTTTTTTTAGTATAGCACCATTGATTGCCTACTAGATGAAGATAATGATCTATGTTTCCAACAGTGGCAAACCCTTGGTTTCAGTGGGCAAGTCCAGGACTTCAGCCAAGTACTTGTGGGTTTTATTTTTATTTTTATTTTTATTTTTATTTTTATTTTGGCAGACTAAAAGGGGGAAAAATCAAAGATAAATTTGCTTAAATGTTTATCCTCTTTTGTCTTTTCTGGAATAGCATTGTGATAGCCAGACCAAAGGCCTGGCAGAGTTCTTCTAC
The DNA here is from genome assembly GCA_011125475.1 of Melanerpes aurifrons. NCBI lineage: Eukaryota > Metazoa > Chordata > Aves > Piciformes > Picidae > Melanerpes > Melanerpes aurifrons. The sequence goes on along the minus strand of WWNC01000082.1, from coordinate 3,162,751 downwards.
AGCAATATGGTTTAGCTTTTAATCATCATCTCTCAGTAGGAAGGAGATTAAATTGATGTAGTAGAAGAGGGAAGAGGCTATTCTGAGTGCTTATGTTATGTGTACCAGTGCAGACTGTTAGCAGTTGTTCAAAGGGAATTGAAGAGTTCACAGCAGCTTGCTCTTTGCCATGTATCTCATGGGAGCTGGCTTACAGGTAGGCTGCGAACAGTGATGTGTTGGACACAGGATTTCTTTGCTGAAAGTTTACAGGGATATTTAAGGCAAGTTGGGTGATCTCTTGAGTGCCTCTGTCATTCTAGATCCTGCTAATTATCTTTGAGAGATAATGTTGTTATTAGGGCTTATAAAAAATTCCTAAACAGGAGTGTTAATGCTGTGGAAATGAGTTTTAGACTGCTGATGGTGGAAGTGTTAGGAGACAGCAGTGAGAATTTCTGGCTTGTGGAAGTCCTGTACTCATCATACGCACTGTGCAAGGTACCAAACAGGTTTCTCTAAATGGCCTCTAGAGAGCTTGCTTGGCTCAGTGTGATCAGCATAATATCTTAGGATAATTTGGAGTTAAGCGTGGGCTATGATTCTGAAAGACTTTGACCTCTTGCTCCATAAAGTTTGTTTAAGATGTCATCAGTATGTCCACTGTCATTTCAGTATGTTGTTAGCAAAAAGTAATCTGGGATCATCAGCTGACTTCTTGCTTGTCGTAAGAGCCAGGAAATAGAAAGGGCTTTGTAACTGTCATGTAGGGCTGGGTCCCTTCTGTGATGGAAAGTAATGGGAAGAACTGCAGTTGTCTTTGCAGATACGGAGATCTGTCTTATATTGGATGTGGGCTAGTTAGGAAAGAAAGGATTTTTATTTTGTAACCAACCTCCCCATGCACCTCATGCTATGGTCTGTCTCTGTTGCAGCTTGAGAGCCTGGTAGCACATACACAGAGTGGGGTCTGAAAATCCATTGGTACCCATAAAAGGCTGAAGGACAAAGTTATTTTACTGGCATTTTATTGTATTTTAAAATGTGTCATAATATTTTATGTATTCTCTATGTTTAGTAGAGGACAGAGTAGAGTGGAGTAGAGTAGAGTAGAGTAGAGTAGAGTAGAATAGAATAGAATAGAATAGAATAGAATAGAATAGAATAGAATAGAATAGAATAGAATAGAAAGAATAGGAGTAGAGTAGACCAGGTTGGAAGAGACCTTCGAGATCATCGTGTTCAACCCATCATCCAACACCACCTAATCCACTAAACCATGGCACCAAGCGCCCGGTCAAGTCTCCTCCTGAACACCTCCAATGACGATGACTCCACCACCTCCACAGACAGCCGATTCCAATGGGCAATCACTCTCCCTGTGTAGAACTTCTTCCTAACTTCGAGTCTAAACCTCCCCTGGTGCAGCTTGAAACTGTGTCCTCTTATTCTGATGCTCGTTGCCTGGGAGAAGAGTCCAGCCCCTGCCTGTCTTCAACTTCCCTTAAGGTAGTTGTAGAGAGCAATAAGGTCTCCCCTGAGCCTCCTCTTCTCCAGTCTAAGCAACCCCAGCTTCCTCAGTCTCTCCTCAAAGGGCTAGTGTTCCAGACCCCTCCCCAGCTTTGTTGCCCTTCTCTGGACACGTTCCAGCAACTCACCATCTTTCCTAAACTGCGGGTGCCCAGAACTGGACACCGTACTCAAGGTGTGAATTGACTAGCACTTTGAATAGTGATGTGAATTGAGACTGCCCAAGGAGAATAGTGACATCATCAGTTTAAGTGTACTGTTAAGTATTATTTTCCATGTAAACCTCACACTCTTGCAAAGGAATAAGAAATTAATAACACTTTGCTGTTCAGACATAGCATTTTTTAGAATACAGAGAATGCAGCCACAATTTCTTATGATTGCTGTTCCTTCATCTTCTGACTATTTATAGCTTGGAAACACAAACTTGGGAATTCACAGTCAGGTGAACAGTAGTTCCTGCAAGGGTTTACAAAAAAAAAAAGACACCACCCATAAAACTCATAAAACAAACAAAAACCCCTTCTCCAGTAGTTTTCTCAGTCTGCACTTCTGCATATAAATGAGTGAATTTCACATTCAAGACTACATCACCCCTTTTTTTGGTATATGCTATTCATTTTCTTGGTGTAAACTATTCATCTTTATTTTCATACAAATGGAGAAAGACTTGTTGCAATCTTAGCCAGAGACCTTGGTTCTGGCTTCTCCTTAAGTAATGATTGCTATTGTGGCTGACTCTTGGGTGTTAAATGAGGAACATCCGTGACTAAAAGCACAAGATGGTTCAGGTTAATCTTGGATCCAGAGGATTCTTGGCTGGGGTTATGGCCGGTTTACATGCTGCACAAATAGAGAATAGGAAGGAGGCATCATTAGTGGATCAGAGATAAATCATTCTGACTGTCCAGAAAAAAATGTACCTTTTTATTAGTGGTTGCCTTAAACAGAGATAAACTCTGGGGCAATGACAGCAGGAAAAATTGTCCATTGTCTTTCTAAGATACACAAGTCATTCCATGCCTGGTGAGCTGTACTTAGAACACGTTTTTCTTCAGAGGATTTGCCACTGGTTGTAGAGGGTTTGCACATCTCTGAATAGCCAAATATACTGTTGAAACTGTGAAAGCAGCACTAATTTACACGTTCGCTCCTGCTAGGACTGGAAGCAAAGTTGAACTCTCAAAGAACACACTGGTTGTTTGCATGGGTCTATTTTTAAGGTGTAAAGAACCATGTCAGCTTAAGAGTTTCAGCAGTTATTAGGAAAATTTTAAAGAAGGCGCCTTTGATGCCTGCAATGCATGTGCCTGTATGCAGTTTACGTTTCTGTCAGCTGAGCCCTCCCTTTGCCTGTGTTCGGTGTGATGTGGAGCATCACAGGATGGGAGGCTGATCATCAGGGAGTGTCATCATGTCTCTCCATGGAGAATGCTGTGGAAACCATTGGGTTTGAACCCTGAGCCCTAGGCCAGTGGCTGGGAATTGCTTAGTGACCTCAGCACAGCATCAGATCAGGCCCTGATGTAGCAAATATCAGTTGCTATCAGTTATAAGCATTGAGGGAGGAGGGGGAAAAGGGAATGGTGCTTTAATGCGTGTCTGGCCTTTTCCAGTTGATGTAAGAGTATTAAAGTGTTTACATAACACTGCTGTTGCAGTGTCCCAGGGGCATGGGCTTCAGATAGCATGTTCGAGGTTGTCTGCTCAGAGAAGTTACGGCTTATGAGCCCTTCTGGGGTGATCTTGTCCTCTGCCTTCCTGAAATGATGTAGTGCCAGATCATAAAAAAATCACACACTACTCGTATTACCTTGATTTGCCTGATAGGAAGTAAGACTGCATTTAGTCACCCAGTATGATAATCTGTATGCAGTTTATCTATAGGGGTTATATAATGCTGTGCAAACACAGCCTTGGGGCTCAGCTGGTCTTGTGCTGTCTGTGCTGGCCTTGTGATCTGCCATTATTGTCATGGCCTATATTTACCCATTTATTTAGAAACAGTTCTTCCATTGCATATATCCTCTTTTAAAAAACTGTTAAAAGACAACTTTGGAGAAGTAAAGGCTTCTTAAGATAAGCCTTTTAAGCCTTTTTTTTTTTCTTTACAGTGCTGCAAAAATGGAGAGTGAATAGGTTGAATAGGTGATGTAGAGAAATATTTGTTGTAAATGTTCCACCATTTCTAACCTTCAACCATGTGCCTTTGTGCGACTAGGGATTTGCCTGAAATGTCTCCAGTTCTGCTTCCTTAAATACTAAATACATTCTATTACAATTTGTTAGTAAAGCTGACATTATATTGCAGTAATAAAGACTCTTGAATTCCTGGATTTTTGACTTTGAGTTTATCATTACAATTTAACCCTATATGAATTTTCAGACTGTTTTCTTTTTGCTTTATGAGGAATACTATTTTATGTTTTAAAAGTCCTTTTGATAATAGTGCACCTTGATCAGGCCATGCTGCAGGTATTTGCGAACTTTGTGTTCTTTCTGCAGTTCATGTACCTTGCTTTCTTCAGCAGGTACTGTTTTTTAAAGCAACTTCGGTATTTCTTTGGTGTCGCTGTATATGTATATGGTGACAGCCAAAGCAACAAAAATATACTCATGACAAGCAGAGTATAGAGACAAAGACAAAAGACTCTGTTTATTCCACCAAAGCAAAACATATTTGTATGTATGTTGTTAGTGTGGCTGTGTGCGAATGGTTAATGAACTTTTCTCAAGATTCTCACTGGTCAGTGATAGCATTGCTGTGGTTACTTGTTCAGATAGCCCAGGTGGCCTCTCTATCTCATCTTGTGGTTTCTCGTCCTCAAACATGCAGTCTGGGGACTTTCCAAATTCTCCTGGGAACACAGTGGTGTTTTTAATATCAAACTCTCCATCAGAGCTTATCAGAGGGTCCACAGATTGATCACAGTCCCCCACACCTTAAAGTTTTCAAAGGCTGCCTTTTGCTCTTCGTTTAAAGACTAGGAACAATCAGAATCACAGTCCCCCACAATTCCCCCTTTCTGTTTTTCTGCTACAAATGTTGCTGTGATCATCTGCTGCAGGGCCCTTTGCAACAGATTAATCAGGCAGGGCAACATCAGTAGCGCTACAATCACAATTACCAAAATTAACAACCTGGTTTTAACAATTGAAAGAAGCTACCCAGAGACTCTCCATCCTTTAAGCAATCCTCCAAATCATCCTTCAGTATCTGTCTGAAAATGTGTTACTCCCTGTTCCAGTTCTTGAATACGTTTATGTATAGAGACTGAATGATCTGACAAATTCATACAATACAATCCTTCAAATTCTTGACAACCATGACCCTGAGCTAACAACAAAAAATCTAATGCAGCCTTATTTTGCGAAGAAGCATGTCAAACAGAATCCACATCAAGTAATTATTCTTTCAAAGCTAGAGAGGAAGTGTTACACTGTCTTGCTAACCAATATCCCATTCTATTTAGAGTGCCTAGTGCCTTAGCTTCTGCCACTCCTGGGGAGAGGAGAGAGGCTATTATGAGTTGTCCCCTCCTCCAGAAATGAATGTTGTTATAACAATCCTTCTCAAAGGCACGAATGCTACGCTTTTGCCTTTTTCTTAAGTGATGGAAAATTTCAGATGTGCTTGGTGTTAACATGGTCAATTAACCAAGACTGCAAGGTCCTCCCCTCATCTGTGAGGGTAAGGCTGGCCAGGCCCTATCCCCACAAATAAGAAAAATACCTGCAGGCAAATTACAAGGATAATAATGCAGTGGCATTGTTATAAATGTAGTGTGATTACACCGGGCACTATAGTTTCTGTACTCCCTCCCTGCTGGGATAGCATCCTGAACATTCCTAACTTCGTCTGATGTAACATTAAACATGAGACAATAATCCATTTTTACCAATCCTAACATGTCAATTTCTTGAGGCTCTAATGCAGCCCTTGAAAGGCACTGGGTCCAATTATTCCAACCCCTAGCCATATATTCCAATGTTAAATTAGTCTTTTCAAATCCTCCCCAACTAAAACCATGAAAGCTTCTAAGTCCTCCAAATGTTTTGTTAAAATTCTATAAAAACTATATATAAAATGATCTTTTTGAGTTCAGAGATTCAGTTGTCTTGGTAATGTCCTTCCATCCATTCACTGGAACAGCCACCAGCCAGGTACTGAAAAGATTCATTGGTGTTTCAGGGCATTAGTGAGTGTGACCCACACATTCTTCTGCGCTTGCTTTGGAATCTACATTACTGTTGCAGCAGTCAATGTCCAGAGGGTGATGGAAACACTCGTCGAACCCATCTTGCTGGAGCCTAGCATGGTCCAGAATCTGTTGAGACACAAGCATACCCTTGTCCCCAAGTTATTAAATCACAAAGATCAGACTACTGACCTGTTTGCAGATCCCGAACCCTGACTTTATCTCTTGAGGGCACCCCACTGGTGGTAGCTAATGAGCCAAAATGAGGCGTTATCAGGGGTCTCGAGACTCATCAGAAATCTGCAAAAAATTTAAAACATACATAGCTTTTGTATTCCCTTCCACCAAGAAAACCTGGTAAGTTTGTGTGACTCTTAATATGCAAAACATAATAAGGAGCACATAGTTTTTGAATTTCAATCCATAACAGTTTTAAAATTCCAAAAGTTTTATCCTGAGTAACATGACCAAGGACCACTTTAAGTAATTAGACGTTGCACTAACCCAGCCACATAGGTTGAATCAGTAACAATGTTAACAGGACAGGAAAACTGTTGAAATACCATAGTCATGGCCCTTTACTCAACAGTCTGAGGAGAGCTGTCTTGGTATTCCACGCTGTTCTGCCATTGATTACCATCATACCACACAATGGCAGCTTTTCCTGTTTTTCCCCAGCCATCAGTGAGCACTGTGGGACCAAGCACAGGGTTAGATTGACATAACTGTTTTTGTGCAAATCAGATTTGTCCACCCATTTTTATTAATGGATGGGAAGGCAGATGATAACCAATTTGACCTGTATAATTTGCCATTGCTGCTTGTAGTGCTGAACTGTTAGCAAGGCACCATTCAAAATAATCACTTTGCACTGGTATCACAATTTTTGATGGATCCCTTGCCAACAATTCCACACAACAAGCTCTTGTCTTCATAATGATCTGAGATCAGGAGCAGTTTTTGTGGTTCTAAAAGGCAAGGTCCACCCAGACAGGCTTCTGTTTTAACCATGTTAATGCCAGTGTGGGTTGTGTCACACCCTGCAGCACAATGGCCCCTTGCAAAAATCCATCATGATTTTCACTCCTCGTTGTCCCAAATAGTCTCTTCCCCATAAATTAAGGTCACATATGGTTTAACTGTGGCTTTTTGTCCCTTGGGGTTGGTGATTACAACAAGTTTAGCACTCATAAAACTGTTAGCAACTCCTCCAAGCCCCACTACACCCATGTTGTTTGATACCAATGGCCAGGTAGTAGGCCAATTATTTGTGCAATCGTCCACTCCTACGATGAGTAGTCCTGCAACTCATATCTATGCAGGAGCTGTGTGGTCCATTGAAAGCACACAGGTCATTTGTGATCTCTTTTCAGTAACTGTCTGAGACCAGAACACAGATGGTGGTCCCGTTGATCTAAATCCTTTGTCACCATGAATAGTCTGTTCTGTTCTAGAAACATGATTTACAGAAGGTACAAGTTGAGCAATTCAAACCCCTTTAGCAATTGTTACAGGTGGTGTTGCAGTGGATATTAAAGCACATATTTGCCCAACATAATTAGAATCAGTTACCCCTACATGTACATCTATTCCTTGAAGGGTGCCACTTGATCGTCCTATTAATAAAGCTCTGAGCCTGTTACCAGTTGGCCCCCATACATCCAAAGGCACCTTGTGTTATCTTTTTGTCCGAAATAGTTATTGCAACTGCTGTGGATACATCCATCCCTGCTGATCCCCTTGTTTTGGCTGGTAATTTGTCACACAAGGTAGGACCTGCTTAGCTGGATATGCCCCAGTTGGTAATGGGTTGCTGACATTGGGGGTATTTGTGTCATCACACACCCTTTTGCATTCTTCTTGCCGTTTCCCTGCAAAAGCTCACCATTCACATGAAATCTAGATTTGCAGTGTTTAGCATAATGACCTGGTTTACCACAACGAGTACAAGAGGAGTTTCTCAAGTCAGCTCCCAACTGTGCTTTTGCTTGCTTACAATTAACTTTCACATGTTCGTCTTTCCCACAGCTGAAAACATTTTACTGGACCTCCTGATTTCAAGGCAGCTGCAAGTGCAGCCATCTTAAAATCAGCAGTGTGGACTTTCAAACAAGCGGCCACCATTTCAGCTATGGATGGTTCACCTGGCAATGCCTCAATAATTTTTTGGCATTCAGCATTTGCATTGTCTTTTGCCAGTTGCCAACACAAAAATTTGCCTGAGATTTTCATCATCAACCTGTTTCTCAATAGCAGCAGAAACCCTTTCTACAAACTGTAGAAATGACTCCTTAGGATACTGTTCAATAATTGTATATCAAGGGTGTGGAGATGCAAACTCCATCATCTTTCAAATTACAGACATTCCTATTTTTTGACTCTATTCCAGTACAGAAGGGTGCCAGTGAGCTTGTGTGTTAGGATTAGAAAACACAGCTCCTGTTCTCGTAAGAGTGTCCGCCCCCACTCCTTGCAGAGGATTGTTTTGATCCCTTTGCATGTTTCGTATTGCAGCCTTTTCGGCTAATTTTTTTCCAGTTATATTCAAATACTGAAAACTGAACAGGCTGAAGAATTATTTGCGCAAGGTGATGAATATCAAATGGACACAGCAAATCAGTATCTATAGTACGTAAAAGCTGCATTGTTTCATTTGAATTCACACCATACTTTGATACTGTGGATCGCAAGTCCTGTACAACTTTCCAGCCCCAAACCTGATGATTATCTTGCTGTCCTGACCATGGAGCTGCTTTTTCCACAGGGAAAGCCATAGGATCATCTGAAACGCCCATAGTAGAAGACATCTCCTCTGAAATAGCAGACATATATGGTGCTTCCAGCATTTCCACTAAATCCCAGTCACCTCCATCGGCAGCTTTCTGGCAAACCTGCTGCCAAAATCTCTCTGCCAAACGTAGAGTCGCAGTCACACTACAGGGAGGCAGGGTCTAGGGAGCAGACATACCAGAGGACCAGCACCCCCCCTCTCTCTGGTTCTCGGCAGTCTTTCCTGTGGTCACAGTCACACTATGATTTCAAGTTTCCCCCTCATTCTCGTCCTCGCTATCAGATGGCAAAGAAGGAAATTGCCGTTGTAAAAGCAACTGCTGGTGTGAAGTCTGTAGATTATTATGCTGATTACATTACTCTTTTTTTACGTGTTCTTTCAGCTGATCTCTTGGAGCTTGATAGTGGTATCTGAGCAAAGTCTTTGGGACTTTTCCAATTCATAGGGAGTTTAAGTTGCTCATTAGGAGAGGAAAGCTTCTTTTTAGCAATGCCTGTTATTTTCTGTGCTGTTGAATGTGCTCCAGAGCAGCCAGGCAAGGGTGTGGGGGGTAGAGGGTGCCAATGTGTCCTCTACTGATTTATTTGTCTCCCCCGTAGCCAAGTTAGTCCCTTTTTCTTTCAACTCCCCCATAATTTCCTCCTCTTTTTTGTCCCACTTTCAGTGAGTCACTAAGCAAGCATCATGTCCACTACTTGCTTGTCTCCTTTCGAGGTAGCATCCCACAAATGACTACCTAGCTTGTGCCACGCAGCAATGCTGAAAGCTGTAACCAAGGAAGGTTCAAAACCTTGCTGCTTGCCCCATAGTAATCTTCTTAATCTCTAATCTTTAATTTTTAGACCCCTGTGTTTCAGTAATGATTTCCAGGTCCAAGGACTAAGTCCTCATCCTTTGTTAAGTCTTGTCCCATTATGTTCCCAGTGGCTTGCCTACCTCAGCCGGACGAGTGTCAAAGTTCAGGTCCAGACCAAAGGCAGTATCCCCACTGCTCTCAGCTATACTGGGCTCCATCACCACTGCATTCCATCCACAGCCTGGAATCACCTCAAATCACTTTGAATCACCTCTCAGGGTCACCATTTGTCACTGTATATGTAACCCTATAAGAATTTTTAGGCTGTTTTCTTTTTGCGTTATGAGGACTACTATTTGATGTTTTAAAAGTCCTTTTGATAATAGTGCAGGTAAATCAGGCCATTTATTCCACCAAAGCAATACATATTTGTATGTATGTTGTTAGTGTGGCTGCGTGCGATTGGTTAACAAACTTTTCTCAAGATTCTCACTGGTCAGTGATATCATTGCTGTGGTTACTTGTTCAGATAGCCCAGGTAGCCTCTCTATCTCATCTTGCGGTTTCTCATCCTCAAACATGCAGTCTGGGGACTTTCCAAATTCTCCTGGGAACACAGTGATGTTTTTAATATCAGACTCTCCATCAGAGCTCATCAGAGGGTCCACAGATTGATCACAGTCCCCCACACCTTAAAGTTTTCAATGGCTGCCTACAAGACTTTTGCTCTTCATTTAAAGACTAAGAACAATCAGAATTTAAAGAATCTTACTGGGGAATATTACACTGTTTGGATACTTTTAAAAGCTATTTTTCTTGCAAGAAGCCTGTGTATGGAAACTTTTTAAATACATGATTTTTTTCCTCTGTCATTGCATAAATTGGCTTAGGATGGCAGACCTATTGGCAAAATACTGTATTTTTTAAGTACACTTCTTGAAGCTACAGCATCTTATGACATAGCACTACTGTAATGACAGTTTCATTTACACTTACCAGCCTTGACAATGTCTCTTTAAATACGTGGGCTCTTGCCAGTCCTCTGAGTCATTTCTTCTGGTTCCTAATCCACTAGAAAATGGTGCTTCAGAATCGGATCATAATATCTATCAGCAGGTTACTGGTGTACAGCAAATATTGCTTTATCTGAGGATTATTTCCATTGCAGAGCTGTAGCTCTTCTCTAATTACTTATGAATAAACTTCTGTTATGCAAATGCTGTTAAGCACATTGATTTCTGGGGAAATGCCACTGGAACTTAAACAGGAAAAATAAGGACTTAGGGTAAAAAAATCTTTATCATACTGCAGTTTAACAGGAATTGGTTAATACTGGAAAGACTGTTTCCATTTCTGGATATGTGGAAACTTTGCAAGTCACAGCTGCACTGAAATGACACTTTGACTTGTTATGGATGGAGCTATGTCACTCTGATTCTTAAGATATCTTGAACAGGTCTAGGCGAAGGCCTTCCAATATCTGAAAGGGGCCTACAAGAAAGCTGTGAGGGGCTTTTTAGGGTGTGCCACAGTGATAGGACTAGGGTGAATGGATTCAAGGTAGAAAAGGGTAGATTTAGATTAGATTTTAGGAAGAAATTCTTCACCATAAGGCTGGTGAGACACTGGAACAGGTTGCCCAAGAAGGCATAGAAGCCCTGGATGTCTTTAAGGCCAGGCTGGATGTGGTTCTGGGCAAGCTGATCTAGTGGAAGGTGTCCCTCCCCATTGCAGGGAGGAGGGAATTAGATGATCCTTGAGGTCCCTTCCAATCCTTACAATTCTGTGATTTTGTGAAGTTGTCACAAAAAGCTCTGTCCATACATGAATATAGGTCACATTTAGGTTTTGATCATGCAAAGAAATCACAGTATCACAGTATCACAGTACAACTAAGGTTGGAAGAGACCGCGAGGATCATCGAGTCCAACCTGTAACCACATGTAGACCTCATGACTAGACCATGACACCAGGTGCCACGGCCAATCTCCTCTTGAACACCTCCAGGGATGGTGACTCCACCACCTCCCTGGGCAGCCCATTCCAATGACGAACGACTCGCTCAGTGAAGAACTTTCTCCTCACCTCGAGTCTAAACCTCCCCTGGCGCAGCTTGAGACTGTGTCCCCTTGTTCTGGTGCTGGTTGCCTGGGAGAAGAGACCAACCCCTTCCTGGCTACAACCACCTTTCAGGTAGTTGTAGAGAGCAATGAGGTCACCCCTGAGCCTCCTCTTCTCCAGGCTAAACAATCCCAGCTCCCTCAGCCTCTCCTCATAGGGCATGTACTCAAGGCCTCTCATCAGCCTTGTTGCCCTTCTCTGGACATGTTCAAGTGTCTCGATGTCCTTCTTAAACTGAGGGGCTCAGAACTGGACACAGTACTCTTAAGTGCAGCCTAGCCAATGCAGAGTCCAGGGGCACAATGACCTCCCTGCTCCTGCTGGCCACACTATTCCTAATGCAGGCCAGGATGCCATTTGCCTTCTTGGCCACCTGGGCACACTACTGGGTCATGTTTAGGCAGCTGTCAACCAGCACCCCCAGGTCCCTCTCTGTTTGGCAGCTCTCCAGCCACTCTGACCCGAGCCTGTAGCTCTGCATGGGGTTGCCGTGGCCAAAGTGCAGCACCCAGCACTTGGACTTGTTAAATGCCATCCCATTGGATTCTGCCCATCTGTGCAGGTGGTCGAGGTCCCTCTGCAGTGCCTTTCTACCCTCTAACTGACTAACATCTGCTCGTAACTTGGTGTCATCTGCAAACTTGCTGATGACTGACTCTACCCCCTCATCCAGATCATCAACGAAGATGTTAAAGAGGACGGGGCCCAGCACTGATCCCTGGGGGACGCCACTGGTGACTGGCTGCCAGCTGGATGTGGCACCATTCACCACCACTCTCTGGGCTCAGCCCTCCAGCCAGTTCCTAACCCAGCACAGAGTGTTGCCATCCAAGCCATGAGCTGGCAGCTTAGCCAGCAGTTTACTGTGGGGAATGGTGTCAAAGGCCTTGCTGAAGTCCAAGTAGACCACATCCACAGGCCTCCCCACATCCACCAGATGGGTCATCTGATCATAGAAGGAGATCAGGTTGGAGAGGCATTTACAAGTCATGACCTAGTTTCAATAAAAAGTATATTAGGGTACAGTTGCACCATTTTTGTGTGAAAATGGTGCTTTAGGCATGGAATAATTTTAGTCAGTAACTCCTAAACTGTTTAGTGCATTCTGCAAATAAATCACCTGTTGTAAAGTGTCCCAGTTTGAAGGCAGATCCTCCCTTGCCTCCCACTGGGGCAGAAAAAAAGTGAGACTCAGACAAATGAATTGCAGAAGTGATGGAAAGTTTAAATGGAAAAGCAGCGAGTGTTTTATAGATGCTACAAGCACAGTGACAAAAGAAACCCAAAGCATACCCAGAAAGCCTCCCTTCTCCCTACCTGAGGGTATACCCAACACCCCCCCACACACATTTTTAGGCTAATCTCAGCTGGCAGATCCCCCTTCTCTTGGCATTAGTACTAGCCAGGCCCACGAGGCCTTGAGATAACTCCCCTTCCATTACCAGACAGTGAGCCTCTCCCATGGGAGAAGATGAATGAAGCAAGATGAAGTATGAGATCTTGCAGATGGATTTATAGGGAGCAGGACATTATGGGTATGAAATGCACTATTTCCTGTGTCCACTCACTGGGCTGGACACCCGGGGCACTAGAGGTGCACCCTGTGTGGCAGCAGCAGGAGGCACCCTTCCCAAACTGCCTCACAAAGCAGTTGGATACTCTTGTAGCAGTATTGACTGTTTTCATCTCTGCCTTGTCAAGAGTTCCTGTGGGGTTGACTTTGACAAAATGAGGCCTACCCATTGAAATGTATTCTCGATGAATTAAACCATCTAATGGAGATATGTGTTAGGTGCATAGGAAGTGCTTGGACTTTAATACGAATAATCAATGAATGCATTTCACCATAAGCTGCATTAAGTATTTCAGCAGAATCTGGTATTCTCTTTATTGTACTAAGATGGAAAATAAAGTAACTAATAAAAATCTCCAAAATCAGAAATTGGCAAGTGATTATATTGTGCTGAGAACTATATAGGGTAGAAATTTTCATTCTAAGCCTATATGGAATCATCAAAACCTAGGACTTGTACTTTGAGTATCTTGTGGAAAATATAGCAGAAAATCTTCTAATGACTTTGTGGAAGTCAATGTAGAACCAGTTGAGATTTTTGTCATCGTAGGAGTAGATTGAAACTGAAGTAGAGGCAGCTGGAAAATGAAAGTGCATGGATAGAGATGTTACTCCCACAGTCAAGTAACCCTGCTATTCCCTACTCTAATACATTCATGAGCTAAATAACAAAAAATTATACCATTATATATAACAGTAGGCCCTTGCCAAAGCCTTCCCCCATGTGCAGAGATTTTAGGAAGAAAATGGTAAATCAGTTACTGAGTAAAATATGAGAGGTATGCAAAATATTCTCAAAAAGTTGAACATGTAAAATCCCTGTGCTTTTAATCTCTTTATATCAAAGTGGGGTCTTCTTTTGAGAAAGAATTATCATTGTTTAGAAATTGAATTTGTGTTCTCTGTTTTATGGGAAAAAAGTAGCCTTTTAGAAGTATTTCTTTAATGTCTTAAACAGAAAAAAGATGGACATAGCACATACATTAGTAATGACAGTAGTGCTGGCTTACACCAGCCTAAGAGTGGTTATCTTTTTCAGTGAATGTGTAATCTGCAACCTAAATTGAACCCAGCTGTCTTAGCTTGTTATTCAACTGCTGCAACTTCTGGAATAAGCATGTGTTTGGCAGAAGCTTCCTGGAGATTATCCATACCACTTAATAGGAAATTTTAAAACTAAGACATGTGCCTAACATTACTGGAAAAATTAATTTGAAGTCTGATCATCTGGGCCAAATATGTAAAGTGGATTCATCTGCCTTCTAATTTTGATATATTATGGCTATGTCACTAATCTTGAGACATTTTCTCTTTTCTTTACGTGTCATCTTCATAGTTTTTTTTTTTTAAGGAAATAAACAGTCATGACTCTGTATGAAGCAGATGGGAGTTGGCAGAAATACTGTGCAATATTTCTCAACCCTTAGTAAAGTGCACGCAAAGCAAAAATTGATGCTTATTGAAATCTCTGTGGCTAGCCAAAAGCAAAATCCCTGGAAATCTCACATCTTAAGGATGATGCCATTTCCTCTATAGTTCTCTATATCAACCTGTATCAAACTGGAAAGACACTAGAAATGTCCACTCCAAAGGATTTCTATGATTTGTTATGAAATTAGCCCTATGAGGAGAGACTGAGGGAGCTGGGGCTGCATAGCCTGGAGAGGAGGAGACTCAGGGGTGACCTTATTGCTCTCTACAACTGCCTGAAGGGGGGTTGTAAACAGGCAGAGGTTGGTCTCTTCTCCCAGGCAACCAGCACCAGAACAAGAGGACACAGTCTCAGGCTGCGCCAGGGGAAGTTCAGGCTGGAGGTCAGGAAGAAGTTTTACACAGAGAGAGTGATTGCCCATTGGAATGGACTGCCCGGGGAGGTGGTGGAGTCGCCGTCACTGGAGGTGTTCAGGAGGAGACTTGACAGGGTGCTTGGTTACATGGGTTAGTTGATTAGGCGGTGTTGGGTGATAGGTTGGACGCGATGATCTTGAAGGTCTCTTCCAACCTGGTTTATTCTATTCTATTCTATTCTATTCTATTCTATTCTATTCTATTCTATTCTATTCTATTCTATTCTAGCATAGATTTGAGGGAACACAGCAAAGTGCATGTATTTGGAATAATTTTACATGCTTTCTAGACTTAAGAAGACATAGATAGGTTTTTTGTCAGTGCCCTCAGTGGCAGAAAGGAACACTGAAAGGAATAGAAAATTGTGCATGCTTAGTAAGTGGTTCAGAGTCTGGTGCCACTAACAGTATTTTGGGTTTTTTGATCTTGGGGAACTGGATCTGCTGGCAGCAGATGGAGATCCTGGTGGGGCTTGTGAAAGGGCTTTATATTAGGCTCAAAGAGGGAGGGGGTTAAAACCAGGTGCACTAGAGATAAGCCTAAGGACAGCCTTCAGTCTGTTCTTTAACTTGAGGTGGGAGGTGGGGACAATAATATCAAAATTGTCTGTGACAAGTGTGACAGGAAGACAGACACACCAGGGTTGGAAGAATGGGGTGATAATAGGGGCCTTCAGCCTGTTGCCCTGAAGCATGCTGTGCGCACTGCAGCAATGGCAAGGTATCACACTATCACGGTATCACAGTATCGCTAAGGTTGGAAGAGACCACGAGGATCATTGAGTCCAACCTGTCATCACAGACCTCATGACTAGACCATGACACCAGGTGCCACGGCCAATCTCCTCTTGAACACCTCCAGGGATGGTGACTCCGCCACCTCCCTGGGCAGCCCATTCCAATGACCAATGACTCGCTCAGTGAAGAACTTTCTCCTCACTTTGAGCCTAAACTTCCCCTGGTGCAGCTTGAGACTGTGTCCCCTTGTTCTGGTGCTGGTTGCCTGGGAGAAGAGACCAACCCCTTCCTGGCTACAGCCACCTTTCAGGTAGTTGTAGAGAGCAGTGAGGTCACCCCTGAGCCTCCTCTTCTCCAGGCTAAACAATCCCAGTTCCCTCAGCCTCTCCTCATAGGGCATGTACTCAAGGCCTCTCATCAGCCTTGTTGCCCTTCTCTGGACACGTTCAAGTGTCTCGATGTCCTTCTTAAACTGAGGGGCCCAGAAGTGGACACAATACTGTTAAGTGCAGCCTAACCAATGCAGAGTCCAGGGGCACAATGACTTCCCTGCTCCTGCTGGCCACACTATTCCTAATGCAGGCCAGGATGCCATTTGCCTTCTTGGCCACCTGGGCACACTGCTGGTCTTACAGAGCTGAGCCAGGGGCCTCTGAGGTAGTAGAAGACAGGAAGGTAGCTCCTATGAAACACCTTGGGGGAACAGTGGGGTGACTCTCTAAGAAGGCAACATGGCCAGCAGCCCAGCTGAAGTGCCTCTACACTGATGCATCGGCAGCAAACAGGAGGAGTTGGAACCTACCATGCTTCCAGAAAGCTACAACATGGTAGCAATTACAGAAACTTGGTGGCGTGAATCCTGTGACTGGAGTGTGGCTGTCAATGGCTACAAGCTGTTCAGAACAGACAGGAGAGGAAGAAGGGGTGGAAGTGTTGCCCTCTGTAAAGAAGTGGAAAGAGAGTGGAGTTGTCGCTAAAGAGTAGCCACAAACAGGTGAAAAGCTTATGAATAGGTGTTAGGGATTGGGACAACAAAGGGAACCTTGTGGTAGGAGTCTGCTACAGGCTGCCTGAACAAGTAGAGCCTGTGGATGAAGCCTTCTTATTCCAGCTTGAGGAGACATCATGATCACAGGCTCTCATCCTGTTGGGGGATTTTAACCACCCTGACATCTGTTGGAAAAGCAGTATGGCTGGCTGCAGGCAATCCAGGAGGCTCCTGAAGTGCCTAGATGAGAAGTTTTTAAGAAAAGAAATTATCAGCCTTACAAGAGAGGATGTGTTATTGGACCTGCTGGTCACAAATGCAAATGAAATCACCAGAGATGTCAAAGTCAAAGGCAGCCTGGGTTGCAGTGATCATATGCTAGTGCAGTTCATTGTCCTAAGGGGTATGAAGCCCATGAGAAGCATAGTTAGGACCCTAAATTTTAGGAAAGCAAACTTCCAGCTCTTCAAGGAGTTAGTAAATAGGGTCCTCAGGGACAAGGGAGCAGTACGGAGCTGGCAGATCTTTAAGGATGCTTTCTATAGAGCACAAGAGATGTCAATCCCCTTCCCCAGGCAAGAAAGGCTGAGTTGTGACCTGGTGGTCAAACTAAAGGGCAGGTTAGGACTACACAGGAAATGGAAGAAGGAACAGGCATCCTGGGAAGAGTATAGAGACATTGTGTGGCTCTGTAGGGTCAAGGTCAGGAAGGCCAAGGCACAGCTGGAACTGAACTTGGCAAGGGATGTAAAGAAAAACAAGAAAGGCTTCTACAGGTACCTCAATCAGAAAAGGAAGGTTAAAGAAAACATAACCCCCTGATAACTACCTTCCTGGGGAGATACTAACAATCGATAAGGAGAAGGCTGAAATTGCCAATAACTTTTTTGCCTCAGTTTTCATTAGTGTGACAGTTTTAGGCTGTGCCTTTAAGAAAGAGACATTTGCTGGAACACTCTGGCTGAATATTTTGAAAAACATTCAGATATTCTAAACGAATTTCATTGGTAGATTGGTAGAATGCAACTTTAAGTTTTAGTTCATTTTGAGTCTCACTCTGTTCCAGTCTGTTCTGCCTTTCCAGACTGTCTGCTTCTGAGCAACTAGCCGGAACGACCTTGGATAACAGATAAGAACTAATCCCTGCATGCGCTTTGAGGCCTAACAAAATTTCATCCTTATTAATTACCTTTTCTCTCTCTCTAGCCCTTTTTGGGAAAAAAGGGAAGTAGGGGGAAAGAGGGGGTACAGAGGGGAAACCCTCCTCTGTCTGGAGGAAGGAGTTTTGTTCTGATTATTTCTTTTGCTGTGTATTTCTGTATATATATTTTAAACACTGTATATTGTGTATATATACAACCTGCATTCCTTATTGCTTGTAAATACAGCTCAACCCTTTGCTTCTGTGACTGCATCAGCCGTGGTTTCTTTCTTTGTGGGGGAGGGAGAGCTAGGCCTTCTCTCACCACCACATTTTTTTAATTGGCCTCCCAACTCGGGGCTTGGGGATAATTGGCTTGATTTATTGCCTGCTCGAGTCGGAGTAGCAAACATGAAAGTGTTTTGGATTTTAGAGCGTATAGTCTTTTCAATATGTTCTGATCTACAAATATTGTTTGGGTTTGATTCTCAATCAAATAGGGAAATATATAGTGCAAAAATTACATTTATGGTTTAAATATAAAATTCAGCTTCTCTATGACCGATGCCTGGGGTTCTTTCGTCTTAATGGATACAGAAATGTGACATCGAGCACTCTGACAATTGAGATAAGGGAGTTTAAGATTCCAGTAGGTGAAAGAGTAATTTTGAATCTGCTGCTGGTGATAGTGATTGAATATTTGTTATATGCGCTGCGCCGGGAGAAAAAAGTATCTAAGGCCTGTTTCATTATTAAGCGTAGATTAAAAAGAAAGAAGCATAGCTCTGGCTCTGCTCCAGAGACTTCTAGTGATGAGGAGAGTGGGGAATCTGTATCAGTTAAAGATAAAGCTAAAAAGTCTATCAGAAAGGCTGCTTTGAACAGCGCTGTTGGTGAGTCTGGCAACCAGCCAGGGGCTGTGGCAGCTCCCAACATGGTGGCTCCCCCGTCTTCAGCAGCCATTAACGAGGCAAAGTAATTTCCTCCTTCTTCCACGGCAGGACCGGAAGTGTCCTCCACAGCAGCTGATCCGTCTCAAAACCTGTCAGCTTCTGTTAAGGCAGCTGTAAATTCAAACACAGCTCAAATTAAGCAAGTAGCAGTTTTAACAATAAGGAGTGGAAAGGCCAAAGCTGATCCAAGAGCTGATTGGGGAGGACAGCAAGGTACTTCTGCTGGGGAGGAAGAGAAGATTTGTCTTAAACATATAGCTGAGTTATTGAGATCATCAGAGGATAGAAATGCAGCTTTTGGTTGGACAGCAGCTAGTGGTGGTGCTTCTCAGCTTAAAGAGATCCTTGAGAGAGTGACAGAAAGATTATTAGGACAACAAGTTGAGGAAGAGGAGACAAAGGAGGAAGAAGATGACCTTCAGGGATGTTCGTCACCCCGTGAAGAGGTTCAAAATGTGTTTAAGGATTACATCAGAGCAGATAAGGAGCCAGTTCTAGCTTGGCTAGGTAGATGTTATGATACAGGTGCACCAGCTCTAGTGGTTGGAGACAAGTCAGAAGCTCATCTAGTAACTCTCTCGAAGAATAATGGAATAGACATCTAGGCAAGGCTCTCAGTAAGGTTAATCTGTGGATACACCTTTTATTGGCAGTTTTCATGAGGTATCCTTCCCGAGATGATCTTCCATGGAATCCTAAACCCTGGACTACCATAGATGAGGGAATTAAGCATCTGAGAGAATTTGCTGTTAGAGAGAGAGACTCTATGGTGACCATGAAACTCTGAATCCTGATGAAATTCCTGTAGGAAATGGTCTTGGGAAAAAACTCATCAAACCTGCTCCTTCTAATTATGCAAACATTCTGGCAAGCAGAATTGTGGCAAGAAATTATGGTGGATCTCCTCCTATGGTTGGCCAATTCACTGATCAAATGAGACAATTGGATGATAGCATGACACATGTTTCTTTGGTTTCAGCCATTGAAACTCTGGAAAAATTGAGAATTACATGAAAGAGCTGAAGGAAGAATTTAAAAATACCATATCCCAATTGGCACAAAGAGATAATTCCAGTTCTTCCTCCAGGTGGATACAGGTTTCATCTGTGAGGAACAGACATCCTCCAAGGAGGTCATTCCAAAATGGATCAAACCAAGGCAATGATGTGGAAGTATTTTGATAACTCTGTGTGATCAATTTGGTGAGAACATGAGCAGATGGGATGGTCAACCAACCTCTAATCTTTTCAGGAGACTGAGGGAACTGCAAAGTGGCAGAACCTGAGCTAGCAATACCAGAAGGGTAGCTGTTACTTCCACAGTTCCCCAGAACAACTCTAGTAGCTCCAACAGTGGCTCCAGCTATAACACTGCACACTGTGCTCATTGCACATGTGGGCATGTTCCCTATAACTAGGTGTGCCCTGCCTCCCGCCAGGGGGAGGAGAGGGAGAATAGAGATAACAGAATCTATTGGGATGTGTACATCCAGTGGCCTGGCACTTCACAATTTCGGAAGTACAGGGTCTTGGTTGACACAGAAGCTCAGTGCACCATAATACCATCAAATTATCAGGGATCAGAGTCTATAACTATTCTGGGAGTCACTGGTGGATCTCAAGAGTTAAGTAAGGTGGAGGTTAATAAGTTTAACTTGTAAACAATGGAAGAAGCATACAGTTGTGACCAGACCTGACACACCTTGTATTTTGGGAATTGATTTTCTGAGAGAAGAGCGTTTCAAAGACCGTAAGGTTATAAATGGGCTTTTGGAGTAGCATCTGTAGAAGTTGATGGACAAAAACTGAAGCTGTTTGTTAGACCTGAGCTTTCTGATGAATCTGCAGTTGTGGGACAACATAAGATACAGGACATTAAATTGCCGGTTGCTTCTCAGACTGTGCATCACAGACAATACAGAACCAACCGTGACTCTTTGTTGCCCATTCAGAATCTGATTCGTCAGTTGGAGTGTCAGAAACTCATCAGCAAAACTCCTTCACCTTTCAACAGTCCAGTGTGGCCTGTGCGGAAGCAGAATGGAGATTGGCATATGACAGTTGACTACCGAGCCCTGAATGAAGTAACTCCACCTATGAGTGCGGCAGTACCAGACATGATGGAACTCCAGTATGAGCTGGAATCCAAAGAGGCCAAATGGTATGCTACCATAGACATTGCTAATGCATTTTCCTCTATTCCCATAGCAGAGGAATGCAGATCTCAGTTTGCTTTCACCTGGAGGGGAATCCAGTACACTTTCAACAGATTGCCAATGGGCTGGATCCACAGCTCAAGCACCTGTCATGCAATGATCCACGATGCTCTGGAGAAAGGTGGTGCTCCAGAACACATCCAGTTCATCGATGATATCATCATCTGGGGTAAAACTGCTGAGGAAGTCTTCGAGAAAGGTGACAAAATCATTGACATTCTTCTGAATGCAGGTTTTGCCATCAAGCGAGACAAGGTGAAAGGACCTACCACAGAGATTCAGTTTCTGGGAGTGCGGTGGCAGGATGGATGCCGACACATTCCAGTGGATGTGGTAAATAGAGTCTCTACCATGGGCTATTCCACCACCTCCCCAGGCACTCCATTCCAATGGGCAATCACTCTCTCTGTGTAAAACTTCCTCCTGACCTCCAGCCTAAACCTCCCCGGGCGCAGCCTGAGACTGTGTCCTCTTGTTCTGATGCTGGCTGTATGGATGAAAAGACCAACCTCTGCCTGCCTACAACCCCCCTTCAGGTAGTTGTAGAGAGCAATAAGGTCACCTCTGAGTCTCCTCCTCTCCAGGCTAAGCAGTCCCAGCTCCCTCAGCTTCTCCTCATAGGGCTTGTGTTCCAAGCCCTTCACCAACTTCATTGTCCTTCTCTGGACTCATTCCAGCAAGTCAACGTCCTTCCTAAACTGAGGGGCCCAGAACTGGACACAGGACTCGAGGTGTGGCCTAACCAGTGCAGTGTACAGGGGCAGAATGACCACCCTGCTCCTGCTGCCCTCACTGTTCCATCGCTGGAGGTGTTCAGGAGGAGACTTGACAGGGTGCTTGGTTGCATGGGTTAGTTGATTAGGTGGTGTTGGATGATAGGTTGGACGTGATGATCTTGAAGGTCTCTTCCAACCTGGTCTATTCTATTCTATTCTATTCTGTTCTATTCTATTCTATTCCCCATGAACAAGCAAGAAACTCTACGTTTCTTGGGGATAGTGGGATTCTGGAGACTGCACATTCCTGGATACAGTCAGATTGTGAAACCTCTGTATGATGTGACTCAAAAGAGAAACAGTTTCCACTGGGGACCTGAACAACAAGCAGCCTGTGACCAGATAAAGCAAGAGGTAGTTCAAGCAATGGGTCTGGGACCTGTCCGAGATGGTCCAGACATTAAGAACATTTTGTACACGGCTGCAAGTGACAATGGTCCAACCTGGTGCTTGTGGCAAAAAGCTCCAGGTGAGACATGTGGATGACCTCTTGGTTTCTGGAGTCGAGGTTACAGAGTTTCAGAGGCTAATTATACTCCAACAGAGAAAGAGATTGTAGCTGCCTATGAAGGAATAAAAGCAGCTTCTGAAGTGATTGGAACTGAATCACAACTTCTCTTAGCTCCCAGATTACCAGTTTTGAATTGGATGTTCAAAGGCAAAGGCTCCACATCACATCATGCCACAGATTTCACCTGGTCTAAATGGATGGCTCTGATAACACAGAGAGCTTGAATGGGAAATCTTGAAAGACGTGATCTGTTGGAGGTGATCTCAAGTTGGCCTGAAGGTACCAACTGTACTCAAACTCCAGAGGAGAGAGTAACTCGTGCTGAAGAAGCTCCTCCTTACAATGATCTTTCTGATGATGAAAAGAAATATGCTTTGTTCACAGACGGTTCCTGTCGTCTTGTTGGATACAAGCGAAGGTGGAAGTCTGCAGTGTGGAGTCCAACACGCCGAGTTGCAGAAGCAAAGGATGGAGAAGGAGAATCCAGTCAGTTTGCAGAGGTAAAAGCTGTCCAGCTAGCTCTCGACGTAGCTGAACGTGAGAGATGGCCAAAGCTTTATCTCTACACCGACTCATGGATGGTAGCCAATGCTCTGTGGGGTTGGCTAAAGAACTGGAAAAAGAATGGTTGGCAGAGAAAAGGAAAATCTCTTTGGGCAGCTGACCTGTGACAGGACATTGCTGATCGAATCGAGAGAATTCCAGTGAAGGTGAGACACATCGATGCTCACATTCCTAAGAGCAAAGCTACTGAGGAGCAGCAACACAACCATCAGGCAGATCTGGCTGCAAGAGTTTCTCAAGTAGACATGGACTCTGATCTTGATCTCGACTGGAAACACCGAGGTGAGATATTCTTAGCTTGGTGGGCTCATAATTTGTCAGGACATCAAGGCAGAGATGCAACATACCAATGGGCTCGTGACAGATCCATAGACATTTCCATGGATGCTATCACACAAGTCATCCATGACTGTGACATTTGTGCTGCTATTCAGCAGGCAAAGTGAATTAAGCCCTTGTGGTATGGTGACAGATGGTCCAAGTACAAGTATGGTGAAGCTTGGCAGATTGACTACATCACTCTACTACAGTCTCGTTCTGGTAAGCAGTACGTGCTTACTATGGTAGAGGCAAACACTGGATGGTTGGAAACTTATCCAGTTCCACATGCAACTGCACGCAACACCAGTCTCGGTCTGGAGAGACAGATCCTGTGGAGACACGGAACTCCAGAGAGGATTGAGTCAGACAACGGAACTCATTTCAAGAACAACCTTGTAAAGATCTGGGCAAAAGAGCATGGCATTGAGTGGATATTCCACATCCCCTACTATGCACCAGCTTCAGGGAGGATTGAATGCTACAACGGTTTGTTGAAGACCACTCTTAAAGCCATGGGGGGTGGATCTTTGAAAAACTGGGAAAAACATTTAGCACAATCAACCTGGCTGATAAATAGCAGAGGTTCAGTGAACCGAGCTGGACCTGCACACTCAGATCTGCTACAGAAAGTAGAAGGTGATTGTGCTGGGTTGAGGCAGCCCTCTTCCCCACCCCTGGCAACAATAAACACTCAGACAAACGGATTGCAAAAGTGATGGAAAGTTTAAATAGAAAGCAGTGAACTTTTACAGAAAAGCAGAAGCATAGTGATAAAGAAAAATCCCAAAACACACCCAGAGAGATCCCATCCCTACCTGAGGGTACACCCGAGACCCCCAGGGCTCCTTCTTCCCCCTCCCACTGCTAGGCTAGTCTCAGCTGGCCAGATCTGAGACTGCCCATCCCCCCCGTGGCCTTGGGCCTAGCCAGGCCCAAAGCCAGGAGACATCTCCCCAGTTACCGGCTGACGGAGGAGGAAGAAAAAGAGATAGTGCTAGACTCCGCACTGGATCTTATAGTGGTGCAAAGGATTGTGGTATGAAATACTACATAATTTCCTGTGTCCACCCCTGGGCTGGATTTCTGGACACAGGAAGTAAACATTGCAGGGGGGCACCCAGCTCAAACTGTAACAGTGATAGAGTTCCTGTTGTTAGAGAAAAGAATCTGTTAGGTAAAACTGTTTGGGTATTTTCTCCCTCAGGAGAGGTTAAACCTGTCCGAGGGGTGGTTTCAATTGAAGGTCTGGGTCACACTTATTGGGTAATGCAAGAGAATGGTGAAATTCAGTGTATTCCACAAAGAAATTTAACTTTAGCTGAAAGAGTTTTAATTTCAGACTGTTGTACAGCTATATCGCATCCAAAGGAAGAATCAACGAGGAATCTACAGTGCACGAACCCTGAAAACCCTGAGAGCCCTGAGTCAACTGAGAGTCCCTGTATTCCTGTTTCCCTTTTCTTCACTTCATCTGCGAAGAGACAAACTGTTTTCCATTATCTTGTTTCATGATTTTCTTGGACTTTTGAATCATCTACATCTGAGGATAGCTGGAATGGACTATGAGCTTTACTTAGAAACTGTTGATATCATTTTAGATTGGATGGACAGTATGAACAGCCAATGAAATTGTTTAGAAGGGGTGGATTGTGACCATTTTAGGCTGTGCCTTTAAGAAAGGGACATTTGCTGGAACACTCTGGCTGAATATTTTGAAAAACATTCAGATATTCTAAACGAATTTCATTGGTAGATTGGTAGAATGCAACTTTAAGTTTTAGTTCATTTTGAGTCTCACTCTGTTCCAGTCTGTTCTGCCTTTCCAGACTGTCTGCTTCTGAGCAACTAGCCGGAACGACCTTGGATAACAGATAAGAGCTAATCCCTGCATGCGCTTTGAGGCCTAACAAAATTTCATCCTTATTAATTACCTTTTCTCTCTCTCTAGCCCTTTTTGGGAAAAAAGGGAAGTAGGGGGAAAGAGGGGGTACAGAGAGGAAACCCTCCTCTGTCTGGAGGAAGTTTTGTTCTGATTATTTTCTTTGCTGTGTATTTCTGTATATATATTTTAAATACTGTATATTGTGTATATATACAACCTGCATTCCATATTGCTTGTAAATACAGCTCAACCCTTTGCTTCTGTGACTGCATCAGCCGTGGTTTCTTTCTTCGTGGGGGAGGGAGAGCTAGGCCTTCTCTCACCACCACAACTAGTAACACCTCTTCTCATGTTGATGGCCCACAAGTTGGAGCCCAGTGTGACACATTTCCTTCTGCTCTAAGTGAAGACAAGGTCAGCTGAGGAACCTGAAGATATACAAGTCCATGGGACCTGACAAAATGCATTCTGGAGTCCTGAGGGAGTTAGGTAATGTAGGTGCCAAGCCACTCTTCAGGATATTTGAAAAGTCCTGGCAGTTAGGTGAAGTCCCTGGGGACTGGAAAAAGGGAAACATCAGACCCATCTGTCAGCCTCACCTAGGAAGATCATGGAACAGATCCTCCTAGGTGCCATGCTAAGGCATATGGAAGGCAGGAAGGTGATTCAAGACAGCCAGCATAGCATTGCTAAGGGCAAATCCTGTCTAGTGGCTTTCTATGATGGGATGATTACATCAATGGACAAGAGATGACATTTGGGTGTGATCTATTTGGATTTCTGCAAGGCCTTTGACATGGTCCCCACACCATCCTACTTGCCAATTTGGAGAGATATGGATTTGATGGGTGGACTGTTCAGTGAATAAGGAATTGGTTGAATGGTACCTTGACAGGAAGAGTACTCACTATCAATGCAGACTGGGGGATGAGGTGATAGAAAGCAGCCCCATGGAGAAGGACCTGGGGTTGCTGTTGGATGAGAAGCTGGATGTGAGCAGACAGTGTGAGCTTGCAGCCTAGATGGCAAATCAAAATAAGCATTGCCCGCAGATCCAGAGAGGTGTGATTCTACCACTTTAATCTGCTCTGGTGAGACCTCACCTGGAATATTGTGCCCAGGTCTGGAGCCCTCAGTATAGGAAGGACTTGTTTTTAAAGGAGAGGGTCTAGAGGAGGGCCTTGAAAATGATCAGGGGTTTGGAGCATCTCTGCTACGAGGACAGGCTGAGGGAGCTGGGGTTGTTCAGCCTGGAAAAGAGGAGGCTATGGGGAGACCTAATAGCAACCTTCTAGTACCTGAAGGGGGCCTTCAAGAAGAATGGAGACTGTTTGCGAAGGCCTGTAGTGATAGGACAAGGGGCAATGGCTTCAAACTAGACAAGAATGGATTTAGACTGGATGTTACAAAGAAGTTTGTTACTAAGAGCGTAGGTGAACACTGGAACAGGTTGCCTGAGGAGGTGTTTGAGGCCCCATCCCTGGAGATAGTCAAAGTGAGGCTTGACAGGGCTCTGGGCAACTTGATCTAGTTGAGGATGCCTCTGCTTACTGCAGAGGGGATTGGACTAGATAACTTTTGGAGGTCCCTTCCAACCCAGACCATTCTATGATTCTATGATTCTAAACATTATTTTTACTGGTCTTTCATTTGTGAGTCTGTATAACCTACCACATGTGTAGCCAAAATATTTATCTACCTATCAAAAGAAATATATGCCATTTAAAACAGCTTCCCTTGTGAATGGCTTTTTTAGTCTTCCAATGTGCGCTTGCAGCCCGCAAGGCCAATCAGATCCTGGGCTGCATCAGGAGAAGTGTGGCTAGCAGGTCGAGGGAGGTGATCCTCCCCCTCTACTCAGCCCTGGTGAGACCCCACCTGGAGTACTGTGTCCAGTTCTGGAGCCCCTATTACAAGAGGGATGTGGAGGTGCTGGAACGTGTCCAGAGAAGGGCCACAAGGATGATCAGAGGGCTGGAGCACCTCTCCTATGAGGACAGACTGAGGGAGTTGGGGCTGTTCAGTCTGCAGAAGAGAAGGCTCCGAGGTGACCTAATTGTGGCCTTCCAGTATCTGAAGGGGGCCCACAGGAAGGCTGGGGAAGGACTTCTCAGGATCTCAGGTAGTGATAGGACTAGGGGGAATGGAATGAAGCTGGAGGTGGGGAGGTCCAGGCTAGATGTGAGGAGGAGGTTCTTCACCATGAGAGTGGTGAGACCCTGGAATGGGTTGTCCAGGGAGGTGGTCGAGGCCCCGTCCCTGGGGGTGTTTAAGAGCAGGCTGGCTGAGGCTCTGTCCAGCCTGATCTAGTGTGGGGTGTCCCTGCCCATGGCAGGGGGGTTGGAACTAGATGATCCTTGTGGTCCCTTCCAACCCTGAATGAAACTATGAAACTATGAAACTATGTTAATTTCCTGCAAGGAGTATTCACATTGGTCACTTGCCTTTGTAGAATTCTCAGTGTGGCTTTGTTTTGAAATGTTAGTTTATGACCAGAACTGCATATATTTTATGCCTACCCCTTACCAGTTAGTGATGACTTCTAGTTAGTGATAAAGTCTTACTCTCTACTCTCCTATTGTCAGCTTCCGTATGAATGAGGTCCCCAAGAGGATGTTTCCTCTTTTCATTTTCCAGGATTCTGAGTTGACTTTTCATCTTAGTTAAAACCATAACCGAAGGAGAAGTTAGAAGATGACACCCATACACAGAATCATAGAATGGTTTGGGTTGGAAGGCACCCTAATGATCCTGCCCCACTGGCATAGGTGTGGACACCTCCTGCTAGACCGAATTCCTCGAGCCCCCATCCAGCCTTTCTTTGAACACTTCCAGGTTTGGATCCTCTAGAACCTTTCTGGGCAACCTGTTCCAGTACTTTGCCATGCTTGTGGTGAGGAGTTTCCTCTTAATGTCTAACCTAGATCCATCTCTGTCCAGTTTCAAGTCATCATCTTGTCACTACATGTTCACTATATAGTCGTGTCACTTCACACTGATATGGTCCTCTGCTTTCTACTGTGGTGGTATTTGGAATTTTTCACTTGTTAAGAACATACAGTGATCATCACACTTGGTATGTGTCCCTTGCCCAGACACAAAAGACCACATGTAAGAAAGAATGATAGTGGGGTTTTTTCCCCTATATTTGGGTAGGGGTTCTAGTGTTGCTTTTTTTTATCAGGTTGTGGGGTTTTGTTTTGGTTTTGTTTTTTAATCCTAGTGCACAGTCAGTAATGTGCACTGGAAATTAATTCACACATGTTGCAAAACCCATCTTCGGTGGAGCTGGTAGTCCCAATGTTCAGTGGAGCTAGGAGTAAACAAGCAGGGTTAAAATGTTTCTTAATGAATCAACATTTCCTGCTTCTATTTTTGTTTGCTTGTTTATAAAAATTGAAGTTTCAGGTAAACTTCAGTTTCTCAAGAACTGCCAACTCTTTAAATAAAATTTAGACTTTTTTTATAACATTAAAAAAAATCTGATTCAGAAAATTTTCCTCTGCTTGAAAAATGTTTCAGGTATATTTTTCCCTTTATGGGCTGGACTACAGATGTGTGTAAAGGGATGTGGTCTGGTGTGCTGTGAGTTACTTTGCTTTGCTTGTAAATCCTTCCAGAGAAGGAAGGGCTGTAGGAGCTCCTAAATTATACTTCTTAAGATTTAATTCATAATACTCTTTCTGAATCACGTTTTTCTACTTAGCAAAGGGTGAAGCATAGCTAGAGATAATGTATTTTGACTGTATTTGATTTGATGTTATTAAGAACATTGTAAGATGGTTGTTGGACAGGAGAGGTAACTTCATTTCAGCAAGTCTACTAGTTGAATCAAAGAGATATTAAGATGACGCATTGAAATACTAATGTGTAGATACTACTTTTTTAATGCAATACTTCGTGCTAAAGTACTAATGAAATATTTTAATTTATCTTGGTAGAGGAAATCTTGATGCTATTATTCAGTTGTTAATCAAGAGATAAATCTGTTGTTTCAGTAAGATCTTGTCTGACTTGTAAC
Source organism: Melanerpes aurifrons (assembly GCA_011125475.1). Taxonomy (NCBI): domain Eukaryota; kingdom Metazoa; phylum Chordata; class Aves; order Piciformes; family Picidae; genus Melanerpes; species Melanerpes aurifrons. The sequence continues at coordinate 3,133,805 of WWNC01000082.1, read as the reverse complement.
TGAGCTAAACTGTGAACATTTTATTCAACTGAGGATAGAATAGAATAAACCAGGTTGGAAGAGACCTTCAAGATCATCACGTCCAACCTATCACCCAACACCACCTAATCAACTAACCCATCTATCCAAGCACCCTGTCAAGTCTCCTCCTGAACACCTCCAGTGACGGCGACTCCACCATCTCCCCAGGCAGCCCGTTCCAATGGGCAATCACTCTCTCTGTGTAAAACTTCCTCCTGACCTCCAGCCTGAACTTCCCCTGGCGCAGCCTGAGACTGTGTCCTCTTGTTCTGGTGCTGGCTGCCTGGGAGAAGAGACCAACCTCTGCCTGTTTACAACCCCCCTTCAGGTAGTTGTAGAGAGTAATGAGGTCACCCCTGAGTCTCCTCCCCTCCAGGCTAAGCAGCCCCAGCTCCCTCAGTCTCTCCTCATAGGGCTTGTGTTCCAAGCCCCTCACTAACTTCGTTGCCCTTCTCTGGACTCGTTCCAGCAAGTCAACATCCTTCCTAAACTGAGGGGCCCAGAACTGGACACAGTACTCGAGGTGTGGCCTAGGATGGGGAACTCTTGAGTTAAAATCAGCTGGTGAAGTGGCAGAGACATCACTTTTGTAACTTAATATTTTGCCTATATTTTCTTTTTCTCACTGCTAATATTATTTTCAGATGTGTCATTTTAATCTTTGATTCAACTGGTAGAGTTGCTGAAATTAAGTTGGTTTTGCTGTCCAACAAGCATCTTACAATGTTCTTAATAGCATCAAATTTAATACAGTCATATAAATGTCTTTTGGTGGCATCCATCCTATTATTTCTGTACTTATTTTCATATAGTTAACATTCTTTGTGTAAACAGGAACAGAGAGACTGAAAAAAAAACAACTCACTAGACTATCATTTCCACAGTGGTTTTGGATTTACCATCAGTAGTCACAAAGTCAGTTTCTATCATTGACACCTAAGTGTCTTCACACTTAGGTCAACTGTATTCCAGTACTTGGAAGTGCAGTTGTTCAAGTTTGGCTGGTTTTAATGAATGGAGCATTATTTTGAATATAAGATTATTTAAAATGCCCAAATTTCTGTGACTGGAAATCTGCTTGTATGTCACAAGTTACTTACCTCTCTTGCTTTATTCAGAGGTATGTCTTAGGGAAACCCACCTAATGAGAAAAACTTTAGTATAATTTTTAATATCAGAATCTATTAATCACATGCTGCTGACTTTTATGCCTAAGAGCAAACTAGATAATCTTTGTCTTTTCCTTCACTTTCCCCACTTGAACATTTAGTGGGATGTCAGTCATTCCTTTTGGAATTCAATGTGCACTGATACCTGGATGTCTTCCACTCTGCCTCCTAAATGAATCTTTTATATTTTTCTACAGAGAAAATTAGAGACAGAAGAAATACTAATGAAAATTTGAATCATGGAATGGTCTTGGCCACAAGGGACCTCCAAAGGTCATCCAGTCCAACCTCCTGCAGTCAGCAGGGACATCCCTAACTAGAACAGGCTGCCCAGGGCCTCATCAAGTGTTACTTTGAACATCTCCATCAAAGGGGCCTCAACCACCTCTCGGGGCAACCTGTTCTATTGTTCTACCAACCTCACAGTGAAGAACTTCTTCCTGATATCCAATCTAAATCTGTGCTTCTCTAGCTTGAAGCCATTTGCCCTCCTCCTGTCACTAAAGACCCTTGTAAATAATCTCTCCCCATCCTTCCTGTAGGCTCCCTTCAGGTACTGGAAGGTTGCTATTAGGTCTCCCCAGAGCCTCTTCTCTAGGCTGAACAACCCCAGCTTCCTCAGCCTGTCCTCATAGCAGAGGTACTCCAACCCCTTGATCATTTTCATGGCCCTCCTCTGGACCCTCTCCATCAAATCCATGTCCTTCCTATATTGAGGGCTGCAGACCTGGGCACAATACTCCAGTTGAGGTATCACCAGAGCAAAGTGGTAGAATCACCTCTGTGGATCTACTGGCAGTGCTTCTTTTGATGCAGCTCAGCATGTGATCTAGGCTGCAAGCTCACACTGTCTGCTCACATCCAGCTTCTTGTCCAACAGAACCTCCAGGTCCTTTTCCATAGGGCTGCTTTCTATCTACCTTATCCCCCAGTCTGTATTGATAGTGAGGATTGTTCTGGCCCAGGTGCAGAACCCTGCCCTTGCTCTTGTTTACTCTCATAAGGTTCACCTGGTCCCACCTCTCCAGCTTGTCCAGGTCTCTCTGGATGACATCCTATCCCTCTGGTGTATCAACACCACCACTCAGCTTGGTGTCATCTGCAAACTTGCTGATGGTGCATTCAATCCTATTGTGTATGTCACTGATAAAGTATTAAACAGTATAGGTCCCAGTTTGGAGCCCTGAGGGACACCACTTGTCACTGCTCTCCATCTGGGCATCAAGCCATTGAGCACTACCCTATGGATGCGATCATCCAACCAGTTCCTTAACCACTGAACAGTCCACCCATCAAACCCGTATCTCTCCAGCCTGGTCAAAGGCCTTGCAGAAGTCCAAATAGATCACATCCATAGGTAATGTAATGTTATGATACTGTGAAACCATCAGTGTATGCAGTAAGGAGTATCTGTGAAGTAAGTAATTTTTACTATGTTCTTGTATCATCAAGTGTACTCATCATGAGTTGCTTCATGGGTCCTGTGAACTACAGAAGAACCTTTTGAGGGTTTTATACAGAATTCTAGTGTGTTGTGATTTTTTTTTTATGAGTCTGTGAAGGCATGCTCTTTTCCATAGGCTTTTTATTCAATCATGAATCATAGTTGGAAAGTGAGTCAGACATACATACTTCTATTGCCATAGTGTGAAGTTTCAGATCCATAGTGTCCTGGCATCATCTTCTGGTACAACCATTTTTAGCCTTCTTGGAGGTTTGTACTTTGCTAAATGTTGATTTTGAATTCAGGTCAAGGAGGAACAAGTTTCCAACATGGATACTCTAGAACAGATCTCTGTGCTCTAGCTTAAGAAAATTTTTGCCTTATCTACTCTGTTAGGTGGTGGCATGGCTTACTGTGTTTAAAGTTACGTTAGAGAATCTTGTGTTATGAATTAATTATTTTTTTGGTAAACTAGAACAATGTGCATTTTTTTATATACTTAAGGTTCAATCATGCAAAATAAAAATGTGATAAGGAGAAAGTGACATGGAGTTTATTGCTTGCAGTATCTCAGCAAATGCAAGATAATAAAAAATTGAAACCCACAAGAAGTCATTGTACCACTGTAGACTATCAGGTTTTCTTACAAGATTCTAAATTAAGCAGGCAGCAGCTGCTAGCTGAGATGCATATAGGTCTACAGTCATGTGTTCTTAATGAGTCATTCTGATATGACACCCATCCACTTATTATACCATTTCTTCAGTGTGGATTTCTTTCTAGAAGGTAACATTATCATGGTCTCTTATCAATGAATCTTCTTAATTTTGCCTGTCATTTTCCGTTGGTGCATGGACAGTGCTCTAGGTCTTCCCTGAGGTTTACAGGGCTCCTCTCCCTGACAGTGGGGTTGTACATATGTGTGGACTACCAGATTCAGTCATGTCCCTTCTCCCTGGCAACTGAGTGGATCTTACCCTCGGAGTCCAGTCCTTTGGAGGCACAGTGGGCTCTCTCAGGCTCAGTGAAAGTCCTTCCTCTGGAGATAATTCTCAGGGCTGAGGCTCAATGGCAGAGGCTATGGCTTGAGCATTGTCCTCTCTAGCAGGTAGAGAGACAAAGTGAAAGAGGGGGGCAACTTGTTTACGAACTGGGGTAATACTTAGAGGTTCCTCAAGGCTGGTTTTGACCAGTGGGTAATCTTGTAAACAACTGGCTTCAGCCTGTAGAAAGTGTGAAGCTAGAATTATGCCCATACTTGGTAATAGCACAAGCATCTCAGGCGATGGGTGTGTGCAGGGGGCCATGCTGGCCTGGGCTTTTGTCTCCCTCCTGAAGGAGGGGAGATCGTCTACGTGCTGGTTGCTGACTGGGCATAAACCACAGCACCATAATGGAACTTTTCTGTCTGGGGACTGAAGGAAAGGCAGAAAATCAGCATTTGTAACATCTCTTGCTTAAGTTATTTTGCTGGCATATAATTTTCATTATACCAAATTGTTATATAATACTAATCAGGACTCTTCAGAGAGTCTTAAATATTAGTGTTGTAATAAAAACTTAACTGAAAAAAACCCTAACTGAAGCCACAGAAGTTACTGCAAGTATTTTTCTCTGCTCTCTTGCCTTAACCAATCTCTGAGGGCTTGGAAAACTGCTAATTTAGAACAGAACCCTGTCTGTGAACAGAGGTGAAACACAGAAGGAAGAGCAAGCAAGACTGAAAATGGCATTCACTCTAGCAGTGCATGTGTGTGTGTTAGTAGAACTTAAAATGGTCCCCAGATGAGAGGATTAGTACATTTTCCTTTTCAGTAAAACATCATGAACAATTTGTGCCACAGGACACTAGGGGTTTAGCAGTAAGTACATTAAGGAAAGAAAAGGCTGGGAGGGGTGGAAGTCTGATGTTTTAGCTTCCTCACAAGGTGTGTAAATGCTGTGTTCTGAGCTAGATGGTGACAATAAACTCTGCACATTTTGAGTAATCAGTTCAAAGACATTTTGTAGGTATTTGCTGCAGTATAAAAGGAGAGCATAACTGGGAGGGAAATCAGTTTACAGAATATGCATCATTGTGTCTGGGTGTTGTGTCCAAGAAGATACTCTGTCTGTCAAATACAGTCAAGCAAGAAGTTTATGTATCTATTTCTGTGCTTTTTTATCATGCTGGTGTAGCTAGGACCCACAAAGCATAACTCCACGGCTGTTTGTCTTTTTCTGAGAGGAATGTGTGTAGCATAGCATCTGTTAAGTCTAACTTCACCCACATTTTGCTTTACATTGAGAAGTTGCCTATAATTTCCACTACTTCCATGAGTATTGTAGTTGCAAAGTTCTAGAAATCACATGGAATCACTTTTATAAATGCTGCTTTGAAGAAAGGGAAAAGCATATAGAGAAAATGGCCTCAAAGGACACTGGAAGATTTATCTGAACTAATCGTCTTTTGTAGAGTAATAGCACTTTTCATTTACAATGCCTTTCAAAGATATTAATCTTCACAGATGAGGAAACTGATAGGATAGACAACTTACTTGGGTCAAATCATAAGACAGCTCTTGTACAACATGTGTATTTTACATCTGTAAAATGAAAAGCTGTTTTCTTAATGCTTTCAGTGGGAGAATGAATCATGCAGAGCTCCCTCAGGATTTTGGACACAGCATTACTCAGATCCATTTATAGGAAAGTAGAGATAATCAATCCCCATAAGCACAGTTTGCTATCATTGCCACTGACGTGCACCAGAGAATCCTTCTTACACAGTTACAGTTCTCACTGCTTCATCTGTAGAGTTAAAAAGCAGAATTAAGTCCATAGCATGTGGATTACTAGCACATTATTTTTACCCACTTGGACTTCAGAAGCCCTTAACAGAGAAAAAGATGTGGCTACTAATGTTTCAGCCTTCAGCTTAAAGTGATTTTAAGTTGAGAAAAAGAGTGGAAAGAAGTTCCTGTACTAATTCCTGTTTTTTAAAAAGTTGAGCTGTTTTTTAATACTACTGTCATGATCACGTAGACACATGCACATTTATTGCTGTTTCAGTTAGGCTGCATAGACTTAACACAAGGCAGGGTAACTCTAATAGAAATTTTATTTAAAGGCTGTTTCTGGAGGAAAAGGTCAGTGACATAGGGTTAAGTGCAGAGGTACGATTATCTCACAGCTGCTTACACCTGTATTAGTCAAAATCCCTGGTAAACTATCCAAATACACTTGTTTCCTTTCAGATAAACAAAGTGCATGCAAGGTGAATATAATCCTCACAAGTATCTTGAAAGAAGGAAATGGACTTTGTGAAACTCCATGTCTGTAATGGACCCAGAAGAGTCAATGGTTCTTGACATAGAAGTTTCTCCCTGGTCTGTTTTAAAAAAAAGAAAGTCTGCATGTATTTGATCTTGCACTTGATCACCAAAATTAGTTTCCTGTTCCAAAGGTGTGGCTTTGTCTTCAAGTGATTTGTTTATGTTTATACTGGTAGTATGCTGAGAATCGCAATTTCCCTTAGGTTCTTACAAGCTTTAAAAAGCAGCCAAGATTTTAATGCTGCAATAGGACATTTGGAATAAGACCTAGTACCTCATGTAGCACCTTCCAGTAGCAGCATGCCAGATGGTCTAATAGGGCTTCACTAAAACCATGTGAAGCTGTTAGTCACATTGGAAGTGCAAAGGGTAACTGCAGTAAAGGCAAATTCAAAGACCTGAAGTCTTGAGTTCCCATCTCAGTATTGCCATGAAGTCTTTGGACCCAGTTCCTCTCCTGTAACCTATCAGTTGCTTTCTGTGCTGCATCTTCCTACAGAGTAATATTTAAACTCACTTTTATGCCCTTTCACTAGTACCAGTGAATATTGCACCAATGTGACAAGCAACTGCCAAATGATCATTTTCAGATGATGGTTTATCAGCAGTCTCTTCTCTTAAAAATCAGTCTTGGAACTGGAGAAAGTGTAACTGTCCTTAGAGCATGTTTCAAGTAGTACAGGTCTTAGAGGATTAAAGGCATTCTCCTCTTGCGCCAGGGGAGGTTCAGGTTGGATGTTAGGAAGAAGTTCTATACAGAAAGAGTGATTGCGCTATGGAATGGGTTGCCCGGGGAGGTGGTGGAGTCGCCGTCATTGAAGGTGTTCAGAAGGAGACTTGATGGGGTGCTTGGTGCCATGGGTTAGCTGTTTGGGTGGGTTGGATTGGTTGATGGGTTGGACACGATGATCTTGAAGGTCTCTTCCAACCTGGTTTGGTTTATTCTAATATATGCAAGAACAGGAGCTAGTGCAAATCTCAAAAATAGGCATGAAGCACTGTTGGGTTGAGGAATGAATAAACTTGGTAGGACATTTGCAGTGACCATAAGTGACACCAGAAGCCCATAGAGCCTGTCTGCTTTAGTTCTTGCCACATTCAAAAGAAGCATAAAGAGCATGATTTGTTGATATGCAGTATACACAGATTCTTTAAGATTGCTGGTGATAAATGCACTAAACTGCAGAAAAGCATCTGGCTCTAGAATACCAATGCAATATCAAACTAGATTTCCTGGGAAACCGCTCAGCATAGCTAAGGTCACAAATCTTAGCAAAAGGTGTCCCTTCTCAGGGAGCAAGGACCTGGACTGCTCTTTAGGTGCTGAACTCTTGTTCCTCCAGTTAGGAACAAAATCTATGTAATACTTGCATGTCTACTACTGGTCATGTGTAGGGGTGGGACTGTGGTCATGCCTTTATTTTATTTTCAGCTGCACAGGCACTTCATAATCTTGCAGTCTTGTCAGCACCTTACAGGTGGGAGTGGGACTATGCAGCCTTCACCTTTGACTCCCGTGGGAATGCAGACCACCAGATCGTCACCCAGCCTCTGTGTCCACTCTGATAACCACATGTTTGTCAACACTGCTTATGCTTTCTCACAGTTTTATACTTTTCCCAGTTTTGTGCTTCCAACATGTATTTGCTGTAATGTACTCAATTTTTTGCACAGGCATTTCAGTAAATCCACAATACTCTTTTTTATTAAGCTGCATCTATTATCAGTAACAGCACACAACTATGTAAGTCTGGTATGTGAACACCCCTACTGCCTTATTTGCTAAGTAATGGCTGTATTTCCAACAACCCCATCCCTCACAGATATTTACAAGTATATTGATTTTGTAAAGAAACATTTTTGCTTAGTCATTAAGTGTCTCCTTTTAGTAACACTAAACTAACTACTAATGCTTTGGACCCTTTACCCTTGAACCTAAAATGGCAAAATAGGAGAGGGAGCATTGCTGGTGAATAAAGTAGTGTCAAGCCCCTCCATCTTAAAAATCAACAAAGTAAAACATTTTTAAAAAGCACACTGCATTATCAGATTAGTGCTTCCTATATTTGGAAGTGTACCTGACCTTTCATCTCTTTAAACACTGAGGCAAGAGAGTTCTTGTAGACTTTCCTGTTAAGTCTTATTACTTGGCTGAGAGACGTTTTTCTGAAGCTCACATTGCCACCAGATAAATGCAGCTGGGCCAAAATGTACATTTTACAGAACCTTGACCCCAGGTGTATCACAGTATCACTAAGGTTGGAAAAGACCTCAAAGATTATCGAGTCCAACCTCTCACCACAGACCTCATGACTTGACCATGGCACCAAGTGCCACGTCGAATCCCCTCTTGAACACCTCCAGGGATGGTGACTCCACCACCTCCCTGGGCAGCCCATTCAATGCCGAACAACTCGCTCAGTGAAGAACTTTCTCCTCACCTTGAGCCTAAACTTCCCCTGGCGCAGCTTGAGACTATGTCCTCTTGGTCTGGTGCTGGTTGCCTGGGAGAAGAGACCAACCCCTTCCTGGCTACAACCACATTTCAGGTAGTTGTAGAGAGCAATGAGGTCACCCCTGAGCCTCCTCTTCTCCAGGCTAAACAATCCCAGCTCCCTCAGCCTCTCCTCATAGGGCTTGTGCTCAAGGCCTCTCACCAGCCTCGTTGCCCTTCTCTGGACACGTTCAAGTGTCTCAATGTCCTTCCTAAACTGAGAGGCCCAGAAGTGGACACAAGACTCTTAAGTGCAGCCTAACCAATGCAGAATACAGGGGCACAATGACCTCCCTGCTCCTGCTGGCCACACTATTCCTAATGCAGGCCAGGATGCTATTGGCCTTCTTGGCCACCTGGGCACACTGCTGGCTCATGTTTAGGCAGCTGTCAACCAGCACACCCAGATCCCTCTCCATTTGGCAGCTCTCCAGCCACTCTGACCCCAGCCTGTAGCTCTGCATGGGGTTGCTGTGGCCAAAGTGCAGCACCTGGCACTTAGACTTGTTGAATGCCATTCTGTTGGACTCCATCCATCTGTCTGGTTGGTCGAGGTCCCTCTGCAGAGCCCTTCTACCCTCTGACTGACCCACATCTGCTCCCAACTTGGTGTCATCTGCAATTTGCTGATGACTAACTCAACCCCCTCATCCAGATCATCAATGAAGATGTTAAAGAGGATGGGGCCCAGCACTGATCCCTGGGGCATGCCACTGGTGACTGGCTGCCAGCTGGATGTGGCACCATTCACCACCACTCTCTGGGCTCAGCCCTCCAGCCAGTTCCTAACCCAGCACAGAGTGCTGCTGTCCAAGCCACGAGCTGACATCCTAGCCAGCAGTTTGCTCTGGGGGACGGTGTCAAAGGCCTTGCTGAAGTCCAGGTAGACCACATCCACAGGCCTTCCCACATCCACCAGGCTGGTCACCTGATCATAGAAGGAGATCAGGTTGGAGAGGCAGGACCTGCCCCTCCTAAATCCATGTTGGCTCGACCTGAGTCCTTGGCCATCCTTCAGGTGCACAGTTATTGCTGCCAGGATAATCTGCTCCATCATTTTTCCTGGCACTGAGGTCAAGCTGACAGGTCTGGAGTTTCCAGGTTCCTCCATCCGACCCTTCTTGTGGATGGGGACCACACTGGCCAGTTTCCAGTCATCTGGGACCTCACCGGTGAGCCAGGACTGGAGGAAAATGATGGAGAGTGGCTTGGCCAGCTCATCTGCCAGCTCTCTCAGCACCCTAGGATGGATCCTATCCGGTCCCATGGACTTGCGAGTGTCCAAGTGTCTCACCAGGTCCCAAACTAATTCCTCATGGATTTCCAGGGCATTACACTGTTCCCTGACCCTATCACCCAGCTCAGGAGGCCACTCGTCCTGAACTCCTCCTTCCTTGCTGTTAAAAATTGAGGCAAAGAAGGTGTTCAGGACCTCAGCCTTTTCCTTGTCTTCAGTCACAGTGTTCCCCTCCAGGTCCAATAAGGAGTGCAGGTTCTTCCTGCCCTTCTTTTTAGTGTCATATATTTGTAAAAATGCTTTTTATTATCTTTCACAGAGGTGGCCAGCTTCAGTTCCAACTGGGCCTTTGCCTCTCTAATTTTTTTCCTACATAATCTAACAGCTTCCTTAAATATACCTCGAGAAGCCTTCCCCTCCTTCCATAGGTGATACAGCCTCTTTTTTCCCCTTAAATCCTCCAGGAGCTGCTTGCTCATCCAGGCTGGTCACCTTCCCTGCCAGCTCATCTTTCGGCACATGGGAACTGCCAGTTCCTGTGCCTTCAAGAGCTCCTGTTTGAAGTAGGTCCAACCAGCCTGGACCCCTAGGCTCTTGAGGGCTGCTACCCAGGGAACTTTACAAACAAGTTTCTTAAATAGGCTGAAGTTCACCCTTCGGAAGTCCAAGGTGAAGGTTCTGTTGGTGCTCCTCCCTATCTCCCTGCATATTGAAAACTTCACTATCTCGTGGTCACTGCACCCTAGGCAGCCTGCCACGATCACATCTCCCACCAGCCCTTCTCTACTGGAGAACAGCAGGTCAAGCAGAGCCTGACCCCTGGTAGGCTCACTTTACAGCTGCATCAGGAAGCAGTCCTCCTTGTGCTCCAGGAATCTTCTGGGCTGCCTCCTCTCTGCTGAATTATGTTTCCAGCAGATATCTGGCCGGTTAACGTCAACCACAAGGAGAAGATCTGACGATCTTGAGACAGCCTCCAGTTGCTTATAGAATAACTCGTCAGCCTCCTCATCCTGGTTGGGTGGTCTATAACAGACTCCAACCAGTCAGATGTCAGATTTGTTAGGCTTAGGTTTTAACCCGCAGGCTCTCTCTCAATCCCTTAATTTTCCACCTCAAGTTCTGTGGCAGAGAGTGACTCCCTAGTTTACAGAGCCATCCCTCCTCTTCTCCCTCACCTGTCTCTCCTAAAGAGCCTGTAACCCTCCAGTGCAGCACTCCAATCATGTGTGCTATCCCACCATGTTTCTGAGATGGCGACTACATCATAGTCACCCTGGTGGACCAGGACTTCCAGCTCCTCTTGCTTATTGCCCATGCTGCGTGCATTGGTGTACATGCACTTCAGCTGGGCTCCCGACTTCTCAATTGCCCCTAATTGGTGCCCTACTCTTTCCTCTGCAGAGGGACTGATTTCCTCACCCACCCCCTTCTGACCTAGTTTAAAGCCCTCCTAATGAGCCCTGCCAACTCTAGTGCTAGGACTCTCTTACCCTTTCATTCAACATCTTCCTAACAAAGATTGTTTTAAAGCAAATGTCTAGTAGGCACCATATCTTTACATAATTCTAGGGTTTAGGGAGGTTTTTTTGCTGTATCCTTGTAATTCTTATAATCTTTGCTGCAAATTATAGTTGATTTTTAAAATATTATTTATGTTGATTATTTTTAAATTGTCTTCATGGAGCCACAATATTTCTGGAACATATGTAAGCAAGCATTGTTATAGTTGATTTAAATAATTGTGAATAAGTTGGTTTAAAATGACATTGCATGTTATAAATAGTGCAGGTGCTTATGGTAGACAGGCTCTTCTTACAGCTGATGTTTCCATTTGATGTTAATTTGGAAAGCTCACTGCAGACAAGGAAGGCCTTGACATTCCTTTTCATACCCAAAGAAGACCTCCAAAAAAATCTGAGATGCTTCTGTCCAGGCCTTAGTCATTGTTCCACAGGCTCTATCTTCGCTGTGCAGGAAGAGGTGTAGCTTCAGCAAGGAAGAAGAGCAAATACAGCACAAATAATAACCATCCTAACCAGAAAGTGGGCATCTAATGTCCAGATTATAACTGAAGGGGAAATTATATAGCTTGATTGATTTCACTGGAGATATATTCTCACAGGACTTTATCTGGGAGTTGAACTCTCAGATTCTAAAACCTCTTTATGTCCTATTGATACCATTAAGAGGAAGAAATGTGATTTGACAAAGAATTGAAGTTAAATTATGGTCAGGTCCTAGGGCAGAGTAATGTACCTCTTTGCTGCAGCAAGCTTTCACATACATCATTAAAAAGTAATAAAGGCTCTAAAGTTGGCAATTTGAGCAGGCAGAAATTCCCATGAACAGTCATGCATAAGTGGAGCTGAATGGTTACATCCAAAATAGCGGAAACTGCTCACATTCATAGAGATAAAATTAATGGAGATAAAATATCTTAATGTCATTAAAAAATGCAGTCAAACATGTTTTCATATCTAAACATTTTTTGCTACCACCGGATCATACAGTAATAAGTATGTGATAATTTTTTCAATTTTTTTCTGTATCTTATTAAAATGGACTTTCCAGTGTGTTCCACTGTGTTTCTAGAAATGGTATGATTTTAAAGACATTTAGGAGTACTTTTGCTAGAGGTATGGAAAAGCAATACAGATAATTTATTTTTTTCATATTGTCTGATTGTCAGTGATTTAGCAGTAAAATAAAGGTCTGTCATTCACTGTGTTTGCATAGCAACATGCCCAGAGATGTATTTTTTGGCTGTAATGTTGGTGTGGGTTTTTTTCATAGTACTATTTTTAAACATAAAGTGCTAGTCATGAAAAGTCAGGACTTTTGAAGTAGCAGTAGCCATGACAACCTTCACTCTTGAGGGTGCAGTATCACTCTGCTACTGGACAGCATATACTGTGGGTGACTGGAAGGAATGTTACTGTCACTAGTAAAAATAATTATGACTTCATTAAAGATTGCATTTTTCAGGTAATGAAACAAAATAACAACAATTTGCAGAGGAGGAACTTAGTTGTAAGTGCTATGGTTGTTTTGTCAAACAGCAGGTTAGAGACTGTTGAACAATCAAGGATTATTAAAAGTGGCATGTTTCCGTCCTTCCTTCCTTCCTTCCTTCCTTCCTTCCTTCCTTCCTTCCTTCCTTCCTTCCTTCCTTCCTTCCTTCCTTCCTTCCTTCCTTCCTTCCTTCCTTCCTTCCTTCCCTCCTTCCTTCCTTCCTCCCTCCTTCCCTCCCTTCCTTCCTCCCTCCCTTCCTTCCTCCCTCCCTCCCTCCTTTGCTCCCTTCCTCCTTCCCTCTCTTCCTTCCTTTCTTCCTTCTTTTCTCTTTCTCTTTCATTCTTTTTTCTCTCTTTCTTTCTCTCCTTTTTTATCTTTCCTCCTTTCCTTATCTCCTCCTTTGTTCTTTTATCTCTTTCTTCCTTCTGAATTCCTTCCTTCCATCATTTGTTCCTCCTGAATTTCTTCCTTCTGAATTTCTTACTTCTCACCACTTTCTGAGCAAAAAAGAACATCTTACCTGAACCACTTACTCTGTGCAATTTTCATGTACCCATGAAATGTTTAAGGATGTTGCTAGGTCATGTAGGAAAAAATTGGAGAGGCAAAAGCCTATTTAGAGCTTAGACTGGCCTCTGCTGTGAAGGATAACAAAAAATCTTTTAAAAAATATATTAATAACAAGAGGAGGGGCAAGGACAACCTCCACTTCTTAGTGGACATGGAGGGGAATATTGTAACTAAAGATGAGGAAAAGGCAGAGGTACTTAACACCTTCCTTGCCTCAATTTTGAATAGCAAGATAGGTTGTCTTCCAGACAACTGGCCTCCTGAGCTGGCAGATGGAGTCAGCGAGCCGTATAGTTCCCCTGTAATCCAGGAGGAAGTAGTTAGAGACCTGCTCAGCCACTTTGATCCCCACAAATCAACGGGACTGGATGGGATCCATCCTAGGCTGCTGAGAGAGCTGGCAGATGAGCTGGCCAAGCCCCTCTCCATCATTTTTCAACAGTCCTGGCTCACTGGAGAGGTCCCAGATGACTGGAAGCTGGACAGTGTGATGCCCATCCATAGAACAGAATCATAGAATCATAGAATGGTTTGGGTTGGAAGGGACCTCCAAAGGTCACCTAGTCCAACCCCCTGCAGTCAGCAGGGACATCCTCCACTACATCAGCTTGCTCAGAGCCCTGTTGAGCCTGACCTTTAATATCTCCAGGGGTGGGGCCCCAACTACCTCCCTGGGAAACCCGCTGCAGTGTTCCACTATCCTCATCGTTAAAGAGCTTCCTCCTAACATCCAACCAAAATCTGCTCTGATTCCAGGATTATTTTTTTGACATGTTAATTTAGGGTGCAGGGGGTTGGTTTGGATTTGGGTGGGTTTTTTTGTTTGGATGATAGTGTTGATGTCTTTGGGGTGGTGCTTCTTTTGTTGTGGGTTGTTTGCTGGTGGTGGGGGATTTTTCTGTTTGTTTGGTTCGGGTATTTTTCCCCAATACAAACAAACAAGAAAAGAGTACCCCACAAACTTACCCTCATCCACAAGAAGAGCTGGAAGGATGAACCAGGGAATTCCAGGCCTGTCAGCCTGACCTCAGTGCCAGGCATGATTATGGAACAGGTCATCCTGAGTGCAACTGCACAGCGCTTACAGGATGGCCAAGGGATTAGGCCCAGCCAGAATGGATGTACGAAGGGCAGGTCCTGCCTCTCCAACCTGATCTCCTTCTATGATCAGGTGATCTGCCTGGTAGGTATGGGGAAGGCTGTGGATATAGTCTACCTTTAGCAAGGCCTTTGACACCATCCCCCACAGCAAACTGCTGGCCAAGCTGTCAGCCCATGGCTTGGAAAGTAGCACTCTGTGCTGGGTTAGGAACTGGCTGGAGGACTGAGCCCAGAGAGTGGTGGTGAATGGTGCCACATCCAGCTGGCAGACAGTCACTAATGGTGTCCCCCAGGAATCAGTGCTGGGCCCCATCCTGTTCATTATTTTCATTGATGATCTGCATGAGGAGATTGAGTCCATCATCAGTAAATTTGCAGATGACACCAAGTTGGGAGCAGATGTTGATGTGTTAGAGAGTAGGAGAGCTCTGCAGAGGGACCTCGACAGGCTGGACAGATGGGCAGAGTCCAAGGGCATGAGATTTAACATGCTTAAGTGCAAGGTTCTACACATTGGCCACAACAACCCCGTGCAGTGCTAGAGGCTGGAGTCAGAGTGGCTGGAGAGCAGCCAGGCAGAAAGGGACCTGAGGTTACTGGTTGATAGCAGGCTGAATATGAGCCAGCAGTGTGCTCAGGTGGCCAAGAAGGCCAATGGCATCCTGGAATAATGTTTCGCAGTAGCAGGGAAGTCATTCTGCCCTTGTACTCAGCACTGGTTAGCCCTGACCTTGAGTCCTGTGTCCAGTTCTGGACTCCTCAGTTTAGGAAAGATGTTGACTTGCTGGAACATGTCCAGAGAAGGGCAACAAAGCTGGTGAGGGGTTTGGAGCACAAGCCCTATAAGGAGAGGCTGAGGGAGCTGGGATTGTTTAGCCTGGAGAAGAGGAGGCTCAGAAGAGACCTTCTTGCTGTTTACAACTACCCGAAGGGAGGCTGTAGCCAGGTTGGGGCTGGTCTCTTCTCCCAGGCAACCAGCACCAGAATAAGAGGACCCAGTCTCAAGATGCACTTGAGGTTTAGGCTGGATGATAGGAAGAAGTTCTTCATAGAGAGAGTGATTGCCCATTGGAATCGGCTGCTCGGGGACATAATGGAGGTGTTTAAGTGGAGATTGGATGGGGCGCGTGGTGCCATGTCTTAGTTGATTAGATGGTGTTGGGTGGCAGGTTGGACTTGATGATCTCGAAGGTCTTCTCCAACCTGGTTAATTCTATTCTATTCTAGTCTATTCTAGTTTAGTCAAGTCTAGTCTAGTCTAGTTTAGTCTAGTCTAGTCTATTCCATTCTAAAGTATCTGTATTTCTAGTAGATGAGAAAACTCCTCCTTGATAATACACAGCTAACAAAAGGTGTAACTACGTGCTGATACTGATGAGAAGTCACTATATGTCTCTGCTAATAATTGTAACTTGATAATGTTCCTGTAGTTCCTAAATAAGGGTGGAATTTCCATTTTTTTCTGATGTTCATAGCTGCTTGCAAACACCATATTCTTTAATTTTGGAAGAATTTACCTGTATTTTAAGTTGTCTAAATATTTTTTTGACATCTTCCTTTCAGGCTTATGAGAAAGCCACACAGTAAACTCAAAACACACATTATTTATTAATGATTACCTAATGACCTCTAATTAAATCCGCTAAACTTTTTCATGGTAAAATTGATAAGGTTGAAGTTGCACATCTTTATAGAGATATGCAATGTGCTGCACATAGCTATTCCATGTAAATCATATTATTTGTTCTGAAACATTAAGACAGTATTGCCTGTTGGCTATTCAGTCAGTATTGCCTACGAACATTACTTAAAAGTCACTGGAAAATTGTTGATAAAATATGGCTAGCCAAAACAGAAATTGGCTTCTGGTTGTCCCTGCCTGCTTTCTCACAGTTATGAAATTATCAAGCATCTGTCCATTTTATGAAGCATCTTTCTTTGGACAGTAGTTGCTTTGGAGACTTCCAGTGCCCACCTAATCTCTTTACTTCATAGCATGTGCAGTGATTCATGGGAGATACATCATGGGCACAGGCCCAGGGTACTCATTTTCAGACTTGGTGGGCCAGGTTCTGTTTTTACAATGTACCATGCATTAGAGCCAGAGTTACCACAGCTTACTGAGTTCTATGTGCTTCATCGGATAAACTGTTTTCTTGTGACGTGTCCAAGTGGAGACTAGTGACAAGTATTGTTCTTCAGGGGTCTGTATTGAGACTAGTGCTGTTTAACATCTTTGTCAGTGACATAGTTGTATTGGGTGCACCCTTGGCAAGTTTGCTGATGACACCAAGCTGTGTGATGTGGTAAACATGCTGGAGGGGAGGGATGCCATTGAGAGGGACCTTGATATGCCTGAGAGGTATGCCCATGAAAACCTTATGAAGTTCAACAAGGCTGACTGCAAGATCCTGCATGTGGGTCAGGACAATCCAAAATACAAATACAGGTTGCACAGAGAGCAGATTGAGAAGAAGATGGAGAATGGCTTGGAGAATGAAAAACACTGTATGAGCCAGCATATGTACTCATAACACAGAAAGCCAAGCACATCTTGGGCTGCATCAGAAGAATTATGGTCAGCAGATCGAGGGAAGCCATCCTCCTCTACTCCACCATTGTGAGACCTTACTTGGGGTATTGGGTTAATCTCTGGGGTCTTGAGCATAAGACAAACATGAACCTGCTCAAGTCGGCCCAGAGGAGGGCCATGAAAATTAGGAAGGAGCTGCAGCATTTCTAATATGGCAGGATGAGAGAGTTGAGGCTGTTTAGCTTGAAGAAGAGAAGGCTCTGAGATCTGCATCCTTGCAGTACTTAAAGAGGCCTAAACGAAAGACAGGGAGGAAATCTGTAATAGAGAATGTAGAGACAGAATGATGGGTGTTGGGTTCAAATCAAAAGAGGGTAGATTGGCATTACATGTAAGGAAGCAGTTCTTTACTGTGAAGTGGTTTCTGGCCAGTGTGGTCCCCATCCACAAGAAGGGTCAGATGGAGAAACCCGGAAACTGCAGGCCAGTCAGCCTGACCTCAGTGCCAGGGAAACTGATGGAGCAGATTATCCTGGCAGCAATAACTGTGCACCTGAAGGATGGCCAAGGACTCAGGTCCAGCCAACATGGATTTAGGAGGGGCAGGTCCTGCCTCTCCAACCTGATCACCTTCTATGATCAGATGACCCATCTGGTGGATGTGGGGAGGCCTGTGGATGTGGTCTACCTGGACATCAGCAAGGCCTTTGACACTGTTCCCCACAGCAAACTGCTGGCTAAGCTGCCAGCTCGTGGCTTGGACAGCAGCACTCTGTGCTGGGTTAGGAACTGGCTGGAGGGCTGAGCCCAGAGAGTGGTGGTGAATGGTGCCACATCCAGCTGGCAGCCAGTCACCAGTGGCATGCCCCAGGGATCAGTGCTGGGCCCCATCCTCTTTAACATCTTCATTGATGATCTGGATGAGGGGGTTGAGTTAGTCATCAGCAAATTGCAGATGACACCAAGTTGGGAGCAGATGTGGGTCAGTCAGAGGGTAGAAGGGCTCTGCAGAGGGACCTCGACCAACCAGACAGATGGATGGAGTCCAACGGAATGGCATTCAACAAGTCTAAGTGCCAGGTGCTGCACTTTGGCCACAGCAACCCCATGCAGAGCTACAGGCTGGGGTCAGAGTGGCTGGAGAGCTCCCAAACAGAGAGGGACCTGGGGGTGCTGATTGACAGCCACCTAAACATGAGCCAGCAGTGTGCCCAGGTGGCCAAGAAGGCCAATAGCATCCTGGCCTGCATTAGGAATAGTGTGGCCAGCAGGAGCAGGGAAGTCATTGTGCCCCTGGACTCTGCATTGGTTGGGCCACACCTTGAGTCCTGTGTCTACTTCTGGGCCTCTCAGTTTAGGAAGGACATCAAAAGACTTGAACATGTCCAGAGAAGGGCAACAAGGCTGGTGAGAGGCCTTGAGCACAAGCCCTATGAGGAGAGGCTGAGGGAGCTGGGATTGTTTAGCCTGGAGAAGAGGAGGCTCAGGGGTGACCTTATCACTCTCTACAACTACGTGAAGGGAGGTTGTAGACAGGCGGATAGATCATGTCAGGGTCTATTTCATATCAGGGCTGTGATTATTCCAAGATACTTCATAAGTTATCCACAGAGACTGAGCCTCTTGTTCTTTCTTTCTCCTTGCATCCTGCTAGTTTTGTTCATGCCATTGTATAACATCTCTCTTGTAACTCACAGCTTATCTGACATTTTGTCAAACAAAACTAAACCAGTAGTGACTGACCTGGTAATAAATTGGACAAGCTTGTAATAAGTGCTCCTTGTATGGAAGGTGAGAGGAATATTGTTTGTGTAAGTCTGAGTTACGATACCTCAGATACTGCCTCTTACATGAAAGCACTGGTGAGAAAGCTGTGTTAGGATGGATTTATGGCTGACAGCATACTTGGGACTTCCCAGGTCTTTAGCTGCCATTGAGTGCTTGCAGAATAACAGACCACGTTGTGGTATGGTGTTATGATCATAAGGAGGTTATTAATATTCAAAAGGTGGAACAATTAATAAAAATATTAATAACTTTATTAATTAAAAAAATCCTGTGGAAAATATTAATGAAACCTATTTAGTGGTTCGAAATATTTGGTTGTTGGAACAGACATCTCACCAGCAGGAACAATTTAAACAATATGAGCAAATATCTGGAAACAAAAAACAGCAATAATGGCCAGTGACAACAAAGATTGAGAGGTAAAAACCCAACACTGTAACCTATAGAATGAGTTTTCTCCAAATGTGGCCAAAGGCACACACACCTGGCCCACTTGGACTCCAGGGCATGCTCAGACAAGCCTGGGCAACTTGGGCATTTTTCTGAAAACACAGACCTGCTGGCTTCTGCCCCATTGTCTGATTCAGAGCCTTTTGAGGCTTTTTGTCCCTTCAGAACATATGGATATAGTGATTTTAAACCTTTTGTCCTGATTTAACACAGTCTGGTCTAATAAGGGGAGTGCAAGAAACACATAAAAACCCCTGTGGGTTGAGGTAAGGAAAGTTTGATGAAAGTAATACAATACACAAATTCCACATAAATCATAGAAGCAGCAGCCACAGAAAGCAATAGCAGCCGGAGAACCAAAGCCAGCCATAAACCAGCACCCCCATCCCAAGTGTGCAGCCAGAAAAGCAGAAAAAAACAACACCCCAAGCCAGAAAGCGGAATAAAAGCCCCCAGAACTCAACTCCCAAGCCCCAGCATTCTTTGCTCCGTTCAGCACTTTTATTATA
Source organism: Melanerpes aurifrons (assembly GCA_011125475.1). Taxonomy (NCBI): domain Eukaryota; kingdom Metazoa; phylum Chordata; class Aves; order Piciformes; family Picidae; genus Melanerpes; species Melanerpes aurifrons. The sequence goes on along the minus strand of WWNC01000082.1, from coordinate 3,114,160 downwards.
AAGCTATCATGATGTCAGCATGGTATGAAATGCTCACCAGCAAATTCAACAAGCTATCCTGACTAGTTCTTCCTAGTGAAAACTAGGCCACTTTTCTATGGCTATATTGGTAGCAGTTGTTTTTTTTTTCTGAGAATTTTTTTTAATGAAGTCCCAAATTGTACATTTGTAATAAAAAAGTGAAACAGATTCTGAATGAAGGCATAGTTTACTTTTGAGTCATTGCAGTAAACCTGTATCTATGGTGATTTCTGTGCAGTAATGGTTGTTAAAAGACATTGTACAGATCTCTGTGTGATAGTTTCCTTTCCTCTCTGCACAATCTTGATTTATGTCAAACACAGGAGTGGGAGATTTGTATGTGAAATCGATAACAAGCAGATTTTAAAAAGAAAAGAGATGAGTTAGTTACATTTCTTGTCATGAATTCACCATTTATGCAAATAATTACAGCTCTTTTTAGAGAAATAACAAAAAAAAAATCACTCTTCACTGGTTTGAGGGAAGCATCTCACCTTCCAGTGATTTTCACAGTCATTGTTACTGGAGAGTACAACTTCTAAAAAGGTGTGTGTGTGGGGGGGGGGTGGGTTTTGAAGTTTATGCTTGTTTGTTTCTTCTTCTCTGAATTTTGCATCTCACCACTCTGATATTTTTTTCAATGCATGAAGCTAGCAGATTTCTTCCATCCACAGCCTTCTCCCATTTGAGTGTTCCAGAAGCTTCTTGCTCATCCATGCAGGTGTCTTGCTTTCCTTGCTTGATTTCTTATTCATGGGGATGTACCAATCTTGAGCTTGGAGGAAGTGATGCTTGAATAGTAACCAGTTCTCTCATTTCCACTGCTTTGTAGAGCCCTGTCCTATGGGATTCCTCCAAGTAAGTCTCTGAAGAGGTCAGTTAGCTCTTCTGAATGACCAGGGCTGCAGTTTTACTTATCACCCTGCTGCTTCCTCATATGATCCTAAATACTGCCTTCTCAACAGTCAGTGCAGGCAAGGCTGTCTCCAGTCTTCACGTCCTCAAACAGACCTTCTCTGTTTGCTAGCACAAGGTCCAGCAGCGCATCTTTTCCTCCGGCATCCCAACATGGTACTGGTGAAGTTTATCCATTAGGAGTTTGCTCATGGGTATCCAAAGATGTTAAAACTTCATGTATGTTTTGGATGATGATGTCAGAGTGTGGAAGGTGAATTGCAGTCCTGTTATTTTTGGCCACCAGGGTCCAAGGTATCTCTCTCTCAGTGGTATCTGCTGAAAACCCCCAATGAACAGTTGATGAGATTGCAAGGCAGGGCCTTCAGGAATTCCAAATGCTACCAGCCTGTAGGTAGAGTATGAACCATTAGCCATGACCCTGTGAGACTGATGATCCAGATGTTTTTTCACTCTTCTACTTGTTTATAAAGACTGTAGCACCTCAGCCTGGTTACTGAGATGGCTCTCAAAAGCTGTGCTTGCATTCTGCCCAGATTTAGGCATTCTGCCTCAGAAGGAAATCAGTTTGGTTTGCTCGTGGTACATCCATACTGACTCACTTTCTCTGGCACGTGCCAAGAAAAGGCTACTGAAAGGACTTGCTCGATGTTTTTCTCAAGAATTCAAATCCCTGCATTTACCTTCCCATTCTGTCTGGAAATGGGTGCATTATTTGTGCTTCTTCTGCAGCAAGTGGTTCTCCCCCAATTTCCATGACCTTTCCAAAATGATAGAGTACATACTTGCTAAGACATGGTGCAGCCTGCTCAGCAGCCATGGGTGTAGCAACTTCATTGTCTCAAGACAGCCTTTACTTATTTTCTATCACTCAGCAGTTTTGCTTCTCTTTGAACCATGGCATAAAGGATGGAAAACTGGTGGACACTATAACCATTAACATGCCAAGTACCTTGCTTTGATCTGCACCTCTTGCAATAATTCCTACCCCATTCAGCAAGGAGCCTCTATTTGTCTTGTTTATTCTTTTAACAGCAAAAGAAGCTTTTCCTGCATCTCTTGGTATTGACATTTCTGTTTCCAGCTGGTCTTTCAAGATTTCCTACATCATCCCTGCATACTCAGGCAAGGTTCCTGTATCCCTCTTTGGCGTGCTTATTGCTGCCATCTCCTGTGTACAGCGTTGAAGTTCAGCTGTGAATGCCCTGCTTAGCTAGGCTGATTTCCTGATGTGTTTGCATGTTCACCTCTAGGTGGCTGCCCTTCAAGTTCTTCTGGGCTTGCTGTGCTTCCTTGCCTTACTTTACTGCTTGCTGTGGGACCACATCTACCATGTCCATCAAGCTGAGGTTACTTGCTCTCCACAGCACTGTGTTATGCTCCTGTTGAAAAGCCTGTTTTTCCAGAGGTCGTTGAGTATCTGTGTCAGGCTGCAGTACAGAGTACAGACATGCATACATACCTCAGTGGTGTCAGACAATACTTTCTTGATACTAATCATAGTTTTGCAGCTTTGTAAACAGCAGCAAGTTAACATGAGCAATTTTTGTTGGGCCTACAGGAAGGCTGGGGAAGGACTTCTCAGGATCTCAGGTAGTGATAGGACTAGGGGGAATGGAATGAAGCTGGAGGTGGGGAGATCCAGGCTAGATGTGAGGAGGAGGTTCTTCACCATGAGAGTGGTGAGACCCTGGAATGGGTTGTCCAGGGAGGTGGTCGAGGCCCCGTCCCTGGGGGTGTTTAAGAGCAGGCTGGATGAGGCTCTGGCCAGCCTGATCTAGTGTGGGGTGTCCCTGCCCATGGCAGGGGGGTTGGAACTAGATGATCCTTGTGGTCCCTTCCAACCCTGAATGAAACTATGAAACTATGAAATATTTTCATGAGGTAATTAGGCATATAGCATTCAATATAAAGTGTGAGAGTGGGATGTCTAGACACTTGTGCACATAAAACCTGGGGTAAACCCCAGCAATTCTATGCACTGCATTGGTTCATTTGTCTAAAATCTTAGCAAAGCAGCAAAACCTGTCTGGAAACCCTTACCATTTTCTTCATTGGAAAGACTGACAGAAGAAATGGAAAATTCTCATTCTGCTGTGAGTAATTGGCACTTAGTTTGTCCTTTGTAAAAGATGATAATTTAAAGTAAAATCTGTGTTTTAGTTGTATCAGGCTAGTATGAAATAAGTCAAACATCTCATTGTAGTACAGTTGTAATATATAGTTTATAACTTGTGGTTACATACAAAAGAAATGAAGATCTGCTGTGTCTTAACAGCAGCAAACTGTGTAATGAGAACCAGGATCCCTTTGCCTGAGTAAGCACAGTTATCATTTAACTTCTCAAGATCTTTAGATGAATGGATTTTCAGTAAGTAATTATATTAAGAAATTATATATAATCAAGTCCATGGACCATGAATAATTTTCCTTGATAATTTTGCTGTGGATGTTGATTTTCTCTTGTGTATTTAGTTACTGTAAGTCTTTCTGTTATCTTTTTAAATTGAAATCACCCAAAGAAACATTACTGATACATGGTAAGGCAAACCAGGCCCCATGATTCTTAATTTACACCTGTGGTGGATTGCATACATTTTACATTTGTAGCATTCTCTTCTGCCTTTCTTAACTTACTCCGAACCTGCACATACTAACTCCCGACAGATCTCAGTGTGTGTGGTAGTTTCAACCCACCACGGTGCGTCACTATCAGGGTAGAAAAAGAGTGGGTGAAATGGGTTGTCACCAACCTCCGGAGAAAGATGTCTTCCATATGGTGAATTAAAAGCGCAACATACCTAGAAGCAAAAACATGGAAAGCATGTTTTTCTCACTCTGTGGAGCTTTTCAGGATTACACAAAATTTTCTAATTTGATTGATGCTAAAACCAGTGCTGAGGTGGCAGAGAGTGTTTGGAGGGGAAAGCTGCAAGCAGTCTACTTAAATGTCTGCTTTTCTGTCCACACAAGTTTCTTCTGGCAAATGGATGATCTTTAATCTCCTTTTTTTGGGATGTCCTCCAGTTTGTGTGAGTTCCTTGTTCTTCCCTCACCTTCAAATGTTAACTTGATGGTAACTTTTTTCTTAAGCATAAATTTTTACTGAATGACTAAGGGTGTGTGATGTTAGAGACCCACATTTTAGCCTCTTTTACAAAAGAGGCTCTGAGAGAGTAAACTTTTGCAGGGAGAAAACATGAGGTCATGTTGATATATGGTAGAATACTGGGGGGAAAAAATCTTCTTGCCAAATTGGCATTATCTGTCTGTGAAAGCTGCATTGCCATAGACGTGTGTTGCAGACAGATTGCTTCTCTGCTCCCGTTTCTTTGTATTTGTGTCAATTTTAAAGGCATAGCCTAAAACTACCACAGTATTCAAGCAACTGCTAATGGTCTGCTGATGGAACTGGGCATTGCAGTTCAGACACCACACCTGTGTGAGCTCCAGGCAGTCGCCGCCACCTTGCAATACCACCAAATCTGCACACAAAAAAGTGAGGCAGACATCATCTGAAATAGTGGGGGTACTCATTCTCTTGCAGCCACCACACCATGAGCAGGTACCCCAGGAATGGCGCAGGTAAATGGGGCCCTAAATACACACATACCATCACGAGTGGTGCATGATCCTCCCTACTGTGGTAATGCCTCTGCCTACTGCCCTCCCAGGCACAAAAGGAAGAGGAACTTGCCAGTAAAAGACAGCATCACAAACTCTCAGCTGTGCACCCATCAGCCACACTGGAACTCGGAGTAGTGATACTTTCCTCCTCTTGCCTCTGGTCTTACCTTGCTTCTCTCTTCACTCCTTTCTGTCTGTTTATCAATACTTTTCTTTCTCTTTCTCTCTCTGGCATGCTATAGGTAATCACCTCACCTGCTTTAAGATCAAAGCAATCTGCAGAAATGTGTAATTAGTAAACCTACAGTTACTCCAGCCATTTTGGTGTCAGTTTGCCTCCTTACCCCTCAGGTATCCCTAAAGAAAGCCTCCTCTGAACCGTTTCTTCATAGGTCAGGTTGCAACACTATCAGATAGTTTGATAAATTTGTAAACATCTTGAAGCTTAGTCTATAGTGGCAGTTACTGGCACATATAACTGGCAGTTACTTTTTCTGGTTACCATTCACATGCCCTAAACTATAAAAATGTTTCTACAGTTGTTAGAAGGCATTGATCTTGTGGCTTCCCAACCATCTGCACAAAAGGTATTGGAATGACCAGTAGCTACTACATATAAATGATTCCAAGGAAAAACAAGACATTGCTGTATTATCTGAGCTCAGATCAGTCTAGCACAAAATTCCCATGTCATAAGAGCATCAGTTCTGTTTCTATTGCTGGCGGTGTACAGAAGGCTCATGTGAGAGGTTTTCAGTTTTTAGACATATCCTTGGGCAGTTTGATGCTGGAAGAGTTTTGCTATGTTTTGCGTGTCAAAATTAAGGTATACCATCTCCTCAGCACTAGTGCTTAGGGAAAGTCAAGCCTATAGGCTTAATACATTAAACTAGCATCATGGTGTATACTCTGCATGAAAACAGTCTCTGCTTTACCCAGCCAGACTTACGGTTCAAATACATGAGAGAGAAATGTTAAGGGAAAAGTAGATATTACTCTTCACACAAAGAACAGTAACATTGAAACATTAGCAGCCTCATTTCAACAGATGGCTAGCTATTCCAACATGTATGATTAGTGTAGTTACACTCTACAGTCTTTTAGTGGTAAAATTTCTCTGAATTTTAAACAGGATTTTTTTTCCCTCTCCTAACAGGACAGCAAAATTCAAACTTTTGATTGTTTTGTATTGCTTTGTTTTTCCAACTTCAAATTGTATGACAATTATAACATTCAACGTTGCTTAGCTATTCAGGGTATGTTCGTACTTTAAACTGTTTTTTTAAACTGTCATTCTCACAATATAAGTGAAAGAAACAAGTATTTGCAATTTAACTGCTCATTTTGCACTGTTTGACAGAAGGAACTTCGTGTGTTAAAGGAAAAGTGAACTGGAAAAAAATCAACTTTACAAAAGAATGTTACACAGCAAATAAAAATCAGAAAGATACCAGTTACTCCTAAAGATAAATACAGTGTTTGTTATAAAAGTAAATTACATGGGATTTCTTGTATGGAGATTTTTCTGTTTCCTCAGTAGTTTAAAGTAACAACCCTCAGAGTGGCTATGCTGTGGTGAAATAAGCTTGAGAATGAAAAGGGAACTGTAGACTAGCAAAGACTTTTCATCTCTCCAATTTCAGTCATAAGAGTGGAGTATGTTGCCAGGTTATCCCATCCAAGGACTCCAACTCTACTTATGCTGAAACTGTAAAAATAAGAAGTCACGGTGGCTTGTGGCAGGACTGATGCATGAACAGATTCTAGTGTGGTATATGATGATCAGAAATAAAAGCAAATGGTTGAGTGGCCATCAAGTTTCCATAGCTTGTAATTTTTGCGACAACTCCACCACTAGACGCTGCTTCAAGAGAGCAGAGCAGGGCCGGCAGCTCTCTAAGGACACTTTGCATAGAGTGAAAGGGGCAGTGGCTTTAAACTACAGCGGAGGAGGTTCCCCCTCAGCATGAGGAGGAACTTCTTCACTGTGAGGGTCACAGAGCACTGGAACAGAGACTCCAGAGAGGCTGTGGAGTCTCCTTCTCTGGAGACTTTCAAGACCCATCTGGATGCGTTCCTGTGTGACCTGCACTAGATTCTATGTGATCATGTGAACTTTTTTACCACTGTATTCACTGGCAGTCTTGCTTTTCACGCCTCCCGAGTTGATGGACCACTGGGTACAGACCAGTGGGATAAAGTCCTTCTCCGTGGAAGGGAAGCTCAGGTTCAGAACCACCTGAGGAACCTGAAGATACAATAATCTATGGAAACTGATGAGATACATCCCAAAGTCCTGAAGAAATTGGCAGATGCAATTGCAAAGCCACTCTCCATAATATCTGAAAAGGTCTGGCAGTCTGGTGACTGGAAGAAGGGAAACACTGTGACCATTGTTAAATAGGTAGAAAAGAGAACCCTGGAAATTACCAGCCTGTCAGCCTCACTTCTGTGCCTGGGAAGATCATGGAAGACATCTTCTTAGAAGGTGTGCTGAAGCACATGGAGTACAGGAAGGTGGTTCAAGACAGCCAGCATGGCTTCACCAAGGACAATTCTTTCCTAACCAACACAGTGGCTTTCTACAGTGAATACATCAGTGGATTAGGGAAGACGAGTGTCTATCATCTGTCTAGACTTATGTAAAGCCTTTGACATAGTACCCCAAAACATCCTTCTCTCTAAACTGGAGAAATACAGATTGAATGGGTGGACAGGGGGTAAGGAATTAGTTGGATGCTCACATAGAAGGGTCAGGAGCTTGATGTCCAGATGGGGACAGGTGATAAGTGATGTCCCTCAGGAACAGTAGCAGTAGCAAATGCTACTAGTGGTTTTTTTTTCGTTTGTGCTTGTGATGTTTGAATTTAGGCATTTTAATATCTCACCTGGTGTGACCGTTTGAGGCTGTCCCTTTAAGAAAGGGAATATTGTGGTAGGATGTTTGTAAACGAAAGACGGATCTGAACTAATTTCATTGGTAGACTGGGAGGAAGCACCTTCTGAACTGGGAGTGCAGCAGGGTATCCTGGGCATTCCTGCACTTTTCTGGTCAGTCTGTCTTCCCCCTCCTTTGGTGGCTTGCAGCTCGCAGCTCCTGGGCTTATGGCCAAGCCTGACCTTGAAACTGATAAACTACAAGGCCTGTATTAACCGCTTTCCAATTAACACATAACTGCTTTTAATTTTTTTCTCTTTTCTCTCTTTCTAACCCTCTCTGGGGAAAGGGGGAGAGAAGGGGGACCAGAGGTGGGGAACCCCCTCAGCAGGGTGGGGGGAACTCTCATTTCTGTTCTACTTTATTGTATATTTTTGTATATATTGTAAATATTGTAAATTCTGTAAATTCCCCTGCATATCCTCTATTGCTTTGTAAATATACAGCACCCACTGCTTTGCTAATTCAGCTGTGAGTTTTTTTTCTTCACTTTCTTGGGGAGGAGAAGGCACGGCCTTTCCCTTCCAACCCTACGACACCTGGTCTGCATTTTTTATATAAAATATTAAATTTAAATAGCAGATTGAGATAAATGATCATACATGCTTTAATATCCCATGCAGATGGCAAGATGTTTGGACCCTAAAATTAAAAACATATCTCAATGTTTGTTAGTATAGGAGATATGGGAAGGAGAGAGGGAAGAAAAAGCAGCATTTTATCCTGTGATTGTCTTTAATAATATTTTTGATTAGGTTATTTCAAATTGAAGAGAAACCCTACACATATAAAAATTCGATTTTACTTATTCCTCACTTATTCTGGAAAGTCTGCAGATAGCTTTTGATGTGTTACATCTGGGATAGAACCTGGCACAAAACTGATCAGCAGCTGGCACAATGCAGATCAGTGTCTGGCAACACAATATGAATGCTTTTAAGAAAACTGATGAATAAGAGGGGATGGGTTTCTCACTGAGATAGCACATGTACAGAGTACATTTGGCCATTTTGAGCATGCGACGCCGGTTTGGCTGGAGAGCCTTCTGCCCAACTGCACGTGCCAAGTCAGCTGACAGTGTGCAGAAGCCTCTGTGTTAGCTCAGATGAATTAAAGTAGTTAGGTGGAATATATATTTTTAAGAACTAACAATAAAACCCCTGAACCATGGTAACGACTTGGCCAAAGGCCATTAGAAAATCAGTAGGTACCCAAGACAGAGTTGGTGCACAAGCACGCAGGTGTCCAGGCTGCTAGCTGCAGAGAGTGCTGGAGCCTGGCACTTGGAATGGAGGGTGAAGGAGACAACGTCTGTGTCAGGTGTGACCAGGTGAATTTTCTCCTCAACCTGCTGGCTGAGCTTAAGGATGAAGTGGCTGAGCTAAAGGATGAAGTATCTAGGCTCAGGACTATATGAGAATGTGAAAGGCAGTTCAGTATGTGGGAGCAGGCTTTGCAGACATCCCCTGTTGAGGGAGGCATCCCTGGAAACAGGGAGGGATGGATACAGGTCCCTGTTAGGAGAAGCAAGGGGAATTCATCCTGGCCCTCTTCCCCTAGCCCTTGCCCTTGCACAATAAGTATGAGGCCCTGCAGGCTGAGGGCAATGTGGATGAGAGGGCGGAAGAGGAACCATCTAAGGAGATGCCTAAGGCAAAACAGTCCCCACCAACTATAAGGACCAGCACCACAAAGAAAAAGAGTTGTTGGAGATTCTCTCCAGAAGGGAACAGAGGGACCCGTATGTTGTTCTGACCCATCCCATAGGGAAGTCTGTTGCCTACCTGGGGCCTGGATAAGGGACATCACAAGGAGACTCCCAAAGCTAATCCAGCCCACTGACTATTACCCCATGCAGTGGTACAGCCTAGGGTCAGAGTGGCTGGAGAGCAGACAAACAGAAAGGAACCTGGGGGTACTGATTGACTGTCCCTTTCTGTTTGGCTGAGGGAGCTGGGATTGTTTAGCCTGGAGAAGAGGATCAGGGGAGACCGTATTGCTATCTACAACTACCTGAAGGGTGATTGTATGCAGGAGGGGGTTGGTCTCTTCTCCCAGTCAACCAGTGCCAGAACAAGAGGACACAGTCTGAAGCTGTGCCAGGGGAAGTTTAGGCTTGAGGTGAGGAGCAAGTTCTTCACTGAGAGAGTTGTTTGCCGTTGGAATGGGCTGCCCAGGGAGGTGGTAGAGTCACTGTCCCTGGAGGTGTTCAGGAGGGGATTGGACGTGGTACTTGCTGCCAAGATTTAGTAGTCATGTGGTCTTGGGTGACAGATTGGACTTGATGATCCTTGAGGTCTCTTCCAACCTTATTGCCTATGATTCTGTCTGTTATGATTACTTACAACATGAAATGGAAGCCAACTTGTGCATATCATACCAAACAAAGATCATGTCTCCTTGATACTCTGCTTTCCTTCCAATCTGCAAATCTCCTCTCTTCTCCTGCCAGGTAGTATTCTTTTGCAAGTAGTAGGCCGTATGCTCCATGTGTTTCCTAGAAGCTGGAAGGTCCCTGTTCATTGGCAAGAGTGGCGTAGCATGCCTAACATCATCTCTATACTGCAGAACACATCCATCCCAGAAAAAATAGATGTGGTCTCTCTAAATGAGATGAGACCGGTTGAAATATTGCTAAGTAACTGTACTTGTCACGCATATGCAGCTGTCTTTTAAAGAGACATTCTTAGGATGGCTTTTCACATGCATTAATGTGCTGAAATAATCAGATAGGGTGTTAGTACCAAGTAGTATGTTCCTATTGCATACTTTCCTGCCCTCTAAGCTGTGAATATTGCTCCCTTTATGTTTCTGGGGTTCTGTTTTGTAGTGCACTGTCTAAAAGGAAGGATGAAATGTTGACATTGATAACGTCTTCCTTTTATTTTCTAATTTTTTTTTAGTGGAGTTTTCAGTATTTTTCAGACTCAGTTCATCTCTTGAAAGTAGTTTACCTTGACTGTGCTTTTTCTTCATGGGCTAGTGTAGTGTGAAAATACTTTTCTTATGAAAAGTGGACTTGCAGAGGATTTCCAGACACTGAGGGCAGGGAGGGAGGTGACAAAGGATTAAGTCTCAGAAAGCAATTCAGAAAAGAGTCTGTTGTTGCTTTTCATATTTTTGCATTAAGCTTGAAATGTAATAAGTTACCCTTTTGCATCTTCCTAATCTGTTTTTAGAATTCAAGGCCTGTTAACGAGCCTGCAAGGATAGTTTGTGAAGACATCTTAGGATTTGTAGGAAAAGTTAATGAAATCTAATGGCTTAAAAAAATTATACTTATTCATTGAAATAGTTCATTCTCCTATGATGTTTAAATTACTGGAGACTCCACCTTGGCAAAAAACAGGATTAAGTATTAAGTTCCTAGGACTGTGGCAATGCATTTGTTTTGGTAGAATTGTCTGATTCTCCTCTCTGCCAAGAACTCTGACAGAGCACTTCGTTGACCTTGCTGCAGTGCAGAAGCAAAGCTACATCTGCTGGCCATTGCGCTGTGCAGCATCGTCATACACAGTACATCAGGCTAAAGGTTGTGGTCCATCACTTTTTTAATTATATCTACATATGTTTTTTCCAATACTAACTCATCTAGTCCCCTTTCTCCTCTTCTTTTTCATTGTGTACCTCTCTGAAGTACACAAAGGCAAGTCACCATTCCTATAAAAGTGTCACCCCAGAAATACCCAAAGTTTGTCTGAGCATTAATGTTGCAGTGCAGCACTCTCCTGTCCATGATAACATATATTGCTCTTACATAGCGGTTGCAATAGACAGGATATGAATTTAAAAAAGGGACATTCAGCTCAATTTATGTGTTGCTCTTGTGAAAAAAAGCCTAAAACAGATTTCAGCAATCTCTCAATGTACTGCTATCAAACTGAAAGTGGATACGTGTTCTGTGTATTCATTGCCTCTTTTTTTCTGCTTTGTGAACTGTGATATACCTCTGTATGTCATACATGTTTTAAAATACACAGCTTAGATGCCTGAAAGTGCAAGGGGGAGTGGAGGGGGAAGGAAGAGTTATGGCTGCAACTGTGTATACCCAGAGGGAGCATCTTTCTCTTAAAGTTTCATTTTAAAAATAGCTTTAGAGACATGAGAAAACTGTGAAACTTAGAATGAATATGCAATTTTGTGGTTTATGTTTTAATTCCAACATACAAAAACATTCTTTATTTATGGCAACAGAATCAGTAAGGCAGTGCACCCAAAACCCCCTTCCTCCCCACCCCCATGAAGACAGGATGGGGGTGGAAACAGAGAGGCTGAGTGAGGTTGATTTAGAGAAGGACAAGAAACACAGTAAGTTTCACATATTACGCTTTTACTACAGTGCTGGACACAGTGGGGATCTCTCCCAAAGGCCTGTGTGTCTACAGAAATTTCAGTACATGTTTATATGCAAAGAGTTATCTATCTAAAATGACAGAGCTATATTGATATTTCACAGAAAATCCAGGTGCTTGCTATCTATTCAAAGGTTATTTATCTAAGAATGACAGAAGTATTTCACAGAAAGTCCCAGTTTCTGTTAGATCCTCCCCTCTTCAAGGTCCATCTTCCCCCTTTTGTATTCCAGCCAACCATAACAAGGGGAGTTCTTCAGCAATTTTGTAATTTCATTAAATTGGGTAACTCCTTATCAACTCTGTTACTCTATTGTGTTTTTAAACTCAGTAATTATTTTTGAAGAATTTTCTGCTCATCATGTCCAAGGATTTTCTACTTATCAAAGGGAGCCAGAGGAGAGATGCCTTCCCTCCCAGGGCTGTGGATTGGTGGACTTGACATGGGCCCCTGCCCCAAGCCACATGGCTTGCCAGGCACATACCCCATGCAGGGGCAAGTCTGGGCATGTTTTGGGCATGTTTCAGAAGACAACTGATGGTTATCAGTTCTGGACTTTGTCTGGTGACAATTCTGACAAACATTAGCTGGCTGTATAACACAGGTGAGCCACAGAGAGCATGAGGCTCTTCTCTTTGGCATTTTGCCCACCACACACACGTGGATTATAAGCAGCAAATCAGTTCGGGAGGATTTTCCAATAAAAAGAGACAAAAGAGGAATTCCCACAATCAGCACACAGCATTGTGAGTAAGTGATATATTCCTATCATCTCCAGGAAATTCCTGCCTTTTGTTGGTGGGGTAATTTACTGCTTTTGGACCTGTCTTTTCCAAATACTGTTTCTCAAACTATTTGTACCCATTCCTATATTGTGAAGATATTTGCTACTGAATACAGAACTTTTATAATCTTTAATAACTTTTATATATAGTTACATGGGATGTTGAACCAAATTAATCAATTATTTTATATTTTTATTAATTTCTTGTCTTATCACCTTTTATTTGTAACAGTTAGGAAGTAGCAAGTGGTAATGTTCCGGATGAGAAAGTTGGTGCTGTGCAGCTCTATAGGCAAGAAATCTGGGAACCTCAACACTGTTAGTGTTCTTGTATTAGTTCTGTCCCTCTCTGAGAGTTTGCTTATCACTATTCATCTGAGGCAGCTGCTTATGTTGAAGAAACACACAAAATTTTTTTACACTCTAGGAAATCAAGCACAGATGAAATTGAGCACGTGACACTAAATTGGGTGGGAGTGTTGATATGTTTGAGGGTAGGAAGTTTCGCAAAGACATCTGGGTAAGCTGGATAAATTATCTGAGTTCAGTTCTATGAGGTTTGACAAAACCAAGTGCTGGGTACTGCTCCTAGGTCATAACAGCCCCATGCAACACTACAGGCTTGGGGGAAAGTGGCTTTAATGAGTGGCCCAGCAGGAAAGGACCTAGGGGTGCTGGTTGACAGCTGGCTGAACATGAGCCAGCAGTGTGCCCAGGTGAGGTGGCAAGGAAGGCATCAGGAATAGTGTGGCCAGCAGGAGTAGGGAAGTGATCTTGCCCCTGTACTCAGCACTGGTGAGGCCACATCTGAAATACTGTGTTCAGTTTCAGGCTCCTCACTACAAGAAGGACATTGAGTTGCTGGAACGTGTCCACAGAAGGGCAACAAAGCTGATGAAAGGTTTAGAGAGCAAGTTTTACAAGGAGCAGCTAACTTAACTGGGATTGTTTAGTCTGGAGAAAAGGAGACTGAGGGGAGACCTCAGGCCGTCTGCAACTACCTGAAAGGAGCTTGTAGTGAGGTGGGAATTGGTCTCTTCTCCCAAGTATCAAGGCATAGGTCACAGATTCACAGATTTCATAAGGTTAGGAGGGACCTGCAAAGGTCATCTTGTCCAACCCCCTTGCAGTGAGCAGGAACACCTCCAATTAGATAGAGAGGAAATGGCCAAAAACTATGCCAGGGAGGCTTAGATTGGGTATTAGGGGAAATTTCTGTACTGAAAGAATGGTCAAGGCATTGTAATAGGTTGCCCAGGGAGGTGATGGCATCACCATTCATGAAGGTAATCAAGAAATGTGTAGGCATGACACTTAAGGACATGGTGGTGTTAGTTTGACCGTTGGACTCCATGATCTTAGAGGTCTTTTCTAGCTGAAACAATTCCATGATGCTATGAATCTATGCCCTCTTTCCCTGTAGCAGTGCAATGTAGGGCTCCCACTACTGCTGTGTGGAGGATGTGTAAGGGTCAGAATCCAGATCTCTTTGCACAGGAGTAAAAGGCTTGTGAGCATTTTATTCCCCACAAGTCCAATAAAGGGACTGCGTCATGAAGCTGTTGTCATCATAAGCAGAAATACCGTATAGGAATAGATACCTTATCTCCTTTTCTGTACATCAAAAAAGGCAGAGATTGGCACATGTTCTAGCTAATACAGGGACCTTTTTAATGCCAATTTATTTCTGTTTCCCCTACTGGTCTCTCAGAGTGGTGAAAAAGCACAAAATGTTCTGACTGTACTCAGCTGTCTGGTAGCTTTAGAACTTTTGCTAGGTTCTCTTTGTTAGCTTCTGAGTCTGCAGGGGTGCTGGGGCTTTCTGGCTGAACTTGAACTTTGCAGAGAAGTGACCCCCTAAAGTGTGTGTTTTGTAAATACACATAACTTCAGTAGTAAGTTTAAATATTTGAAATGGATTCTTCTGGTTGTTGTGAATGCACTGCAGTGTCTCAGCTGTCAGCACACACCTCTGTCACTAGATTTAAATATTTGTCTGCCCTAGAGTAGGACTTACCTCATCAGCCCAGACCACTGCTGCACCACCATGTCCTCAGCAACTTTTTGCCTTATCTCACCCTGCTTTATTTCACTTATCAGCAAAACTCCAATGTAATGTAGCAGCATTGCAGCAGAGGCTCTGCAGTAGCTCCTGTCAGTGCAGAAGCTTGCAGCATACTTTCACACTGTGAGCTAGCACTGAATGTGAATAACTCCTCTTGATGCTGCAGTTGCAAGGATTCTGCAGTGTGGACCAGCATGACTCAGAAGGCAAAATGCTAGATCAGACTGGTCAAAGGAGGGATTGATGCAGACACTCTTCCCTTTGACAGATTTTGCTTAAAAAAAAGAAGGCAAATTAGGAACTGATTCCAAACTTAAGAATTGATTCTAAAGTAAGAACACAGGACCATTTCACAATGCATATCTCTTAAACTGCAATGATGCTGTAGGTTTGCATCTTAATTGCTTTTCATCTTTTTTGCAGAGAAATAATTCCACTGAGCTGTTTCGATTCTGCTCCAGACTGTCACTGGTGTTACTGGAGATCCTATGCCATGAAGAGTTTCCTTCGAAACTCAAAAAACTTTAGCATTGCCAATCCTGTGTCTTAAATATGTCACACCTATAGCAAATTTCCTTGCTTTCTCACCTGCCTTCAGACTGCTGGTGGAGGTTTGTAAGAGGGCTATGTGCCTTTCTACTCAGCAGTGAGGACTAGCAGGGCCCAGAAATTGTCTGTGTGTAAAAGTTACTTAGAAGATGCTTTGTGGCAGATGAAGGCAAGCTTCTTAGAGTCTATTTATAGCCTCCCCTTTTATTCTTGGGTTTCCAAAATACAACTCTCTTCCTGCTCATTAAGTAGTGCACATTACTGTTGAAATTATGCATCCAATAGCATAGTCAAGAGAACTTTTAAGGGAGAATAAATCTACCCTGCCTGTAGCCGGTGTGGTGGTGTGCTGGAACAGCCCAGCAAGCAAATATTTCTAGGAGGAAGAAAGTCACTGCAGTGCTATCAGGGGGTGAAATATATTATTTCCTCTTAAAAGTGTCTGCTGAGTGACAGAAGGATAAAGGAAAAGATAATCCCAGGTTTGTTTGGCAGATGCTTACTGTAACTACAAGAACACTTCTGAGTGCAGTTGAAGATGTAAATCTTTGCTCACAATTTTCCCATGTGGTAGGCAAGCATATTAATTTTGCCAAGGAGAAAGTAAACCTTCAATGGCAGAGTCTGAGAAGATAAACAATGCAAGTTCCCTGGAGATTCTTAGATCTCTTTTTTCCCTTTTGCCTTTTCACACTCTTCATGAGTCTTTGTGGCTTGTGTGATATCACCAGAGTCACTGTGCTCCTCAGTTCTATAAGGGAAGTTTCTTCTGCTGATAAGCTCCAGCTGTAATTGTGGATTCCTCTTAGAGCTGTTGCAGCAGCAGAAGAGGAATTTACTAGTGAAATGTAAATAGACATTATTGTACCTTAAATGCATGTGAAGTTGGGATTCTGTTTTTGTACTACTTAAAAGGCTTGTTCTACACATCACATTGAAAGTCCCTATTTTGTACAATGTTATAAATTAAAAGAAATTTAGAATACAAATTCTGAGAGTTTTACATGCAAGGAAGAGGGTGATAAGATCTTTTGTCTTATGAAATCTTTTGGATTTAATGAAAATGTGAGTTCTGCTTAGTTTCTTGAACAAATGTGTGCAGTCTAAGTGTACGGTTAATCAGACATTTCTGGCTTCTATTGAGATTTACCACATCTGTTGAGCTTCTTGAAGCTTTCCAAAACTAATTATATTGGATTGTTTGGCTTGTAAATGAGGACTTTTCTTATTGTCATGGCTGTTCCAGACAAGCTTGAGCAAAATCACTCTACCTCAGCTGAAACCAGATGTTAATTTCCATTCTAGTACAGGTTAAGGTGCTGTGCTATTTTCTATAGCCTCTTAGTATTTCTGAAGCTAGGCATATCCAGACAGTTCTGGGAAAAAATCTGTATTTTCTTTTATATTCTGATGTCAACTGTAGAAGGAGAAGTCTAAGATACAGCTAATTTACATATGCTTTTGAGGTGGGTTCTTCTATTAGTCCCTATTCTAATTTATCTTAAATCAGTGGCCAGTCTCCTCTCTTGTTTACTTTTATTGCTGAGAGTATGATTTGGTGCAAGGAAGTATACTTCATTATCTGCAGAGCACCAGGGCCATGATCATAAATTTGAATTGTTGATGTCATATATTTTCTTTAGTAATAAATGTTAGTACCATAAATGCCAAACTGTGCAGGATAAAACAGACAGAAAAATCAGCTTACGAATGGAAATTTTGTCTTACTCTAGCAGGTGAAGTGACAGAATTAAAAAAAACCAGAACACACCAAAACAATTGTTGATTAGAGACTGTGCTTTTCATAAATGTTCTTTCTCAAATGTGTTCTGCTTCTGAAAATCCTGCTACATTGGCAAACCTTAGCCATGTATACTCAGACTTCTTCCTGTTAAAATTACAGATGTACTTCACAGTGCTTTCTTTTGCAAGTCAGCTATTTTGTCCATGTGTTTGTAAAGCTAACAAAGCATCACAGCATTTTACAGCCTGTTTCAAAAATCTTAACAAACATGCAGACATTCCTGTCATTGTGCTTCTAGAACACAAACTTCTAGAAGACAAACCCTTACAGTGACAGGCAAAATTCAAAAACTGTGTGAAAGAATTACAGAAATATGTGGAACTGGTCTACAATAAGCATTCAGGTGTGAGTAATTAAAATGGTAGCTTGAATTTAAGAAGCATGAAATACAGAGAGTATTGCCTTTCTCTGTCATGTATTTGTAAGCTACATTCATTAGTTTTCTTTAGCTTTCATATTACTAAAATGTTTGTTCTTACCACCCCATCCATTCTGTGGCAGTTGGATAGGACTGTATCAGTAGCTTCCCCTTAGAGAAAGAACATAGAAGTTATGCTGGTGAAAAGTATGTGATAAATGAGAAACGTGGACGGACAATCTCTAAAATGTCTGAGTGGGGAAACTAACTTGGGGTGGCAGTAACGATAGAAATAGATCAATGTTTGCTTTGTGCTTTCTCATAGTAGTTGTTTGAATTGTGAATTGTTCAGAAGTCACCATAGTAAATGCAGTGTTTGGACTACTGAAGAATGGAATTCTTAGGAAATTGCTCTCTAATACACATTGGATTTATACTAATATGAGTAGAGAGAAGTGATAGCATCAGATTCATGTCATGATTAGTTGGAGGACTGCTGTATGGGATATTGTAAAAGTGGTCATCAGTGTATTCTGTAGAAGGCAAATGGATTTTTTGGCACAAGCTGCCTTTTTTTTCTTTTCTTTTTTTTTTTTGTCTCCCACATCATGCTGTATCATGGCACAGCAATAAAAAAGAAGGTTAATTGCGAAACTACATGAAAAATGAAATTGATTAATTCATAAATAAGATTTAATAAGCTTTGTTGTTTCACATGAAATCTTCCAAATCACACTCCTGTCACTATGGCTTATATTCCAGATCCTGTCTGCATTCACCAAACACCTGCCTTTTTAATTTATCTGCCAGAGGGAAAAGAAGTTTACTTTAATCTCTAAGTGTAGAATTCCTGTCATGTAGAATTTAACCCTTTTGTTGTTCCTGCTGAAACTGTTCAAGCCAGCAGATGCTAATACTGTGGCTGAGTAGAAATGCAATCTTTATAAAATGGGAATTTGCTCCAAGGCAAATAAAATTTGGTTTCAGTCAAATAAATTATGACTGAAAATATGATCTCAACTGTAAACCGTGACACTGTTAAGTGTAGAAAAGGTCTGTATATTTTTGAGGCACAAGAATGTTTCCATGACATTCCTCCCCACCACCCTAAAAAAAAACCCAAAGAAACAAAACAGTTTTTATGTTGACTCTGTTATTTTTCATGGAAATATACTGATATTTTAATTCTTCCAGTGGAATAGGAAGAAAATTTTTGTTGTTTCTGAAGACAACTTAGAGGGCCTAATTTTCATTCTTGTTGCAAAGCAAGAACCAAAATGCTGAAACTGGAACTGAAATTACATGTTAAAATAAAGAGTTTTTGTTTTCGGGTTAGCTGTAGCTGTTATCAGTATCACTAAGGTTGGAAGAGACCTCAAAGGTCATCGAGTCCAACCTGTTACCACAGACCTCATGACTGGAGTAGGGAGGACACTACTGCCCACTGCAGGCTTGAACTCATGACCTTCCCATTAAGGGTCTTGTGCACTACCAAATGAGCCACATCAACTGCTTATCTGGCAATGTTTCTGACTTGTTCTGAATCTTTAGCACAGTAGCAGATCCTCAGCTGATGTAAGCTGGCATAGCTTCATGACCTGTGATAAACAACTCTGACAATCATAGAGAATGGTAGAGCAGCAACCTTAACGAAATGCAGTTGATCTGAAGGATGGATGTAAATGTGCTGAAAAATATCTCTAAGAGTAGTGAATACAGTGATGACATAGATGTGGGCTCTGTTGCAAATTACTAGACTGCCTTTCTTGGGCCCACTGCTCTCACCTGTCTACTTTAGACTGTAGCCCTGCAAAGGGGCCTTAATATACTTCAGTGAGGAGGGACATCTTTAACTAGATCAGGTTGCTCAGAGCCCCATCCAAACTGACCTTGATCGTTTCCAGAGTTGGGGCATGCACCCCTTCAGTGTTTCATCACCCTCATGTTCAGTATTCAGT
Organism: Melanerpes aurifrons; assembly: GCA_011125475.1. Classification (NCBI taxonomy): domain Eukaryota; kingdom Metazoa; phylum Chordata; class Aves; order Piciformes; family Picidae; genus Melanerpes; species Melanerpes aurifrons. The sequence continues at coordinate 3,094,788 of WWNC01000082.1, read as the reverse complement.
ATTCAGTATTCCTAAGGTTGGAAGAGACCTCAAAGATCATCGAGTCCAACCTGTCACCACAGACTACATGACTAGAGTAGGGAAGACACTACTGCCCACTGCAGGCTTGAACTCACGACCTTCCCATTAAGGGTCTGATGCACTACCAAGCTGAGCCATTTGCAGTGTCGTTAAAAAATGTCTTCTTTATATTAGTCTAAATCTACCCTCTTTTAGTTTAAAATCATTACCCCTTGTCCTGTTGGAATACAGTCAGCTAAAACATTGTTCCTGTCTTGTTACAGCCCCTCTTTAAGTATTGAAAAGCTGCAGTGAAGTCTCTCTGAAGTCTTCTTCAGGCTGAATAACCCTAACTCTCTCAACCATTCTTCGTAAGAGAGGTGTTCCAGTCCTATGATCATCTTTGTGGCCCTCCTGTGGACTCAATCCACTAGGTCTTTTCTCTGCTTCAAACAGGGCATGGGTGGGGATGCTAAGCCATATCTTTGGCAATCTGCATCAACTATGAAAAGTATCCTCAAGTGATGAACAGTAAAGCTACAGCTACCATGCACTGGAACATTAAGTAACCTTTGAGTACTTTGTATCCTTAAAGTTGAACTTCAGTTATTCACAATATGTTTTGAATATTCAAGTATTAGCATGTATTTGCGTACTGATATTTTCAAGGGCCTGAAATAATTGCAACAGAAAGCTTCTGCCTTGTCATCTGTAGTACGACATCCATTTGAAGAAGTTGCATTGATGGATTGGCAAAGAAAGCTTCTCGCCTTTTTTGCTCCTTTTTTTGCAACTATTTTTCACAGTAGCTGCAAACGAATAGCACCTTTTAGGGTGCTAAATTTGTCCCTTGTCCATTGCAGAATTGGTCCTGTTCCTAACAGCACTGAGTTTGAAATCTGTGCTATTTTCTGGTAGTGAATTTACCTCTGTAAGGCACAAGTTCATAGGATCATAGTATCATAGTATCAGTCTGGGTTGGAAGGGACTGCAAGGATCATCTAGTTCCAACCCCCCTGCCATGGGCAGGGACACCCCACACTAGATCAGGCTGGCCAGAGCCTCAGCCAGCCTGGTCTTAAACACCTCCAGGGATGGGGCCTCAACCACCTCCATGGACACCCCATTCCAAGTTGAGTAATATGGACCACACAAACTCATCTGTATTTAGACAAATGACAAGAGAATGTCTGCATCTATTTGCACATCTCTTCTGCATAGGAAAGAAGGGATAAGTAAGTTCTGGTTTTTTCAGGATGTTTCATAGTACACTAATTTGCAAGGAGAAAACAAACAGAGCTGATAACCATTTCCAATTGCACAGATAATTATAGCCTGCATGAGTAAGAGCTTGGCCATGCTGCACTTGCAATTTTGTTGGAGTGAACTGGAGTGAATTTAAAATTAATCAAATGTCTGAATTTTACTAATCAGATATGAGTTAGTGACTGTGGGTCTTCCTCCTCTTTCTGCTGAAAGAAAGTATAAAATAATTAACACAGTGGTTGAAACTAAGAGGAAAACAGTAGGGTTTTGGGATTTTTTTGTTTCTCTTTGTTTAGTGGAGGAGTCACTTGCTGAAATCAATATTTACGTTTAGTAAGAACAGTCCAAAGATTATTCAGAGGCACATAGGAAAACTAAATTAAACTAAATGGTGTTACAGGATCACAAAATCATAGGGGTTGGAAGAGACTTCTGGAAAAATACCTAGTTCAACACCCTTGCCAGAGCAGGTTCACCTGGAGCAGGTTGCACAGGATGGCGTCCAGGTGGGTTTTGAATGACTCCAGAGGTGGAGACTCCACCACATCTCCTGTGCTGCTGGGCTGCTAGTTCCAGTACACCACCAAACTCAAAGTGAAGTTCTTTCTCACATTTAAATGGAGCTTCCTGTGTTCCAAGTTTGTGCTCATTATCCCTTGTCCTGTTACTGGGCAGCACTGAAAAAAAAATGGCATTGTTCTCCTAATGCCAACCCTTTAGGTATATATAAGCATTGATAAGATCTCCCTTCAGTCTTCTGTTATCTAGGTGAAAAAGCCTTAAGTCCTTCAGCCTTTCTTTGTAACAGAGGTGTTCTAGTCCTCTAATCATCTTTGTACCTTCTCAGGCAGTTCCCTGTCCTTCTTGAAATGGGGAGCCCAGAAATGGTGGCAGTACTGTCAGTGAGACCTCGCCAGGTTCGAATAGGGGTAGCATAACCTCTCTTGACCTGCTTGCCCCACTCTTCTCAATGCATCCCAGGATACCATTGACCTTCGTGACTGCAAGGGCACATTGCTGACTCATGGTCATCGCGTTGTCAGATGGGACTCCCAGGTCTTTTTCCACAGAGCTGCTTTCAGCAAATCTACCCCTGACTTCTACTGGGTTATTCCCCGGGTGCAGCACCTTGGTTGTGGAATCACACCAATGAAGCACTTCTGACTGATAATGCAATTGCTAAAATACATTTTTTTTTTAAATTTAATGGTGCTGCATAGCAGTTAACATTCACATTTGTTACTGTCACTTTCACTGACAGTGAAGGAAAATTCAGTTCAGTGTGTTCCACTGAATCAGGAAAATGGAACAGCACTAAAGTTTTCAAACTGAGTATTTTACCAAGAAGAAAAAAAGGGGGGTGGGGAGGCACATAGTATTTTCTAAAACCGTGGCACGAAAGATCCCTTTAATTATTTCTAACAGATCTGTCAAATGATCCTTTTATATATAAACTCACATGGACTTTAAGCTCTTGTGTGGTATGAATATAAAGGGGTTTATAGCTATCTATCACATTTATTATAAACTTGATTTTTAATGGTGAAGGTCTGACTGTGGCTTGAATCAGTATGTTTCATGCGTGATTGGGTATTGACTTCTGGGTGGCTCAAGTCAGGTCTTGGGAGTTTCTTCTTTCTCCGTGCTCAGGCCTGATTATTACACTTGGTGTTGCATTGATGCACACTGGACAAGGTGAGTGGGACCATTTTTCAGCTCTGATGGGAAATTTTTTTTGTGCCAGGTTTTAGTTCCCCAGTTCATTCTATGAAGTCACCTCGTTTTTCATCAGCATGCATAGCCATGGGTATTTCTGTCTGTTGAATACAGATGTGTTAGTGTAGCTTAATTGATTGTTCCAAGATGCAGACATTCATTCAACAGAGAAAGAGAGGTGTGATCTTGACAAGATGTGATAGATAGTTGAGGTGGTTTGGCCCTGGATGCAGGCCAAAGGTCCACAAAGTTGCTCTGTCACTCCCCTCTTGGAAAGGGGAAAATGTAACAAAAGGTTGGTAATAAGTTAGAAGCAATTTAATGCTGCTAAGCACAAGCAAAGAGCAAAGGCCTTTCACAGAAGCAAAAGCAAAAAGAGATGTTATTCACTACTTCCCATCATCAGATGATCTTCGGTCATTCCCGGGAAGCAGGGCTCTAACATTAGTAGTGGTTGCTTTGAAGGACAAATGCCATGGACAAATACCCCCATATTTTGTTCTTTCACTTAGTATATATATCTGAGCTGACATCATATGGCATAAAATACCCCTTTGGACAGTTTGGGTCAGCTGGCCCAGCTGTGTCCCCTCCCAAGATCTTGCCCACCCCTCAGTGCACTCTTGGGGAGGGGAAATGTTGCAAAAGCACAGTCTGGGTGCTCCCTCAGCAGTAGCCAAAACACTGCTGTGTTATCAACACCCAGCTACAAAATACAGCTGAGCCAAACCAAATAGTATGTACTTCTGGCACCAATAGAAGAGTCTCTGAGGCTTGAGCAGTAATTTATTTATAAAAGAAAGTGTGCCTGCAATAAGTTTTTCAGAAAGAATTATTTATCTGACTGTTGTACCAACTTACAGAAACAAACAAAAAAAAAACAACCCCCCAAGGGAAACAGGGAAGCACAGTGCCTGTATTTTTCAGTTGTTACTGATTCTGTTGTTCTTTTTTTAACTGTAGAAAGTGAGTGAAAAAGTGGGAGGTGCAGAAGGAACGAAGCTAGATGATGACTTCAAAGAAATGGAAAGGGTAAGTCTAAATACAGATGCATATATTCATTATTACCATTAATTTTTCCTTTCTAGGACAGGTATTTCAAAGCTTTTATCTCTGAATCACCTGAATGACTTCTATTCATCAGGACTGAGCTTTGCATTCTTTATTTATTTTTTGTTTATAACCAGACATACATAATATATGGTACTCTTTATAATGCAGATATTTAATTTACAGGTTGTGGATTATGTCAGCTAGAAATTAGTTTAAGTAAACCATTATAGGGGATATCTGAAAATGATAATCCATCTATATGATGGTCATTTCAGTGGCAAAGAGTGCTTCTGATACTTGGCTCCTTGAGCATCAGTCAAGATGCAGAGGAGCTGTCTGCTGAAGGGTTTTGACAGTGGCACTGGGGTATTCATTCACAGGTTTAGAGATCCTGTTAGGCAGACTCCAGTAATTGCCTTAGGTAGATGGGGTTAACCCCACAGCAGATTGCTTGGTGTGGCTGGCATTGGTAGCACTGAGTGTTTCTGTGGAGATGAGGGGGAAAAAAGCCACAGCTTTGTGTAGCAGTGATAATCATAGGATCATAGAATGCTTTGGGTTGGAAGGGATCTCTGAAGGTCATCTAGTCAAACACCCTGCAGTGAGCAGGATCATCTTGCATTAGATCAGGTTACCCAAAGCCCTGTCAAGCCTGACCTTGAGTATCTCCAAGGATGGAGCCTCACGTACCTCCCTGAGCAACCTGTTCCAGTGTACCACTACCCTCATGGTAAAGAACTTCTTCCTAACATCCAATCTAAATATACTCTTCTCTAGTTTAAAGCCATTGTCCCTCATCCTGTCACTACAGGCCTTTGTAAACAGTCTCTCTCCATCTTTCTTGTAGGCCCCCTTCAGGTACTAGAAGGTCTTCCCTCCAGGCTGAACAACCCCAGTTCCCTCAGTGTAGAGTGGTGTTCCAGCCCCCAGATCGTATTTCACTTGGAAAGATCAGTAGGGGCAGGGTTTTTTCTGGCTTCAGCTTTGAAATGTACTATTAAGTCTTGTAACAGAAGCTAACGGTAGTTGATTTGTAAGGCATGTATGTGATATATAACTCCAGTCGAAAGAGAAGCTACTTGTCTGTATCTTTGTGTAGTGAGATGGGGAAAAAAAAACTTGAATGGAAAATAAAGAAGGGTTTATCCTCTTACAGTGAAAGTATTGCAAAGTTGGTATCTCTCCTCCTGCCCAGCTCCCCTATCAATGTGTATAAGCACTGGCAACTAAACGGGAACATGTTACCAAAGATTCAGAAAACTGATTCAAGGTTTGGAGTTCAAAATAGAACATTGCAACAGCTCATGGTGAAACCCACATGGTGCTTATGGGTAGCATGGGCTGGCAGCCCAGGGGATGAGACCACTGACAGCAGAAGAGATATTGGAGCAAACTCATCAGTTACCTTCATGTTCCCTGCTTGGTCCTGTGTCCCTTGCCAGCTTTTCTGAAGGCTGTGGACATACTCCTTCTGTCTATCCCTGGCATTCCATTTCCTCACTACCACTCTCCTCTGCAGCCTTCTAGCCATTTCTGGGCTCCCTACCATGCAATTCAGCTATTTATTCACCCAGGGCTGGCAGACCTCTTCTGCTTCTTTGTGTAAAGTATAGAGCAAGACCTAGCAGATGGCAGTGGCAATAGGAAACAGAAAAGACGTCAGTCACAGCATGCTGCAACTGACCTATCTCAGGTATTCTGTTTTTTTAAAAATAGGAGCTTGCCATTGTGGTAAAGGAGTTCACCCTGTGGGACACAAGCTACCCTGCAGAAAAGTGCAGTGTGTCTTCATGAATGCAGAGTACAGGACAAGTTGCAAAGATTCACAAATTTGCCAAAGCAGCACTTTCTTCTTTGAGGCCTGATTCTGAGAGGGACAGTAGATGTGTACTTTGCTGTATGCTGCTTAGGAAACTGGTACAGTGTGCTTCTTAAGAAAGCAAGATTTTCTGTTACAGTAGAAGAAAGTAATACTCTTCAGTTCTAAGTATGCTAAATTCCTGAATATAAAATAATTATATTCAGTCAGGGGAAATTTCTGGTCAGTGCATCTCTGCTGACAAGTTTCATGAAATTGGAAGCTGAGCGATACATTGTTTTCCTTATCCCAGTTTAACAGACCCTGTTCTGAAAGATGTAGATAGCCCACTTTATCATTGGTAGTTAATTTGCACTGACATCTGCTTTCCTCTCATTTTACCAGTTATTAGGGAATAAAAGATGGCAAATTCTTCAAATAGTTTTCAGTGACCACTTTATCAAAATGTTTCCCCATTTGTGAGTTCTTCTGAGAGTGTCAGCATGGTACAGTGAATCATACCAAATACCTAACACCTCCTGAGTTACTGAGTACTCTGTACTAGTAGCCTCACTTGAGCATGAACCTACTGTAAACTGAAATAGTGAACTCAAGCCTTGCTAAATGTTCCGGGCGTTATCACCTTTATCACCAAGGCTGTGCTCAGGGACACAGAAATAAAATTATAAGAAAAATTAAAATAATTCATAAGAACAAAAAGATGAAGGAATCACTTCCTTTTGTCTGACATATTTTTTGTGTTTCTTTTTGTTTAACTGTTTGTCCTTTAGAAAGTGGATGTTACCAGCAGGGCAGTTATGGAAATAATGGCAAAGACAATAGAGTATCTTCAGCCCAACCCAGGTAATGTAATTTCAAGGTACTTGCAGCACTTTTTGAAAATACTGTGTCTTACCAATCTATAGTCTGACAGATGTTGTCCTCATTGGTGCAATTATAAATAACACATAATTGGTAGCATTTCCATGAAGTAGAAGGCAGAGATGTGTATAGGCTTCACATGAGGTTGTCACAAGGAAAAGAAACTGGCTTTGAGAAGCTTGTTTTGATTCTGTGTTTTCTTGCAGGCATCTAAATGTCATCATTGTAAGCATAGTTTGCTCCCTGGTAGATGAAGGTAGCTGTGGACTCTGCAGCAGAGTAGGAAGGACAAGGCCTGGCAGTCAGGGTCTATCCCACTTCTTCAGACAGTGGGCACCAGGGCAGCCAGAGGATACCGGGGCAGGAGCAGCCCTGGGCATCCAACACCTCCTTGGGTATGCGGATCAACAGGGGCCAGGCAATCAGCCCACATATGGGCATTATGATCAGGCATGGCAAGGGTGTCTGCATAAAACATCTCTTTCTTCTATAGTACTAGTTATTCACCCTGTGTGGGGGAAAAGGACCAAGGACTCCTTGCAGACCACAGAAAGAAAGAGTTCTGAAGCACCTTCCTCCAGGACAAAGGAAGGGATGTAATAACTTCAGGTGCTTCTCAGGCAGTTTCCAAACCTCGTCAGAGTTACTGCAAAGGGGAGAGTACAGAAGAGCTGTTTATGATAAACTGGAGAAAAGGACTGATAAACGACCATAACCAGACATGACTAATTGAACCTTCAAAATAGAAATAAATTACTGATTTCATTGAGAAGATGGAAGAAACATTATGTTACTGTGGTGATGGAGAGCTACATGCCCCTGTCTTGTCAAATGATTGTCACAATGAGGGGTGATACAATCAAGTAAACCATTCAGTTCAACAATTTGAAGATTTCCATAGTGTTCTAGGACCACATGAGTTGTGATACTAGTATAAGTTAATACCAGCTTCACTGATGGGGTCAATGGAGTTATGCTTGTGCAAAGCATTGACTGTGAGTGATTTTTTATTCCTAAGAACTGGAAACAAATTTGAGCTGATATAAAATATTTTTAACTCTCATGTGGTAGGATGAAAGACTGTTGTTGTTATAGCTTAGTTGGTGATATTTTTGCATTAGATAACAAATAAAAGGGTGATAATTGAATGATGCTGCCAGTAGACTGAAAAAAAAATGAGGAATAATATTTAGAAGTTCAAGAACTGCTGGATAGAAAATAACAATGATTTAGAACAGTTTCTTTGTCAATGTATGAAATATTGTTTATTACTGGAGTCCACAGCTTCTTTGCTGATCATTAACAAGCACTGCTGGAAGAGCAGTAGGGATTAACAGACGTTATAGGGCTAGGGATAAAATTGTTAACTAATGGCAAGCTGCTGTTGTACCACAGGGTACAGACTGAGTAGTAACCTTTGGCTCTCCAGTGCTTCACTGGCTGCTTTTCTGACACATCTGAGAGATTATGATTGCTGTGAAGCATGGAAGAGGCTTACAACAATGGCAGAGAGAACAAAATTCCTGGAAGTAGTTAAGGGCATGATTTCAGGCATCTCAGGGCCGAAAGCTTGTAGTGCTTAAGGACAGAGCAGTTTCCATACTAGCATGACAGAATAGAATAGAATAGAATAGAATAGAATAGAATAGAATAGAATAGAATAGAATAGAATAGAATAGAATAGAATAGAATAGAATAGAATAGAAGAATAGACCAGGTTGGAAGAGACCTTCAAGATCATTGCGTCTAACCTATCATCCAAAACCACCTAATCAACTAAACCATGCAACCAAGCACCTATCAAGTCTCCTCCTGAACACCTCCAATGATGGTGACTCCACCACCTCCCTGGGCAGCCCATTCCAATGGGCAATCACTCTCTCTGTGTAGAACCTCCTCCTAATCTCCATCCTAAACCTCCCCTGGTACAGCTTGAGACTGTGTCCTCTTGTTCTGGTGCTGGTTGCCTGGGAGAAGAGACCAACCCCCGCCTGTCTGCAACCTCCCTTAAGGTAGTTGTAGAGAGCAATAAGGTCACCCCTGAGTCTCCTCTTCTCCAGGCTAAGCAACCCCAGCTCCCTCAGCTTCTCCTCACAGGGCTTGTGTTCCAAGCCCCTCACCAGCTTTGTTGCCCTTCTCTGGACACCTTCCAGCAACTCAACATCCTTCCTGAACTGAGGGGCCCAGCACTGGACACAGTACTCAAGGTATGGCCTAACCAGTGCAGTGTGCAGGGGCAGAATGACCTCCCTGCTTCTGCTGGCCACACTGTTCCTGATGCAGGCCCAGATGCCATTGGCCCTCCTTGCGCTCTCTGCTCTGCTCTACTCTACTCTACTCTACTCTACTCTACTCTACTCTACTCTACTCTAACTACACATCCCTTCACCCGCTTGTGGTGTGTGCAAGTAGGACTGAAAAATAAAAACTGTAATAGGCACAAGGAAGATATACTTTCTTATATTTTCATAGTATCATAGTATCATTCAGGGTTGGAAGGGACCACAAGGATCATCTAGTTCCAACCCCCCTGCCATGGGCAGGGACACCCCACTCTAGATCAGGCTGGCCAGAGCCTCAGCCAGACTGGTCTTAAACACCTTCAGGGATGGGGCCTCGACCACCTCCCTGGACAACCCATTCCAGGGTCTCACCACTCTCATGGTGAAGAACCTCCTCCTCGCATCTAGCCTGAATCTCCCCACCTCCAGCTTCATTCCATTCCCCCTAGTCCTATCACTACCTCAGATCCTGAGAAGTCCTTCCCCATTTTAAATGCAGTCATGTTATTTATTCCACAGCAGGACAATGATAGCAGATGGAGTAAGAGGAAAAGAGAACTGACTATTTTCAGCTCTCACCTGATCCTAGATTTTTTATGCCAATTACTAAAGGACTCCCTATAGTGAGAGGAATTGCATGGAAAACTACTTTTTTTTTCCAATAAAATGAAGAAAGGCTTCTTTAAAATCTTCCTTAAAATTATACTACAATTTACCTGGAGCACCAAAACTGCTGATTTTCTGTATTTCCTGTTTTCTTTCTCATTTTCATAAAAAATAGAAACATTTCAATGGGAAGGAGGAAGAAATTTGATGAAAAAAGATTCTTTAAACAGCAACATTTAACAGGTTTTCTGTAAAAGTTCACCCATTTTAGGTAAGGAGAAAAGGGTTTGGGGTGTAACACACATCCTTTGATGGGTAAGTTGAGCCCAGAAAACATCAATGTGCTTGCATAACGTAATAATGCAGTGCTAAAGATCAGCTGGTTTCATGGGATTTTGAAGAATCAATAAATGAAGTATATATGCAACATTGCCTAACTCCACTAAACAGTTAAAAAACTAATGCTGGAAGGAAAAAGGGACAAGGAAAAACAAATGAAGGGAAAAGGGAAGTGATAAGGATATTAAAGACAATGGTGAATTTATTGAAAGAGATGTTGGGCTGAGGTTACTGCAAATAGAAAAATATCTTTGTAGATAATTTAAAAATCAAACCCTGAAGGGCAGATGAAGACAATACATTGAACCTCATGAAGTGTCAAAGAGCTTCCATGCATTGTACATGACATTGTACATGCATTGTGCATGACATTGTACATGATAAACAAAAGAGCTGCAGGATAAACAAGATTGCAAGTGCAAAGATGTGAACCCACTGCTGAAATTTCTTTTAAAATCTTTCAAGAGTATTGTTACGGTACACCATGGCTTTGTTAGTGTGTAATATTGATGAATCATTGGCAACACCACGAAAGTCAATGTGACGGAGAGGAGTGTAATAAAGCATTCAGGTCGGTTCCATGTGGTGTTTTGTACATGTCTGCCTGTCCTCAGTTTGAAACATTACTTAGGTAAGAAACCACATGGCAGTACCATAATAAAGCAGTATAAATTAAAGGGCCTGGGATGGGATTTCGAAATTGGCTGAACACAAACTTACCTCTGGTCCCCTGGAAGTAACTGGAATAGAATAGGATTAACCAGATTGGAAAAGACCATCAAGATCATCAAGTCCAACACAACACCATCTAATCAACTAAACTACGGCACCAAGTGCCTCGTCCAGTCTCTTCTTAAACCCCTCCAGTGATGGTGATTCCACCACCTCCCCAGGCAGCCCATTCCAATGGCCAATCGCTCTTTCTATGATGAACTTCTTCCTAACATCCAGCTTAAACCTCCCCTGGTGCAGCCTGAGACTGTGTCCTCTTGTTCTGGTACTGATTGCCAGGGAGGAGAGACCAGCACCCACCTGGCTACAACCTTCCTTCAGGTAGTTGTAGAGATCAATAAGGTCACCCCTGAGTCTCCTCTTCTCCAGGCTAAGCAACCCCAGCTCCCTCAGCCTCTCCTCATAGTGCTTGTGCTCCAAACCCCTCACCAGCTTTGTTGCCCTTCTCTGGACACCTTCCAGCAACTCAACATCTTTCCTAAACTGAGGGGCCCAGAACTGGACACAGGACTCAAGGGATAAGGGGTACTTTTGAGTGATGGTTTGGACTTGATGATCTCAAAGGTCTTTTCCAACCTCATTAATTCTATTCTCTTCTACCTGAAAGGAGGTTGTAGACATGTTGGGGTTGGTCTCTTCTCCCAGGCAACCAGCAACAAGGCAACAAGGCTGGTGAGAGGCCTTGAGCACAAGCCCTATGAGGAGAGGCTGAGGGAGCTGGGTTTGTTTAGCCGGGAGAAGAGGAGGCTCAGGGGTGATCTCACTGCTCTCTACAACTACCTGAAATGTGGTTGTAACCCGGAAAGGGTTGGTCTCCTCTCTAGCAATCAGCACCAGATCAAGAGGACACAGTCTCAAGAAGCACCAGGGGAAGTTTAGGCTCGAGGTGAGGAGAAAGTTCTTCACAGAAAGAGTAATTGGTTATTGGAATGTGCTGCTCAGGGAGGTGGTGGAGTCATCATCCCTGGAGGTGTTCAAAAAAGGATTGGGAATGACACTTGAAGCCATGGTTTAGTTGTCATGACATATTAGGTATTAGGTAATAGGTTGGACTTGCTGATATGTGAGGTCTTTTCCAACCTGGTTGATTCTATGAATCAACTGTAAAAGAAGATAAGATGAATTATACCAGTGGTAGATGCATTCTAACATTTCCTACTAAATCTGGATTCTAATGTAATCATTATTAAATGATTAGATGAATCACTGGCACATGAATTTTGCATGCTTACATTTATTTATGATTTATTCTTTGCCTTTTTCTTACTGTCCTTTCATCCTATTCATTCTTTCCTGTATCTTATGCTTTCTACTCTTAACCTACCTGTCCAGAACATAGCCACTTGATTTTCTTACATAGTCTCTTAGATATTTTTTTCATTTCTGAAGATGCTACCATTTGTCCATGTTTTATTTCAGCTCCCTACCTCCATTCCACCAAGCAGTTTTGTTTTCACTTGAGGTGTATTCATGCTTCTGTATTCTCCCATTGCCACCACCTATCAAATGCCATTTTTAAAGGCCAGAAACGTTATTAAAATATATGTTTCTTATATTCAACACCAATCTGCTGACTAACTTTTTAGTGGGTAGAAACCAGACAAAGTTTGGATACTGAAAAGCACAATCTGGTGTCCCTCAAGGGTAGTAAGAAAGCTTTAAAAAGCGTTATTACTATATGTTAAAAATACATTATTCTTTCAGAGCTGCTTCTGGGGCAAAATACTATGACACGTGCTTTATTTTCCTATGCCTGTTTCTCTGTGTGTCTGTGCATACATTTATATGCCACTAGGTGGAGCATACTCAGCAACACCATCCAGTCTGCTAATGTCTTGATTTCTTTCACAATGTGTACAAGGATGTTTTGAGCAATTAAATCAGCACACAACAGTGTGAGCTACTAGTGTTTTGTAAACAGAAATATTAACTCATACGAGCAACTAACAATGACAAGCCTTTGCAAGGAGGAAGGTAGATGAATTCGTAACTGCCACCCTGTAGCACACAAAATCATGTAGGTAGAAACATCAACTGAGCCAGCTTTGCTGGCAATAGGAATTAGTTGGCAAAAAGTCCAGTGCCATTAATTAGTTCACTTTCTGCAGGCCATTTACATTCTGTAGTTGTAAAAATTCACTGATGAACATCATCAAATGTATTAGTTCTTTTATGCTTGTTGTATTTTTTCCCATCAGTTCTGATAGTTGTGTGGTTTATTCTGATCTGCAGTTGCATATATGAATCACAATACAAACTAAACTAAAGCTGGAAACCATACTGATTAGGAGTTTCCCCAAATCTCTACAAAAACCATTTCAGAGTTTGTTGAATATCATGATTGGGGATATAAGTAGGTTTTATTTAATATTCTAAACCAAAGCAAAAGTTAAATATCCTAACAAATGGGAGACATCACAGTTTTATTTTGAGCATACCTAGTCTGGACTTTGCTTTAACAGGAAGACTGCTTATCTAAGAATTTGGGGATAAGTATTTTTCTACCTGAATTGTGGCATGTGTCTGACATGCTGTCGTGTGAGTGTTCCTGGACTTTCTTCTGTCCAAGTCATTTCAAGGGAAGCTTTGATTTAAAGTTCAGGACAGAGCTTGCTCTCTGGCCTACCAGCAGAAGTGGGGAAAAAAAAAAGTGATCAACAGTATTTAATTCATAGAATGACAGGATCATAGAAGCAATAAGGTTGGAAGAGACCTCAAAGATCATCAAGTCCAACCTGTCACCCAAGACCTCATGTGTACAAGACCATGGCACCAAGTGCCATGTCTAGTCCCCTCTTGAACACCTTCAGGGATGGTAACTCCACCACCTCCCTGAGCAGGCCGTTGCAATGGCTAAGAACTCTGTCAAGAACTTTCTCCTCACCTCGAGCCTAAACTTCCCCTGGTGCAGCTTGAGACTGTGTCCTCTTGTTCTGATGATGGTTGCCTGGGAGAAGAGACCAACCTCCTCCTGGCTTCAACCACCTTTCTGGTAGTTGTAGACAGCAATAAGGTCTCCCTGTTTAATGTCATCAAGTTGGACTCTGCCCATTTTTCCAGCCGGTTGAGGTCCCTCTGCAGGGCCCTCCTACCCTCTAACCGATCAATATCTGCTCCCAGCTTGGTGTCATCTGCAAATTAACTGATGACTGACTCAATCCCCTCATCCAGGTCATCAATAAAGGTACAGAACAGGAGTTCCTTTGCTCTAAAAGATATTAACAAAAAAAAAAAGGCTTCAAATACACCCTAGGTATCTCAGATAAATGTAAATACTGCATTCCTGTGTGTGTATTCAAATTATTGCATTTTTATAATCTCAGTCACTTGCCTGATTCAGCTTCCAGAGCTAAACTCAGCATGATCAACACTATGTCAAAAATTCGAGGCCAGGAAAAAGGACCAGGCTACCCTCAGGCTGAAGCCTTGCTGGCAGATGCAATGCTGAAATTTGGCCGAGAACTTGGAGAAGAATGCAACTTCGGTAACTTCATTCCTTCTCTTTCCATTATAGTGCAGTAAAAACACTGGTAAAATTTAATATAACTTCCATTATTAAAGTGTTGTGCTTTGTAGAGGAAGACTTCTGCAAGAATCTTCAGAGGTGTACTTCTTCAGAATTCTTTAAGTGCATCTAGGCCTTTTGAGGATTTGGACTAGAGATCTTTTTCATGTAGATGAAAGTCAAATGTTTCCATTTAGACTCATACCTTTTATAGGCTTTAGGCTATATATATTATGTTATTGGAGATGTGTTGGCATCACAGATTTTCATATTCAGAAACAGTATTATTGTCCATGCATGTGCTAAATAAACCCACTTTGTCCTCAGGATTCTTACAATAAATGCCTTTATTCGTTACAGGTAAGAAATAACAGACTTTGACCCTGTTTTTCTGACCAAATTCCACATTTTATGGTGCTAGTGAATATTCCTTGTTTATCTGTCTCCTGCTCCTGCATCCAATTCCCCAATCAGTTTCCAGCTGCCTGACTTAGAAATCTTAAACCGGGGCTTACATTGTCTTCTTCAGCAACAGAAGTCTAACTAAAAGAGACCATGTTCACAACAGAATCCTTTGTGTTACTGTTCTTTCTTTTGTGGGCTTCTCTGTGGCCATTTTTATACACCACCACACATGACTCTCTCATAGAACTATGAAAATTCTATTTCCTGTTTCAATCTCTGTAAAATACTTTTCCCAACATATAGACATCTGCAATGAGAAGGTACTTGGCTTTTTTATATAATTTACTAGTTAGCTTGGCAGTTGTAGGTTGATCTGTGCTACAGACTTGGTTTTTTTAATTGGTTCCCTCTCATTTGATAAATTTCAAACACATTTTTAAAGAGAAAATGAAGAACTAGTAGAATTTAGTTTGTGTAAATTGCCGTATATTCCCTGGTGACTGCAGTAGCATGCAGCAAAATAGACAGGGTGATTATTTGCACATTCTTAACTAATAGCAGCCATTGCGTCTGTTAGTCACTCTTCATCCATGTCTAGCAGACCCTCTAGGTTTGTATTTCATTACTGGCATGTCCTGCTTGGGAGACAAAGCTCTTTTTTATTTCTCACAGGTTTAGGTTTTAAGATCATTTGTATTCTTTGGGAATGGATTTTTTACCATCACCCTACACCTCAAGCCAGGAGGGTTTTTTGGATCTTCTTGACTTTTTTTTTTCCCATAGAAGGTTGGGGGTTTTTTATGGCACTCAAGTTTTAATCTTGGAGGAAATCTCAGAAAGCAGCTAATTCTTACTAAAGTGTGTCTGAAGTTGATCATTTATTTTTAAAAGTCTTTCATTTAAAAAAATTCCATGAATTGTTAAGAATTTTTACTTTTTATATTGTCACCAGTCTCACCAATCCAAACAGGGAGACCTAGATTTGAATCAGTTATTTTTGTATGCAATCTAGTGTCTGGTGAAGGCAACACTGGAGCCAATAGGTAATTATTTTCAAACATGTTTGTTTTGCCAGTGAAGAATGAGCAGACAACTAGAGGTGTGGAGTAAGCTGTCTTGATGCAGCATGGATCCTCAGGTTTGGCTGAGTTACAAGGCATAAACCCTGTGGACTGCAGAATTGAAAAATCCATGTTGCCCTTTTACACAGTGCATCATACTCTGTTGCTTTCCTAAATTTGAGGCATGAAATACTAACTGAAATTTCCATGATTCAGATTCATTGTACAGTGATTTGGAACTAAGTTATTTTGAGATAAAACCGGCCATCTTTTCTTTCAGGACCAGCACTTGCAGATGTGGGAGAAGCTATGAAGGAGCTTTCAGAGGTCAAGGACTCTTTAGACATGGAAGTGAAACAAAGCTTTATTGACCCACTTCAGAATCTTCATGACAAAGATCTGAGAGAAATACAGGTATTTACCTCAGTGTGGCATTTTAATAATGCCAGACTTGCAAACTGTGCTTGTATTCAAAGTTTATGTTACTTGCAGATGACCTGAGTTTAATCTCTTTTGACTTGAGTTTTACTTTCTCAGTTCTGTCTCTCTTGTTGCTGATTTGTAAAGGGAAAGATACAAATTCTAACATTTTGGATGGTAGCATATTTGTGCTTATGCAGGCATGAATGTAGTACTGTAATACTACCATTTGAAAGCTCATTTCATTAAATAAATGAACAGATCTTTACAATCAGTTTTCTTGAGTATGTTATGTGAGGACATTTCGATAGTTGCCTCTAGAATATCACTACTCTTTTGTCTGTTTGAAGACTGTGTCCAAAATATGTCTAGAAATTTAGAACTTGCACACTGTTTGCTTGTATGAATTACATAATGAATAATCCAAGAAACAGCTGGCATTTACAGAGAAAAATCTGTTTGCAGACATAATTCTGCAGGCACAACCTAGTTTTATAATTGTGGAACTTGCTTCCCAATTCACCAAGTGCTTATCTATGTAAGTAACTCTTCTGAACTCAGTAAGGCTTTCATAAGGAAAGATGTCTCAGGCAGCTTTAGGTAACTGACAAAGCTAACAAAGTTAAAAATATCATAATAGATAGCAAATTTACTCTTCTGAGGCAAAGTAAACATCTAAATTAATCATGCTTATGCTGGTAACATTAACTTCTGGTCAGCCTGAAGTGGCTAAACAAATGGGCATGACAAATCTTTAATGAAAATTTTTAATGAATGATAGCATTGAGATCCTTCGGTGGTTTGATGAAAAATACATCTTTTTGTGTTGTTTTGTTTATGAGAACTGTTACAGAGGCAGAAGTGTACTAACTTGTGCTTCGAATAGTTTTCTCTTAAACATCTAGGAAGAAACCATAATATTCAGGTAATTTTACATCAGAGTTAAAAAGCTAGAAATGCATGCTGTAGGTGGCAATTGCAGTTATGCGTTTTGTGTGACCTTTATTTAGTGTTGAAGGTCTGTTGTTTAAACAGCAGTGCACCACCACTCCTTAGATGATACATAAAACTTACTTCATTGTTCTGTACTTCTCTCTGATGGGCTAGGGCTGCTATACAGCAGACAGCACATGTTCATGGAATACCAGATTACAGTGCAATATAAGGAGAATTTGGAATGTCCTTTATTCTGTGCTTGTGTTTGTGTGTGGTTTTTTTTTTAGCATCATCTAAAGAAGATGGAAGGTCGACGCCTGGATTTTGATTACAAAAAGAAAAGACAGGGCAAGCTCCCTGATGAAGAACTTCGACAAGCTCTGGAGAAATTTGATGAATCAAAAGAAATTGCTGAGTCAAGCATGTTCAACCTTCTGGAGATGGATGTGAGATATCCCTTGTTAATCTTTGTGCTCTTCTTGTTCTCTTAAAAAGAGAAAGATATTCATCAGTGAAGGCAGTCTAAAGCAGCCTAAAACATGACATCTTTTTTAAATCCATGATGACACAGATTCCTGTCACTGTACAATGGGGAAGCACTTGGATCCTTGTTGGACCGGATAAGAAGTTCAGCAGCTGTGGCAATACACAGCATGCACATATAACTAATTTTATAGGTATTTTATAACTGAGTCAAAGAACACAGATCCCCTGTAGCATTCTTGTGCTTCTAAACTGCAGGGTGTTACTTACAAACCCAAAATATCTTCCTTCTTAGAGTTATGCAAAACACAGAATCACAGAATGTTAGGGGCAGGAAGTGACCTCAAGACCAACTCCCTGCCATAGCAGGATCACCTATACCAGATCACACAGGAACTCATACAGGCATGTCTTGACTATCTCCAGAGAAGGAGACTCCACAACCCCCCAGGGCAGCCTGTTCCAATGTTCTATCACCCTCACAGTGAAATGATTCTTCCTCCTGCTTCCATGGAACTTCTATGCCTCACCTTCCACCCATTGCCCCTTGTCCTGTCATTGGGCATTGCTGAGAAGAACCTGGCTCCATCTTCTTGACACTCACCTTTCCCATATTTATAAATATTAATAACTTAAGTTGTAAATAACTTACTTTTTTTAGAATAGAATAGAATTAACCAGGTTGGAAAAGACCTTTGAGATCATCGAGTCCAACCTATCATCCAGCACTATCAAATCACCTAAACCTTGGCACCAAGCACCCCATCCAGTCTCTTCTTAAACACCTCCAGTGATGGTGACTCCACCACCTCCTTGGGCAGCCCATTCCAATGGCAAATCACTCATTCTGTGAAGAATTTCTTCCTAACATCCAGCATAAATCATGGGGTTATTGTGGCCAATGTGTAGAACCTGGCAATTAGATGTGTTAAATCTCATGCCGTTGGATTCTGCCCATTTGTCCAGCTTGTCAAGATCCCTCTGCAGAGCTCTTCCACCCTCTAACACATCAACATCTGCTCCCAACTTGGTGTCATCTGCAAATTTACTGGTGATGGACTCAATCTCTTCATCCAGATCATCAGTGAAGATGTTGAACAGGATGGGGCCCAGCACGGATCCCTGGGAGACACCACTAGTGACTAGCTTCCAGCTGGATATGGCACCATTCACCACTACTCTCTGGGCTCAGCCCTCCAGCCAGTTCCTAACTCAGCGCAGCGTGCTGCTGTCCAAGCCATGGGCTGACAGCTTGGCCAGCAGTTTGCTGTGGGGGATGGTGTCAAAGGCCTTGCTGAAATCCAGGTAGACCACATCCACAGCCTGCTCCACATCCACCAGGCAGGTCACCTGATCATAGAAGGAGATCAGGTTGGTCAAGCAATACCTGCCCTTCGTACATCCATTCTGGCTGGGCCTGATCCCCTGGCCATGCTGCAAGTGCTGTGTGATTGCACTCAAGATGACCTGTTCCATAATCTTGCCTGGTACTGAGGTCAGGCTGACAGGTTTGGAATTCCCTGGTTCACCCTTCCTGCCCTTCTTGTGGATGGGCATCACGCTGGCCAGCTTCCAGTCATCAGGGGCCTCTCCAGTGAGCCAGGACTGTTGAAAAATGATGGAGAGTGGCTTGGCCAGCTCATCTCATCTCATCTCATCTCATCTCATCTCATCTCATCTCATCTCATTACCTTTACTTAGCTGTGGTTTTAGGCCTTTGCTCAGGTGCGTGGGCTGCTGAAAGTGTAGGTGATGATCAGAGGTGATGAACTCACAACCCCATGATCTCTGCTCAGTTAATGTGATTGCTCAAATGTGACTGTGCAACATATTTTTTTGCTTAACTTGGATTAGGATGGATCATCTATTAGGTTTCTTTAACCTTCTATTTATAATTAATATGAACTGTGCAATCAAGCAAGAAGAAAAATATAGTTCTTTTGAATGAAAGTAACATTTCAGCTGAAGTCTATCTTACAGAATACGTGGTCAAAGAAAACTCAAGTTAAATATTTCTGTTGAAGTACATTACTGAATTTATTTAAACTTTATCACCTAATTTAATTCTTCATTTTGTTTCTAGATTGCTGTAGGAGAGCCATAACAAACCTGAAAGTACTTGTGTGTTAGAAATTAAATATAACTTTGCTGAAATGGAAGAGGTATAGCATTTTTCCTTTCTGAAGCAGAATGCTATCTACTTTCACTGCATATATTCTTCATCCAAGTGTGGGTAGGATGTTCCTGCTTCAGTCTGCTTCAAGACAGAAGCATGGCCATAGTCCCCACGGTTTTGTGCCCTCTCAGGCAGGGAGGGAAAAGGTGTATTATGCTCTCATTACACTTTCATTTTTACTTTCATAGTGTTTGCTGAATGAGGTAGATCTGTAGACTACTATTCATGCAAATCAGCCATGAAGTTGATGAGCATAGAGGAGCTGCAGGTCCTAACCAGACATGGTGCAAATAAAGACTTAAACATGTAGCTGTTTACAAACTACAAAGATACATCAAGTTTGTACAGTGACAAGTAAAACTGCCTTTGCAGCATCAGTGTGGCAGTAATCTTTACTCATTATTGCTAAGCTGTTTGTGCTCCTCTAAGATGTGATGTTTTAATGTCATTCCTCAGATTGAACAAGTGAGCCAGCTTTCTGCTCTTGTACAAGCCCAGCTGGAGTACCACAGGCAGGCCACACAGATCCTACAGCGAGTTACATCTAAGCTGGAAGATAGGTAATGCACTTTCCCTAAGTTTGTGGAATTATTTTTTTTCAGGAATTAAGCAGAGATGTAGAGCATGCAGAGATGTTATTATTTTAACGTTTCTTTTCCTGCTGGTGATACACAGGTGGCAAAGAATTCATGGCCCTGGGATTTGAAGCTACATTTTTGATCATATGGACCAGAAAATAAATAATACTTGAGTTTTCAGATCAGTAAATTTGTTACTGGTTGCTCTTACTGATGTCTGCAGTACACACTGTCTGTTTACTATACCATGGTATCATAGTATCAGTCAGGGTTGGAAGGGACCACAAGGATCGTCTAGTTCTAACCCCTGTGCCATGGGCAGGGATACCCCACACTAGATCAGGCTGGCCAGAGCCTCATCCAGCCTGGGCTTAAACACCTCCAGGGATGGGGCCTCAACCACCTCCCTGGACAACCCATTCCAGGGCTTCACCACTCTCATGGTGAAGAACCTCCTCCTCACATCCAACCTGAATCTCCCCACTTCCAGCTTCATTCCATTCCCCCTAGTCCTATCATTACCTCAGATCCTGAGAAGTCCCTCCCCATCTTTTATATACTTTATAAAAGATGTGAACGGAAATTGTTTGTGCTGTTCACAAAATGTCTTCTAACTGATAAGACTGTCCTCCTTAAAATATTGCCCAAAGAATTTAAAAAAAAACAAAGCTGGACTAAAAGCATAATCTTCCTTAAAATACCATGATTCCAAGAATTGGGACTTTGGAAACTTGAAAAACATTGGGAAACTTGCAATAAAATTAACAAAATCTGGAAGATCAGCAAAGGCTTTCTTCTTTCTCAAGTAAAAGTAGGCTGCAGTTTTCAAGACTGAGCATCCTAACACAGCAGCTGGGAAGGAGGAATGGTTTCCTTGGTGATGTTTCTTTTCTTAAGAAACACAGATCATGCTGAGTTTTTGGGTAATTTTTAGCAAGTCACTAGGACTGTCACCTTCTAGTTTATAGTCTGTAAAAAAGTGTTTGTTTCACTTAAGTATTAAGTAATAGAACTTATTAAAGTATTCAAAACTTCACTGTTTTGAAAAAGTAGCTTCTGTTAATGGGTCAAACACCACAAAGCCTTTTTATTTAAGCTTATTTTGACAACTTCATTGACTTATGTTTTAATATACATATGTTTTTGTTTATGAATGAGTAAAGCAGCCCCTGGGGACTGATTAATACTGAAAAAAATTTGGACAGTGAGGAAGCCCTTGTTATCAGGACCAAAACTGGTCAAGGTAGAAGCAGATCTTTTCAACATATAAATCAAAATGTACTAGCAACAACAGGTCTAGGGCAGAGCTAGTGAAAATGAGTGAAACCAAATTGTCATTTGGAAACAGTTGTCTTGACTCAAGTATTCTTTCATATGCAGGATTAGAAAAGTATGTGGCAGATTCCTGCCTAAGATGCTCTGATTCTGTCGTCATCCCTTCCCTGGATTTTGCCCTGGAATCCTAAATTGCAGTATTTCCTAGAAATGCTAATTTCTCAGTCAGAAGAATAAACTAAAATTAATAATGCATAATATTTTTATTTTGAGGGTCAGAAAAAAAATCGTGGTTTTGTGCCTTTGTAAATTCTGTGCCTTTATGAAACAAGTATTCCAAATTACAAATAAGCTAAATAAGCCAAGTCTGTAGCTGAAGTCAGTACATTTCCACATAGTCTCCTCACAAAATGGCAAGAGTTGGCATAGATCAGTTGAATAGTTAAGGTTTACCAGGGATAAAAGCAAATTTCATGCAAAAAATGGTGTCAGAGATACTTGTGCAGTCCTTCTGTTAAGCACTGTTAATCAGATAACAAGTTTTTCTCCATTAGATGCTCTTTGTTATTGTTAGAAAGAAAGTCAGATAAAAGTCTAGATTCCTAGAAGGAAAGAAAAATTCACAGCTTTATGGCACAGTCACATCAGGTGGTTTTTGGTAATTTGAACTAGTGTCATAAGCAAAAAAGTACTCCAAATGCCAAACTTTGTTTAGTCTGACTGACTAATGAAAAGGAATTTCAGCCGTGGAAATAAAGATGTTCGGCACATCTCATCTGTAGACAAGAAATTAATTCTTGACATTTAACTTTATATTTTGGCAGAATAAAAGAGGCATCATCTCAGCCCAGGAGAGAATATCAGCCAAAACCCCGTATGAGCCTGGATTTCACAACTGGTGACAACACTCAGCACAATGGAGGAATATCCCATGCCACCACACCCAAACCATCAGGTAATACTAGTAGCAATATGAGAAGTAAAACTAACTATCTTCCAAGTTTTAATACAATGTGGAAGTTCCATGCTTTCTTCTAGAGATTACTTCTTCCATAGTGAGGGGAAATGACCATAGGGATGGTATAGGACAGAGGTGTTTGTTGTTTCTCTTTAAAGTGTACACGTCCCGAGGCAGGGTCACAGGGATGGATCACGCAATGCTTTTAATTGTGTCATGGGATCAGAAATTTCCGTAGTCCTAGAACCTCAGTAAGATGCTGCTGTACTAAATTAATCTTGAAATACAGATCTTTACAAAGTAGGTGTTTAGCAAACCAAAAGAACAACTGGAAGTTTTCTGTGAAAATGCAGAACCCTCAGCCCCTCCAAAAACTCCATAAAGTTATCCTGATTTTTAAAACCAGGTACTTCACAATGCAAAAGATCCTGAAAGTAAAAATTACTAAAAGAAAAACAAAACCATTTGTGTTATTTTCTTTGTCCAATTGGGAGCAGCACAAGCATGATTAAGCATTAATCTGTGCATATTTGTTGTCTTAAAGGAGTGTTTGTTTCCTATCAGCACATACATAACGAAAGCCTTCTTAGTTATTTCTCACAGTAAGGGCCTGGTATTCCATGTTAGGCTGAGGGCTGTCCTCTGTTCAGACACTGACCTCAGTTACTGCAGTTTAGCTCAGTGACATTTACCTTGCAAGACTGATTTTTTTCAGTAGATCTTCAATCAGGATTTCCTTCTTTCCAATCACAGCCTGATGTGAATGCCTGATGTTCTTCCAGGTATAAACAGCAGTAGTATCTCCAAAACTGAACATGTCTGGCCTTTTATTGTAAACTCCTAATAATCTCCTCACTATGGAGGAGGGGTATACAATGGAGATTCCTTGTGCTTGATGAGCATAGCTTGAGTCTTGGCCTGCTAAAGCTCTTTTCATGCCACCAGTAAAGTTCTTCTTCACATCTTTTTTTGTAGTGCCATGAACACATGTCTGTTTTAAGGCACTGCAGACTGATGTGTTGATGTCTGTTCATTTGTATTTTCCTCTTCAGAGAGGAGTATTTAGCATTTTCTTCTCTTGGTGTTCTTCCTTTTGAAGTGTTATCAATTTCAGAGAAATGCCTTCTTTGAACATTCTTTAATGTATGTTTGGATTGGTTTATTCAAAGCTCCAATCTTCTTTGGTCATTAGAGATTATTTGCTAAGTCTTCTAAATTTAAGCTGGCAATGAGAATACCAAACAGGTGTTGAAAGGCTTGTGGTTGCCAGAAAAATAGTCTTCATGACAAATAAAGCAAAATACACTGTGAGTAATATCTAAAGAAACAAAAGGTTCCACTACAGAAATACTAAATTAAATCTGGTATGTGAAAAACTTCCTCTGTTGACATCTACAGAAATGAATATTTTTGTTCTAAAGTAACTCTCCATGACACAGCGAGTGGTTATTAAAAGGAGTCTGCAGAAAGTTTGAATATTGAATTTATTCATCCTGAAGCCAGTATACATGCAAAATCTGAAATATGTATTCTTAGAAGTGCCATTGTGGTAAAGTAGCATGTGTTGGTTCGTTAGTGTTACTGGAAGTGTATGAACCTTTTTTGTGGAAAGTCAGTTAGGGATGTGATTCCTAACAACTTAGCGCTGCTTAAATCCTAAATATTTTGACCAGTAGCAAATTTGCTTTTGGTGGATTTGAAGCTATAGAGGCTTTGCGGAGGGCAGGAATACGGTGAATGGGAGAAATGCTTATTGATTTCAGATAACATATGATAATCTAATCTAACTAATGATTTATAATACACCTGTTAGCCACCCTAAAGGGTTTCTTTTCAAATGTTCATGAACTAGCATATCAGACAGCTTTGCATTTCAAACTTATTCCGAATATGACCTGCAATCAAGTGTTTTGCAGGAATGGGGAGAAAAAGTCTTTGAAAACCTCATACTAAAATTCAGAGGACTGGGAGCATATACAGTGGATTACAGTATAGCTGTACCATTGAAGTTTCGCCATAAAGGAAAAAACTGTTGTATCTTCACTGTTGTTTTAAACTACCCTTGCACTACTTACCAGAAGTAAATGGACAGACCTCTCTGTTCCAATAGGGATGGAAATATGTCAGGGATTTTACTTCACTTTTTTGCTTTGTAACAAGATAAAAATGAGATTCCAAAGTGATTGCAGCCATGGTTTTAGGTGTGGGCTTGACTGTAGCTTGGTTCTTTTAGGATTCTAAGATATTTGCTAGCAGTCCCATAAGAAAACCAAAGGCTACCACAAGCTGGCAGCTGTCTTCCAATAAAATTTAGGAATCCAAATTTGTTATCAAAGAACTGTTGTTGTCAGCATAGGAGTAATAACAGAATCAGCAAAGCCCATAGTAGTTACAATGGTAAAAGAGAAAACATAACTGTTCATATTTTTAAGCAAATGGTTTCTTTGTGTTTCTTCTCCACAGGTGCTCATATGGATCAGCCATGTTGCCGAGCTCTCTATGACTTTGAACCAGAAAACGAAGGGGAGCTGGGGTTTAAAGAGGGTGATATCATTACCCTCACTAACCAGATTGATGAAAACTGGTATGAGGGAATGCTTCATGGCCAGTCAGGTTTCTTCCCCATCAATTATGTTGATATTCTAGTTCCATTACCCAATTAGAATGGCTGATCCACCACCTCTGACCCAGACAGTTGTGTCAGTACCACTGCTTTCAGAATGCTGCTTTTTACACCTTACAAGTGCAAACTGCAGTGGTTAGAGTCCTTGATTCCCACTGAGCATCTTTGATTTCTGTGTTGTCATGCTGCATGGTGGTGATGCGTGGTATCTTCTGAGCCATTATAGTGTGGGTTACTTTATTGGCCATGCTGGCCTGGTGGCAACCAGAGTCATTACTGAGATGAAGTTCGGAAGATGATAGCAAGCAAAGCGGGTAACTCATAGTGAGCTAACAGGAAGTGAAGGTGGTATTAGGAAGATAATGCCTATCACCACTGTATTACTTTTTAGTCTTAGTTCTCTATAAAATGAGGGAAAAGTTCTTGCCATTCCATCCTTCCCTTCCTGATGATACAATTCACAGAGGTCTAATATTAACTAACTGTAGCTGTACCTTCCAACCAAGCTGGCTTGCTGTTCTCACAGAACCGGTGTAAATTTAAATCCTCTGGTTTCTCAGAAAGTAAACAACTGCACTGTGTGTCCTGCTTCTCTCTGCTAGTTTTTATATTCTTGATTATTGTTAAAAAGCCTGTTTCCGTCCAGAGGTAAACTACAAATGTAAAATGGGGATTCCTGTAGTAAAAACCTTAGATCACAAACCACCTGAACTTGCCCTTCAGGAACTTTGAGCATGCTCACAAAAATGCCAGTATGAGGGCAAGATGGGGAATAAAACTGGCATTTGTTAAATGTTTTTTGTCAAGTCTTGGCACAAAATCATGCTGCTTAAGCACCAGATATCCTTGTAAACTCCTTGAATGAGGAATACAATAACCAACCAAACATGACCCTCACTTCATTTATTTCTGTCCGCCATGTGCTTCAAACATAATTTGTGCATACTCTGCCCTCAATGAGGACTAAATAAAACTTGTTATATTTTTGTGTTAAGCAATTAAACACATGTGGCTCTATGTGCAAAAGCGTTTCCAGTATGTTTAGTTGGTTCTCTTGTGTTCCTCCTTCCTGCATTTTGTATGTACAGTGCTGTGCCTAGCTTCCTGGCATTCTTTTGGTAACAGTTGCAGAAGTTCTGTTAGTTTAGTTATCCAGAGTTCTATTTATCTAAATTGTACAGACTCTTTCAGAGGTTTAACATGCTGCTTTGAATGTGCCACTTCAATAATGGATGATGTGAAGTGAAGACAATTCCCTACTGCTTAATATATAAATTATATTATGGAAAGTATTGATATTTCAAATAAATGCTGAGATAATAACTAGAAGAATAATTCTTTGTTGCTTTCAAATTTGTTGTGCTATCTTCAGCTGACAATTTTATTTCAGAACGCATATTCCTCATTGTCGGCAAATGAGAAAAATACTTTTTTTGGTCATTATCACGTTGCCTCAGTCTGTTAAAACTCATATATATAATGGCCTTCATAAAGAGGATATACTGAATACCAAACATATTAAATTGATGTCATGATAACTAGCATGCAATCTTGTGGACACCGGTTGTTTTCAGTAAGGAATGCTTGTGTGCACAAACATTCCCTAGTAAAACTTAAAAGACTTGATAACTTACTTTCTTTTTTCCCTTCAGTATAACATAGCATTTGAGTTCATTTTATATTCTTTGTTGTACACAAATTCTGGGAAGTTATGCTTGGCAAAAAGCGAAATATTCACCCAGATGCTTACTTACTATTCCTCCTTACAGGAGAGTAAAAGGCTCTTGGGTTGTGATGAGTATAGGGAAATTGCTTACTGGTCGCAGTGACAACTAAAACAGACATGAGTTGGCGAAAACTAGTTTATTACCAATTAAAGCAGATGTGCATATGAGAAGCAAAAGATGACAAATATTAAGATAGCATTTTTCCTGTCCTGTTTCCCAGGCTCAAATTCACTGTTTCACTTCTGACTTCTCCTCAGTAGCTGCCAAGGGGATTGTGGAGTCATAAAATCATTAAGTTTTGAAATGACCCCTAAGATCATCAAGTCCAACTGTCAACCCAACACCACCATGCCCACTAAACCATGTCCCAAAGTGCCTTGTCTACACATTTTTTTAATGCCTCCAGGTGGCTACATCACTTCCCTGGGCAGCTTGGTCCAATGTTAGACCACTCTTTCAGTAAAGAAATTTTTTCGTCATAGCCAGTCTAAAGCTACTCTAGTGGAACATTCACTTTACTCTTGTTCTAGAACTAGTCATGTGGGATAAGAGACTGGTCCCTACCTCATTACAACCTCCCTTCAGGTAATTGTGTAAAGCAATCATGTCTCCCCTCAGCCTCCTCCAGACTAAACAATCCCAGTTCCCTCAACTGCTCATCACACTTGCTCTGCAGATCCGTCACCAGCTCTGTTGCCCTTCTCTGAACACATTTCAGCACCTCAGTGTCCTTCTTCTAGCAAGGCCCTCAAAACTGAACACACTGCTTGAGAAGCAGCCTCACCAGTGCTGAGTACAGGGTCACAGTCATTTCCCTGCTACTGCCGGCCACACTATTCCTGATACACTCCAGGGTGCTGTTGGCCTTCTTGGGAATGCTGCTGGCTCATGTTCAGCCAGCTGCCATCTAGCAGTCCCAGGTCCTTTTCTGACAGGTCCCAAGCCTGTAGCATTACAAGAGGTTGAGACCCAAGTGCAGGACCCAGAACCTGGCCTTGTTAAACCTCATACAGTTGACTTCAGTCCATCGATCCAGCCTGTCCAGATCCCTCAGCAGATCCTTCCTACCCTCAGGCAGATCCACACTCCCACTCAAGTTGGTATCATCTGCAGACTTACTGAAGGTGTATGCAATCCTCTCATCCACATAATAAAGACATTAACACTGGCCTCAAAACTGAGCCCTGGGGAGCACCACTTGTGACCCACTGTAAACTGGCTTTAACTCCATTTACTACAACTCTTTAGTTGTAGTAGACACTGTACTGTAGACAGTGCTTTATCCAGCAAAAGGTAGAGCTAAGATGTGAGTTCACAGCTTCTCTAAGAGAATCATGGAATCATAGAATGGTCTGGGGTGGAAGGAACCTCCAAAGGTAATTAGTCCAATCCCTTCTGCAGTAAGCAGGGGCATCCTCAACTTAGAGCAGGCTGCCCAGAGCCCTGTCGAGCCTGACCTTGAGTATCTCCAGGAAAGGGGCCTCAACCACCTTCCTGGGTAAGCTGTTCCAGTGTTCCACTACCCTCATGGTAAAGAACTTGTTCCTAACATCCAATCTAAATATACTCTTCTCTAATTTAAAGCCATTGCCCCTCATCCTGTCACTACAGCCTTTGTAAACAGTCTCTCTCTGTCTTTCTTGTAGGCGCCCTTCAGGTACTAGGTCTCCCCTCCAGGCTGAACAATCCCAGCTCCCTCAGCCAGTCCTCATGGTAGAGGTGCTCCAGCCCCCTGATAATTTTCTTGGCCCTCTGGCCCAGCTCCATCAGCTGCATGTCCTTCCTGCATTGAGGGCTCCAGAGCTGTACACAGTACTCCAGGTGAGGTCTCATCAGAGCAAAGTGGCAGAGTCACCTCTTGATCTGCTGGCCACACTTCTTTTGTTGCAGCTCCGGATGCAAATGGTCTTCTGTGAATGAAAGTGGCAGAGCCTTTACCTGAGTCCAGAGAGACAACATTCCCCTCATCTACTAGGTGGGTCACCTGGTCATAGAAGGAGATCAGGTTGGTCAAGCAGGACCTGCCCTTCACGAGCCCAGCTGCTCAACCCAAATTCTCTGTCTTTGTAGGACAGGTGTTCTAGCCCTCTGACCATTTTTGTGGTCCTCATCTGGATGCACTTTAATGAAGATTCAACTTACGTAAAGTGTTTGGACTAGGGCAGCCACTCTCTGAGTGACAAATGCTCTCTATTAACCCCTCTCCCTTCTCAAAGGGAAAAGTGTAAAAGGGAGAGGGACTTGTATCTTGGAAAAGAAAGCTAAAACAACTTTAATGAAAATAATAATAAAATTAAATATATAGAAAACCAGTATTAAAACCAACCCGCTGATGGCATGTACATCATGTACATTACTGGTGCTGAGGCAGAATAGACTAGAATTAGAGTGGGATAGGATAGGATAGGATAGGATAGGATAGGATAGGATAGGATAGGATAGGATAGGATAGGATAGGATAGGATAGAATTAACCAGGTTGGAAAAGACCTTTGAGAGCATTGAGTCCAGCCTATCATCCAACACTATCTAATCAACTAAACCTTGGCACCAAGCACCCCATCCAGTCTCTTCTTATACACCTCCAGTGATGGTGACTCCACCACCTCCCTGGGAAGCCCATTCCAATGGGCAATCACTCTTTCTATGATAAACTTCTTCCTAACATCCAGCCTAAACCTCCCCTGGCGCAGCTTGAGACTGTGTCCTCTTGTTCTGGTGCTGGTTGCCTGGGAGAAGAGACCAACATCCACTTGGCTACACCCCCCCTTCAGGTACTTGGAGACAGCAATAAGGTCTCCTCTGAGCTTCCTTCAGGCTAAGCAACCCCAGCTCCCTCAGCCTCTCCTCACAGGGCTTGTGCTCCAAACCCCTCACCAGTTTTGTTGCCCTTCTCTGGACACCTTCCAGCAACTCAACATCTTTCCTAAACTGAGGGGCCCAGAACTGGACACAGGACTCAAGGTGCAGCCTAACCAGTGCAATGTACAGGGACACAATGACTTCCCTGCTCCTGCTGGCCACAGTATTCCTGATACAGGCCAGGATGTCATTGGCCTTCTTGGCCACCTGGGCACACTGCTGGCTCATGTTCAGCCTACTATCAACCAGTACCCCCAGGTCCCTTTCTGCCTGGCCTCTCTCCAGCCACTCTGACCCCAGCCTCTAGCACTGCATGGGGTTGTTGTGACCAATGTGTAGAACCTGGCACTTAGATGTGTTAAATCTCATGCCCTTGGATTCTGCTCATCTGTCCAGCCTGTCAAGGTCCCTCTGCAGAGCTCTCCTACCCTCTAACAGATCAAGACCTGCCCCGAGCTTGCTGTCATCTGCAAACTTAGTGATGACGGTC
The DNA here is from genome assembly GCA_011125475.1 of Melanerpes aurifrons. NCBI lineage: Eukaryota > Metazoa > Chordata > Aves > Piciformes > Picidae > Melanerpes > Melanerpes aurifrons. The sequence goes on along the minus strand of WWNC01000082.1, from coordinate 3,064,616 downwards.
TCAATCCCTCATCCAGACCATCAATAAAGATATTAAAGAGCATGGGGCCCAACACTTATCTCTGGGGGACACCACTAGTGACTGGCTGCCAGCTGGATAAGAAGTCCCAGATGGGACTCAGGGATAGATGTGAATCAGATTGAGGGCTGGATTTTTGAACTGGATTCAGGAACTCATGGATTGGGATCAAAGGCAGAACGGACAGAGTCCACCTCAGATTCTGTCCATTGAAGAAGAGAGCTTCACCCTTGTGATTCCTCAGCTTCGTATAGAATATGACATACATGGAATGGAATATCTTGTTGATCAGTTTAGGGTCACCTGTCCTGTTCATTCTTCCCTGCATGGGTGGCCTTCTATTCTGTATCCCCACTGTGGTACACAAGATTTAGCAATGACCTTGGTCTGCATACTGGTCCTTGGTACCAACTAGAAACATTGAGCTTCTAGTGTTACCTCCACTAGATGTAGACGCTGCCTGTGAAAACACGCTGTTAATTTCAGAAAGTGCAGTTACTTAGAAGAAACTGAGCTGAAAAGTAAAATCACTGAACAGAATAAATTCTGGTCAAACTCCAACCAGGACAACCTATTATTGACCACTGGGGTACAGTGTTCTTGGCTGGCCTTCAGCTAGTCATTGTGCTGCAGAACAAAACCTTCTGGTCCCAGTCAGTTTTCAGTCTTAAGATCACTGTCCACTGATCTAACTCACCCTTTGATCATTTTGTCTTATGAGGATGTTAAGCCACAGAGAATGTTGTATTACAAGATTCTTAAACTATTAAATTATATATATTTCTGTTGCACCTGCCTGTCTATAGAGCCAACCATAGTCTCCTAAACCATTTTGATTCTAAAATAACAGGTAGATTCTTAAACATTGAACACTGTAAGTCTGACATGCATTTTCACATTTGTTGGTGAAATAAATTTTCATAGAATCAAATAAAAAAAAATCAGATTTTGAAAGCCATCTGTAGAGTCCAGTTCAACCTCCTGCTCAGAGGAGGTGTGATTAGATCTTTCCTAAATTCCATATAATCCAAGAGAAGGTCTTACTTCCTGCTGCTTTCTGCAATATTTCAGTATGAAGAGGTATGAAGAAAAAGTTCTGCTGATCTGGCTTGTAACCCTGTATTCAAACCTTTAGAAACTACCAGGCGAAATTGGAAGCGCAGATAGGTGTTGAAATGTTCCTCGTGTAGGACACTGCTTGCTGAATGTTGACAATCACCTGCTGCCACATCTGAGCAAGTGTTTCCTTTTTGTACAAGAAGCTTCTTTATGTCTGAAGTGAAAAGCTCTCTCTTGATAGTGTGCAACTATCAGTCTTGTTTCTAAACTTAACACAGACCAGCAGCCCACTTTCATCATAGCTCCTGCAGGAGAGGACAGTGTGACAAGAAGAATTTCACAATCCCTGCTGAATTTGTAGCCTTTGATGAGCTGTAGGAAATATAACAGGACAAGCTTTTGTCCTATTATCCTGGAAAGCATTTTTTCAATTTATGATGAGTAACATTGCAGCCTCACTGCTACAGTATGAATGTGGTTTGCTCTATCTTGCAGTCAGCAGCCACTGCAGAAGGCAATTTCTTCAAGCTGCATACAGCATATGCTGCTACCACCTTTTCAAGACATGAGAGGGATCCAAAGCTGCTTTTAACAAGCCCAGTATATTTCAAATTAAATTTAACTAAAAAAAATCAGGATATGGAAATTGCTAAAACTTACTCTACCTACTTACATCTACCATAATCTTTCATAATGTAAGAAATTTTTTTTTTCAGTGCTGTTCTTCCAAATGGGTTAATGAAGCATATCTAAGGGTTGAAAAATTCAGTAAAACAGTTGAATAGCACCTACATACTCACAACATCCATCTGTCCTGAATAGGTATTTTTAGCTGTCTCCTAGCTACAGGTCCTCGCAGCACAAAGCTTTATAATTTTAATTGGTCACACACATGCTTATATTTAGCTTTTTCTCCCCTTTTTCCCATATAATAATACAATTGCTGATGCCCACCTTCAGAAAAATAAAAAATAAAGAGACCAGAATAGCTTGTGAAATTGTTCATTCAAGCACAAACTATGCATCGTGAAATACATCTGTCAACCTTTATCTAGAAGGATAGTTACGCTTACGTTGGGACAAACAGTCTTGAGGAATATATTATAATATGAACATTTTGACAGTTCATGGCACCTTTCATCTGAAGTTCCTCAAATACTTCATGCATATATATCTAGGTTCCTTCTTGTAGGAAAATATTATTATTATACCCAGTATACCTATGGGCTCTTGAGGCATAAGTGATTAGACCTGTTTTTTCCAAAACATGCCTCAAAGCACTTGTCTCAGTAGCTGGTTCTTCGCTGCCTAATCTTCACTGTAAGATGAGGGTAAATTCAAATGTGTTTTGTTTTGTTTCTCTAAAAAAATACTAGAAGTAAGGAGGTGTGGGAATTAATACTAAACATTTAATCAGTAATTTTGCTGTAAGAGATAAGCATGAGAGTAATGATCAAAAAGTACTTTTGGGTGTAAAGGTGGGTTCTTTCGAGACATTTCAAAAAGTATTCAGATTGGTAAATGGCAAAAGCTGAAAGTATCTGTTAAAAGTGCTGAAAAAGTGCTCTTCACATGAAACCTTGAAATCATCCTCAAAAGCAGATTGTAAAAATACCTACCCCCTGCAGATTTGCAAAAGAAGACAGTATATGGGGCAAGAGGATAATAACCTAAGGCATTATGTGCTTGGTATAGACAAGGCAGAGAGGACTGATGTCAAATGTACAGGAGCAATGATGGCAAATCATTGCCACATCAGAGAGCTAGGCTGCTGTCATCAGTAATTCTAGTGCTTTGTAAAACATATTTTTGCCCAGCAGCACACAGAGACACAGTTTGCTGAGACTTTCATCATCCCTAGCTATCACTTTGACCCTTTAGAATTAGTTAAAAGAAAAACTAAAGAATCTGATAAAAAGAAACTAGGTCTTTTTTGGCCTCATTGCACTGGAAAATGTAGTAAAATACTCAAGAATGGGGATGGATCTCCATGAATACATGTTGTAATATGGGTGTAGCTGTTCGATCACCCTAGAGCACAGCTTCCAGGCCAAGATGTTAGCAGGTGAAGACATTTATTACATTACAGCAAAGTTATATACTCTATCAGAAGGCCCATGTGCCACATCTTAATTGGTTATTTTCTACTGGCGTGCATGTCATTAAGGCATACAATAGGTTAAAATAACAAAACAATATTCTAACACACCCGACCAAATTCTGCCAAGTTTCTCCCTTCACTTACAAGATGTTCACATTTTTTTCTAAGTCAGAGACCAAACATAGCTGTTCCAAAGCTATCTGAAAACAACCCTCTGCTACATCTCCCCCTTTTTCTAATAAAAACACACTTTTGATTGACCTAACATTCTTTGCATACACAAAAACAAGCAAGGTAAAATTAACTCTATAGCAAAGGCAAACAATAAAATCAACAATCCAATTTTGATAAGAGATTTTATCTACCCTGGTAACAACACATGCCATCAAAGCCTTCACATCCATATCTATGGACAAGTAACAAGAAATCTACAATGGCCCTACTCTGCAATGCAGCATGTTGAGCAGACTGATGTAACCCATAAAAGATAAAATACTCAGAGCTGTACTAATTAGCTCATTCTAACACAACTGCCATAATATATGCGTAAAGATAACAAGACTTCCAGCTACACTAGAATGACAAGCACACATTCCTTTCCACTTGTCTTACAAGGTCAAGACACAAACACGACAGTTGCCTCTTTCAGACAGACAGGTTTGTCTTAAAGGAGAACTTATATCTTGCCAGTTCAAATTCTTACATTTCCCTTTTTTTATTAATAAAGAAGACTTGATTAACCATACCAGTTCTACCCTGAAAACATTATACACAGGGATTAAGATACAAAGAGCTACAAATACAGCAAACCCAATCTTTGGCATTGTCTTTTACAATCTGCTTCAAAGGCATGAATGTTACATCTTTGACTTTTTCTAAAATGGTTAAAGATCACAGAATTGTGTAGTGTCAACATGGTCAAACACTGACTACTCCATGCACTTTAGTTTCCAACAAGAAAAGGTGCTATGGTGGACCTTGTTCTCACCAACAGGGAAGGGCTGGTAACCAATGTGAGGCTCAGAGAAAGCCTTGGCTGCAGTGACCATGAAGCAGTTGAATTTAATATCCTCAGGGCAATCAGGAGGAAGTATTCCAAGCTCACAACCCTAGACTTTAGGCGTGCAGACTTTGATTGCTTCAGGGATCTGATAGCCAAAGTGTCATGGGACAAAGCCCTGGAGGGAAGAGGGACCCAGGACAGCTGGTCAGTATTCAGGGACCACCTCCTCTGTGTCCAGGAGCTATGTATACCAACTTCTACAGGTATATATATATATGGCAAGAAGAAGACTAGGGAAGGTGTGGGCCCCCTCAGAAAGGAAACTGGTGGAATGGTCACAAGTGATGAGGAAAAGGCTGAGGTACTCAATAACTTCTTTACCTCAGTCTTCACTGCAAGGGCCTCTAGCCACACTCCTGATGTTATGGAAGACAATGCCAGGGACAACGAGGAGGAACTGCCCATCCTAAGTGAAGAACAGGTTCGTGATCACCTAAAGAACCTGAAAGTGTTCAAGTCCATGGGACGCAACAGGATACACCCATGGGTACTGAGAGAACTGCCAGATGAGGTTGCTAAACCCCTCTCTATTATATTCCAAAAGTCATGGCAGTCTGGGGAAGTCCCCACAGACTGGGAAAGGGGAAACATTGCCCCCATTTTCAAAAAGGGTAAGAAGGAGGAACCAGGGAACTACAGGCCAGTCAGTCTCACCTCTGTGCCTGGAAAGATCATGAAGCAGATCCTCCTGGAGCCACTACTGACTCAGAAGAACAGTGAAGAGGTGATTTGGAACAGTCAGCATGGCTTCATCAAGGGCAAATCCTGCCTGACCAACCTCGTGGCCTTCTATGAACAGGTGACAACATTAATAGATGAGGGGCGAGCAACTGAGGTTTTTACCTGGACCTGAGCAAAGCCTTCAACACTGTCCCGCACCACATCCTGGTCTCCAAACTGGTGACAAATGGGTTTGATGGGTGGACCACTAGATGGATAAGGAACTGGCTTGATGGCCGCACCCAAAGAGTGGCTGTCAATGGCTCCATGTCCCAGTGGAGGCCAGTGACAAGCGGAGTCCCTCAGGGATCAGTCCTGGGACCTGTCTTGTTCAACATCTGTGTCAGTGCCATGGACATCAGCATTGAGTGTACCCTCAGCAAGTTTGCTGATGACACCAAGCTGTGTGGTGCAGCAGACATGCTGGAGGGAATGGATGCCATCCAGAGGGACCTTGACAGGCTGGAGAGGTGGGCACAAGCCAGCCTCATGAAGTTCAACAAGAGCAAGTGCAGGGTCCTGCATCTGGGTCGAGGCAATCCCAGGCACAAATACAGGCTGGGCAGTGACTGGCTGGAAAGCAGTCCTGAGGAGAGAGACTTGGGGGTGCTGGTGGACAAAAAGCTCAACATGAGCTCTCAACGTGCTCTTGCAGCCCGCAAAGCCAATCAGATCCTGGGCTGCATCAGGAGAAGTGTGGCCAGCAGGTCAAGGGAGGTGATTCTCCCCCTCTACTCAGCCCTGGTGAGACCCCACCTGGAGTACTGCATCCAGTTCGTGGAGCCCCTATTGTAAGAGGGATATGGATGTGCTGGAGCATGTCCAGAGAAGGGCCACAAGGATGATCAGAGGGCTGGAGCACCTCTGCTATGAGGACAGACTGAAGGAGTTGGGGCTGTTGAGTCTGCAGAAGAGAAGGCTCCAAGGTGACCTAATTGTGGCCTTCCAGTATCTGAAGGGGGCCTACAGGAAGGCTGGGGAAGGACTTCTCAGGATCTCAGGTAGTGATAGGACTAGGGGGAATGGAATGAAGCTGGAGGTGGGGAGATTCAGGCTGGATGTGAGGAGGAAGTTCTTCACCATGAGAGTGGTGAGGCCCTGGAATGGGTTGTCCAGGGAGATGGTTGAGGCCCTGTCCCTGGGGGTGTTTAAGCCCTGGATGGATGAGGCTCTGTGCAGCCTGATCTAGTGTGGGGTGTCCCTGCCCATGGCAGGGGGGTTGGAACTAGGTGATCCTTGTGGTCCCTTCCAACCCTGACTGATACTATGATACTATGATACTATTCTGTATCTCCGTTAGAGATGACATCCTGAATCCTATTTACCACAACCTTCACCTATACTACATAAAGCCCTTTTGAAATGCTATACCACACACACAAAAAAGAAGGTTCAATTTCCTATGGTTCCGTAATATTCATTGTTCTGCCCAATGCAAATTTGAACATAACACAATAATCCAATTTTACTCATCCTAACATACTGATCTCTTGATGCTTTGTTTTTGCTAAGGAGATTTACTGAGTCCTATTGTTCCTACCTTTGGCCTAATGTTCTTTGTTTTTTCTTTGTAATTTCTTCAAATTAAAGCCTCCAAAAATGTTATATTCTCCATAAATTTTGTTAAATCACACTTAGAACCACATATAAGATGAAAATTTGAGAATGTAACATGCTTTAACTATTCTTTCTTGTGACATAATACCTGAATTCCCCCTTTCCTTTTTTTTTTTTTAACTAAAAATGTCTTTTATGCTATAATCCTCTTGACCTTCCCTTTAACCATTTGACATTATTACTTAACTATGACAGACTGGTGAGTTAACATATAAATCTATGTGAACATATTTCCTAATCACACAACAATTAACCAAGCATGATATTCAGTCCTAATTCAGATGTTTCCTGGTGACATTCTTGTGCAATAAGCCTCTGCTTGATGCTTTTGATCTCAGATTATCATGACAGTCATTGTGATTGGTGTTAGGTAGATGTGCTGATTTTCAGTTTCCTGGGCACTGCTGTTTGTCCCATCCTTTTGATTCTCATGTTGTCTTCTGCTGGGATGATTGCAGTACTGAGTTGCAAAATTGATGTTTCCAGGTCAGGACATGGGTTAGCTTTTCCTTGCTGGTATCATTAAAGCCTGTAGGTGACAACATATGCATATGCAGCCCTTTTTTTTTTTTAATTATTCTTATCTTAATGCTATTGTGAATACAAAGAAAAGGAAAAAAGAAAACATTCTATAATATCTTTGTATTAAACTCCTAACTTATACCAAAAATCCCTAAAGAACTGTTAAAATTAAACTATCAAATAAATGTCTAAAAAGAAACACAAAGGATGTTACGTTACCTAAAGCATGCTTTTTTAAATGAAAACCTGCTTACCACAACCTTCAACTATATTACATAGAACTCTTTTGAAATGCTATGGCACACATACAAAAAAGAAGTTTCAATCCAGAAGAAAAACTTAATTTCTATAATTGTAGAATAACTTCTGCTACTTAAATTTATCCATTATCACTTATATCTTTTTATTATCATTAATTACCATGTCCACAATAAGCAATTACTAATTATAATAGAATGTGATAATCACGGTATCACAATATCACTAAGGTTGGAAGAGACCTCAAAGATCATTGAGTGCAACCTATCAACACAGACCTCATGACTAGACTATGGCACCAAGTGCCATGTCCAATCCCCTCTTGAACACCTCCAGGGATGGTGACTCCACCACCTCCCTGGGCAGCACATTCCAAAGGCAAATGACTCTCTCAGTGAAGAACTTTCTCCTCACCTTGAGCCTGAATTTTCCCTGGTGCAGCTTGAGACTGTGTCCCCTAGTTCTGGTGCTGGTTGCCTGGGAGAAGAGGCCAACCCCTTCCTGGCTACAACCACATTTCAGGTAGTTGTAGAGGGCAATGAGGTCACCCCTGAGCCTCCTCTTCTCCAGGCTAAACAATCCCAGCTCCCTCAGCCTCTCCTCACAGGGCTTGTGCTCAAGGCCTCTCACCAGCCTTGTTGCCCTTCTCTGGACACGTTCAAGTGTTTCGATGTCCTTCTTAAACTGAGAGGCCCAGAACTGGACACAGGACTCAAGGTGTGGCCTAACCAATGCAGAGTACAGGGGTACAATGGCCTCCCTGCTCCTGCTGGCCACACTATTCCTAATGCAGGCCAGGATGCCATTTGCCTTCTTGGCCACCTGGGCACACTGCTGGCTCATGTTTAGGTGGCTGTCAACCAGCACACCCAGGTCCCTCTCCGTTTGGCTGCTCTCCAGCCACTCTGACCCCAGCCTCTAGCACTGCATGGGGTTGCTGTGGCCAAAGTGCCACACCCGGCACTTGAATTTCTTGAATGCTACCCCATTGGACTCTGCCCATCTGTCCAGTCAGTCGAGGTCCCTCTGCAAAGCCCTTCCACCCTTTAACTGACCCACATCTGCTCCTAACTTGGTGTCATCTGCAAATTTGCTGATGACTGTCTCAATCTCCTCATCCAGATCATCAATGAAAATATTAAAGAGGATGGGGCCCAGTACTGATCCCTGGCGGACGCCACTGGTGACTGGCTGCCAGCTGGATGTGGCACCATTCACCACCACTCTCTGGGCTTGGCCCTCCAGCCACTTCCTAACTCAGCACAAAGCGTAGTGGTCCAAGCTACGAGCTGACAGCTTAGACAGCAGTTTGTTGTGGGGAACGGTGTCAAAGGCCTTGCTGAAGTCCAGGTAGACCACATCCACAGGCCTTCCCACGTCCACCAGACAGGTCACCTGATCATAGAAGGAGATCAGGTTGGAGAGGCAGGACCTGCCCCTCCTAAATCCATGTTGGCTGGACCTGAGCCCTTAGCCATTCTTCAGGTGCGCAGTTATTGCCACCAGGATAATCTGCTCCATCAGTTTCCCTGGCTTTGAGGTCAGGCTGACTGGCCTGGAGTTTCCAGGTTCCTCCATCTGACCCTTCTTGTGGATGGGGACCACATTGGCCAGTTACCAGTCATCTGGGACCTCACCGGTGAGCGAGGGCTGGAGGAAAATGATGGAGAGCGGCTTGGCCAGCTCGTCTGCCAGCTCTCTCAGCACCCTAGGATGGATCCCATCTGGTCCCATGGATTTGTGAGTGTCCAAGTGGCTCAGCAGGTCCTGAACTAATTCCTCATGGATTTCTGGGGAATTACACTGCTCCCTGACCTCATCACCCAGCTCAGGAGGCCACTCGTCCTGAACTCCTGCCTTGCTGTTAAAAATTGAGACAAAGAAGGTGTTCAGGACCTCAGCCTTTTCCTTGTCTTCAGTTACTGTGTTCCCCTCCACGTCCAATAAGGAGTGCAGGTTCTTCTTGCCCTTCTTTTTAGTGTTAATGTATTTGTAAAAACGTTTTTTATTGTCTTTGACAGAGGTGGCCAGCTTCAGTTCCAACTGGACCTTCGCCTCCCTAATTTGTTTCCTACATAATCTAACAACATCAGCATAATTACTATATGCCTAACATATTTACTATTACTTATTACTTGATACACCTTATTATAGTTACTAAATACTTATCATGAGTACTCACTATTCATTATGCTTACTTATAAAACTTAACTACTAAAAACTTCAAAATAACAAATCTCAAAAATCTTTTATAATCAGAAATAATGCTAAAAATATTATCCATATCAGGTTTGGACTTACAAAATGTTGAATATTTTTCTTAACAAAACTTAGCACTGTTACTTTAAAGCAGAACACAGCTTTTGCAGACAAGGGAGTGGTAGCAGAGAGAGAAGGGGTGAGGGGGCAACTGACAGGCTTAGCAAAACCGCTGTAGCCACAGAGAGGGGAGAAGTTTGGGGGGGAAGGGGGAGGAAACATAGCTGAATCCACAGGTAGCTCTCCAGGTAGCTCTCAGGGCTGAACTGTAGGATCCCTTGGTGGTATGGAGGGTCCCACAGAACCATGGGGGCAGGCTGCACAGTCCGTAAGAGGCGTGGAAAGTCTCATAAGTTCACTAGAAGTTTTAAAATTCTCACCCAAAGATAACAAGCAAGTCCCAGGGGGAGGTGATAGCAGCAATTCTGAGCTTAGTTGATGTTTTTGAGCCTCCTGCTTGTCTTCCTGCTGTGGCTGGCACCACCGCTCTGAAGCTCAAGATGGCTAGAGCAGAAGCCATTGCTTCCTCCTTGCTCCATGCTGCTGCCCACACTGTTTGAAACATTAAAGGCTGGGGGAGAAGCTGCAACAGCCTCTGCTGCCAAATTTTCCAGTTGTTGATGTGTGCAAGCTGTTAGTACATCACTTACAGCAGCATTTCTTAAGGCACACAAAAGCTTCTGGCAATCAATGTTTTTCACTTGCTTCTCCAAGGTAGGTTCAGCATCAGGCATTGCTCTGATCTTACTCTCCTTCTTATCATAGTCCCAAAACTCAGTTCTGATCTTATGCCAGATCTGTGGATCATACACTGTTCTTTTAGTGACAGAGGAGAGGTGCTCAGCAGCTGAAAAGAGCATCTGCTGAAAAGCAGAGGTACTCATAGAATTCTCATGTGGCTTAAAGAATTTGTGAAAAGCCAGGCTTCTCCTCCCAAGTCCTACTTTTTGCTTAAAATGTCCCTTTTGTCTGCAATTAAAACATTTTGAAGATAATTATAGCTCTTTTTCTAAGATCTGAGTAAAGACTCTGAATATCATTCTCTCTTCTTTTGACATCTGATTCCTCATTATGTGCTTACCAAATAAGAGGTTCCAACTGCCCAGTAATTACCCCAATTGCTCGCCTCTGCCCCACAGTCCATGGCTCTTTTTTCTCTTCAGTTTCTTCTTTCTTTTTTTCTTTTTTTTTTTTTTTTTTTTTTTTGATTGTTTTTGTGTTTTGTTTTTTTCCCCAGAGGGGCCTTTAATTTTTCTTTCTTTATTTTTTACTTTTATGTCTGGATGTCTGTGCTATCCGCACCTGTACTTAAGGTAAGCTGCAGACCATCACCAGCCACCGGGCTCTCCTTCCAGGGAACAACAGCCTCTAGTGAGTCTCATAGAGACCAATGACTTCAAGGCAACCATTTAATGATGGTGGCAAGCACCATCTCTGCAAGCCTGATGAAGCCAAGTTTTTCATTGTTTATGCTTTGTAGTCGCTCAGGTGCATGATGGAGTCCATATTTGTTGTAATATGGGCATCAGGGTGTTGTAATATCATGTCGGGGGTCACCATTTTTTGTAGTAAGGGTGTAGGAGTTTGATCACCCTAGAGCACAGCTTCCAGGCCAAGATATTAGGAATAGTGTGGCCAGCAGAAGCAGAGAGGTCATTGTGCCCCTGGACTCTGCATTGGTTAGGCCACACCTTGAGTACTGTGTCCAGTTCTGGGCCCCTCAGTTTAAGAAGGACATCAAAACACTTGAACGTGTCCAGAGAAGGGCAACAAGGCTGGGGAGAGGCCTTGAGCACAAGCCCTACAAGGAGAGGCTGAGGGAGCTGGGATTGTTTAGCCTGGAGAAGAGGAGGCTCAGAGGTGACCTCATTGCCCTCTACAACTACCTGAAATGTGGTTGTAGCCAGGAAGGGGTTGGTCTCTTCTCCCAGGCAACCAGCACCAGAACAAGGGGACACAGTCCCAAGCTGTGCCAGGGGAGGTTTAGACTCGAGGTGAGGAGAAAGTTCTTCACTGAGTTGTTCGTCATTGGAATGGGCTACCCCGGGAGGTGGTGGAGTCACCATCCCTGGAGGTGTTCAAGAGGAGATTGGACGTGGCACTTGGTGCCATGTTCTAGTCATGAGGTCTGTGTTGATAGGTTGGACTCGATGATCCTTGAGGTCTCTTCCAACCTTGGTTATACTGTGATACTGTGATACTGTGATATATTAGCAAGTGAAGATGTTTATTACATTGCACAGCAAAGTTATATACTCTACCAGAAGGCCCACGTGCCACATCTTAATTGGTTATTTTCTACTGGCATGCATGTAATTAAGGCATACACAGTTTAAAATAACAAAACAATATTCTAACACATCCAGCCAACTTCTGCCAAATTTCTCCCTTCAGTTACAAGATATTTACATTCTTTTCTAAGTCAGAGACCAAACAGAGCCATTCCAAAGCTATCCAAAACCAACTCTTCTACAAATATAGACGTCTGTTTCTGCATGTACACCACAGTTGCAGGAAAGACTTGCAAGCAGGGCTGCAAGCATGACAGTGTCAGCACATTGCTTTCAAGTGTCTTGAATGTGCAAAGTAGAAATGATGATGACCTCTGAAAAATCCCTTCTAGCAACCAATCTTTGCTAGTTTTATTCTTGGGTCCTCTCAAAGCATTATTAATGACAGTAATTTCTTCAAAGCATCATTAGTGATAGCCCTTGTTTCAGCTAGTTCTTTATTCTTAAAGACCTGAAGGGATTCCTTAAACTTAAAGCCAGCAGAATCACAAAACACAGGATTTTCAAGGACTAGGTAGTCCCACCTCCAAATTATTTGGGTATTCTTTGTTGTGGTAGATTTCCACACATTTTTAACATTTCAGAGGGCAAAATATGTCATGATGGCTGAGAGCAAATCCTTTTCATAGGATGTTTACATTTTCTTTCTTTCAAGCATTTATTTTGGTATTTTTTTCTCCAAAATATTTTTTATTTGCTGCAGGAGTATCACAAGAACTGCCCTGATCACAAGTAATCAACTAAGCTTAATTAGCAATGGCTGATAGGCAAGCAAGCAAGAACTGAGTGAGATGAGCCATGGTAAGGACCATGGTTGAAGAAGTGCCAGGAAAACAACACTGGATCATGAATTGATATGAGTCAGCATCAGGCTATAACCCACATCTCATCACCTGAGTTTGGGCAAACTGATTCATAGTGCCATGTAGAAGCAGAGGACCCCAAATGCCACTATCAGAACACTGCCTGCCAAGTTCTCAGGCAGGGCAGACATGAAGTGGCTGAAGAGAATGTCACTTTTATTGCAGCCTCAACTTGCTGGCATAGAACAGTGGGAGAACCCTGTGCATAAACATAAACATTAAATCTGCACATGTCTGTGTGTGCATGGACACATGTGCATGCAATCTGACACAGCCTATCCCACTCCCAATCCACTTAAGAAAGTCAACTGATCTGTGCCATGTTGTCTGGTGTTAGTTTTTTCCCCATGATATTACATTGTTATGAAAGCATAAGCTTTATCTTGCTTCAAAATATTTTCTTCCATTTTGTGACAGACTACAAGTTTTTATTACTTTAAAAGTGTTTCCTGTAAATGACTTAGCATTGGATATTTTATTTTAAGTTCTTTCTTTTGACCCAATATGGAGAGTTAAAAAGTTTAATGTTTTGCTCTCTGGTTTTAAGTGATACATTTTGAAGTAAAATGACTGCTGTTTTCTCTCTTTTACATACTTTCTATACCATATTTTACCCAAGTTTCAACAGGAAAGACCACATGTGAAATTAAAATAAATGAAAAAATATGGTAATATTTCTAGCTTTGACAAATGTTTTGAAGTGTTTACACTCTTCAATATCCTGCTCTTAGTTTGTATCCTGGGAAAAATGTCATAAACCAATTTGTAATTAAAAAGCCATAAAATTGTCTTCCTGACAAAAATAAGCTTTTGCAAACAATTTTCAATCAGCTCTCAAATATCTTTGTAATTCAGAGCTGTCACATAGCTACTAGAAAACTTAGGCTGAAGATATACCAGGTGTTATGTGGCTTCAAGATGCATAATTTCCAGCACCAGAACAAGAGGACACAGTCTCAAGCTGCGCCAGGGGAGGTTTAGGCTGGAGTTTAGGAGGAGGTTCTACACAGAGAGAGTGATTGGCCATTGGAATGGGCTGCCCAAGGAGGTGGTGGAGTCACCATCATTGGAGGTGTTCAGGAGGAGACTTGATAGGGTGCTTGGTTGCATGGTTTAGTTAATTAGGTGGGTTGGATAGTAGGTTGGACGCAATGATCTTGAAGGTCTCTTCCAACCTGGTTTATTCTATTCTATTCTACTGGACAACTTACACAGTCTTTGCCCCTATACTAGTTTTCCAGTCCACAGATTAAAGCAACAGCTGCTTGTTTTATATTTTTTTCATGTTTATATGGAGAGTACCTTTTCTGTATGTAGAGGGTGCTCACCTGATTGTTATGATTTTATTTCTGGAGAAAATTGTGATCAAGATAATGGCAGCTTTTTAATTTCTGTTATCAGGATTCTTACTTCCACTTTTCCTATCATCACATCTCTTTTGTACAGCTCACTGTAAACCCAGAGAATCTGCTCATGTTCCAGCAGAGACTGAAAATAGTTACTCTCTCTCAACATTTCTGGCTACATATCAGAATAGCCTCTGCAACTATTTTGCGTTTGGCCTTAGTTGTCTTCTACTTAACATTCTGCCAAACTTCATGGAATTTATTTCAGTGTTGCACTGAATACTTAGACAACAGGGATCTAGCTGAAAAGCACTTTTTGCGACCTCCTGAATTTGTAACTCTTGCCTGTGTATAGTGGTTCACTGCCACAGGCGCTGTACATCTCCCTTTCAGCAGTTTTAGTCCTGTGCCTAGGCAGGTAGTCACTTGACTTTATTTCTGCAACATTTAGTATAGAAAGAGGAAAAAATAATCCGTATTGGGGTTTTAGCTTGATATGGTGCAAGTTCTACAGCAATTTTACATACCAGTCTTTAGCAGTGGCCCCTATATTGACCCTTGGAAAACAAGTCTCATGGTGACACAGCACCCCAGGAAGAATTGTCAGACAATAGGATTAATTTGAGAAATAGCCTCATAGACACCCGGGATAAAAAGCATGGCACTAAGTGTACCACATCACCTATATCGTGGACGAGCAGGATATAGCAACTGAGGACAGGACCTATAAAAGCAACTGGGGAGAGGACCTTTAAAAACTGGGACAAGCACTTAGCAGAAGCCACCTGGTTAGTTAACCCTCACAAGAGGATCTGCTGATTGAGCTGGCCCTGCCCAGTCAAAATTCTCATGTACTTAGAAGGTGGTAAAGTCTCTGCAGTGCATGTGAAGAATATATTAAGGAAAATAGTCTGGGATCATCTTGATTCAGGTGAAGACCTTTGCCCAAAGACCTGGGTGCACCTGGTGGACAATACAAGAAGATGAAGAAGTTTGTTGTGTACCACAAGACAATCTAATTTTGGGTGAGAGCAGCCAGTTAATTAAATTGTGTAATGTTAATTATTAAATAACTCTGCTGGGCATGACATAGACGGTATAGAATAAGAACTGGATAATGTCTTGGATTCAGCTAGGATAGAGTTGATATTCACAAGAAGCTGAGAGGGGCCACAGCCAGGTGAACCAGCCAATGGGATAATCAATACCATATTGACATCATGCCTCCCATATAATGGGAGGAGTGGTCAGGCAGTCTTGCCTAAGTAAGTTCCTGCAGTGGTGCAGTAGCAGGCAAGTGGGCATAGTGAGCATTGCATATTATATCATTCACTGTATATATTATTTAATTAGCCTCAATATTATTACTGCTGTTTATTCTCTCTTGGTCTTGTTCTATTAAATTCTCCTCGTGTCAACCCATGGCTTTGTGCTGCTCAGTTGCCATCTGGGTCTAAAACACAACAAGCATCCTCCAATTTGATCCAGAGCTGTAAGTCATAATAAAGCCAGATTTGTGAAGATGCATTTGTTTCTATGGCAACAAAGTGCTAAGATGTACATGCAGAACTATGGCATTTTGTTCTGACAATCTTCCCATGCGCCTGCACTCATGGTTTTCCCTGGTTGTTCCATATGACAAGCTTCAAAAATCCTAATGGCTCTGTGGATTCCTTTATGCAAAGAAACTATAGCAAAAAGCAGTGTTACTCCTGGGATGTAAAGAGGGACTGCAGACTATGCATTTTCCTCCACCATGCCAGCAGTCTGCTGGGGAAGCATGCAGCAGAAAGCAGAAGACAAGAGCAATGAACATGAGGGCATGATGGGGACCATCGTGCTCCCGTGCAGCCAGAAGCATAGGCAACACTGCACCTGTGGGCTGTGCTTGTTCTTGAAATGAGTGGTGTGTTGGGAAGCAGGCAGAGACACCCAGCTGTGTCCCTGTTGCAGGAAACAGGGAAATAGCTAGCCAGTGGGAAATACCTGATGCCCTGCACTTAAGTCAGAAACCTCTGATTTTGGCCAGCAGCTCTGCAACACCCCTCCAGCCTCCACTGCCTCATCAGGAGACCAACAGTCATAGCTGTGGAGAGATGTGGGCTTGGCTCAGCTCAGCTCCCTTCTGAGGACAACTTCTCTTCTGAATGGGAGACACGTCCTGACACCTCAGGTGTCAGGAACCAAAGCAGTGATGTGGCCTTGAGCAATATCAGTGGCCTGAGGGGAAAAGCCTCAGCACTGGGACAAGTCTAAATCATGCTCAGCCGTAGCCATGCCCTTGGGACCTGTACTCATTAGCTCAAGAGAAGTCTGCTGTGCAGCCTCCTTTTGGGAGCAGGAGCCCAGTGCAATGATAGTCCCATCAGCCTGTATCTGTCTATACCTGTGCTTTTCACAGGCCAGCCAGACATCCATGTGCTGGCAGACTTTGCCACTCTCATTTGCTAAGCCTCCTGGGATAGACACAAATGAACAGGGGAAACAACCATGTCGGATCTGGCCAGGAGAAACAGCTTTACAGTAGAGCAGCTCAACCAGCAGCCCCTGGCAAAGGATAGGTGTGTGTGCTGAGCAGGAAAATCCCACCAACTAGCCCAGGAAGTGCTTTATGTGCAGCCCTGCTTGTCACAGCCGTCTTTCCCAAAGTGCAGCATTCCACTGCACTTCTTCATCACGCTGATCTCTGCAGTCTGGTGTGCCACATTGTAGATCAATATTTGCAGCTGTTGGGATAGTTTCTTCCAGACAGTGAATGTATTTCTGCAGACACCAGGATAACAGACCTTGTTAGATAGCTGCCCAGCCCATTTCTGGAGCCTCCAAGCTCCAAGTCAGAGGTGTTTGAAGCCCCTTTTCTTTCCCTGGCTTGCAAATGCTTCCCTTCCCCTTCAGGTTTAGCAAAAGGCCCAGGCAGGAGCAAATGGCACAGGTCAACCTGAAGAGCTCATGTGCCAATACCCCACTGAATGTGATCCAAGACAAGAGAAAGGGGATCTTACCACTCAGTCAGTCTTCAGTTCAGTTGCACTGGCAGAACCTGAAGTGAAGCTGAGCTCTCCATTTGAGCAGCTGAGTGGGGCTCTGTGATGGTCCTCGGAAGACACAGAAGAAGCTGCTGCTACCTCTTATGGGTCAGTGCCTGGAACTGGAGGGGCACAGCGATTTACCTCACACACATCCCCCCACCCCCAGCAGTGCTCCTTTTGTGGACTGCACAACAGCAGCTACTGACCTCTTGTGGCACATTGTTTGTGCACAACTTCCACCCCAACGTGAAAGTCCCGCAGCAGGCAGCAGCTGTTACAGCAGCGAGCAAGCCTTGTTTTACTGGTGTTTCTAATCATAGAATCATAGAATCAATAAGGTTGGAAAAGACCTCAGAGATTATCAATGATCACTGTAGTCACACAGTCTCTCCCCCGCAGCAGGGTGGGAAGAAGTTGACTGAGGACATAGGGAAGGGGTGTAGAGGGAGACTGCAGTTCCAAGTAGGGACCCTCTTCATGGGCCCTAGGGCTCAGCATACATAACCCTGGTTTCTGGGCAGACTTGGTGCCCCACAGCTACACCTCACTTTCCCTCCCTGCTGCAGTGAGTAGCAACACCAGGCTCCGTGGGCTGCACACTCATTTACTCCATTGGTTCTATGACTGAGTGGATGCTACTATACAGTAAGCATCTTGGGAACTTCTTGAGCTCCAGACATGGTGTGAGAGCCCATTCATCTATTTTCCCAAACAATGTGCAGCAGGGCCTAGATGATGACCCTTAATAACTCTCCTGACCTTCTATGGGGAATAAACAGGAGGAGATAGAAATCCACGTGCAGTCAAGGGGTTATGATCTGGTGGCAATTACAGAGACATGGTGAGACAGCTCACATGACTGGAATGTGGTCATGGATGGCTATGTCCTTTTTAGGAAAGACAGGTCAACAAAGTGAGGTGGTGGAGTTGCTCTTTACATGGGGGAGCAACTAGAATTTACTGAGTTCTGTCCATTGGTGGATGAGGGTCAAATGGAGAGTTTGTGGGTGTGAATTACAGGGCAGGCTAGCATGACAGATCCTGTTGTGGGTGTTTATTACAGACCACCTGATCAGGATGAGGGAGTTGATGAGGCCTTCTATAGGCAGCTGACAACAGCCTCACAATCACAGGCCATGGGGAATTTTAACTACCCAGATATTTGCTGGAAGGTCTATTCAGCCAGCCAGCCACAGTCCAGGAGGTTCCTCCAGTGCATTGATGATAACTTCTTGATGCCAAAGGTGGATGAGCCAATTAGGAGAGGAGTGCTACTGAAACTGATACTCACTAGCAAGAAGGGTCTGGTTGAAGCAGTGAAGGTTGAAGGCAGCCTTGGCTGTAGTGATCATGAGGTGGTGGATGGTTAATATTCAAGGACCACTTCCTCCCAGCTCAAGATCAGAGCATTACAAGAAGTAGGAAATCAAGAAAGGGAGGGGAGACCCACATGGTTAGGTAGGGAACTGCTGAGCCAACTCAAGTTGAAGAAGAGAGTCTACAGATCACAGAAGGAGGGGCTGGACACTTGGGAGGAGCATAAGACTGTTGTCAGAGGACACAGGGAGGCAACTCGGAAGGCTAAGGCCTCCTTTGAATTCCTCCTTACAAGGGAGGTCAAGGACAACAGAAAGGGCTTCTTCAAATATATTGCAGGAAAAACTAACACTAGAGGCAATGTAGGCCCATTGCTGAAGCAGGTGGGTGTCTTGGTGTCAGAGGACACTGTTACAAATAAAGAGGGATAAGGCAGGGAATTAATAAAAATATAAATACTTTATTAATTTGGCTCAACATCCCATGTAACTATATATAAAGTTATTAAAGATTATAAAAGTTATGTATTCAGTAGAGAATATCTTCAAAATTCAGGAATGGGTACAAATAGTTTGAGAAACAGTATTTGGAAAAGCCAGGTCCAAAACTAGTAAATTTACCCCACTAACAAAAGGCAGGAATTTCCTGGAGATGATAGGAATATATCACTACTCACAATGCTGTGTGCTGATTGTGGGAATTCCTCTTTTGTCTCTTTTTATTGGACAATCCTCCTGAACTGATTTGCTGCTTATAATCCACGTGTGTGTGGTGGGCAAAATGCCAAAGAGAAGAGCCTTATGCTCTCTTTGGCTCACCTGTGTTATACAGCCAGCTAATGTTTGTCAGAATTGCCACCAGAAAAAGTCTAGAACTGATAACCATCAGTTCTCTTCTGAAACATGCCCAGACTTGACCCTGCATGGGGTGTGTGCCTGGTAGGACTTGTGGCTTGGGGAAAGTTCCCTGTTATAAAATATTCTAGTTATGAATAAGTGGCAGAGATATTAATAAAAATTTTAATAATTTGTTTATGTACAAATTATGCCACAAATTATTTACAGCTGACATTTACAGGTACCAATATTCAGTTGGAAGAACTATCTCTACAGAATGTGTATGTGAGAAACGAGCTTACACTTAAATTTTACAACCAGTTTATTATAAAATATTATAAAGTAAAGGCGAAACAGCACTGGGTACATAGCAGATTAGCTAGAGGCATGCCATAACAACATGAGCTGAGCTTATATAGATGTCAAACATACATATTCATAAATGTCTCCACAAATCCCTGTACATTTCCCAAGCACGCTCCCACCCCCGCTCCATCAGGGCTGGGACAAAACTTGCACATTTGACGAGGCCAGTCTTCAGACATCTCATGCCTCACCTTTCTCTCCCAATACACATCCCACACAACGCAGACTACAACCAGCCAATCAGCTTAAAGATCGAACCCCAAGGTCCCCAGCAGTTCCCCTTGCGAAAGCCAAATATTACAATTCCTCACAATCCCTCCCCTTCTTTCTGCTACATTTGGCTTGAGCCATAATAACCTAAGAAATCCTCCCAAGAGGATCCCTTTTAGTCGTGTTCTCCCTCCCCCCCACCCCATCAAAGTTCCACCATTTCACCTGTTTCAAATGTGGGGGCAGACAATTACATAACCTGGCAACAATTCTACAACAAGAAAAAAGACACAAATTTCAACTTCCTGGTAAAAGGAGTGGGATAACAACTGATGTTCCTTGCCTGAAAATATTTTCTGTCTTACTTTAATAGGTACCATACAGAGTGAGTGGGTATGGTATATATACCAAGGTCTGGGTGACAACTTTCTCCCTCCGAATGGTTAATCCTGGGAATTAGGAGTCTGGTTTGACTTACAATTCCACTCACACAGCCTATGGGGATGCTGCCCACAGACATGGTTCTAGATCTTCTTCATGGCAATTACAGAGGTCTACCCAGTCTGGCCTCCTTCAATCCCCAACAATACTCTGCTTGGATTATGCCCCCTTCCCTTGTCCAGGGAGGTTTTACCAATTTTGAACTCCAACTTGTTTCTAGTTTGTTATGTTTTCAGGCAAGCACCATTACTGCTTCTATGATGAAACTGGAACTCATCTGATGACCATCCTTAGGTCCTCCATTTGGGGTACCACAGTCCATTCAGTGGGTGGATCCACAGGTCCTTTAATTCTGGTTGCGTGTGTCCATCCTTTCTTGGCTGTCCATACTGCAGTCTCTGTGGTAAGCAAGACCTGAAAGGGACCTTCCCACTGAGGTGTAAGTGTTTGTTCTTTCCACATTTTTATCATAACCCAATCTCCTGGCTTAAATTCATGGATTTGGAAATCTAAAGGAACTGACTGAGATAACATCCCTTGAGCCTGTAATTGTTGTAAAGTTCTTGCAACTGTCATCACATAATTGCTAATTTTTTTTCCCCCAGTTCATAATTAGCCATTTCCCTCTCACCTTGTAAATAAGGTAACCCAAACATCATTTCATAGGGTGATAAACAGAACCCAGCACTTGGCTGAGGAGCGGGGAGACAGCGGCAAGCAGCTCAGCGCTGGGAGCTTGCTTTTGGCTTTGCTTTCCTTGCTTTTCAGGCAGTAAGGGGATGGTGGCTCAAGACCTCCTGACGACGGGAGGAGGGGCAGCAAGCTCCGGTTGTGCAGCAAGCCTGAGCACAGTGACATAGCAGGGGGAGGAGCTGCTGTGGAAACCGCACGACAACCAAACAGAACCCAGCTCGTGGCTGAGGAGGGAGGAGGCAGTGGTGAGCAGCTCAGCCTCCTCACTGATAGGGGAAAAAAAAATATCACCAGGTGGAGAGGGTGGTTACTGAAAGATGGTTACTACACGAACAAAGGCTAATAGAAGAACAGTGGGCACCCAAACAGAGACCACACACAAGCATGAAGATGTTCAGGTAGGTGGCTGCAGTGAGTGCTGGAGCCTGGCACGTGATATGGAGGATGGAAGGAACGATTCCTGTGTTAGGTGAGAGCAGATCAGTGATCTGATGAGCATGGTGGCTGAGCTAAAAGAAGAGGTGGAAAGACTAAGAACTGTAAGAGACTGGGAAAGGAAAATAGACTATTTCCATAATCTAACCTCTACAAAACCAGAACAGGGGGTAACTTAATGGAACAGGGAGTTTGATACTTTCCCATCAGCAAGACTCTCAGCCTCTCTGTAGTAACCCACATGAGCAGGGCCAATGGGAACAGGTCTCTGCCCGACAAAAGAAATGCAAATGGAGCAAGCGTGCTACTTTGAGCAGCACGCTGCCTACAGTGCACTTAGAGAATAGGTATGAGGCTCTGCAGGAGGAACAGGTCATCAGTAAGGTTGAGGACTCAGGAAGGTCAGAAGCTGCAACAATGACAGGTTGCCTCGGGCCAGCCATCAAAACTAATCTGGAAAAGAAACCTTGTAGGGTCATCGTTATAGGAGACTCCCTACTGAAGGAAGCAGAGGGCCCAATATGCAGACCAAACCCATTTCATAGAGAGGTCTGCTGCCTCCCTGGTGCCCAAGTAAAGGACTTTGTAGGTAAAATTCCCAACCTCGTGAGTCCTTCAGACTACTACCCACTTCTGGTCTTTCAGGTGGGTAGTGACAATGCAACAATGAGAGGCTCACAATCAATTAAAAGAGACTTCAGAGCCTTAGGGCAACTGTTAAAGGGATCAGGAGCTCAAGTTGTGTCCTCTGCTATCCCTCTAACGTCAGCGATGGACAAGGGAATGTGGCAATGCCAACGACGAGCAGTGTGAGCAATCTGTCAGTGTAGGCCTAGAGCCTGACATGGTGGTAGGCCATGCTCAGCATAAGTGCAGAGCCAGCTAGCAGTGTGGCAAAACAGTGCTGTGCCTGCAGCATGTAACTAAAACAGGACACTGGTAGCTATAAACACAGAAAGTTATCTTGGAACAACAGGACACGCACCTGCATCATTAGTAGTGGGACCAATAATCTATAATCGTGCGATGTGTGGTCACTTGTGGGAACCAATGAAGCTGTGCCAACAAGGCTCTCCGAGTTTATATAAGTTGTAGAAGTTCCCTGGATATGCACTTTCCTTTCCCTTCTTTTTCTTTGCTTTACTTTACTGTGCTATACTCATTATGCTCGCACTATAGTCCTACAATATTGGAACAATAAAGGAACAATACTCGATCATATCGGTCGTATGTATTGACTCCAGTGTCCGTCGTGTTAAGGGAACATTGAGGAAGAGCCAAGAGGTCAATTCATGGCTCCAGGGCTGGTGCCATTGACAGGGCTTTGGGTTCTACAATCATGGTTTGGTTTTCAAGGCACCAGAGCTGAAAACAACTTATGGGACACACTTGTCCCAGAGGGGGAAAAGGATCCTGGGGCAGGAATTGGCAGGGCTCATTGAGAGGGCTTTGAACTAGATTTGAAGGGGGAAAGGGTTAATTGTCTCCTGCTGGCCTGTGACAAACAGAGGGGCAGCTCACCAGAGGCAGAGGGATGGAGAGCTGGTAAGGGCTCTCACCTTGCTGCCCAGAGGCAAGCCATGAGTGATGCACCAGGGCATTCTGTGGAAACCAAGGGGATCTGGCACAAGAGGACAACAGGGCAAGCCCAGCTGAAGTGCTTCTGTGCAAATGCACGCAGCTTGGGCAACAAACAGGATGAGTTAAGTGTGACTGTGCTGCTGGGATACCATGACATAGTGGCTCTTACTGAAACTTGGTGGGATGATTCCCATGACTGGAATGTAGGGATAGATGGGTGTAAGCTCTTTAGGAAGGATAGGCTGGGAAGGAGAGGAGGAGGTATCACATTGTCACAGTATCACAGTGTCACCAAGGTTGGAAGAGACCTCAAATATCATTGAGTCCAACCTGTCACCACAGACCTCATGACTAGACCATGGCACCAAGTGCCACATCCAATCTCCTCTTCAATACCTTCAGGGATGGTGACTCCACCATGTCCCCGGGCAGCCCATTCCAATGACTCTCTCAGTGACGAACTTTCTCCTCACCTCGAGCCTAAACTTCCCCTGGTGCAGCTTGAGACTGTGTCCCCTTGTTCTGGTGCTGGTTGCCTGGGAGAAGAGACCAACCCCTTCCTGGCTACAACCACCTTTCAGGTAGTTGTAGAGGGCAATGAGGTCACCCCTGAGCCTCCTCTTCTCCAGGCTAAACAATCCCAGCTCCCTCAGCCTCTCCTCATAGGGCTTGTGCTCAAGGCCTCTCACCAGTTTTGTTGCCCTTCTCTGGACACGTTCAAGTGTTTTGATGTCCTTCTTAAACTGAGGGGCCCAGAACTGGACACAGTACTCAAGGTGTGGCCCAACCAATGCAGAGTCCAGGGGCACAATGACCTCCCTGCTCCTGCTGGCCACACTATTCCTAATGCAGGCCAGGATGCTATTGGCCTTCTTGGCCACCTGGGCACACTGCTGGCTCATGTTTAGGTGGCTGTCAATTAACACCCACAGGACCCTCTCTGTTTGGGAGCTCTTCAGCCACTCCGACCTCAGCCTGTAGCTCTGCATGGGGTTGCCATGGCCAAAGTGCAGCACTCGGCACTTGGACTTATTGAATGCCATCATATTGGACTCTGCCCATCTGTCCAGTCAGTCAAGGTCCCTCTGCAGAGTCCTTCCACCCTCTAACTGACCAACATCTGCTCCCAACTTGGTGTCATCTGCAAATTTGCTGATGACCGACTCAATCCCCTCATCCAGATCATCAGTGAAGATATTAAAGAGGATGGGGCCCAGCACTGATCCCTGGGGCATGCCACTGGTGACTGGCCGCCAGCTGGATATGGCACCATTCACCACCACTCTCTGGGCTCGGCCCTCCAGCCACTTCCTAACCCAGCACAAAGTGTAGTGGTCCAAGCCATGAGCTGACAGCTTAGATAGCAGTTTGCTCTGGGGAACGGTATCAAAGGCCTTGCTGAAGTCCAAGTAGACCACATCCACAGGCCTCCCCACGTCCACCAGACAGGTCACCTGATCATAGAAGGAGATCAGGTTGGAGAGGCAGGACCTGCTCGTCCTAAATCCATGTTGGCTGGACCTGAGCCCTTGACCATCCTTCAGGTGTGCAGTTATTGCCACCAGGATAATCTGCTCCATCACTTTCCCTGGCACTGAGATCAGGCTGACTGACCTGGAGTTTCCAAGTTCCTCCATCTGACCCTTCTTGTGGATGGGGACCACATTGGCCAGTTTCCAGTCATCTGGGACCTCACCGGTGAGCCAGGACTGGAGGAAAATGATGGAGAGGGGCTTGGCCAGCTCATCTGCCAGCTCTCTCAGCACCCTAGGATGGATCTCATCTGGTCCCATGGACTTGTGAGTGTCCAAGTGGCTCAGCAGGTCCCAAACTAATTCCTCATGGATTTCTGGGGAATTACACTGCTCCCTGACCCCATCACTCAGCTCAGGAGGCCACTCGTCCTGAACTCCTGCCTTGATGTTAAAAATTGAGGCAAAGAAGGTTTCCAGGACCTCAGCCTTTTCCTTGTCTTCAGTCCCAGTGTTCCCTTCCAGGTTCAATAAGGAGTGCAGGTTCTTCCTGCCCTTCTTTTTAGTGTTAATGTATTTGTAAAAATGTTTTTTATTGTCTTTGACAGAGTTGGCCAGCTTCAGTTCCAACTGGGCCTTTGCCTCCCTAATTTTTTTCCTACATAATCTAACAGCTTCCTTAAACATACCTTGAGAAGCCTTCCCCTCCTTCCAAAGGTGATACAGCCTCTTTTTTCCCATTAAATCCTCCAGGGGCTGCTTGCTCATCCAGGCCGGTCGCCTTCCCCTCCAGCTCATCTTTCGGCACGTGGGAACTGCCAGTTCCTGTGCCTTCAAGAGCTCCTGTTTGAAGTAGGTCCAACCAGCCTGGACCCCTAGGCTCTTGAGGGCTGCTACCCAGGGAATTTTACAAATAACTTTCTTAAATAGGCTGAACTTTGCCCTCTGGAAGTCCAAGGTGAAGGTTCTGTTGGTGCTCCTCCCTATCTCCCTGCATATTGAAAACTTCACTATCTCGTGGTCACTGCACCCTAGGCAGCCTCCCACGATCACATCTCCCACCAACCCTTCCCTATTGGAGAACAGCAGGTCAAGCAGAGCCTGACCCTTGGTAGGCTCACTTTACAGCTGCATCAGGAAGCAGTCCTCCTTGTGTTCCAGGAGTCTTCTGGGCTGCCTCCTCTCTGCTGAATTACGTTTCCAGCAGATATCTGACAGGTTGAAGTTGCCCACAAGGACAAGATCTGATGATCTTGAGACAGCCTTCAGTTGCTTATAGAATAATTTGTCAGCCTCCTCATCCTGGCTGGGTGGTCTATAATAGACTCCAACCAGGGTGTCAGATTTGTTAGGCTGCCCTCTGATTTTCACCCACAGGCTCTCAATCCCTTCTTTCTCCACCTCAAGTTCTGTGGCAGAGAGTGACTCCCTAATATACCAAGCCACCCCTCCTCCTCTTCTCCCTCACCTGTCTCTCCTAAAGAGCCTGTAACCCCCCAGTGTAGCACTCCAATTGTGCGTGTTATCCCACCATGTTTCTGAGATGGCAACTATATCATAGTCACCCTGGTGGACCAGGACTCCCAGCTCCTCTTGCTTATTGCCCATGCTGCAAATAGTGGTGTACATGCACTTCAGCTGGGCTCCCGACATCTCAATTGCCCCTAATTTGTACCCTACTCTTTCCTCTGCAGAGGGACTGATTTCCTCACCCACCCCCTTCCGACCTAGTTTAAAGGCCTCCTAATGAGCCCTACCAACTCTAGTGCTAGGACTCTCTTACCCTTTCTAGATAAAGGCACCCCATCAGGACCCAGCAGGTCAGGTGCAGTAAAAGTTGCCCCATGATCAAAGAAACTAAAATTCCACTGCTGGCACCATCCCCTGAGCCAATTGTTGATGGTGTGGGTTCTCCCATTCCTCTCAGTGTACACCCCTGCCACTGAGGGAACTGAGCAGAACACCACTTGAGCTCCTGCCCCATCAATCAATTGTCCAAGGGCCTTGAATTCTTTTTTAATTGCCCTGGTGCCCTTCTTGTCAATTTCATCTCTCCCAGCTTGTATTATCAGCAGAGGGTAATAGTCAGTGGGGTGGATTAATTTAGGGATTCTCCTTGCGATGTCCCTAACCCTGTGCCCCTGGTAGGGAGCAGACCTCCCTGTGGGATGGGTTGAGACAACATATGGGTCCCTCAGTACCCGCCAGGAGGCAGTCCCCAACAACTATAACCCTTCTCCTTTTCTTTGTGGAGCTGGTCGTTATAGCTAGTGGGGACCGCTTGGCCTCAGGCTCCGCTCCGGATGACTGCTCCTCAGCCCTCTCATCCCCACTGCCCTTGGCCTGCAGAGCCTCATACTTATTCTGCAAGGGCAGCGGAAGAGGAGGAGAGGGACAGGGTGGATTTCTCTTGCCACCCCTGGCAGGGACCTGTATCCATCCCTCCCCATTTCTGGGGACCCTTCCCTCAGTAGGGGAGATCTGCAGAGCCTTTTCCCACAAATCTAACTCCCTTTCACTTTCCCTTATTGACCTCAGCCTAGACACCTCCTCTTTCAGGTCAGCCACTTTATCCTTCAGCTCTGCCACCAGACTGAGGAGAAAGTTCACCTGGTCACACCTGACACAGGGGTTCTCTCCTTCCACCTCTATTCCAAGTGCCAGGCTGAAGCACTCTCTGCAGCTGGGAGCCTGGATTCCAGCATGCTGATAAAGCAACTCTGTCTGGGTAGATGCTGTTTTTCTACCCTTTGTCCAAATGACTACCATAGTTCAAAGTTTGGGTTTCTTTTTTGTGGTTTTTGTTTGCTGCTTTTTTTTTTTTTTAATGCAACCAGCTGAGAGGCTAGCTCCCAAACCAAAATGGTGCCACGCACACAGCCCGGGCGGGATTTAAACCTCCCGTGGCTGACGTCAAGCTCCCTTTCCCACACAGGCTCACTAGAGCATGATCCTGCCAGACCCCCCTTACCAGGAGTCCTCCCAACCATCAAAACCCTGAAAGGAAGGCAAAAAGCCGAGCAGAAATCTCACAATTCAAGTGTAGTGGTTCTGAGCACCGGGTCCAATCGGCTGCCGAACCAAAATGGCCCTCTATGTCAATAACCAGGTGGAATCAGTGGAGCTCCACCTGGGGAGGGATGATGAGCTGGTTGAGAGTGTACAGATTAAAATTAAAGGCAAGACAAAGGAAGGAGATATTACTGTGGGGGTCTCCTACAGGCCACCTGACCAGCAGATTCAAGCAGATGAGGCCCTCCATAGGCAAATAGAAGCGGTTTCCAGGTCACAAGCCCTGGTCCTCATGGGTGATTTCAACCACCCTGACATCTACTGGAGGGACAACACAGCAAGGCACCAGCAATCCAGGATGTTGCTGGACTGCATAGAAGACAACTTTGATCACTTCAGGGATCTGATAGCCAAAGTGCCATTGGACAAGGCCCTAGAGGGAAGAGGGACCCAGGACAGCTGGTCAGTATTCACGGACCACCTCCTCTGTGTCCAGGAGCAATGTATACCAACAAAGAGAAAAGCAGGAAAGAATTTGGTCTCTTCTCCCAGGCAACCAGCACCAGAACAAGGGGACACAGTCCCAAGCTGTGCCAGGGGAAGTTTAGGCTCGAGGTGAGGAGAAAGTTCGTCATCGAGAGAGTCATTAGTCATTGGAATGTGCTGCCCGGGGAGGTGGTGGAGTCACCATCCCTGGAGGTGTTCAAGAGGAGATTGGATGTGGCACTTGGTGCCATGGTCTAGTCATGAGGTCTGTGGTGACATGTTGGACTCAATGATCCTCGAGGTCTCTTCCAACCTTAGTGATACTGTGATACTGTGATACTGTGAATGCTAGGAGGTCTGCCTGGATGAGCAAGGAGCTACTGGACACACTATTACTTAAAAAGAAACTGTGCAGGAAGCGGAGGAAAGGACAGCTAGAACAGGGGGTATATAAGGAAGCTGCCCGAGCAGCAAGAGTCCTGGTTAGGAAAGCCAAAGCAGAGTTTGAATTGAATCTAGCCAGGGAGATTAAAGGGAACACTAAGAACTTCTACAGGTATATTAATGGGAAGAAGAAGACTAGGGAAGGTGTGGGCCCCCTCAGAAAGGAAACTGGTGAAATGGTCACAAGTGATGAGGAAAAAGGCTGAGGTACTTAGTAACTTCTTTACCTCAGTCTTCACTGCAAGGGCCTCTAGCCACACTCCTGGTGTCATGGAAGACAATGCCAGGGACCACAAGGAAGAACTGCTCATCGTAAGTGCAGATCAGGTTCGTGATCACCTGAAGAACCTGAAAGTGTTCAAGTCCATGGGACCCAACGGGATACACCCACACGTACTGAGAGAACTGGCAGATGAGGTTGCTAAACCCCCCCTCTATTATATTTCAAAGTCATGGCAGTCTGGGGAAGTCCCCACAGACTGGAAAAGGGGAAACATTACTCCCATTTTCAAACAGGGTAAGAAGGAGGAACCAGGGAACTACAGGCCAGTCAGTCTCACCTCTGTGCCCAGAAAGATCATGGAGCAGATCCTCCTGGAGTCACTACTGACTCAGAAGAATAGTGAAGAGGTGACTGGGAACAATCAGCATGGCTCCGTCAAGGGCAAATCCTGCCTGACCAACCTCGTGGCCTTCTATGAACAGGTGACGAAATTAATAGATGAGGGGCGAGCAACTGATGTCGTTTACCTGGACCTGAGCAAAGCCTTCAACACTGTCCTGCACCACATCCTAGTCTCCAAACTGGTGACACATGGGTTTGACGGGTGGACCACTAGATGGATAAGGAACTGGCTTGATGGCCGCACCCAAAGAGTGGCTGTCGATGAGTTCATGTCCCAGTGGAGGCCAGGGACAAGCAGAGTCCCTCAGGGATCAGTCCTGGGACCTGTCTTGTTCAATGTTTTGTGGGTGACATGGACAGCAGCACTGAGTGCACCCTCAGCAAGTTTGCTGATGACACCAAGCTGTGTGGTGCAGCAGACAGGCTGGAGGGAAGGGAGACCACCCAGAGGGACCTTGACAAGCTGGAGAGGTGGGCACAAGCCGACCTCATGAAGTTCAACAAGACCAAATGCAGAGTCCTGCATCTGGGTTGAGGCAATCCCAGGCACAAATCCAGGCTGGGCAGTGACTGGCTGGAAAGCAGCCTGGTGGAGAGAGACTTGGGGGTGCTGGTGGATGAGAAGCTCAACATGAGCTCTCAGTATGCACTTGCAGCCCGAAAAGCCAATCAGATCCTGGACTGCATCAAGAGAAGTGTGGCCAGCAGGTCGAGGGAGGTGATCCTCCCCCTCTACTCAGCCCTGGTGAGACCCCACCTGGAGTACTGCATCCAGTTCTGGAGCCCCTATTATAAGAGGGATATAGACGTACTGGAGTATGTTCAGAGAAGGGCCACGAGGATGATCAGAGGGCTGGAGCACCTCTCCTATGAGGACAGACTGAAAGAGTTGGAGCTGTTGAGTCTGGAGAAGAGAAGTCTCTGAGGATACCTAATTGTGGCCTTCCAGTATCTGAAGGGGGCCTACAGGAAGGCTGGGGAGAGACCTTTCAGGATCTCAGGTAGTTATAGGACTAGGGGGAATGGAATGAAGCTGGAGGTGAGGAGATTCAGGCTGGATGTGAGGAGGAAGCTCTTCACCATGAGAGTGGTGAAACCCTGGAATGGGTTGTCCAGGGAATTCCAGACCTGTCAGCCTGACCTCAGTGCCAGGCAAGATCATGGAACAGGTCATCTTGAGTGCAATCACACAACACTTACAGGATGGCCAAGGGATCAGGCCTAGCCAGCATGGATTTAGGAAGGGCAGGTCCTGCCTGACCAACCTGATCTCCTTCTAGGATCAGGTGACCTGCCTGGTGGATGTGGGGAGGCCTGTTGATGTAGTCTACCTGGACCTCAGCAAGGCCTTTGACACCGTCCCCCATAGCAAACTGCTGGCCAAGCTGTCAGCCCATGGCTTGGACAGGAGCACACTGCGATGGGTTAGGAACTGGCTGGATGGCCGAGCCCAGAGAGTGGTGGTGAATGGTGCCACATCCAGCTGGCAGCCCGTCATTAGTGGTGTGCCCCAAGGATCCGTGCTGGGCCCCATCCTCTTTAACATCTTTATTGAGGATCTGTATGAGGGCATTGAGTCCATCATCAGTAAATTTACTGACGACATCAAGCTGGGGGCAGGAGTTGATCTGCCAGAGGGTAGAGAGGCTCTGCAGAGGGACCTTGACAGGCTGGACAGATGGGCAGAATCCAACGGCATGAGATTTAACACATCCAAGTGCCGGGTTCTGTACATTGGCCACAACAACCCCATGCAGTGCTACAGGCTGGGGTCAGAGTGGCTGGAGAGCGGCCAGGCAGAGAGGGACCTGGGGATAGTGGTCGATGGTAGTCTGAACATGAGCCTGCAGTGTGCCCAGGCAGCCAAGAGGGCCAATGGCATCCTGGCCTGCATCAAGAACAGTGTGGCCAGCAGGAGCAGGGAGGTCATTCTGCCCCTGTACACTGCACTGGTTAGGCCACACCTCAAGTACTGTGTCCAGTTCTGGGCCCCTCAGTTTAGGAAGGATGTTGACTTGCTGGAATGAGTCCAGAGAAGAGCAACAAAGTTGGTGAGGGGTTTGGAACACAATCCCTATGAGGAGAGGCTGAGGGAGCTGGGGTTGCTCAGCCTGGAGAAGAGGAGACTCAGGGGTGACCTTCCCAGCCTCTACAACTACCTGAAGGGAGGTTGTAGACAGGTGGATGATGGTCTCTTCTCCCAGGCACCAAGTACCAGAACAAGAGGACACAGTCTCAGGCTGCGCCAGGAGAGGTTTAAGTTGGATGTTAGGAAGAAGTTCTATACAGAAATAGTGATTGCGCTATGGAATGGGCTGCCCGGGGAGGTGGTGGAGTCACCGTCATTGAAGGTGTTCAGGAGGAGACTTGGTGGAGTGCTTGGTGCCATGGGTTAGCTGTTTGGGTGGGTTGGATTGGTTGATGGGTTGGACACGATGATCTTGAAGGTCTCTTCCAACCTGGTTTGGTTTATTCTAATAAAGGTTTATTCTAATAAAGGTTGAGGTGTTACCTCATTGATCTCCACAATGACCGGAAAGGAAGTTGTAGTGAGGTAGGTCCTGGTCTCTTCTCCCCAGAATCAGGTGATGGACAAGAGGGAACAGCCTGAAATTATGGCAGGAGAATTGTAGATTGGATATTAGGAAAAAATTCTTTACGGAGAGTGGTCAGGCATTGGAACAAGTTGCCCAGGGAGGTGGTAGAGTCATTGTCCCTGAAAGTGTTCAAGAAATGTGTGGACATGGCAGTTCAGGACATGGCTTAATGACCATGGTGGCATTACATTGATGGTTGGGCTCAATGTTCTTAGAGGTCTTTTCCAACTGAAACAATTCCATGAATCTCTGAGTCTGTATGCCCTCTTCTTTAAGTTAACTAATTTACTGGTATAAATTTCCATGTCTCTGACTGGTTCAGGAATACTCTATTAAATAAATTAAGAATTTTATAAAAACAAAAATCAATATGTGATTTGAGAAGAAAGGAATTACATTTATACACAATTAAAATGCTGAATTCAATCTGTAGATTAGTATAGAGAGGACTAGATAGATTCTTGGTTGTTTACCCATTAAAGGATGGGTAATAGAGGCTTGAATTAATTTCCAAGTTCAGCATAAAACTTCCATGACCTTTGGCTAGGCTGTTTTAAGGACTGTGCTTGTCTTATGATGATTATACATCACCTGCCTCAGGAGAAAGAGGGTTAGGAGAAGAAACAATTTTGTAAAGCATGTTGAAAATTAAATGTGCTTTCCTTTTAAATTATTTTACTGTTAGAAATCAAACATTTTTTTAAGGGTACATTTACATTTGAAAGATTATATTATTACAGAAATATTGGATTGAATAGTGTTAAGAAGGTGAAGAACTGAAGAGACCTGAAAGGATGATGCTGCCAGTCATTTTAACCAAAGCTGCTTTTTTCAGGTGATGTTCAGTTTCTGGTTCATTATTTCTCCTTTACTAAAAATGATATAATGAAAAAATGCTTATGGAGGAAATTACCTGAGAAGGCAGTGTGGTGAAGAGATTATTAAATTGATTACTGTGAATATTAATTATGAAAATATTATTTTTATTAATTATCAAATTATTAATAACCGATGAATCACCAACTTATATACATGTTCTAGTGCACGTTCGTGAAATACATTCCACAAGTGGCTTAGTGTTATGATTAGAACTTAATTGAACTAGTTACAGACTATTTCTATATTTATATAACGAAGGGTGCAGTTCCGCCGCTTGGCCACTAGATGGAGACTCGGCAGGCAGCTTCTGGCTATACACAGCAATATTATAATCTTTCTATGCGTCAGCGCTTACTCTGCTAGACGCAGATACTTTGAACAGAGTGCTAACGGATGGAAAGCACGTGAACGATATTCTGTAGATGTTGTTTGTAGCAAGGTGGGGGTCCTTGCAGATGGTTGCTGCTGCACTGGTTCCTAGTTGAGTTGGACGGCGGCGTTGGGTTACTGTCTCCTCTCTTCACAACAGGGAAGAGGGAATAGTGGAACCTGGGCTTAGCACGGAAGCAGGTTCCCTTCAGGACTTGGTCGATTCCCTCCAGTCAACAGGGATCGGTCCTGGTTGGGGTTGGCCCATGGGGTAGGCCCTCAGAGTCAGCTCACACGACGGGTGGGGCAATGGTTGCCAGTAGGCGGGCTCAGACGACGCGGCAGCAGGCAAAGCTATGGGGTCGGCTCAACCACGGCAATTCCCAGGGCTGATGCAAACAGCCTTGGGGAGAGAATGTGGCTGCGTTAGGTGGCAGATTCTCATTTACTGAGCTTAAAGGAGCAGCAGGACTCTCGGAGTGGTCCCGGGTTCGGTGCAGTATAGGTACGAACAATGCCTTAGTCTTCCCTGAAGTTCACAGGGCTCAGAGCGGCACACGTGGCGGCTCCTCTCCCGCTATGGCGGGGCTAGGCATACGTGGACTCAGTATCGATCAAGTCCCTTCTCCCCGGCAACTGGGCAGATCTTACCCTCGGGGGTCGGTCCAGTTCTCCGGTGGCTCGGTGGTCTCTCCTGGTCGGTACGACTGGCTGTAGCGATGCTGGGTTCCTCAGAAACAGTGAAGGTCCTCCCTCTGTGCTTCTCATGATGCAGAGGCTTTCAGTATGCATGCATGTATAACAGAAGCTAACAACAATAAGCTCAATGGCAAAGGCTGCAGCTCAAGAGTTGCTCTCTTGAGCAAGCACAGAGACAAAGTGAATGAGGGGGCAACTTGTTTACCAACTGGGGTGATACTTATAGATTCCTCGAGGCTGGGCTTGACCAATGGGCACGCTCATAAACAACTGGCTTCAGCCTATAGAAAGCATGAAGCTAGAATTATGCCCATACTTGGTGTCAGCACGAGCACTGCATGTGCTGGGTGCCATGCTGGCCTGGCTAATGCCTTGGCTTTTGTCTTCCTCCTGGAGGAGGGGGAACTTGTCCACATGCTGGGACAAGATTCAGTATGTGGGCATAATGTGCCTTCACCATAGGCAAGAATCCCAAACTGTTGATGTAATTTGGGTAGTTTTCCCTCTAATCTGTTGTGAGAGAGCAGTTGCAATTAATCTCTTGTTTTATTTCTTAGAAACAAACTTGTCCTGGAGAGGAGAGATTCCTAGTTATCTTAAATTGCCATTTAAGAGAACTCCTGGAGAGAGTCCAGTGGAGGACCACAAATATGTCTGGACTGGAGCATCTCTCTTAAAAGGAGAGGCTGAAACCTGTCACTCTTTAGCCTGCAAAAGAGAAGGTTGAGACAGCTAAATTATGGAAGTAATGAGGATGGGGCTGGGCTATTTTCAATAGTGTCCATGATAGGAAGGGAGCAACAGGTACGAACTAGAACACATGAGGTTTCACTTGGACTTAAGGAGAAACTTTACAGTGAGGGTGATGGAGCACTGGAACAGATTTCCCAGAGAGGGTGTGGAATCTCTTCTGGAGACTTTCAAAACCTGCCTGGATGCATTCCTGAACAATGTGTTGTAGATGTACCTCCATTAGCAGGGATGTTGGACTAGATGATCTCCAAAATTTACCATTTTGTGATTCCCTTAATATGCCTGTAACCAATGGATTAGGAGTAATTGATGACCCCTCCAACCTCCCCATACTTAGAATTAGCTAAGAATTTTCTAGCAGCTATTACAATGACTTCTCAAATGCAGTTAGCCATGTGAAAGAGCAACACTTCTCACAAACAGAAGTACTAGCTGTCTATTTATGAATCTGTTTAGCCTGGAGAAGACTGAGATCAGAGTATCTTATTCATGTTTCTAAATATCTAAATGGCAAGTGTGTCCATACTCTTTTCAGTGGTGTCCCATGAGAGGCCAAGTGGCAACAGGCAGAAACTTGAACGCTGGAAGTTCCATCTAAACATCAGGAAAAAATTCATTCTGCTCCCCATCCCTATTTTCTAGCTCAGGGCTGGGTATCCAGTGAACAACTTACTTAACTACTAAAGACTGAGGCAAAGAAGGTGTTGAGTACTTCAGCCTTTTGCTTGTCTTTGACTGCTGTTCCCCCTGGAATCCAACAAAGGACAGAGATTCTCCTCAGTCCTTCTTTTGTTGCTGATACATTTGTAGGAGGATTTCCTGTTCTCTTTAACAGCTGAAGCCAAATTAAATTCCAGTCATGCTTTGGCACTTCTAATTTTCACCTTGTGTAGTCTGACAATCTTGTAGTCCTCATGAGCGCCCTGCCCCTTCTTCCAGTGACTGTAGACTCTCCTTTTCTCCCTGAGCAGCAACTAAATCACTCTATTCAGCCAGGAAACCTTTCCATTCAGCCAGCTTACATGTCTTTTCTTTATATCTGCATTGTGTAAGGAATCGATTGTGAGCACATATCCTTTAAACTCCACCTCTGTCCTCTTTTCATCACTATTGCTACTCCACTCATGATGGACAACTTTTTCCAGGATTACAGCTGCTGATAAATTTGTTTGTGATGCTGGGTAATATCATGGTCTGGAAAGCAATTCTCAAAGTGGAGTTAGGAAGAAACTTCCTCTCTTTTAATATTATACCTTAATGCTTTTGTCAATGCTTTGTAGCATAGTTAAAATACAGGAGACAGAAGATAAATAAATTACAGTACATCCTTTCCTCTGCAGACATCACCTTCATGAAAAATTTCATGCACAATTCTGGATATTGGTGTGTCTAGCTAATTGCCTTCATTATACAGAAACCTTATGGTAAGAAAACCAGTGATGAGGATATTGAACTTGACAGCTGTACTCCACATGGCAATTGGGATATACCTCCCATGTCATAGAAAGACCTGGTTTCATGTGCTGTTAACCTGAAAGGGTAGATTGTAATCTTGTCAGATTCTGAATGGGTTTGGATTAGTTTGGTTTGGCTCATGTCTAACAGAAGCTTCTTCACATTTTTCTTCAATTTTCAAAGCTGTGAAAATGTTGGCAAGAGGCACCAGAAGAGCTCTTTTGAAGCTAGGAACTTAACTAGATCTTTTTTTTCAGTGTGCCAGGTGAGCCTTGCCCTTATATTCTCAGTATTACTTTTTTGTTGTTGTTTTATTTTCTCAGCAATCACATCATTGAATTGAGATTCTCCCCTGTAGAAATAGGGAGAGAATGAAAGTACTAGAATTAGAGCTGAAAGTCACTTCAGCTGGTTTCATGCCACTGAGGAGTGCAGCAAGTTGTGTGTTCATGTCAATGTTGTGGGTTTATTAATAAAGGATAGCAAACCATCTATGGAGCCTCAAACAGAAAGTGTTTGGAACTGTTGCTTTCCAGTTTTCTCTGACTCGTTTAGATGAGAGTGACACTGATCTTACTGACATCAATAACAGGTAGAAAAACTTTAATTTTCTTGTAGTTGAACTGAAGGAATATGTCTTTCATTATTTTAAGGAAGAAAGGAGGAGAAGAAGGAAGAAAGGAGGGGAGAAAAGGAGGAAGGAGGGAGGGGAGGAAGGAAGGAAGTAAGGAGGGGAGGAAGAGAGGAAGGAAAGGAGGGAGGAAGGGAGGAATGAAGGATGGATGGAAAGTAAGGGATGGTGGAAGAAAGGAAAGGAGAAAGGAATCTTGGAAGACTTATTTATGCACTTTTCTTATCCAGCTTGTTTATTCCTCCCTCCTCCTCTTCCCCCACCCACCTTCTTCTGAAGATCTGAATGTTGGCCATGGCTGGAAGGATGTTGACCTGCATGGGCAAGTGTTGCTGTTTGGTTGAGAAACTTTCCTGGTGCTTGATTGTGTCATTTTGCTTACTCTCAAACCACTTGCCAGATTTTTAGGCTAGCGTCCCTGCACTTTTCTAAAGATCATCTGGGAAATTTCATTTTACAAATTCCTTCTTGTAGGGGTGCCAATGATGCAGTCATTTTTCCCCTTTCTTACAAAGTCCACTGATACGTGACCTTACATACATTATACAAAAGAGATAGTCTGCGATTTCCAGAGACATTTGGATGTATGTGTGTGGTAAGCAATCTATGGGGATTTATGAAATGGGTCTCTTGTGTGTGTACTACACCAAATTAGTGACCCGTGTAATTAATTCCAGCCCTGTTCTTATAGCTCTACAGAAAATTACCTCCATGTGGATCCCTTGGTGTCAGATAATTGTTTTTTGTTAATAATTCATTATCAGCTTTTGCATTATCCGTTGTCATGGGCTCTCCAAACTGCCTGTCTTGATTAGTATAGTAATAAAATTTCACATGGTGATTAATCCTGTTAATCCTTTTTATTTTATTTGGAATGGTTTGGATAATTATATCTGTGTTCTCTGTAACTCTATGTGGTTCAATATAAAGAAATGCAACAAAAAAGGGGTTAATAAAAATTAATCCTTTTTAAATATTTCATTAAATTTTTGTCTTCTAATCAAAGCAAATTTCTAGCATATGCATTTATATATGAAAAAAATGGAGGGGAGCGTTGTAACAATGGATGAGGACAAGGCAGAGTTACTTAACACCTTCTTTGCCTCAATTTTTACTAGCAGGACAGAATGTCCTCCAGACAGGTGGCCTGCAGAGCTGGCAGAAGGAGCCAGGGAGCAACATAGTTTTCCTCTGTTCCAGAATGGGGTAGTTGGTGATCTGCTCAGCCGCTTGGATCCCCACAAGTCCATGGGACAGATGGGATTCATCCTAGGGTGCTGAGAGAGCTGACAGATGAGCTGGCCAAGCCGCTCCCCCTGATTTTTCAGCAGTCCTGGCTCACTGGAGATGTCCCAGAGGACTGGAAGCTGGCCAATGTGATGCCCATCCACAAGAAGGGATAGAAGGAAGAGGCAGGGAATTCCAGGCCTGTCAGCCTGACCTCAGTGCCAGGCAAGATCATGGAACAGGTCATCCTGAGTGCAATCACACAACACTTACAGGATGGCCAAGGGATCAGGACCAGCATTTAGGAAGGGCAGGTCCTGCCTGACCAACCTGATCTCCTTCTATGATCAGGTGACCCGCCTGGTGGATGTGGGGAGGCCTGTGGATGTAGTCTGCCGGGACTTCAGCAAGGCCTTTGACACTGTCCCCCACAGCAAACTCCTGGCCAAGCTGTCAGCCCATGGCTTGGACGGGAGCACACTGCAATGCGTTAGGAACTGGCTGGAGGGCTGAGCCAGAGAGTGGTGGTGAATGGTGCCACATCCAGCTGGCAGCCAGTCACTAGTGGAGTCCCCCAAGGATCAGTGCTCGGCCCCATCTCTTTAACATCTTTATTGATGATCTGGATGAGGGAATTGAGTCCATCATCACTAAATTTGCTGATGATACCAAGCTGGGGGCAGGAGTTGATCTGCTGGAGAGTAGAGAGGCTCTGCAGAGAGACCTTGACAGGCTGGACAGAGGGGCAGAATCCAATAGCATGAGATTTAACACATCCAAGTGCTGGGCTCTGCACATTGGCCACAACAACCCCATGCAGTGCTACAGGCTGGGGTCAGAGTGGCTGGAGAGCATCCAGGCAGAGAAGGACCTGGGGGTACTGGTTGATAGTAGGCTGAACATGAAACAGCAGTGTGCCCAGGCAGCCAAGAAGGCCAATGGCATCCTGGCCTGCATCAGGAACAGTGTGGCCAGCAGGAGCAGGGAGGTCATTCTGCCCCTGTACACTGCACTGGTTAGGCCGCACAGGACTTGTCCTGTGTCCAGTTCTGGGTCCCGCAGTTTAGGAAGGATGTTGACTTGCTCGAGCGTGTCCAGAGTAGGGCAACAAAGTTGGTGATGGGCTTGGAACACAAGCCCTATGAGGAGAGGCTGAGGGAGCTGGGGTTGCTTAGTCTGGAGAGGAGGAGACTCAGGGGTGACCTTATTGCTGTCTACAACTACCTGAAGGGAGGTTGTAGACAGGCAGAGGTTGGTCTCTTCTCCCAGGCAGGCAGCACCAGAACAAGAGGACACCGTCTCAGACTGCACCAGGGGAGATTCTGGCTGGAGGTCAGAAGGAGGTTTTAAACAGAGAGAGTGATTGCCCATTGGAATGGGCTGCCCAGGGCGGTGGTGGAGTCACCACCGCTG
The DNA here is from genome assembly GCA_011125475.1 of Melanerpes aurifrons. Taxonomy (NCBI): domain Eukaryota; kingdom Metazoa; phylum Chordata; class Aves; order Piciformes; family Picidae; genus Melanerpes; species Melanerpes aurifrons. The sequence continues at coordinate 3,025,529 of WWNC01000082.1, read as the reverse complement.
GAGGTGTTCAGAAGAAGACTTGACAGGGTGCTTGGTTGCATAGTTTAGTTGATTAGGTGGTGTTGGATGATAGGTTGGACGCAATGATCTTGAAGTTCTCTTCCAAACTGGTTTATTCTATTCTAAATATATTTAGTTTCTTCTTCAGGAGCTTTCAGAGTGATTTTTGAGGATATCAGTGTTTTCCTACTATGTTAGAATCTAGAAAATATAAAATATATAAAAACACCTGTATTCGTAATCACAACCTGGAATAAATGAATTAACATCCTCCTGGAGTCACTACTCGCTCAAAAGAATAGTGAAGAGGTGATTGGGAACAGTCAGCATGGCTTTGCCAAGGGCAAATCCTGCCTGACCAACCTGGTGGCCTTCTATGAGCAGGTGACAAAATTAATAGATGAGGGGCGAGCAACTGATGTCGTTTACCTGGACCTGGGCAAGGCCTTCGACACTGTCCCTCACCACATCCTGGTCTCCAGGCTGGTGATACATGGGTTTGATGGATGGACCACTAGATGGATAAGGAACTGGCTTGATGGCCGCACCCAAAGAGTGGCTGTCAATGGCTCCATGTCCCAGTGGAGGCCAGTGACAAGTGGAGTCCCTCAGGGATCAGTCCTGGGACCTGTCTTGTTCAACATCTTTGTGGGTGACATGGAGAGTGGCATTGAGTGCACCCTCAGCAAGTTTGCTGATGACACCAAGCTGTGTGGTGCAGCAGACACGCTGGAGGGAAGGGAGGCCATCCAGAGGGACCTTGACAGGCTGGAGTGGTGGGCACAAGCCAACCTCATGAAGTTCAATAAGAGCAAGTGCAGGGTCCTGCATCTGGGTGGAGGCAATCCCAGGCACAAATCCAGGCTAGGCAGTGACTGGCTGGAAAGTAGCCCTGAGGAGAGAGACTTGGGGGTGCTGGTGGACAAGAAGCTCAACATGAGCTCTCAGTATGCACTTGCAGCCCGCAAAGCCAATCAGATCCTGGGCTGCATCAGGAGAAGTGTGGCTAGCAGGTCGAGGGAGGTGATCCTCCCCCTCTACTCAGCCCTGGTGAGACCCCACCTGGAGTACTGCATCCAGTTCGTGGAGCCCCTATTACAAGAGGGATGTGGAGGTGCTGGAACGTGTCCAGAGAAGGGCCACAAGGATGATCAGAGGGCTGGAGCACCTCTCCTATGAGGACAGACTGAAGGAGTTGGGGCTGTTCAGTCTGTAGAAGAGAAGGCTCCGAGGTGACCTAATTGTGGCCTTCCAGTATCTGAAGGGGGCCTACAGGAAGGCTAGGGAAGGACTTCTCAGGATGTCAGGTAGTGATAGGACTAGGGGGAATGGAGTGAAGCTGGAGGTGAGGAGATTCAGGCTAGATGTGAGGAGGAGGTTCTTCACCATGAGAGTGGTGAAACCCTGGAATGTGTTGTCCAGGGAGGTGGTCGAGGCTCCGTCCCTGGGGGTGTTTAAGAGCAGGCTGGCTGAGGCTCTGTCCAGCCTGATCTAGTGTGGGGTGTCCCTGCCCATGGCAGGGGGGTTGGAAATAGATGATCCTTGTGGTCCCTTCCAACCCTGAAGGAAACTATGAAACTATGAAACATTGAAGAGTTAAGACCTTTTAATACTTTTTAATGAAAGAATGCATATGTACTGCTGAATTAACAACTCAAACCCTGCAATTCTGACATTATTTCTCTGCTGACATTTTTTTCCCTTTTATGCAATCCCCACCCTCACCCCCAATCCTGCACAAGCACTGGCACAATTTCACAGAAATGTTTAGAGAAGGCGTTTTGGTTTTTATTATTGCAGTATCCTGCTCTGGAGACCTAAAACTTAGAAGGTGGCCAGCTATCTCTCCTAGTCAGAAGGTGGCTGACTCTCTGTCTTTTGACTAGGAGAGGGGAAGAAGAAGCATATTGTGGGTCATAGTCACCAGTATGAAAGGAACAGCAAGGGAAACAGAGATAATATGCCTGTATATGAAAGGAGCACTGATGAGCAGATGTGATTGTACATCTGAGTAGATGCACTAAAATAGCATTTAAGTGAGCCATAAACAGAACATCTAGAGGGATGGAAACCAAAAGAGACAAAAAATTGTAAGTAAAATAATACTGTTACTAGTGGGGTTTTTCTGGTTTTGGGTTGGTGGGGGTTTTTTGTTTGTGGTTTGGGTTTTTTACATGTCTGAGGCAAAATAAATGAAAATTATATTAATACTAGTGAGAACTTACCATGCTTTTGTAGACAATTTCTACAGATAAGGAAACTAGGGCTCTGTAATTAAGAATGAAAATGGGGTTTATTATTATTTTAATCTCACCTTCAGTTTTATCTACACACAGAATTTTACCCAAAGATTCTGTAGTTAGAAAATTATTATGTTAAAATTTCAAAGAAAGCTATGCAAGATACCAATATACTGACTCAAAATTATTTATTACTAATCACATAGTAATTACACTGTTGCTCAAAACCCAGTACTCTCAACCACTTATGCATAGCACATCACTTTGACATTGTACAAGATATGTCTTTTGTTGTGCAGTAAGTTTATTTGAACTGCGAGATAGAGTTAGCAGCCTCATTAACTAAAGGTTGTATAGTAAAATCTTATAGTTATGAGCCACAGAGACATCTCAATGAGCAAAACTCAGAAGCAAGAGAGGGAATGACTTCTCAAGGACCTTATCCTAGGGCAATTCTGAGACAAGGACCTTGCTGGATCCTGGGGTTTCTTTGTAGATCCTCCTATTCTTTATATAATTTGAATTATATAATAGTCCCCGTGTTAGGAGAGATCTTCTGCTACTCATGTGAATTAACTGGTAACACTCAACAGCCACATTTGGCTAAAAATGCTGAAGAGCCACGTATGGCTAAAAACCGCATGTTGATTGCCCATGCATTAAGTACGTGAGCATATAATGAATTCCGTAGTGCTATATGTCCGATGGTCTGTATCAGCAGGAGATAAATTTAACTACAAAGGGACAGATTTGCTAGCACTTATGAAGCACACATTTCATAATGTGGGCAATTAGACAAAGATACATATTTTGACTCTGTGAGGTATGTGATGCTACTTTACATAGGTGGGAAAGCAAAAATGCAGATTTGCATATGTTACCTCTTGAATAATAGAATAATAGAATAATAAACCAGGTTGGAAGAGACCTTCAAGATCATCGCATCCAACCCATCAACCAATCCAACCCACCTAAACAACTAAACCATGGCACCAAGCACTCCATCAAGTCTCCTTCTGAACACCTCCAATGATGGTGACTCCACCACCTCCCCAGGCAGCCCATTCCAATGGGCAATCACTCTCTCTGTATAGAACTTCTTCCTAACATCCAACCTAAAACTCCCCTGGAGCAGCCTGAGACTGTGTCCTCTTGTTCTGGTGCTGGCTGCCTGGGAGAAGAGACCAACATCCCCCTGTCTAGAACTTCTTGTATTGCATGGGAACACTGTTTAGATCAGGTAGTCTAGGAGATAAGAGTCTTTAGTAGATAATCATATATTTCAAGGACATTGAGGATTTTGATTCCAGTGTTGCAGAATTACCATTCTGTCTTCAGTTGAGGTCGTTCTGTATGAAATTGAAAAGCATGGAGTAATTAGAACAGTAGTAGGCTGGATTAGACCAGAAGTGAATATAACCATTGTAAGAATTTTTTATTTGCGTTTCATAGTTTTTCTTTAATGAACATTACATGCTTAATTTTTTTGTTATTTTTTTTTTATTTACAGAACACAGAATTAACCAGGTTGGAAAAGACCTTTGAGATCATCGAGTCCAGCCTATCACCCAACACCATCTAATCAACTAAACCATGGCACTAAGTGCCTCATCCAGTCTCTTTTTAAACAATTCAAGTGATGGTGAATCCATCACCTCCCTGAGCAGCCCATTCCAATGGCCAATCACTCTTTCTGTGAAGAACTTTTTCCTAACATCCAGCCTTAACCTCCCCTGGCGCAGCTTGACACTGTGTCCTCTTGTTCTGACACAGGTTTTCTGTGACAACAGACCAACCCCAACCAGGCTACAACCTACCTTCAAGTTGTTGTAGGTGGCAGTAAGATCTCCTCTGAGCCTCTCTTCTCCAGGCTAAGCAACCCCAGCTCCCTCAGCCTCTCCTCATAGGGCTTATGTTCCAAACCCATCACCAGCTTTGTTGCCCTTCTCTGGACACGCTCGAGCAAGTCAACATCCTTCCTAAACTGCGGGACCCAGAACTGGACACAGGACAAGTCCTGTGCGGCCTAACCAGTGCAGTGTACAGGGGCAGAATGACCTCCCTGCTCCTGCTGGCCACACTGTTCCTGATGCAGGCCAGGATGCCATTGGCCTTCTTGGCTGCCTGGGCACACTGCTGTTTCATGTTCAGCCTACTATCAACCAGCACCCCCAGGTCCTTTTCTGCCTGGCTGCCCTCCAGCCACTCTGACCCCAGCCTGTAGCACTACATGGGGTTCTTGTGGCCAATGCATAGATCCTGGCACTTGGATGTGTTAAATCTCATGCTATTGGACTCTGCCCCTCTGTCCAGCCTGTCAAGGTCCCTCTGCATGGATGGACTTACTGGTGATGGACTCAATCCCTTCATCCAGATCATCAGTAAAGATGTTAAAGAGCACAGGGCCCATCACTGATCCTTGGGGGACTCCACTAGTGACTGGCTGCCAGCTAGATGTGGCACCATTCACCACCACTCTCTGGGTTCAGCCCTCCAGCCAGTTCCTAATTCAGTGCAGAGAGCTGCTGTCCAAGCTATGGGCTGACAGCTTGGCCAGCAGTTTGCTGTGGGGAATAGTGTCAAAGGCCTTGCTGAGGTCCAGGTAGACTACATCCACAGCCTTCCCCATATCCACCAGGTGGGTCACCTGATCCTAGAAGGAGATCAGGTTGGTCAGGCAGGACCTACCCTTCCTAAATCCATGCTGGCTGGGCCTGATTCCTTGGCCATCCTGTAAGCGCTGTGTCATTGCACTCAAGATGACCTGTTCCATACTCTTGCCTGGCACTGAGGTCAGGCTGACATGCCTGGAATTCCCTGCCTCTTCCTTCTATCCCTTCTTCTGGATGAGCATCATGTTGGCCAGCTTCCAGTCCTCTGGGACATCTCCAGTGAGCCAGGACTGCTGAAAGATGATGGAGTGCGGCTTTGCAAGCTCATCTGCCAGCTCTCTCAGCACTCCGGGATGGATCCCATCTGATGCCATGGACTTGTGGAGATCCAAGTGGCTGATCAGGTCTCTAACGGCTTCCTCCTGGATCACAGGGGAATAATACGGCTCACTGACTCCATCTGCCAGCTCAGGAGGCCAGTTGTCTGGAAGACAACCTATCTTGCTATTCAAAATTGAGGAAAAGAATTTGTCAAGTATCTCTGCCTTTTCCTCACATTTTGTTATAGTATTCTTCTCCATGTCTACTAAGGAGTGGAGGTTGCCCTTGCCCCTCCTTTTGCCATTAATATATTTATAGAAGGATTTTTTGTTGTCCTTCACAGCAGAGGCCAGTCTAAGCTCTAAATGGGCTTTTGCCTCTCTAATTGTTTTCCTACATGACCTAACAATATCCTTAAACATTTCATACGTAACCTCTCCTTTCTTCCAAAGATGATGCACCCTCTTTTTCCACCTTAATTCACCCAGAAGTTCATTGCCCATCCAGGTTGGCCATCTGCCCTGACGGCTCATCTTCTGTCACATTGGCACAGCCTGTTCCTGCACCTTCAAGATTTCTTTCTTGAAGTAGGTCCAGCCCTCCTGGACCCCCTTTTTTTAAGGGCTGTTTCCCAAGGAACCTTCTGAGTTAGTTCCTTAAGTAACCTGAAGTCAACCCTCCATGAGTCCAGAGTGGAGGTTTTGTTGCTGCCCCTCTTAGCTTGACTGCGTATAGTAAACTCAATTATTTCGTGGTCACTGGACCCCAGACAGCCTCTAACCACCACATCTCCCAACAGCCCTTCTCTGTTTGTAAAAAGAAGCTCAAGCAAAGCCTTACCCCCAGGAGGCACACACAGCAGCTATGATAAGAAGCTATCCTCCATACACTCTAAGAACCTTCCAGACTGCCTCCTCTCTGCTGTGTTGAGTTCCCAGTAAATATCTTGTAGGTTAAAATCACTCGTAAGAACAAGCTCTGGTGATCCTGTGATAGCCTCTAGCTGCCTGTAAAATAATTCATCAACCACTTCATCCTGGTTGGGTGGTCTATAATAGACTCCAACCAGGATGTCTGCCCTGTGGGCCTTCCCTCTAATTCTCATCCACAGGCACTCCACTTGATCATCCTTAATCTCTAGTTCCATGGTGTCTAGAGCTTCCCTGATGTACACGGCCACCCCTCCACCCCTTCTTCCTTGCCTGTCTCTCCTGAAGAGCCTGTAGCCATCAATTGCAGTGCTCCAGTCATGTGAGTCATCCCACCATGTCTCTGTGATGGCAACTGCATCATAACTTTCCTGATGCAACAAGATTTCCAGCTCCTCTTGTTTGTTACCCATGCATTAGTGTACATGCATTAGTGTACATGCACTGCATCTGGGCTGCTGGTTTCACCTCTGACTCTAGCTTATTGCCCCCAGACTCTTGCCTGAGGGGACTGGTTTTAGCCCCTTCCCCCTTCAAAAGTAGTTTGAAGCCCTGTCAATGAGACCTGTCAATTCCCTTCCCAGAATCTTTTTACCTTTGGGGGACAGGGTCATATACTGTGACCCATGCTTCGTGCATTAGTGTACATGCACTTCATCTGGGCTTCTGGTTTCACCCCTGACTCCAGCTTACCACCCTCAGACCCGTGTCTGGGGGGAATTGTTTTCAGCCCCTTTCCACTTCAAATCTAGTTTAAAGCCCTGTCAATGAGACTTGCCAACTCCCTTCCTAGAACCCTTTTCCCTCTGTGGGATAGGTTGTTCCCATGTGCTAGGATTTTTCTTCCTCTCTGACACCTATGTACTCCATCTGTTGCTAGCAGACCTGGTGCCAGAGAAAGTTCCTTAAGATCAAAACCCCAAAATTCTGTTGGTGGCACCAGCCTCTGAGCCGCTTGTTAATTACACTTGCTTTCCTGTTCCTTTCAGTATTCCTTCCTGCAACTAAGGGTATTGATGAAAAAATTACTTGTGACCCTGACCCCTCAACCAGTTTTCCCAGAGCCTTGGAAGTCCATTTTGATTGCCTTTGGACCTCTGGTTTCAAAACTATTGCTCCCTACCTGCATAGTTATCAAGGGATAGTAATCAGAGGATGGTACCAGACTAGGCAGCCTTCTGATAACATCTCTGACCCAGGCGCCAGGGAGGCAGCAGACTTCCCTGAGGGAAGGACAGGGGCCCTCTGTTCCCCTCAGGAGGGAATCACCAATAACAATTACCCTCCTCTTTTTTTTTAAGGGAACAAGTCCTGATGCAGGGGGCAGGCTGTTTGGCTTTAGGCAACACCTCAGATGGTGTCTCTTCTGTCTTCTCATTCACCTCACCCTCAACTTCTAGTGCCCCATATTTGTTTCACAAGGGCAGCTGAGAAGGTGTGGGGAGCTGTGAGGGTTTTACTATGTGTCTCCTAACAGGGACCTGCATTCATTTCCTACTGCATCTTGGGTCACCTCCCTCTGCTAGGGGAGCCTGCAGAACCTGGTTCCTCAAATCCAACTCCCTTTCACATTCCCTTACAGTCCTAAGTCTAGCCACTTGTTTTTTCAGTTCATTGTCTCAGTCCAGAGAGGGAAAGAGACTCAGTTCTTTTAAATAGTCCTGTGTTATGAAATTAGAGACACAAACGAGGCCAAAATATCAACAGCTAGACTATTTATTACACGAATAAAGTGGATGGATCAGAAGGAGAGAGAGAATAGAGAGTGAGAGAGAGAAGAGGGAGAGAGAAGAGGAAAGGAATTATATTACCTACCACAACTCACACCCTCCAAGACAGTTTAAATCTGTGGAGAAAGGCTGCTGCAGAAATCCCCGCAGTGCCGGCGGTTCCCGTAGCCCAAGAAGCAAAGCAGCAAATGGCTCTCTTAAGATCTCTCTTCTCCTTGGGCAATCTCGTTTGAAATGCCCAACCTTCCCACAATCTAATTTTCTCTTTAGGCCCTTCCTCCATTATCCTTTTTGGTGTATGGTGCCTCCAATACGCTAATGGTAACCCAGAGGACTCTCCGGGCGTATATCCCTGGGTACCCTTGTTGCTCCCAGGTTTCACAGGGCTGGTCTATACCTGACCCTTGCCCCATTTCCCAAGGTCCACACTTTCCGTCACCAACCACTTCATCCCTACACTGGCCAAGTCCCTCGTGGGATATTGAAAATGCAGTTAGAAGGATTCCGCACTTGCTCTGTGGATCCGGACTGTCCAGCCCACATCTCACACACACACTCACTGACCTCAATTCCTGCCCAACTGGACAATACTTATAGCCTTTTCTTGCCTGGGATGTTGTGCACAACAATTACAGGCAGCCGCAGCAACTGGGAGCTTCTTCCCTTTGCCTTTATCTTATCATGTTGGCTGGATCATCCACCCATGTTCCGAGAGGCTTCCAGGATCCTCCTTCCAGGTCACTGAAATCGGTGACCCCCTTCTGAAGGGTCCTGAAAGCCGTTGCAGACAGGGTAATCACGTCGGGGTCACCAAATTGTGAAGAACGGGCTCACTGCTAAATTTTAAATACAGTCAGTTTATCAGAAAATAAAGGCAAAACAGTGCTGGGCACATAGCAGCTTTGCTAGAGGCGCACCATAACAACACAAGTTGAACTTTATATAGACATCAAGCATACAGATTCATACCTTTCCCCAGTATGTTCCCACCCTTCTCCATCAGGGCTGGAACAAAACCCACACTTTTGGCCTGGCCAGTCTTCAGACATGTCAGCGCCTCACCTTTCTCTCCCCAAACCCCACACAATAAAGACCATGACCAACCAATCAGCCCAAAGATCAAACCTCACAATCCCCAGCTATTCCCCTTGTGAAAGCCAAATATTAAAAACAATTTCCTACATCAGGAAATCTTCCTGTGTATTCCTTTGTGTTTGGACAGGGGTCTGGAGGAAGGGGGGGGGCATCCGCCTCCTCCTTCTCCATTTGCCTGCCTACACACCCAATACACATCAGGGGGCAGGTGGTGAATCCATTGTCTGGATTTTATCTATGTTGAGTCACATCAGAAGAGACTAGTTTTAGTCTCTCACATTCAGCCACTAGATTAAGCAGATAATCGAGCTGCTCACACTTAATGCAGGTGTTATCTCCATTGTCCTCCATTTTAGGTGCCAGGTTCCAGCACACTCTGCAGCCAGTTGCCTGGACACCTGCCTGCTTAAGTTCGACCTCAGTCTGGGTCCGCACAGATCTTTTGAAAAGAGCTTTGCGGTGAGTTACCACCATGCCTATCCCTGGCCACGTGACCTAACTGGAGAACAATTCAGGACAGGCACACATGACTCAGCACCTCCCTCCCTCTGGAAAAAATGTGCCTCAACACATGCCGCTAGCTGCAATTGAGTGAGAAGACTAGCTCTGTTGCCAAAGTGATGGTCACGTGGCTCAGCTTTCCCGTGTTTAAAGTTGCTGCAGCTGACGTCGCCCTCTCAAGCAGGCACACAAGAAGATGACCCTGCCACCCCCTTGCTGTCTGCCAAGGTCCTTCCACCCCAAAAAGCCCCAAAAACAAACCAAAATGGAGTGCCTCTCAACTTGAGCAGGCTGGTTCTGGTGCCGGTCCCAAGCATCTCTCTTGCCAAAGTAGCCAACCATATCCTGGGCTGCAACAAAAGAAGTGTAGCCAGCAGGTTGAGTTGACTCTACTCCACTCACAGGAGATTCCACCTGGAGTGTGCCATTCAGCTCTGGACCTTATTGCAGCCTTCCAGTATTTAAAAGGGACCTATAAGAAAGACTTTTTAGTAGGGCCTGTAGTGGTAGTATTATGCGTAATGGTTTTAAACTAGAATAGGATAGATTCAGACGTATATGTAAGAAATTCTTTACACTGGAACTCTGGAGCAGATGAGATGGTAGATGCTCTATCCATGGAAACATTCAATGCCAGGCTGGACAGGATCTGAGCAACCTGATCTAGTTGAAAATGGCCCTGCTTATTGGAAGAGGATGGAAATGGATGACCTTTTATGGTCCCTTTCAAACTGAACTATTCTGTGATTTCAAATACAAAATAAAAAGAATTTAGAATTAATCATTCAATAAAAATATATAGGGGATATGTTACTGAAGTTGGCAGAATGAGGGAATAATAGTTAAGAACTACCAGACGTCAGTTGAAAATCTTTATGCAACTGAACATAAGGAGAAGTGAGAGAGGGCTGGTGTTGTCAGCTGACCACATGTAAATTGTTTCTATATATTTGTGGAGAGCTCAGTGAACCATAAACCAGCTTGATGAGTAATGACTTTGGTTTAGATAAAATGGTGAAGAAGAGCTGTTTTATTATCTTCAGGGTTGTGTTCAAGTCTGTGTCTTGACAAAGATGAATAGAAGGCTTTTTAGCGTGATTTCCTCAATTGCTTCTCCAATGCAGGAAAATGGTAATTCATTTGTAGGTTGTCATGAAATACAGTACAGTGGGTTTGTTCAAGGACCAGGTGTGGAAGCAGCACCAAAACTTGACTCTTTCCTTTGACAGATGACTGCAATTGAAAACTTGTCTGGGGCAAACATTACCTTACGACATATTTTGCACTAACACAACTGGAAAGATTACAAAACAAAGTAGCAACATGCTAAATTATTAAAAGAAAAAGTATAGTTTCTTTCATAAAAATACAAAACTTGTTACTTCAGCAAAGATCTGAGAGTGGCTCATTTAACTAGTTTGTGTACGGGAACTGGTGATGCTTGGTGAATAAGGTATGTCTGGACATCTCTAAACATTTGAACAGTTTTTTCTTACGTGATGATGTCGTAGTTTGGGCTGGGTGCCCTCTGCTACAGGGGTGTTTCCTGTGTCCAGAAGTCCAGCCCAGTGGGTGGACACAGGAAATTAGTTTTAGAATAAAACCCTTTATTTAGAATAAACCAAACCAGGTTGGAAGAGACCTTCAAGATCATCGTGTCCAACCCATCAACCAATCCAATCCACCCAAACAGCTAACCCATGGCACCAAGTACCCCATCAAGTCTCCTCCTGAACACCTCCAATGACAGCGACTCCACCACCTCCCTGGGCAGCCCATTCCAATGGGCAATCACTCTCTCTGTATAGAACTTCTTCCTAACATCCAACCTGAACCTCCCCTGGCGCAGCCTGAGACTGTGTCCTCTTGTTCTGGTACTGGGTGCCTGGGAGAAGAGACCATCATCAGCCAGGCTACAACCTCCCTTCAGGTAGTTGTAGAGAGTGATAAGGTCACCCCTGAGTCTCCTCCTCTCCAGGCTGAGCAACCCCAGCTCCCTCAGTCTTTCCTCATAGGGCTTGTGTTCCAAACCCTCACCAACTTTGTTGCTCTTCTCTGGACTCATTCCAGCATGACAACATCCTTCCTAAACTGAGGGGCCCAGAACTGGACACAGTACTCGAGGTGTGGCCTAACCAGTGCAGTATACAGGGGCAGAATGACCTCCCTGCTCCTGCTGGCCACACTGTTCCTGATGCAGGCCAGGATGCCATTGGCCCTCTTGGCTGCCTGGGCACACTGCAGGCTCATGTTCAGCCTACCATCGACCACTACCCCCAGGTCCCTCTCTGCCTGGCTGCTCTCCAGCCACTCTGACCCCAGCCTGTAGCTCTGTATGGGGTTGTTGTGGCCAATGTGCAGAAGCCGGCACTTGGATGTGTTAAATCTCATGCCGTTGGATTCTGCCCATCTGTCCAGCCTGTCAAGGTCCCTCTGCAGAGCCTTTCTACCCTCTGGCAGATCAACTCCTGCCCCCAGCTTGGTATCATCAGCAAATTTAGTGATGATGGACTCAATGCCCTCATCCAGATCACAGGGCACAGGGTTATTTCTACCATGATTCTTGCACCACTGTTAAATCCATGGTGGGGTCTGGCACTTCCTCTTTCCTTCCTCTCCGCCACCCAGTAACTGGGGGAGATGTGTCCCAGCCATGGGCCTGGTTAGGCCCAAGGCCACGGGGGGATGGGCAGTCTCAGATCTGGCCAGCTGAGACTAGTCTAGCAGTAGGGCGGGGGGGGGAAGGAGAAGCCCTGGGGGTCTTGGGTGCACCCTCAGGTGAGGATGGGATCTTTCTGGGTCTGTTTTGGGATTTCTCTTGTCACTGTGTTTCTAGCCTTTCTGTACACACTCACTGTTCTCTATTTAAACTTTCCATCTCTTTTGTGCGTAGTGGGGAGGGCATCTGCCCCAACCCATTACAGATGATAGGCAGTCTTATACATCATGCTTGAGGAAATGTTAACAAGGTGTTCATGCTATCATTTTGTGTATTAACATACCAAGTTGTCACTTTCTTCCTGTTTTTTTCAGGCATAATTACCTGTGAAGTGCTAGTGAACTAGTACCAAACTACATTTAGGGTAATTTCTGGTAAGACAGGGTCCACCAGCTCTAAGTTACATGGCAGTTGAGTCTGTGCAGCAACCTGCTGTCAGTTTTCTCACAAGCATTCCTGATTTGGTGTTGCAGCCTTTGAAAACTTTATGAACCAGTTTTCCTTTTGCTCTCTGAAACACGTGTCTGCAGAGCCAAGATCCATAAACTCACTGTTGAAAAGTGAAAACAAAGTGCTAACTCAACTGCAGGGAGTTGGAACCAGGTTACTCTCATAACAGATTTACTAGAAATAACTGTTTTGATAACTGGGAAGGTCTTACATATTTTGGGGGCTTTATTGGTATTTCCACATGGGCATCTGGCATAGTGATTTTGCATCATTGTTTGAATTACATGGGATGCAGAAACTGGTTTTGGGATACTGCAATGGTAACTCTCACTGCAACCATTCACTTGCATGTGTGTGTGTTTTCAAATCAGTATTGTCTGGTGTTAATCACTGTGTCCCTCTACTCTGAAATATGGCAATGTGCTCTTCTGGGAACTATACTGATATAACTGTGAACTCACAGGTACATGCAAAGTGTGAGTGGTTTCTGTCATCTATTAATTTCTCCTGATTAGGTTCTGAAGGTGAAATAAAAACCTATTCTTTGCTTTCAGAGAGTTTCATCTCTGAACTAAGTAGGATTTACTCCTTTGAAGACATGCTATATGCTGCTATCCGTTTACATAATCTCATCAGTGAGAAATACTTGTAGCAAACAAACCCATTTTCATCAGCCTTAACTTTATAAATTTTCCACACTGGGCAGTTATCTAGGTAACATATGGGTTGTACAATCGATGATCCCAATGTGACTATGCTGTAAGAGACTTGAGGGATTCTGCTGCTGTAATCAATCACAAGAGCATTTGCTCCAGGGCTGTGTGCATTTACTTATAGTATGTATTGTTTATACTCAATAAAATTCACTTATCACTCATTACTTCAAAAAATCAATTTACTGAAAGAAAAAAACCAAAAGATTTATCATTTTTATAATAAAATATATGACTTCACCTGCAAGAAGTAGCCAAAATGAATGTAGTGTCTGTTAATCATTTAATTTTCCCCTTTTACTGATGTCAGTGAAAGGGTGTTACCACTCCCAGTCCTCAGTAAAAAGGTGTTTCAGTTTACAAGAAAATATACTGCTATTCTCTGCAGTTACATAGGTTGTAAAGTACACTATAATTGCTCACCTGTGAAACGTTGAAAGTTTAGCTAGAGCTTGGATAATAGGAAAACTAGAGACTATGAGTGTGTTGCTGGGCAAGAAAGCATGAAGAGGAATTTACTAATCACAGAATTAACCAGGCTGGAAAAGACCTTTGAGATCGTCAAGTCTAACCTATCACCCAACACCATCTAATCAACTAAACCATGGCACTAAGTGCCTCATCCAGTCTTATTTTAAACAATTCCAGGGATGGTGACTCCACCACCTCCCTGGGCAGCACGTTTCAATGGCAAATCACTCTGTGAAGAACTTTCTCATGCCATTGGACTCTGCCCATCTGTCCAGCCTGTCAAAGTGCTTCTGCAGAGCTCTCCTACTCTCTAACAGATCAACACCTGCCCCCACCTTGGTGTCATCTGCAAATTTACTGATCATGGACTCAATCACCTTGTCCAAATCATCAATAAAGCTGTTAGAGACCATGGGGCCCAATACAGATGCCTGGGGGACACAACTAGCGACTGGCTGCCAGCTGGATGTGGCACCATTCACCACCACTCTCAGGGCTTGGCCCTGCAGCCATTTCCTAACCCAGCACAGTGTGCTGCTGTCCAAGCCATGGGCTGAGAGCTTGGCCAGGAGTTCGCTATGGGGGATGGTATCAAAAGCCTTGCTGAAGTCCAGATAGACTACATCCACAGCCTGCCCCACATCCACCAGGTTGGTCACCTGATCCTAGAAGGAGATCAGGTTGATCAGGAAAGTTCTGCCCTTCCTAAATCCATGCTGGCTAGGCCTGATCCCTTGGCCATCCTGTAGGTGCTGTGTGATTGCACTCAAGATGAGCTGCTCTGTAATCTTGCCTGGCACTGATCCAATCCAGGCTGACAGGTCTGTAATTCCCTGGCTTGTCCTTCTGGCCCTTCTTGTGGATAAGCATCATGTTGGCCATAATATGGTCCATATCTTACCTTTACTCTTCTATTAATTATAAATACATAAAGTAAGATATCATTTTAATTCACTGTTTTTATCAATACCCTTGGTTACCATTGAGAGATCTTCAAGGTAAGCCCACTGATCAAGGTAAACCCCCAGGAATGTGTGCAAGTGTTTTTTAGAAAGCAAATCCACTTAAAAATTAATTGATTAAATTAATTTTTCAAGGTAGTCTTATGCCTCATGGTATGTAACTTAAACAGAGATATTATTTTCCTCATTTCACAGTAAAAGAAATCATAGGGCTGTCATTACCATCATGTTCTATGTAAGGTTAGGGTGAAGTTCAGCCTTACTTTTGCTTGTGTGATAAGTTTTCTTTGTTCATGTGGATTTTCGACTCAAACTAAAAAGTCAACAAGAGCCTAACCTTGATTACAAATGAATATAATTGCTTTGTTTGTAAGATTGTACCACTTCAACAAAATACATTTCTCTTTGCATGTTCTTTAGCCAGAAGTTCCTATCTAATGTATTTATAATTGCTGCATAATATTTATTTGTCAAAATGCTTTCTAAAAGTTCAACAATTTCGGTTTACCAAGAATTTTATTCTGGGCATTTTCCACATCCAGGGTGGTTTTCTAGTTTCACAGTGAGAAAAAGAAATGCACCCATTACAGAGTAGCCAGAGAGATGCACAGCCAAGATGCCTGTGCAGTGAGAAGCCTGACTCTCTTTTTCCTGTGCTTCATTTGTAAACTGTTGCCGATAATTACTATCAGCCGATAATTACTATCAGAAAGTCTTATGGTATGGTTCTTTGTTGTCAAAGAAGGAAGCTGGGATGGAGGGATCATTCACTCTGTTTAATTCTAAAATGGGTGGGAAAAAATAGGCTCCCTGTTCTGTAAAAGCATGCAGGAAGTTGTGAATTCTTTCCTAGAAGTGCCTGGTTTTTTCTCTTCAATATATGGCAAGCTTAGGAGTACTGGCATTCTAATTTAGCACTAATAGGTTAACTTCTGGCATCTTGGTGATTAACTACAGTAAATCTGTGGCCCAGTGACAGCCTGGGAGGCCACAGTCTGATAAAGAGAGCACTGAGATAGTTTGTAAGTCGCAAGAATTTGAGACTGAGTACTCATTCCCATGTGCTTTGTCTCAACTTGTTATGTTTAAACTTCAAATGATCCTGTTTTGTCATGTTTTTATCCTGATAGGAAAAAAAAATTAAAAATTCAGGTAACTAAAGTACAGTTTACCTGCAGAAGTGAAATGTTCTTAACTGTTGTTCCTTTTGATGTCTCAAATCAGATCCAGACATTAAAAACAACAACAACAAAAAAAAATCTATATTCTGAATAATGATCAGTTCTCACTAATGCTTTCAAATATTTTTTCTATTATTTTCTTTTCTACAATTATATCAAAATTAAATACAGAACTCTTCCTTTTCTTCCTTTGCTCCCTCCTTGCCACGCTTTGAGATCATTCTTCAGGCAGAAGAAATCAATTTTGAGATTATCATCAGGAGACCGACCATTTCAGTGGTCCCTTCATGCGGATGGCTGTCTGTGTGAATGCCTATACTCTTTTTTCATCCTCAGGAGGAGAAGACTGTTCTTATTTTCTTAAGGTCTTCCTTACATTGTGGCCTTCCAGTATCTGAAGGGGTCCTACAGGAAGGCTAGGGAAGGACTTCTCAGGATCTCAGGTAGTGATAGGACTAGGGGGAATGGAATGAAGCTGGAGGTGGGGAGATTCAGGCTAGATGTGAGGAGGAGGTTCTTATAGTTTATAGTTTCATAGTTTCATTCAGGGTTGGAAGGGACCACAAGGATCATCTAGTTCCAACCCCCCTGCCATGGGCAGGGAAACCCCACACTAGATCAGGCTGGACAGAGCCTCATCCAGCTTGCTCTTAAACACCCCCAGGGACGGGGCTTCGACCACCTCCTGGACAACCCATTCCAGGGTCTCACCACTCTCATGGTGAAGAACCTCCTCCTCACATCCAGCCTGAATCTCCCCACCTCCAGCTTCATTCCATTCCCCTAGTCCTATCACTACCTGACATCCTGAGAAGTCCTTCCCCAGCCTTCCTGTAGGCCCCCTTCAGATACTGGAAGGCCACAATTAGGTCACCTCGGAGCCTTCTCTTCTGCAGACTGAACAGCCCCAACTCCTTCAGTCTGCTCTCATAGGAGAGGTGCTCCAGCCCTCTGATCATCCTCGTGGCCCTTCTCTGGACACGTTCCAGCACCTCCACATCCCTCTTGTAATAGGGACTCCAGAACTGGACACAGTACTCCAGGTGGGGTCTCACCAGGGCTGAGTAGAGGGGAGGATCACCTCCCTCGACCTGCTAGCCACACTTCTCCTGATGCAGCCCAGGATCTGATTGGCTTTGCGGGCTGCAAGTGCACATTGAGAGCTCATGTTGAGCTTTTTGTCCACCAGCACCCCCAAGTCTCTCTCCTCAGGGCTACTTTCCAGCCAGTCACTGCCCAGCCTGTATTTGTGCCTGGGATTGCCTCCACCCAGATGCAGGACCCTGCACTTGCTCTTATTGAACTTCATGAGGTTGGCTTGTGCCCACCTCTCCAGCCTGTCAAGGTCCCTCTGGATGGCCTCCCTTCCCTCCAGCGTGTCTGCTGCACCACACAGCTTGGTGTCATCAGCAAACTTGCTGAGGGTGCACTCAATGCCACTCTCCATGTCACCCACAAAGATGTTGAACAAGACAGGTCCCAGGACTGATCCCTGAGGGACTCCGCTTGTCCCTGGCCTCCACTGGGACATGGAGCCATTGACAGCCACTCTTTGGGTGCGGCCATCAAGCCAGTTCCTTATGCATCTAGTGGTCCACCCATCAAACCCATGTGTCACCAGTTTGGAGACCAGGATGTGGTGCGGGACAGTGTCGAAGGCTTTGCTCAGGTCCAGGTAAATGACATCAGTTGCTCTCCCCTCATCTATTAATGTTGTCACCTGCTCATAGAAGGCCACCAGGTTGGTCAGGCAGGATTTGCCCTTGGCAAAGCCATGCTGACTGTTCCCAATCACCTCTTCACTATTCTTTTGAGCGAGTAGTGACTCCAGGAGGATCTGCTCCATGATCTTTCCAGGCACAGAGGTGAGACTGACTGGCCTGGAGTTCCCTGGTTCCTCCTTCTTACCCTTTTTGAAGATGGGGGCAATGTTTCCCCTTTTCCAGTCCGTGGGGACTTCACCAGATTGCCATGACTTTTGAAATATAATAGAGAGGGGTTTAGCAACCTCATCTGCCAGTTCTCTCAGTACCCGTGGGTGTATCCCGTCGGGTCCCATGGACTTGAACACTTTCAGGTTCTTCAGATGATCACGAACCTGATCTGCACTTACAATGGGCAGTTCTTCCTCCCCGTCCCTGGCTTTGACTTCCATAACGTCAGGAGTGTGGCTAGAGGCCCTTGCAGTGAAGACTGAGGTAAAGAAGTTATTAAGTACCTCAGCCTTTTCCTCATCACTTGTGACCATGTCACCATTTTCCTTTCTGAGGGGGCCCACACCTTCCCTAGTCACCATGAGAGTGGTGAAACCCTGGAATGGGTTGTCCAGGGAGGTGGTCGAGGCCCCATCCCTGGGGGTATTTAAAAGCAGGCTGGCTGAGGCTCTGTCCAACCTGATCTAGTGTGGGGTGTCCCTGCCCATGGCAGGGGGGTTGGAACTAGATGATCCTTGTGGTCCCTTCCAACCCTGAATGATACTATGATACTATGATACATTGCAGTTAGTAACAGCCAAAGTGCCTACTCTAACAAGAGAGGATGGCTAGTTATAGCTATATATTTGTATTTTACTCTGATAAATTCTGTGGTCTGAGGTGTTTTGGACAACAAAATACATGACTGAACTTGTGTGTGCTGAGATTACTGACCATGGTAGGAGCTTAATAATACCAGAGAGAAGAAATTCCGGGGACTGTAGCAGTTCATAAAAACGAGATTTGTAGACCATATCTAAGAGATTTGAAACTTGGTAGAAAGCATCAAAAGACAATTGAGAGCCTTTAAATGTGGAAGTATGACACAGGTATGAATATATTTTTCTCCTCACTAACAAGTCAGCTAATTTTGGCAGGAATTAGAGGACAAGGGAAGCTTGGCAAAGACAGGTAGGAGGCAGCTTAAATAATTGCCAGGCTTTGCCGGACACAATAAATTGAAGCATATTCAGCTACTAGCGTCACTAGCTGAAAAACATTTCTTCAGTGAAACACACAGGAGCCAGTTAACTGTTACATGATATGAATGAAAGTTCTGTTCCCTGAGTTTTGTTATTGTTTTCTCAAGAGTAGGGTAAGTCTGTTAAGTCTGTTCTCTAAAAAGCCTGGCTATAACCAAGGACTCTGTTATGGCTTCTTGTGGATAAACAACTTCAAACTAGCAGAACAAATTTCTCTTACAGTGATGAATGTATGAATCAGTTAAATAAGATGCTGAAGTTTCCATATCCTTTGGGATCCATACAACTATTTTTTAATTACATAGATAATATATGCCATTTTTTGGCAAGGAGCATGATTGCCATATGGTGAGCAAATCCATGCAATGTAACTGTATTGCCTGAAAATGACTTTGAAATTAAGCTTGGGGGTCTCTCTGAACTATTATTGTGAGTCTGATACAGCAGTGTAGCATCTTCTCCATTTGCTTCCCTAACTGGATAAATACTCTTTCAAGGAGGTGACAAATGACAACAGGAAGCTTAGCATCATAGAAAAACTGTAGAGAAAAAAAAAAAAAAAAAGAGAAAGCTCTTGGTTTAATCATTAGCACAGGATTAAGAATACATGGTTCACATTACGTCCCAGTACAAAGCATGCCCAGCAACAAGTTTTCTGTGAAACAGTTGTATACCACTTAGAGAAAGTTCTGTATATCAAATAATTGTCTGTGGTGGTTTTAGGCTATGTCTTTAAAATTTAGCTGCAGATTTCATGCAGAAAAGTAGAAAAATATAAATAAATAACTATTGGGTGTCAAAAGGAAAACAAAATATTTTTCTAAAGAAATTAATTGGATAAATGTCTGGGGTAAGAGGTGCTGTACCATAACAATTCCTTCCGTTCCTTTTCTCTTCTGATCTCTGGCTATTTTGCTTTGCTTGGGAGAGATAAGGTGCTTCTGGCTGGTCTTGGATAAACCTAACTCACTGCTTCTCTCTCTCTGCTCCTCTCTCTCTTTGGACAGGGGGTGGGAGGGCAGTGGAACAGCTCTCCCTGGTCTTTTTAACCAGGGGGGTTTTCACATAGTTTGCCAATTGTAAATATCTGTATGATATTGTAAATACTGTATATTTTGTACATATTCATTGCATGCCATTATAGAGTGTAGTTTTTGCTTGTAAATACAGCTTCATTTGCTTGTAACTGAGTTAGTTTGGCTTTTTTTAGCAGAAGAGAAAACACCCAAAGGACTGATAACACAAGCTGACAACATTTGTGTTTCAAATAAGCTAGTCAGTAGTTGTTAGGTAAAATGTGACTTTTTATCTAACTGGTCATCTTGACACATGGAGGCCAGGGAGGTGATTCAAGACAGCCAGCATGGCATTACTAGGGACAAATCCCACCCAACTAAACTAGTGGCTTTCTGTGATAAAGTGACTATGTCAATAGATAATGGATGACCTATTGATCTATCTGGACTTCTGAAAGGCCTTTGAAACAGTCCCCCACAACATCCTATTCAACAAGTCGGGGAGGTATGGATTTGATGGGTGGACTGTTCAGTGGATAAGGAATTGGCTGGATGGTCACATCCATATGGTAGTACTCAATGGCTTGAAGTCCAGATGGAGAGCCATGACAGGGTGGAAGTCATGAGGATGGGGATGGGCTCTTTTCAGTGGTGCCCAGTGATAGGAAAAGGGGCGGTGAGTCCAGATGGAGAGCAGGGACAAGTGATGTCCCTCGGGGGTTTGTACTGGGACCTGAGCACAAGCTCTATGAGGAGAGGCTGAGGGAGCTGGGATTGTTTACCCTGGAAAAGAGGAGTCTCAGGGGAGACCTCATTGCTCTTCACAGTTACCTGAAATGTGGTTGTAGCCCGGAAGGGGTCAGTCTCTTCTTTCAAGCAACCAGCACCAGAACAAGGGGACACAGTCTCAAGCTACACCAGGGGAAGTTTAGGCTCGAGGTGAGGAGAAAGTTTGTCATTGGAATGGGCTGCCCAGGGAGGTGGTGGAGTCACCATCCCTGGAGGTGTTCAAGAGGAGATTGGACGTGGCATTTGGTGCCATGGTCTAGTCATGAGCTCGGTGGTGACAGGTTGCACTCAATGAACTTTGAAGTCTCTTCCAAACTTGGTGATACTGTGATACTGTGATATTATTATCAATGACATAACAGTGGGATAGAGTGTACCATCAGCAAGTTTGCAGACAACACCCAGCAGAGTGGCGGTGTTATTACACCAGAGGGATGGGATGTCATCCTGGACAAGCTGCACAGGTGGACCCAGGTGAACCTCATAAGGTTCAACATGACAAAGTGCAGGGTTCTACACCTGGGTCAGAAGAATCTTCACTATCATAGTGTGCCCGGTTGACACTGTCCCCTTAAGAAAGGGAATATGGTGGACGGAAGTTGGTAAACGGAAGGAATATTCTAAACTAATTTTCATTGGTCAAGTGGGAGGAAGCACTATCTGGCCTGAGAGTGAAGTGGGCATTCCCAGCACTTCTCTGTCACTCTTGCTTCCGCTTCTCCAGGGTGCAGCAACTCTTCTCTGTGCTGGGCTTTCTGCCAAGGCCTCGGCCTTGAGGATAAGATAACCAGGTCTATATTAACTGCTTTCAATTAACACAAACTGCTTTTAACTTCTCTCTTTCTTCTTTCTCCCTCTTTTCCGAACTATTCTGGGGAAAGGGGGGAAGAGAAGGGAGAGCGGAGGTGGGGAAATCCCTCGGCCGAGGGGGGTTACTCTCATTTCTGTGCTACTCTGTTGTATATCTTTGTATATATTGTAGATATTGTAAATTTGTAAATATTCCCCTGCAAAATCCTACACTGCTTTGTAAATATAGCTCCACTGCTTTGCTAATTCGGCTGGTGAGTTTTTTTTTTCCTTTCCCTTCAATTTTTCTTTCCCTTTACTTACAGGGGGGAGGGAAGAGGCTTCTTGGCCTCAGCCCTTCCAACCCACCACATTTTTTTTATTGGCGTACCCAACGTGCGGCAGATAATTAGTTTAATTTATTACTTGATTGATTTAGTGTTTTCTAGCTGAATTAGCAAACATGAAGGTCTTGTGGTTTGTGGAGCGATTATTCTTTTCAATTTTTGGGGCTCTGGTTTACAGATATTGTTTGGGTTTGCTTTTGGATTACCTGGGTAAATATTTGGTGCGGACAATTTATATGTGGGTTATGTATAGAGTTAAATTATGGTATGGAAAATGTATTAATTTATTATGGCCAGTGAGATACAGGAATGTTACCTCCACCACTCTCCCAATTGAGATAAAGGGTTTTAAGATTCCGCCTGAGGAGAGAGTAACTTTAGGTGATGCCTGGGATCCAAAGGTGATTTATTTAATGTGTATAATTCTGCTGCTGGTGATAACTAATGTGTATTGTCTATATTCCTGGCGTCGGGAGAAAAAGGTGTCCAGAGCTTGTTTTGTTATTAAAACTAGATCAAAAAGAAAACGCCGTGGCTCTGGATCAGTCCAAGAGTCATCTAGTGATGAGGAAGGTGGAGACTCTCTGTCAGTTAAAAAGAAGGCTAAAAAATTAATTGGTAAAGCAGCTCTAAATGACTTTGCTGATTCTAGCAAGCAGCCAAGGGCATCGGCTGGTATCAACATGGCACCTACTCCTTCTCCCACTCCTTCTCCTTCTTCTTCTTCTCCATCGGCCGTTAACGGAGCAACGTCACTTCCGCCTACTCCCTCAGTGGGACCGGAAGTCACTGCCCCAGCAGCTGATTTATCTCAGGACCTGTCAGCTTCCATTAAGGTGGCTGTAAATTCAAACACAGCTCCAGTTAAGGTAGCTCCTTTAAAGACTAGAGGTGCAAAGGCCAAAGATGGAGAAGAAGAGGAGCTGGAGACTGATCCTGGTGAGGGGCCCTCTACTCTAAGAGATCCTGCTCAGGAGGAAGAGGTGGTTTGTTTTAAAGATCTAGCTAACCTAGTGAGATCAAAGCAGGATACAGATGAAGCTAGGAAAGCAGCTGGCAAAGGTGGTTCTCAGCTTAAAGAGATCCTTAGGAGGATGACAGCAGGATTATATGGGCAAAGAATTCAGGGAGATGAAGAGCAAGATGATATTTTGGAGTGTTCTTCTCCACGGGAGGAATTGCGCAATGTCCGTAAAGATTTCACCAGGGCAGATAAGGAGCCAGTTCTAGCTTGGCTTAGTAGGTGTTATGATACAGGTGCTCCAGCTCTAACAGTTGGAGACAAGTCAGCAGCTCAGTTAGGAACTCTCTCAAGGGATAATGGAATAGATAGACATCTAGGCAGAGCTCTCGGTAAGGTTAATCTCTGGATACGCCTTTTAATGGCGGTTGCCCTGAGATACCCTTCCCGAGATGATCTTCCATGGAATCCTAAACCTTGGACTACCATAGATGAGGGAATTAAGCGCTTGAGAGAATTTGCTGTTAGAGAGCTACTCTATGGTGAACATGAAACTCTGAATCCTGATGACATTCCTGTGGGTATTGGTCTTGCTAAAAAGATCATCAAACTTGCTCCTTCCAATTATGCAAACATTCTGGCAAGCAGAATTGTGTCAAGAAGTTATGGTGGAGCTTCTCCCACGGTTGGCCAATTCAGTGATCAAATGAGACAATTGGAGGATAGCATGACACGTGGTTCTTTGGTTTCAGCCATTAAAACGATGTCTGGTGATATACAGAATTGCATAAGAGAGTTAAAAGATTCCATATACCAATTGGCACAAAAGGATAATTTCAATTCTCCCTCCAGGTGGATACAAGTTTCATCTGTGAGGAATAGACATCCTCCAAGGAGGTCATTCCAAAACAGGTCATTCCAAAACAGGTCGTTCCAAAACAGACCGCCAAGGCAATCACGTAGAACTATTTGGATAACTCTGCGTGATCAGTTTGGTGAGAACATGAACCGCTGGGATGGCCAACCAACTTCTAATCTTTTCAGGAGACTGAGGGAATTGCAAAGTGGCAGAACCCGAGGTAGCAATACCAGAAGGGTAGCTGTTACTTCCACAGTTCCCCAGAACGACTCTTATGGCTCCAACAGTGGCTCCAGTTATAACATGCAAAGTTATAACCCTGCAAACTATGTGCAATGCACATGTGCGCATGTTCCCCATAACTAGGGGTGCCCTGCCTCCCGCCAGGGGGAGGAGAGGGATAACAGAGATAATAGAATCTATTGGGATGTGTACATCCAGTGGCCTGGCACTTCACAATTTCGGAAGTACAGGGCCTTGGTTGACACAGGAGCTCAGTGCACCATAATACCATCAAATTATCAGGGATCAGAGCCTACAACTATCCTGGGAGTCACTGGTGGATCTCAAGAGTTAAGTAAGGTAGAGGTTAATATAAGTTTAACTGGTAAACAATGGAGGAAACATACAGTTGTGACCGGACCTGATGCACCTTGTATTTTGGGAATTGATTTTCTGAGAGAAGGGCGTTTCAAGGACCCTAAAGGTTACAAATGGGCTTTTGGAGTAGCTTCGATAGAAATTGATGGACAAAAATTGAAGCTATCTGCCAGACCTGAACTTTCTGATGAATCTGCAGTTGTGGGACAACATAAGATACAGGACATTAAATTGCCGGTTGCTTCTCAGACTGTGCATCACAGACAATACAGAACCAACCGTGACTCTTTGTTGCCCATTCAGAATCTGATTCGTCAGTTGGAGAGTCAGAAAGTCGTCAGCAAAACTCATTCACCTTTCAACAGTCCAGTGTGGCCTGTGCGGAAGCAGAATGGAGACTGGCGTCTGACAGTAGACTACTGAGCCCTGAATGAAGTGACACCACCTATGAGTGCAGCAGTACCAGACATGATGGAGCTACAGTATGAGCTGGAATCCAAAGAGGCCAAATGGTATGCTACCATAGACATTGCTAATGCATTTTTCTCTATTCCCATAGCAGAGGAATGCAGGCCTCAGTTTGCTTTCACCTGGAGAGGAATCCAGTACACTTTCAACAGACTGCCAATGGGCTGGATCCACAGCTCAAGCATCTGTCATGCAGTAATCCACGATGCTCTGGAGAAAGGCGGTGCTCCAGAACACATCCAGTTCATCGATGATATCATTGTCTGGGGTAAAACTGCTGAGGAAGTCTTTGAGAAAGGTAACAAAATCATTGACATTCTTCTGAATGCAGGTTTTGCCATCAAACGAGACAAGGTGAAAGGACCTACCACAGAAATTCAGTTTCTGGGAGTGCGATGGCAGGATGGACGCAGACACTTTCCAGTGGATGTGGTAAATAGAGTCTCTACCATGGCAAGTCCCACAAACAAGCAAGAGACCCTACGTTTCTTGGGGATAGTGGGATTTTGGAGACTGCACATTCCTGGATACAGTCAGATTGTGAAACCTCTGTATGATGTGACTCGAAAGAGAAACCATTTCCACTGGGGACCTGAACAACAAGCAGCCTTTGACCAGATAAAGCAGGAGGTAATTCAAGCAATGGGTCTGGGACCTGTCCGAGATGGTCCAGACATTAAGAACATTTTGTACACAGCTGCAAGTGACAATGGTCCAACCTGGTGCTTGTGGCAAAAAGCTCCAGGTGAGACACGTGGACGACCTCTTGGTTTCTGGAGTCGAGGTTACAGAGGTTCAGAGGCTAACTACACTCCAACAGAGAAAGAAATTCTAGCTGCCTATGAAGGAGTGAAAGCATCTTCTGAAGTGATTGGAACTGAATCACAACTTCTTTTAGCTCCCAGATTACCAGTTCTGAATTGGATGTTCAAAGGCAAAGGCTCCACACCACATCATGCCACAGACTCCACATGGTCTAAGTGGATGGCTCTGATAACACAGAGAGCTCGAATGGGAAATCTTGAAAGACCTGGTCTAGTGGAGGTGATCTCAAGTTGGCCTGAAGGTATCAACTGTGCTAAACCTCCAGAGGAGAAAGTAACTCGTGCTGAGGAAGCTCCTCCTTACAATGACCTTTCTGATGATGAAAAGAAATATGCTTTGTTCACAGACGGTTCCTGTCGTCTTGTTGGAAACAAGCGAAGGTGGAAGTCTGCAGTGTGGAGTCCAACACACCGAGTTGCAGAGGCGAAAGATGGAGAAGGAGAATCCAGTCAGTTCGCAGAGGTAAAAGCTGTCCAGCTAGCTCTCGACATGGCTGAACGTGAGAGATGGCCAAAGCTTTATCTCTACACCGACTCATGGATGGTAGCCAATGCTCTATGGGGTTGGCTAAAGAACTGGGAGAAGAATGGTTGGCAGAGAAAAGGAAAACCCATTTGGGCAGCCAACCTATGGCAGGACATTGCTGATCGAATCGAGAGAATTCCAGTGAAAGTGAGACACATCGATGCTCACATTCCTAAGAGCAAAGCTACTGAGGAACAGCAACACAACCATCAGGCAGATCTAGCTGCAAGAGTTTCTCAAGTAGACATGGACTCTAATCTTGATCTCGACTGGAAACACCGAGGTGAGATATTCTTAGCTCGGTGGGCTCACGATTCGTCAGGACATCAAGGCAGAGATGCAACATACCAATGGGCTCGTGACAGATCCATAGACATTTCCATGGATGCTATCACACAAGTCATCCATGACTGTGACATTTGTGCTGCTATTAAGCAGGCAAAACGACTTAAGCCCTTGTGGTATGGTGACAGATGGTCCAAGTACAAGTATGGTGAAGCTTGGCAGATTGACTACATCACTCTACCACGTTCTCGTTCTGGTAAGCAATACGTGCTTACTATGGTAGAGGCAAACACTGGATGGTTGGAAACTTATCCAGTTCCACATGCAACTGCACGCAACACCAGTCTCGGTCTGGAGAGACAGATACTGTGGAGACACGGAACTCCCGAGAGGATTGAGTCAGACAACGGAACTCATTTCAAGAACAACCTTGTAAAGAACTGGGCAAAAGAGCACGGTATTGAGTGGATATTCCACATTCCCTACTATGCACCAGCTTCAGGAAGATTGAACGCTAACGGTTTGTTGAAGACCACTCTTAAAGCCATGGGGGTGGATCTTTGAAAAACTGGGAAAAACATTTAGCACAAGCAACCTGGCTGGTAAATAGTAGAGGTTCAGTGAACCGAGCTGGACCTGCACATTCAGATTTGCTACAGAAAGTAGAAGGTGATAGAGTTCCTGTTGTTAGAGAAAAGAACCTGTTAGGTAAAACTGTTTGGGTATTTTCACCCTCAGGAGAGGCTAAACCTGTCCGAGGGGTGGTTTCAACTGAAGGTCCGGGTCACACTTATTGGGTAATGCAGGAGAATGGTGAAATTCAGTGTATTCCACAAAGAAATTTAACTTTAGCTGAAAGAGGTTAACTTCGAACTGTTGTACAGCTACATTGCGCCCAAAAGAAGAATCAACGAGGAATCTACGGTGCACGAACCCTGAGATCCCTGAGAGCCCTGAGTCAACTAAGAGACCCTGAGATTTCCCTATTTCCCTTTTCTTTGCTTCTTCGGCGAAGAAATGAACTGTTTTCCATTTTTCTCATTTTCTGATTTTCTTGGACTTTTGAATCATCTACATCTGAGCATAGCCGGAATGGACTATGAACTCTATTCACGAACTGTAAATATCATCTTGGATTGGATGGACAGTATAAACAGCCAATGAAAATTGTTTAGAAGGGGTGGATTGTGCCCGGTTGACGCTGTCCCCTTAAGAAAGGGAATATGGTGGACGGAAGTTGGTAAACGGAAGGAATATTCTAAACTAATTTTCATTGGTCAAGTGGGAGGAAGCACTATCTGGCCTGAGAGTGAAGTGGGCATTCCCAGCACTTCTCTGTCACTCTTGCTCCCGCTTCTCCAGGGTGCAGCAACTCTTCTCTGTGCTGGGCTTTCTGCCAAGGCCTCGGCCTTGAGGATAAGATAACCAGGTCTATATTAACTGCTTTCAATTAACACAAACTGCTTTTAACTTCTCTCTTTCTTCTTTCTCCCTCTTTTCCGAACTATTCTGGGGAAAGGGGGGAAGAGAGGGGAGAGCGGAGGTGGGGAAACCCCTCGGCCGAGGGGGGTTACTCTCATTTCTGTGCTACTCTGTTGTATATCTTTGTATATATTGTAGATATTGTAAATTTGTAAATATTCCCCTGCAAAATCCTACACTGCTTTGTAAATATAGCTCCACTGCTTTGCTAATTCGGCTGGTGAGTTTTTTTTTTCCTTTCCCTTCAATTTTTCTTTCCCTTTACTTACAGGGGGGAGGGAAGAGGCTTCTTGGCCTCAGCCCTTCCAACCCACCACACTATACTATGATAGTATCATAGTATCATAGTATCATAGTATCAGTCAGGGTTGGAAGGGACCACAAGGATCATCTAGTTCCAACACCCCTGCCATGGGCAGGGAAACCCCACACTAGATCAGGCTGGACAGAGCCTCATCCAGCCTACAGGGATGGGGCCTCAACCACCTCCCTGGACAGCCCGTTCCAGGGCCTCACCACTCTCATGGTAAAGAACTTCCTTCTCACATCCAGCCTGAATCTCCCCACCTCCAGCTTCATTCCATTCCCTCTAGTCCTATCACTATCTGAGAGTCCCTCCCCAGCCTTCCTGTAGGCCCTCTTCAGATACTGGAAGGCCACAGTTAGGTCACCTTGGTGCCTTCTCTTCTACAGACTCAACAGCCCCAACTCTTTCAGTCTGTCCTCATAGGAGAGGTGCTCCAGCCCTCTGATCATCCTAGCGGCCCTTCTCTGGACCCGTTCCAGCACGTCCATTTCCCTCTTACAATAGGGGCTCCACAACTGGATGCAGCAGTCCAGGTGGAGTCTCACCAGAGCTGAGTAGAGGGGGAGAATCACTTCCCTTGACCTGCTGACCACACCTCTCTCAGCACGGGATCTGATTGGTCTTCTGGGCTGCAAGTGCACATTGAGAGCTCACGTTGAGCTTCTTGTCCACCAGCACCCCCAAGTCTTTCTCCTCAGGGCTGTTTTCCAGCCAGTCACTGCCCAGCCTGGATTTGTGCCTGGGGTTGCCTCCACCCAGATGCAGGACCCTGCACTTGGTCTTGTTGAACCTCATGAGGTTGGCTTGTGCCCACCTGTGGTGGGTTGGAAGGGTAAGGCCAAGAAGCCTCCTCCCTTCCCCCTTGTAAGGTAAAGGGAAAGAAAATTGAAGGGAAAGGGAAAAAAAACTCACAAGCTGAATTAGCAAAGTAGTGGAGCTTTATATTTACAAAGCAATGTAGGATTTGCAGGGGAATATATACAAATTTACAATATTTACAATATATACAAAGATATACAATAAAGTAACACAGAAATGAGGGTTCCCCCCTCTGCTGAGGGGGGATTTCCCACCTCCGCTCTCCCCTCTCTCCCCCTTTCCCCAGAGTGGGATAGAAAGAGAAAGAAAAGAGAAAGAGGAAAAAAAAGTTAGAAGCAGTTTGTGTTAATTGGAAGGGAGTTAATACAGGCCTTATCAGGTTTATCAGTTTGAAGGCCGGAGCCTTGGCAGAAAGCCCAGCAGAGAGAGAGCTGCTGCACGAAGAAGAGGCGGAAGCAAGACTGATAGAGAAGTGCTGGAATGCCCAGTTCACTCCCATTTCAGAAGGTGCTTCCTCCCACTTCACCAATGAAATTAGTTTAGATTATTCCTTCCGTTTACCAACTTCTGTCCACCATATTCCCTTTCTTAAGGGGACAGCCTCAGCCGGTGACACCACCTCTCCAGCCTGTCAAGGTCCCTCTGGATGGCATCCTTCCCTCCAGCGTGTCTGCTGCACCACACAGCTTGGTGTCATCAGCAAACTTGCTGAGGGTGCACTCAATGCCACTCTCCATGTCACTCACAAAACATTGAAAAAGACTGGTCCCAGGACTGATCCCTGAGGGACTCCGCTTGTCACTGGCCTCCACTGGGACATGGACCTATTGACAGCCACTCTTTGGGTGCAGCCATCAAACCAGTTCCTTATGCATCTAGTGGTCCACCCATCAAACCCATGTGTCACCAGTTTGGAGACCAGGATGTGGTGCAGGACAGTGTCGAAGGCTTTGCTCAGGTCCAGGTAAATGACATCATCTATTAATGTTGTCACCTGCTCATAGAAGGCCACCAGGTTGGTCAGGCAGGATTTGCCCTTGGCAAAGCCATGCTGACTGTTCCCAATCACCTCTTCACTATTCTTTTGAGCGAGTAGTGACTCCAGGAGGATCTGCTCCATGATCTTTCCAGGCACAGAGGTGAGACTGACTGGCCTGGAGTTCCCTGGTTCCTCCTTCTTACCCTTTTTGAAGATGGGGGTAATGTATCCCCTTTTCCAGTCTGTGGGGACTTCACCAGATTGCCATGACTTTTGAAATATAATAGAGAGGGTTTAGCAACCTCATCTGCCAGTTCTCTCAGTACCCGTGGGTGTATCCCGTCGGGTCCCATGGACTTGAACACTTTCAGGTTCTTCAGATGATCACGAACCTGATCTGCACTTACAATGGGCAGTTCTTCCTCCCCGTCCCTGGCTTTGACTTCCATAACATCAGGAGTGTGGCTAGAGGCCCTTGCAGTGAAGACTGAGGTAAAGAAGTTATTAAGTACCTCAGCCTTTTCCTCATCACTTGTGACCATGTCACCATTTTCCTTTCTGAGGGGGCCCACACCTTCCCTAGTCTTCTTCTTCCCATTAATACACCTGTGAAAGTTCTTAGTGTTCCCTTTAATCTCCCTGGCTAGATTCAATTCAAACTCTGCTTTGGCTTTCCTAACCAGGACTCTTGCTGCTCGGGCAGCTTCCTTATATTCCCCCTGTTCTAGCTGTCCTTTCCTCTGCTTCTTGTAGAGTTTCTTTTTAAGTAAGAGTGTGTACAGTAGCTCCTTGTTCATCCAGGCAGGCCTCCTAGCATTCTTACCTGCTTTTCTCTTTGTTGGTGCACAGAGCTCCTGGACACAGAGGAGGTGGTCCTTGAATACTGACCAGCTGTCCTGGGTCCCTCTTCCCTCCAGGGCTTTGTCCCACGACACTTTGGCTAGCAGATCCCTGAAGCGATCAAAATCTGCACGCCTAAAGTCTAGGGTTGTGAGCTTGGAATATTTCCTTCTCATTGCCCAGAGGATGTTAAATTCAACTGCTTCATGGTCACTGTAGCCAAGGCCGTCTATGAGCCTCACATTGCTTACCAGCCCTTCCCTGTTGGTGAGAACAAGGTCCAGCATAGCACCATTTCTTGTTGGTTCCTCTACCATTTGGAGGAGGAAGTTGTCTTCTATGCAGTCCAGGAACATCCTGGATTGCTGGTGCCTTGCTGTGTTGTCCCTCCAGCAGATGTCCAGGTGGTTGAAATCACCCATGAGGACCAGGGCTTGTGACCTGGAAACCGCTTCTATTTGCCTATGGAGGGCCTCATCTGCTTGGATCTGCTGGTCAGGTGGCCTGTAGGAGACCCCCACAGTAATATCTCCTTCCCCTGTCCTGCCTTTAATTTTAACCCATACGCTCTCAACTAGCTCATCATCCCTTCCCAGTTGGAGCTCCACTGATTCCAACTGGCTATTGACATAGAGGGCAACACCTCCTCCTCTCCTTCCCTGCCTATCCTTCCTAAAGAGTTTATATCCATCTGTGCCTACATTCCAGTCATGGGATTCATCCCACCAAGTTTCAGTAACAACCACTATGTCGTGGCATCCCAGCAGCACAGTGGCCCTTAACTCATCCCGTTTGTTGCCCAAGCTGCGCGCATTCGCATAGAAGCACTTCAGCTGGGCTGGCCCTGTCCTCCTCTTGTGCCAATTCCCCTTGATTTCCACAGAATGTCCTGGTGGATCATTCGTGGCTTGCCTCAGGGCAGCGAATTGAGAGCCCTTACCATCTCTCCTTCTCTCTACTGCTGGTGAGCTGCCCCTCTGTTTGTCACCAGCCAGCAGGAGACTATTAACCCCTTCCCCCTTCAAATCTAGTTTAAAGCCCTATCAATGAGGCCTGCCAATTCCTGCCCCAGGATTCTTATCCGCCTCTGGGACAAGTGTGTCCCATGAGTTGTTTTCAGCTCAGGTGCTGTGGCCGGTTGACGTTGCCCCCTTAAGAAAGGGAATATGGTGGACGGAAGTTGGTAAACGGAAGGAATAGTCTAAACTAATTTCATTAGACGAGTGGGAGGAAGCACTTTCTGAACTGGGAGATATCCTGGGCACTCCGGGAACTTCTCGGTCAGTCTTGTTTCCGCCTTTCCTTTGGGCAGCAACTCTTTTCTGTGCTGGGCTTTCTGCCAAGACTTCGGCCTTGAAGATAAGATAACCAGGCCTGTATTCACTGCTTCCAATTAACACAAACTGCTTTTAACTTCTTTCTTTCTTCTTTCTCCCTCTTTTCTGAACTATTCTGGGGAAAGGGGGGAAGAGAGGGGAGAGCGGAGGTGGGGAACTCCCTCGGCCGAGGGGGGTTACTCTCATTTCTGTGTTACTCTGTTGTATATCTTTGTATATATTGTAGATATTGTAAATTTGTAAATATTCCCCTGCAAAATCCTACACTGCTTTGTAAATATAAGCTCCACTGCTTTGCTAATTCAGCTGGTGAGTTTTTTTTCCTTTCCCTTCAATTTTTCTTTCCCTTTTACCTTACAGGGGGGAGGGAAGAGGCTTCTTAGCCTTACCCCTTCCAACCCACCACAGGTGCCTTGAAAACCAATCCATGATTGTGGAACCCAAAGCCCTGTCGATGGCACCAGCCTCTGAGCCATGAATTGATCTGTCGGCCCTTCCTCAGTGTGTCCTCATCCATTGCTGACGTTAGAGGGATGGCTGAGAACACGACTTGAGCCCCTGATCCCTTTAGCATTTGCCCTAAAGTTCTGAAGTCTTTTTTAACAGATTGTGAGCCTCTCATTGTTACATCATCACTGCCCACCTGAAAGACCAGCAGTGGGTAGTAGTCTGAAGGACTCACGAGGTTGGGAATTCTATCTACAACGTCTTTAACTTGGGCACCAGGGAGGCAGCTGACCGCTCTATGAAATTGGTCTGCTCTGCATATTGGGCCCTCTGTTCCCCTCAGTAGGGAGTCTCCTATGACGATGACCCTGAGAGGTTTCTTTTCTGGGTAAGTTTTGACAGCTGGCCTGAAGTAACCTGTCATTGGTGCAGCTTCTGACCTTCTTGGGTCCTCGGCCTTACCAATGACCTGTTCCTCCTGCAGAGCCTCATACCTGTTCTGTAACTGCACTGGAGGCAGCGTGCTGCTCACAGGAGCAGACTTCCTTTGTTTGCATTTCTTCCGTCGGGCAGAGACCTGTTCCCATTGGCCCTGCTCATGTGGGTTACTACAGGGAGGTTGAGAATCTTGCTTCTGGGAAGGTATCAAACTCCCTGTTCCCCTAAGTGTTACCCCCTGTTCTGGTTTCAAAGAGATTACATTATGGGAATCGTCAATTTTCTGCTCGCCATCTCTTCTAGCTCTTAGCCTTTCCACCTCTTCTTCTTCTTCCCATTAATATACCTGTAGGAATTCTTAGTGTTCCCTTTAACCTCCCTGGATAGATTCAATTCAAACTCTGCTTTGGCTTTCCTAACCAGGTGTGGGTCCAGCGGAGGGCCAGGAAAATGATCAGGGGGTCGGAGTACCTCTGCTACAAGCACATTCTAAGGGAGTTGGGGTTGTTCAGCCTGGAGAAGAGGAGGCTCCAGGGAGACCTAACAGCAGCCTTCCAGTACCTGAAGCGCGCTTACCACAAGGATGGAGAGAGATTATTTACAAGGGCCTGTAGTGATAGGACAAGGGACAATGGTTTCAAAGTAGAGAAGAGTAAATTTAGATTGGATGTCAGGAACAAGTTTTTTACTATGAGAGTAGTGGAACACTGGAACAGGTTGCCCAGGGAGGTAATTTGGGCTCCATCCCTGGAGATATTCAAAGTGAGGCTTGACAGACCTCTGAGCAACTTGATCTAGTTGAGGATGCCCCTGCTAACTGCAGAGCGGATTGGAGTAGATGACCTTTGGAGGTCCCTCCAACCTGGACCATTCTATGATCTGTGCCTATAAAATAGACCAACTTCTCGTGTTACCCTTTCATTTTTTAATCTGGTGTCTGAATGAAAGTTCCTTCTATATGAAGCACAAATAATACTTATTGCTGATAGCAGAAAATCAATTCTGTGGCTCTGAAGTTTTTTTTTCAGAGGTGAAATTTTCTTGCTAAGAATCAGTGAGATCTAGGAGCCCAAGTTTATGTTATCATCTTACAAAACATCTTTCTGGTTACGTTAAGGATTTTAAAGCTAAATGGATAGGACTGTGAATCATTTATATAGTGCGAATATTTTTCTCAAGATAATACCACTTTTTAACTTTTTTTTTCGAAATTCATGGTTATTCCACTGATGCCAAAGTATTTCTCAGTCCATTAGACTGTATAATTATTTCTTAGTTTTTAAAGAATACGATGTGTACAGATGAACATCTGTATGCAAATTTAAAGAAAGGCCAACCCAGGTAAACCTGGAAAAAAGTTTGTGTGTACATCTATGGTATTTATGGTGCCTTGTTTTTATGATCAAGTGGGGGAAGAATATTTGTATCTTAATTTTATTTTTTTCCCAAGAAAAACCTCCAGCAGGAAAATTCACAGATGCAGCTCTTGGTCTTAAGATTCTAACAAATTATTCTGCCAGTCCCATGTGAACTTTGTAAATTAAAATCTCTGTTGTGCTGAAACGTAAAGGTAGTGCCAATGTTCTCATTGCTTGTATTGTTTAGAATAGAATAGAATAGAATAGAATAGAATAGAATAGAATAGAATAGAATAGAATGGAATTAATTAACCAGGTGGGAAAAGACCTTCGAGATCATCAAGTCCAACCTATCACCCAACACTATCTAATCAACTAAACCATTGCACCAAGTGCCTCATCCAGTCTCTTCTTAAACACCTCCAGTGATGGTGACTCCACCACCTCCCTGGTCAGCCCATTCTAACGGCCAATCACTCTTTCTGTGAAGAATTTCTCCCTAACATCCAGCCTAAACCTCCCCTAGTGCAGCTTGAGACTGTGTCCTCTTGTTCTTATTTGTTTGTCTTTGAATCAAAAGCTTTTTCATTTTTATTTTGTATTTAACTTCTTCCTTTCAGCAGAATAGAATAGAATAGAATAGAATAGAATAGAATAGAATAGAATAGAATAGAATAGAATAGAATGGAATGGAATGGAATGGAATGGAATGGAATGGAATGGAATGGAATGGAATAGAATAGAATAGAATAGAATAGAATAGAATAGAATAGAATAGAATAGAATAGAATAGAATAGAATAGAATAGAATAGAATAGAAGTAGAGTAGAGTAGAGTAGAGTAGAGTAGAGTAGAGTAGAGTAGAGTAGAGTAGAGTAGAGTAGAGTAGAATAGAATAGAATAGAATAGAATAGAATAGAATAGACCAGACCAGGTTGGAAGAAACCTTCAAGATCATCGCATCCAACCCGTCATCCAACACCACCTAATCAGCTAAACCATGCAACCAAGCACCCCATTAAGTCATCTCCTAAACATCTCCAATGATGGTGACTCCACCAGTTCCCCAGGCAGCCCATTCCAACGGCCAATCACTCTCTCTATGAAGAATTTCTTCCTAACATCCAGTCTAAACCTCCCCTGGCACAGCTTGAGACTGCAGTTTGAGGATCACAATTTAAAAAATCTACTCCAAATGTATTTTGTCCATGTCCTGCTCTTCTGTAAATCCAAATATAAATAACTGCATTTCTATATTACTATCAAGTATAATTAAATATATCAAGAAACTGCCTGAAATTATTTGTCTAGCAAGCTCTACAATACAATAACCTGAAGGAAAGAGTAGTCTAAATGCAATGATCCCAATGTTAGCAAAGCTTATGCACTTTTGCCAAAAATAGTAAGAGGGAAAAGGAAGATATCTCACTCCTTTATGGAATAGTCTCAGTACTGTCTGAATCTCTTGATATTCTAAATATCTTTCCTATCCTGCCTGCGCATTCTACCATGGCAATCTTCTTTAGTAGCTAAATGCTTAGATTATGGTTTTGTCCAGGGGCTGCAGCCCTGCTTGTAAAATACTGACATTCGAGCCCACTTAACCTGCACTTTGTGTCAACTATTCATTTGCAAATTTATTCACCGCTCTTAAAAAGGATAGCCTATGTCTGCTGCTGTATCTGGAATCCATAGAGACTGAGCAGAAACACTGATATCTTTGGGTTGTGCAGGCCTCCAGACTGCTCTACATACATGAGAGAATGCCTCTACCTTTTAGTCATAAGTTCCATGATCCCAATGTGGATTCTGAGTTGATATTAAAGAAATTATTAAAAGTGTAACTGCAAAAGGGGATACTTCAATTGTACATAAGTGAAGGGTAGAGAGATGTGCCACTTGATTTCAGTTGCTCTCTCTTTACATCTTTCCTCATAGCTGAAAATAGTTAATAATAGAAGTTCTGGTCTGAAAAAGGTTTATTTTGTGTGTGTGAGCCTTTGTATAGCAAATTGCTCAAGTACCTCTGTACTTGAGCATACGTAACTGTCATTCGGAGAGGAAGCGTCACCGGCACCAGAACCAGCTTCAGGTCCAGCAAAGCAGCACTTTTTTGGGGGAGGTTTCTTTGCTTTTCAGGTGTTCAGGAACTCCTTTGACCAGGTATACCTCAGCAGGGAGGAGTGGCACCAGAGCTGGCTCATCTACATGCCAAGCGGAGAAGTGATGTAGCAAGGGGATGCCACAGTAACCGTGCAAGACTCAGTCAGATCCCAGTGCATGACCGCCATTCAGAGAGGCACCTAGCCTTCCAGCTGCAGCGTCTGAGGGGCCTGTTGGCAAATTAAAATAAATAATAAAAATAACTCAAAACAAAACCAACAAACCAATCAAGCCCAAACAAACATACCCAAAAACCCAACCCCAAACTTATTTTCATTTGCCCAAAGAGATCCAGCTATGGTTACAACTA
This sequence comes from Melanerpes aurifrons, assembly GCA_011125475.1. NCBI lineage: Eukaryota > Metazoa > Chordata > Aves > Piciformes > Picidae > Melanerpes > Melanerpes aurifrons. The sequence goes on along the minus strand of WWNC01000082.1, from coordinate 2,988,705 downwards.
CTAGAAAAACAGTGGGTACCCAGACAGAGCCTGCACGCAAGCATGAAGGTGTTCAGGCTTCTAGCTGCAGAGAGTGCTGGAGCCTGGCACTTGAAATGGAGGGTGATGGAGACAACACCTGTGTTAGGTGTGACCAGGTGAATTGTCTGCTTAACCTGGTGGCCAAGCTGAAGGAAGAAGTGGTAAGGCTCAGGACTATAAGGGAATGTGAAAGGGAGTTAGACATGTGGGAGTAGGCTTTACATACCTCCCTAGTCAAGGGAGGTGTCCGAGGAAGCAGGGGAAAATGGGTACAGGTCCCTGTTAGAGAGGCACGCAGAATCCATCCTGGCCCTCTTTGCCTCCCCTGTTGCCCTTGCACAATAAATATGATGCACTGCAAGTTGAGGGCAATGAGAAAGCAGAAGAGGTACCATCTGAGGGGATGCCTAATGCAAATCAGTCCCCACCTTGCATCAGGACTAGTAATATTAAAAAAAAAAAAAAAAAAAGGAGCAGGATAATGGATAATTGTTATTGGTGACTTGGTGACTTTCTCCTGAAGGGAACAGAGGGACCCATATGTCATCCTGACCCACTCCACAGGGAAGTCTGTTGCCTACCTGGAGTCCAGGTATGGGACATCACAAGGAGACTACCCAAGCTAATCCATCCCTCTATTACCCATTGCTGGTAATACAAGCTGGCAATGATGAGATTGATAAGAAGGCCACCAGGACAATCAGAAAGGAATTCAAGGCTCCTGGTAAACTGATTGATGGGACAGAAGCATGAGTTTCCTCAGTGGCAGGGGTCTACACTGAAAGGAGCAGGAGAACCCATGCCATTAACAAATGGCTCAAGGGATGGTGCCAGCAGCAGAATTTTGGCTTCTTTGATCAAGGGGCAACTTTCACTGCTCCTGACCTGCTGGACCTCAATGGGGTGAATCTATCTAGAAAGGGTAAGAGGGCTCTAGCACTACAGTTGGCAGGGCTCATTGGGAGGGCTTTAAACTAGTTCTGAAGAGGGTGGGTGATGAAACCAGAGTGTCCAGAGAGGCAACAGAGGGATATAAACTAGAGTTAGATGAGAAATCAGCAGCCCAGCTGAAGTGCATGTACACCAACACGTGCAGTATGGGTAAAAAACAAGAAGAATTGGAGGTCTTGATTCACCAGGAAAACTATAATGTAGTTGCCATTACAGAAACATTGTGGGACAATTCATGCAGTTGGAGTACTGCACTGGATGGTTGCAAGCTCTTTAGGAAAGACAGGCAAGGGAGAATAGAAGGAGGGGTGGCCCTGTATATTAGGGAATCACTCAATGCCACAGAACTTGAGGTAGAGGATGAAAGGATTGAGTGCCTGTGGGTTAAAATCAGAGAGAAGGTTAACAAAACTGACGTCCTCATTTGAGTCTGTTATAGACCGCCGAACCAGGATGAAGAAGTAGATGAAGTATTCTGCAAACAGTTGGAGATCATCTCAAGATTGCCAGACCTTGTCTTTGTGGATTACTTTAACGTACCAGACATCTGCTGGGAACTTAACTCAGCAGAGATGAGACAGTCCAGAAGGTTCTTCGAGTGTATAGAGGACAGCTTCTTGACACAGCTGTTATATGAACCTACCAGGGGTCAGGCTCTGCTTGACCTGCTATTCTCAAATAGAGAAGGGCTGGTGAGAGATGTGACGGGAGGAGGCTGTCTAGAGTGCAGAAACTGAGATAGGAGAGTTTTCAATATGCAGGGAAATTAGGAGGAGGAGTAACAGAACCCTCATGTTGGACTTCAGGAGGGCAGGTTTCAGCTTGTTTAAGAAACTTATTCAAAAAAGTACCCTGAGTAAAAGTCCTTAAGAATTAAGAGGTCCAGGATGGTCGGACCTAGATCAAACATGAACTCTTCTAGACACAGGAATAAGCTGTGCCCACATGCTGAAAGATGAGCTGTCGGGGAGGGTGACCGGCCTGGATGGGTGTAGTGGTTTGAGCCTTAACTGGGAGTTAAAAGACCAAATGGGGAAAAGGCTGAGAATCTCTTCCCCACTCCTCCCCCCTCCTCCCTCCAAACAGAGAGGGGAAAAAAAGGGGTAAGAAGCAAATCCACTAAACAACAATCTGGAGTCGACTTGGAAGTAGAGAGGCAGAGAATTTTTCTTTAAACTATATATATATGACAATAACAGGAAAAGTTCACAAGGGCAAGGAACAAGAACAGATGGGAGGGGGACAGAAAAGAATAATACAAAACCAGTCTTTCTCTGAGGAGGCGCAGAGGCAGCAGGGAAAAGGATCAGGTCTGGCCATGTGGCTGAGGAGCAGGAGGGCAGCTACAGTGGCTCCCATCCAGCAGAGGCAGGAGCCAAAAGGAGATCCAACAGCTATGATGTCCTGCTTTTTTTATACCCTATCTGGGCAGGGAGGGGGAAGTGGAACAGACTCAGCTTTCCCAGGGGGAAACGCCCTGCAGGGAGGGTAAAGTACCCGCAAGCCCTCCACCCCGCTTTGTTTTTTTGTTTTCAGAAAAGGGCGTTAACACACCACAATGGGCAAGCAGCTCTTGAATGAATTAAGGGAAAAAAAGAGGCTGTCTCACCTTTGGAAAGTGGGGGAGGCAACTCAAGGTATGTTTAAGGATGTTGTTAGATCGTGTAGGAGAAAAATTAGAGAGGCAAAAGCCCAGTTAGAACTTAAGCTGGTCACTTCTGTGAAAGACAATAAAAAGCATTTTTATAAATATGCAAATAATAATAAGAGAGGCAAAAAGAACCCCCACTCTTCATTGGGTTTAGAGTGGAATATTGTAACCAAAGGTGAGGAAGAGGCAGAGGTACTAAATACCTTCTTTGCCTCCGTTTTCAACAGTAAGGAAAGGGGGCTTCAGGACAACTTGCCTCCTGAACTGGTAGATGGGGTCAGGGAGCAGTGTAGTGTCCCTGAAATCCAAAAGGAAGTAGTTAGGGACTTGCTGAGCCACTTGGATCCCCACAAGTCCATGGGACCAGATGAGATCCATCCTAGGGTGCTGAGAGAGCTGGCAGATGAGCTCGCCAAGCCACTGTCCATCATTTATGACCAGTCCTGGCTCACAGGAGAGGTCCCACATGACTGAAGGCTGGCCAATGTGATGCCCATCCACAAGAAGGGTCGTAAGAAGGAACCTGAAAACCACAGGCCTGTCAGCCTGACCAACCTAATCTCCTTCTATGATCAGGTGACCCACCTGCTGGATGTGTGGAGAGCTGTGGATGTAGTCTACCTGGACTTCAGCAAGACCTTTGATACCGTCCCCCATAGCAAACTCCTGTCAAAGCTGGCAGCTTGTGGCTTGGACAGGTGCACTCTCCACTGGGTTAGCAACTGGCTGGAGGGCTGAGCCCAGAGAGTGGTGGTGAATGATGCCACATCCAGCAGGAGGCCAGTCACTAGTGGTGTCCCCCAGGGATCAGCATTGGGCCCCATCCTGTTCAATATATATATCGATGATCTGGACAAGAGGATTGAGTCCATAATCAGTAAGTTTGTAGATGGCCCTAAGTCGGGAGCACGAGTTGATCTGTTAGAGGATAGGAGGGCTCTGCAGAGGGACCTTAACAGGCTGGACAGATGGGCAGAGTCCAACATGATGTCATTCAACAAGTCCAAGTCCTGGGTGCTGCACTTTGGCCACAGCAACCCCATGCAGTGCTACAGGCTGGGGACAGAGTGGCTGAAAAGTGGCCAGGCAGAATGGGACCTGGGGGTACCAGATGGTGCAGTCTCAAACTGCACCAGGGGAAGTTTAGGCTCAAGGTGAGGAGAAAGTCCTTCACACAAAGAGTAATTGGCCATTGGAATGGGCTGCCCAGGGAGGTGGTGGAGTCACGGTCCCTGGAGGTGTTAAAAAAAAAAAATATATAGATGGGGCACCTGGAGCCATGGTTTAGTTGCCAGGTGGTGTTAGGTGTTACGTATTAGGTAATAGGTTGGACTTGATAATCTCTGAGGTCTTTTCCAACATGACTGATTCTGTGATTCTGTGATTCTGTGACTTTCAATGGTTAGATGTCTAGCATAAAATGTAAAAATTGCTGTTTCTTATTGCCATCTCTACAAAGTACTGAGTTTCAAAGGTAATCTCAGTCACTATAAATAGTTTTTATGCCTGGTTGTTGCCCTAAATAAAATCCGTGAAATTATGTTTTCTAGCATGTCATTATTTATAATTTAAGGGAAAATTGGCAAATTGTTTTCTTTCAGGATATGCAAGAAGCAACAGCCTGTTTTCTTTCACCTTTTCAAGGCTAATGGAAGTAAAAAGTAGTAAAAGTAGTAACAGGCATGTGCATACTAGCTCCTGAGAACTGACAATGTGAGGAGGTAATCAAGCACATGTTGATGTAGCGCTTGACCACAAAGGAGAAATATCATGCTTCTTTGCTGTAATGTATTTAAGTACAGGGTTAATGTCTGGTGTGTGGTAGACAGTATCTTAATACGAAGCTTTTCAATGGAGGTACTACTGTAGAACTGTCAGGACAAATCCACAAAGACTATTTGTTTCCACTTTTTTGACACCACTGGAGAGGTTGGCAGGATGTCATGTCAGCTCTAAGAACTTCTTTTATCATATGTTGTATTTGAGTACCGCTTTACATTTTGTGTTGCAATTTACTCATAAAAAGAAGAAACTCTCTCTGCAATGTGTGCTGCTATCTTCAGTGTTTTGACATGCATACTTGTCTGTGTATTTGTCTTGTTATTTTTCATATATGTTATGTGCTTTAAAGCCAACATAAACAAATTTAGGAAAGTGTATTTTTAAATTTTTTAAAATCTTTTATATACCTAAATTGAGATACATTTTATTTTGGAAAATGCATGATATTAGTTTAATTAAAACTGTTTTAATATCTTGTTTAACATCACAGAGAAAGAAAACCACTTTGGAATCTGTCCAGCATATGCCTTTATTTAAAAGCTGTTTTTCTGAGAAGCTTGGCTGTCACATAATACAAACTCCTCTATTACAACATGCCTTTTTCTGTTAGGTGTTTTTTTTGGCTGTTCTAAACATCATTTGTTGAGTGGGTGTTCTGGATATGAACCAGGCTCTACTCTAATTTCTGTCCCAGTTCTGAGAGGCAAAACCAAACTTCCCACATAGAGTTCTGTTACAGTATCTCCAGGGTTTTGGTTTTTGGTTTTTTGGAGTTCTTGGTTTGGAGGTTTCTAATTTGTTTGTTTGTTGTTGGGGGCTTTTGTTTGCTTGTTTGTTTTATGGGGGGTTTGTTTGGTTTGGTTTGGGGGTTTTGATGATTTTTAAAAAAAAAATTATATTTTCATAGGATTTTTTTTGTTTTTTAAAAATAAAATGAGATAGGTAGTATGTACAAGCGCCATATTCATGGTCAGTGCCTGGAAAAAAAAACTTTTTCTGTTATATTGTTGGCAACTGTAGAAAAAATGGCAATAAGTATGTTGATCTCCATGTTTTTGAGACTGTGGATACCAAACTTTGGTTTATCAGAAGCAAAGCGAAATTACGAGAAAAATGAACTGGCTGCCACATTCTTTTCAGGAGGCAGATGTGTGAATCTTCATCTCATTGCAGAAAACCTCTCTCATCACAAGCCCTTTGTGAATTTGTTACTTTTAAAAAATTTCAGATGAGGTTTTGAGTGATAACTGAGTCTGATGTGTTTAGTGGTGCTGTTAATCTGCCATGTAATACATTACTTTTTATTGGAAAAAAAAGCATGCCGCCTTCTTGGGGACTAATTATTTTGTGATTCTAAAAATCTAATTGAAATATTGAAAATATTGTTCTTTGTCCATCTCTGGTTTAAACTTGCACATGAATGTTCTTACTTGGCAGAAGAAATCAGATAAATTAACTTAGTGATTCCTGATCAATATCAATACAGTAATATTTGTACTGCAAGGACAATTTGCCCTATATACAGTTCTTCTATCTGCCCTTCATGTCCACGTGAGTGGTCGTATCACTTTCCTATATTATTTCCTCTACTTTTAGCCCTACTGACTCTAGCAGTTAGAATAGCCTGTGTGTTTCTTTAGGGAAACTTTCATTAAAGACTCTTGACCTTTGCTGAAATGGTCCCCTGTAAGGTGTAAGGGTTACTACCAGTTGAAAAGGGAATCTTGTGGCTGTGCTGAGCTTACTTTGATTTTCACACCTAGCTTCATAGGTGAATTATAAACAATTTCTACAGCAAGGAAGAAAAAAAAGAAATGTTACTATATGTATTTTGAGTGGCCACATACTTCGGTGTTGGAAGGAGGAATATTAGAAAATAGTGATTTTCAACAGCTGGGAAAGCATCTACATGTAAACCAATTTAACCCTTCAAAGATAAGAAACACAGAGTCATAGAACGGCGGGTGTTGGAGCGAACCTCTGAAGATCATTGTGTCCAACCCCCCTGTCAGAGAAGGATCACCTGAAACAGATCTCGTAGGAACATCTCCAAGCTGGCCTTGAAAGTCTCCAGAGATGGAAACTACACCACCTCTCTGGGCAGCCTGTTCCAGTGCTCTGCCACCTTCAAAGTAAAAAATTTCCTTCTCATGTTTAGGTTGAGCTTCCTATGTTCGAGGTTTATGCCCTTTACCTTTTGTCCTGTTACTGGCAATCACTGAGAATAGTCTGGGCTCATCTTCCTCATACCTATCCCTTAGATATTTGTAAGTGTTAATAAGATCCTTTGTCAGCCTTGTCTTCTGCAAGCTAAACAGACCCAGATCTCACAGCCTTTCCTCACATGTAAGATCACAGAATCACAGAATGTTAGGGGCTGGAAGGAAGCTCAAGAGATCATCTCATCCAACCCCCTTGACAGAGCAGGATCACTTACATCAGATCACACAGGAACTCATACAGGCACATTTTGAGAATCTCCAGAGAGGGAAACTCCACAACCCCCCTGTGCAGCCTGCTCCAGTGTTCCATCACTTCACCAATAGGGAAGGGCTGGCGGGTGATGTGGTGGTCGGAGGGTGTTTAGGGTCCAGTGACCATGAGATAATAGAATTTTCAGTATTCAGTCAATCTAAGAGGGTCAGCAAGAAGACCTCCACTCTGGACTTCTGGAGGGCAGACTTCAGGTTATTCAAGGAACTAACTCAGAAGGTTCCTTGGGAAACAGCCCTTAAAAACAAAGGGGCCCAGGAGAGCTGGACCTGCTTCAAGGAAGAACTCTTGAAGGCGCAGGAACAGGCTGTGCCAATGTGCCAGAAGATGAGCCGCCAGGGCATATGGCCAGCCTGGATGGGCAATGAACTTCTAAAATAACTAAGGGAAAAAAAGAGAGTGTATCATCTTTGGAAGAAAAGTGAGGCAACCCATAGAATGTTTAAAGATGTTGCTAGGTCTTGTAGGAAGAAAATTAGTGAGGCAAAAGCACATTTTTACTAGCAGAACAGAATGTCTTCCAGACAGTTGGCCTGCAGAGCTGGCAGAAGGAGCCAGGGAGCAGCATAGTTTCCCTATGTTCCAGGAGCAGATAGTAGGAGCTTTCCTCAGCTGCTTGAATCCCCACAAGTGCATGGGACCAGACAAAATCCATCCTAGGGTGCTGAGAGAACTGGCAGATGAGCTGGCCAAGCCACTCTCCATAATTTTTCAGCAGTCCTGGATTACTGGAGGGATACCAGAAGACTGCAAGATGGCCAACGTTGTGCCCATCCACAAGAAGGGCTGGTTGAATGAGCCAGGGAATTATAGGTCTGTCAGCCTGACCTCAGTGCCAGGCAAGATTATGGAACAGGTCATCCTGAGTGCAATCACACAACACTTACAGGATGGCCAAGGGATCAGGCCCAGCCAGCATGGATTTAGGAAGGGCAGGTCCTGCCTGACCAACCTGATCTCCTTCTATGATCAGGTGACCCTCCTGGTGGATGTGGGGAGGCCTGTGGATGTAGTCTACCTGGAGCTCAGCAAGGCTTTTGACACTGTCACCCATAACAAACTGCTGGCCAAGCTGTCAGCCCATGGCTTGGACGGGAGCACACTGCGATGGGTTAGGAACTGGCTGGAGGGCTGAACCCAGAGAGTGGTGGTGAATGGTGCCATATCCAGCTGGAAGCCAGTCACTAGTGGTGTGTCCCAAAGATCAGTGCTGGGCCCCAACTCTTTAACATCTTTATTGATGATCTGGATGAGGGCATTGAATCCATCATCAGTAAATTTGTGGATGACCCCAGGCTAGGGGCAGGAGTTGATCTGCTGGAGGGTAGAGAGGCTCTGCAGAGGGACCTCGACAGGCTGGACAGATGGGCAGAATCCAACGGCATGAGATTTAATACATCCAAGTGCTGGGTTCTGCACATTGGCCACAACAACCCCATGCAGTGCTACAGGCTGGGGTCAGAGTGGCTGGAGAGCAGCCAGGTAGAGAAGGGACCTGGGGGTACTGGTTGATGGTAGGCTGAACATGAGCCTGCAGTGTGCCCAGGCAGCCAAGTGGGCCAATGGCATCCTGGCCTGTATAGTATAATAAACCAAGAGGTCGTCCACGTGTCTCACCTGGAGCTTTTTGCCACAAGCACCAGGTTGGACCATTGTCACTTGTAGTCGTGTACAAAATGTTCTTAATGCCTGGGCCATCTCAGACAGGTCCCAGACCCATTGCTTGAATCACCTCTTGCTTTATCTGGTCAAAGGCTGCTTGTTGTTCAGGTCCCCAGTGGAAACTGTTTCTCTTTCGAGTCACATCATACAGAGGTTTCACAATCTGACTGTATCCAGGAATGTGCAGTCTCCAAAATCCCACTATCTCCAAGAAACATAGGGTTTCTTGCTTGGTCATGGGATTTGCCATGGTAGAGACTCTATTTACTACATCCACTGGAATGTGTCGGCGTCCATCCTGCCATCGCACTCCCAGAAACTGAATCTCTGTGGTAGGTCCTTTCTCCTTGTCTCGCTTGATGGCAAAACCTGCATTCAGAAGAATGTCAATGATTTTGTTACCTTTCTCGAAGACTTCCTCGGCAGTTTTACCCCAGACGATGATATCATCGATGAACTGGATGTGTTCTGGAGCACCGCCTTTCTCCAGAGCATCGTGGATCACTGCATGACAGATGCTTGAGCTGTGGATCCAGCCCACTGGCAATCTGTTGAAAGTGTACTGGATTCCCCTCCAGGTGAAAGCAAACTGGGGCCTGCATTCCTCTGCTATGGGAATAGAGAAAAATGCATTAGCAATGTCTATGGTAGCATACCATTTGGCCTCTTTGGATTCCAGCTCATACTGGAGTTCCATCATGTCTGGTACTGCTGCACTCATAGGCAGAGTTACTTCATTCAGGGCTCGGTAGTCCACTGTCAGACGCCAGTCTCCATTCTGCTTCCACACAGGCCACACTGGACTGTTGAAAGGTGAAGGAGTTTTGCTGATGACTTTCTGACTCTCCAACTGACGAATCAGATTCTGAATGGGCAACAGAGAGTCATGGTTGGTTTTGTATTGTCTGTGATGCACAGTCTGAGAAGCAGCCGGCTATTTAATGTCCTGTATCTTGTGTTGTCCCACAACTGCAGATTCATCAGAAAGCTCAGGTCTGGCAGACAGATTTAGTTTTTCTCCATCAATTTCTACAGAAGCTACTCCAAAAGCCCATTTATAACCTCTAGGGTCTTTGAAACACCCTTCTCTCAGAAAATCGATTCCCAAAATACAAGGTGCGTCAGGTCCGGTCACAACTGTATGCTTCCTCCACTGTTTACCAGTTAAACTTATATTAATCTCCACCTTACTTAACTCTTGAGATCCACCAGTGACTCCCAGAATAGTTATAGACTCTGATCCCTGATAATTTGATGGCATTATGGTGTACTGAGCTTCTGTGTCAACCAAGGGCCTGTACTTCTGAAATTGTGAAGTGCCAGGCCACTGGATGTACACATCCCAATAGATTCTATTATCTCTATTCTCCCTCTCCTCCCCCTGGCGGGAGGCAGGGCACTCCTGGTTATGGGGAACATGCCCACATGTGCAATGAGCACAGTGTGCAGTGTTATAGCTGGAGCCACTGTTGGAGCTACTAGAGTTGTTCTGGGGAACTGTGGAAGTAACAGCTACCCTTCTGGTATTGCTACCTTGGGTTCTGCCACTTTGCAGTTCCCTCAGTCTCCTGAAAAGATTAGAAGTTGGTTGACTATCCCAGCGATTCATGTTCTCACCAAACTGATCACACAGAGTTATCCAAATAGTTCTACATGATTGCCTTGGTGGTCTGTTTTGATTTGATCTATTTTGGAATGTCCTCCTTGGAGGATGTCTATTCCTCACAGATGAAACCTGTATCCACCTGGAGGAAGAATTAGAATTATCAATTTGTGCCAGTTGGTATATGGAATCTTTCAGCTCTTTCATGCAATTCTCAATTTTTCCAGACAGAGTTTTAATGGCCGAAACCAAAGAACCACGTGTCATGCTATCCTCCAATTGTCTCATTTGATCAGTGAATTGGCCAACCGTAGGAGGAGCTCCACCATAATTTCTTGCCACAATCCTGCTTGCCAGAATATTAGAAGGAGCAAGCTTGATGAGCTTTTTAGCAAGACCAGTTCCTACAGGAATTTCATCAGGATTCAGAGTTTCATGGTCACCATAGAATATGTCTCTAACAGCAAATTCTCTAGGTGCTTAATTCGCTCATCTATGGTAGTCCAGGGTTTAGGATTCCATGGAAGATCATCTCGGGAAGGGTATCTCAGGGCAACTGCCATTAAAAGGCGTATCCACAGATTAACCTTACCGAGAATCTTGGCTAGATGTCTATCTATTCCATTATCCCTCGAGAGTGTTCCTAACTGAGCTGCTGACTTGTCTCCAACTATTAGAGCTGGAGCACCGGTAGCATAACATCTACCTAGCCAACCTAGAACTGGCTCCTTATCTGCTCTGATGCAATCCTTACGCACATTGTGTACCTCTTCACGAGGTGAAGAGCATCCCTGAAGGTCATCTTCTTCTCCATCTATCATATTTTCCTGAACATGTTGTCTCCATAATCCTGCTGTCACTCTCCTAAGGATCTCTTTAAGCTGAGAAGCACCACTGCTAGCTGCTGTCCTAGCTGCATCTCCATCCTGTGTTGATCTCAATAACTCCACTAGATCTTTAAAACAAACCTCTTCCTCCTCAGCAGGATCTTTTCTGGCAGAAGTTCCCTCAACCACATCAGCATCTTGCTCCTCTCCTCCATCAGCTCCTGGATCAGTTTTGGCTTCTCCTCTTCTTGTTCTTAAAACTGCTACTTTCTTAATTGGAGCTGTGTTTGAATTTACAGCCGCCTTAACAGAAGCTGACAGGTTTTGGGACAGATCAGCTTCTTTGGAGGGCGCTTCCAGTCCTGCTGTAGGAGAAAGAGGAAATGACTTTGCCTCATTAATGGCGGCTGAAGACGGGGGAGCCACCATGTTGGAAGCTGCCGCCACCCCTGGCTGCTTGCCAGAATCAGCAACATTACCATTCAAAGCAGCATTTCTAATAGACTTTTTAGCTTTATCTTTAACTGATACAGATTCTCTGCTCTCCTCATCACTAGAAGTCCCTGGGGCAGAGCCAGAAGTATGCCTCCTTTTCTTTGATCTATGTTTAATAATGAAGCAGGCCTTAGATACTTTTCTCTCCTGGTACAAAGAATACAAAAAGTATGCAATCACTATCATCAGCAGCAGATTCACACATGTCAAATAAATCACCTTTGGATCCCAGCCATCACTTATAATTACTCTTTCACCTACTGGAATCTTAAACTACCTTATCTCAATTGGCAGAGTGGTCGAGGTTATATTTCCATATGTACTAAGCCAAAAAAAACCCAGACAGTGGTCATACAGAAGCTGAATTTTATACCTGAACCATAAATATAATTTTTGCATTAAATATTTACCTATGTGATCGAGAAGTAAACCTAAGCAATATTTGTAGATCAGGACCCCAAAAACTGAAAAGAACAGACGCTCTAAAATCCAAAACACCTTCATGTTTGCTAGTTTGACTCAAGCCAGCAATAAATCAAGCTAATTTTGTCGCACGTTGGGCACCAATTAAAAATGTAGTGGGTTGAGAGAGAAGGCCTAGCTCTCCCTCCTCCACAAAGAGGAAAAAAACCACAACTAACTCAGTCAGAGAAGCAACAGGGATGCTATATTTACAAGCAATGTGAAAAGGCAGGTTATATATGCACAATATATACAGTATTTACAATATATATATACAGTATTTACAATATATATACAGAAATATACAGCAAAGAAAAAAAACAGGAATGAAATTCCCTCCTCTGGACAGAGGAGGGTTCCCCCCCATACCCCTCTCTCTCCCCCAACTCCCCTTTTTTCCCAAAAAGGGTTAGAGAGAGAAAAAGGCAGTTATTAAGGAAGAGGCCTTCAAGCACATGCAGGATTAATGCTTATCTTATCCAAGGTCGCTCTGGCTAGGTGCCCAGAAGTAGGCAAGCTGGAAAGGGAGAAGGAAAGGAACGAACGGAGAAAAATTCCAACTGCACTAAAACTTAAAGCTGCGTTCTACCAATCTACCAATGAAATTTGTTTAGACCTGTCTTTGTTTACAAAATATTCAGCCAGAGTGTCCCAGCACTGTCCCTTTCTTAAAGGCACAGCCTCAAACAGTCACAGTCAGGAACAGTGTGGCCAGCAGGAGCAGGGAGGTAATTCTCCCCTTGTATGCTGCACTGGTTAGGCCACACCTTGAGTACTGTGTCCAGTTCTGGGCCCTTCAGTTTAGGAAAGATGTTGACTTGCTGGAGTGTGTCCAGAGAAGGGCAACAAAGCTGGTGAGGGGCTTGGAACACAAGCTCTATGAGGAGAGACGGAGGGAGCTGGGGTTGCTTAGCCTGGAGAAGAGGAGGTTCACAGGAGACCTTATTGCTCTCTACAACTAGCTGAAGGGAGGTTGTAGACAGGTGGGGGCTGGTCTCTTCTCCCAGGCAATCAGCACCAGAACAAGAGGACACAGTCTCAGACTGCGCCAGAGGAGGTTTAGGTTGGATGTTAGGAAGAAATTCTTTATAGAGAGAGTGATTGCCCATTGGAATGGGCTTCCCAGGGAGAGGGTGGAGTCACCATCATTGGAGGTGTTCAGGAGGAGACTTGATGGGGTGTTTGGTGCCATGGTTTAGTTGATTAGGTGGGTTGGATTGGTTGATAAGTTAGACACGATGATCTTGAAGGTCTCTTCCAACCTGGTCTGGTCTATTCTATTCTATTCTATTCTATTCTATTCTATTCTATCACTATCACAGCGAAAAAAAATTTCCTCATGTTTACATGGAACTTCCTATGCCTCAACTTCCACTCATTGCCCCTTGTCCTGTCATTGGGCATCACCAAGAAGAGCCTGGCTCCATCCTCTTGACCCTCACCCTTTACATATTTATAAACATTAATGAGGTCTCCTCCAAGCAGAAGAGTCCCAGCTCCCTCAGTCTCTCCTCGTGAGGAAGATGTTCCACTCCCTTAATTATTTGTGTGGCTCTGTGCTAGACTCTTTCAAGCAGTTTCCTGTCCTTCTTGATGCATCCTCACCAGGGCAGAGTAAAGGGAGAAGAGAACCTCTCTTGACCTACTGACCCTACCCCTTCTAATACACCACAGAATGGCATTGACCTTCTTGGTCACATTGCTGGCTCAAGGTCAACCTTCCATCCACTAGGACCTCCAAGTATTTTCCCCCTTCACTTCTGTCCAGCAGGTCAGTCCCCAACCTTTACTGATTTCTGGGGTTGTTCTTCCTCAGGTGCAAGATTCTACACTTGCTCTTGTTGAATTTCATTTAATTTCTCCCTGCCCAACTCTCCAGCCTAAGACTTACTCAATGGCAGCACAACCCTCTGGTTCATCAGCCACTCCACTCAGTTTTGTGTGATCAGCAAACTTGCTGGCAGTGCGCTTGTTGCCCTCATCCAGGTCATTGATGAATATATTGAACAGCACTGGCCCCAGTACTGACCCCTGAGGGACTCCACTAGACACAGGCCTCCAACTAGACTCTGTCCCATTGACCACAACTCTCTGACTTCTTTCCTTCAACCAGTTCACAATCCACCTCACTATCCAATCATCCAGACCACACTTCCTCAGTTTAGCTGCAAGGATGCTGTGGGAGACAATGTCAAATGCTTTACTGAAATCAAGATAAATTACATCCACAGCTCTACGATCATCTATCCACTTGGTCATGTCCACATGTCAGGTTGGTCAAACTCGAATTCCCCTTGGTAAAACCATGTCGACTGCTCCCAAATACTCTCTCAGCCTCCCCTTCTGCAAGCTAAACAGACTCAGCTCTTTCAGCCTTTCCTCATATGATAGGTGTTCCATTCCCCTAATCATCTTAGTGGCCATGTGCTGGACTCTCTCTAGTAGTATTTTGTCCTTCTTCAGCTGTGCTGCCCAGAACTCAAGGTGATGCATCAGCAATGCAGAGTAGAGGGGAGGACCTCCCTCAATCTTTAGGCCACAGACCTCTTGATGCATCCCAGTATGCCTTTGCTCTTCTTGGCTGTGAGGGCATATTTCTGGCTTGTGGTCATCCTATCACCTAGCAAGTGTTTATCTGTGAACCTGATTTAATCTGAAAGCACCTGAAGCCAGATTCTTCGCTGATTTGCATGTGTATGCAATCATATTCCTGTAGCCAATGCTTTTGTTTCTGGAGGCCAGCATCCTTTTTACCCTCATTTCAAAGAAAGCCAGTTGAAGGAAATGTTTATCTTGTCTGCCTGTTGCTAGCTGCTTTAGCCAAGCAAGTCTTTGAAGATGGCAGTCAGAGATGTATTTTCCTCTTCTCTGGTTCTCTAAACAACCTGGAGAGAGAAGCAGCCCCTTCAGTGTTTATTTTGATCTGTGAAATGGGAGCACCAATGGAAGAGGAGTTTGCTGTAGTAAAGTAATTTTTTAGATTATTGTCAAAATAACACACTTAAGCATTGTAATAGTTCCTCTATGTTTTTTTTATAAGACAGGTAATATTTTATT
This sequence comes from Melanerpes aurifrons, assembly GCA_011125475.1. NCBI lineage: Eukaryota > Metazoa > Chordata > Aves > Piciformes > Picidae > Melanerpes > Melanerpes aurifrons. Next base: position 2,973,701 of record WWNC01000082.1, on the reverse strand, counting down.
TTATTTTTTTTAGGATAAGTACCATTGCAACAAACAAGGATGGGCTAATGTACTGTGACACAGTTTTAGAGTTTTCTGTACCACCAGAATCACAAGGGGAAAGTGTGCCGAAGCACTCCAAAGGCCGGCTGGTGCCACCTTTTGTGTTTTGTGATTCAAGACTGTAAATTTATTCCAGATAATTGAAATACCCCCTTATATGCCTTACCATTCTTGGAAATAAGTGATGATGTTCAAGTAGCTAAATGCCCATAAGACCACAGTTTAGGAAAAAAAAAAAAAAAAAAACACAAACCTGCAGGGATTGCTGAAACTTTGTATTTGTTCAGAACAGCAGGAGAAATGGAGTCTTGCCCTAGTCTATTCTAGTTTCCTAGAATTTTTTGTTCCTTGACTGGTAAGCACATGTAAATCACATTTCTGAGATAAAAAATGAGTTTTGGATATCTGTGGAGGTAGCACAATTCCCTGTTTATTGTTCATTAAACATTGTCTGCTTTTGTAATAACTTCAAATCTTTCCGCTTTGAAGCTCCTTTTGGAGCTGAAGGTTATGCTCAGCTGAGTAACAATTCTGCTGGCACTTGGGAAGGCAGTTTTGCTCTGAACCTGTGTTTCTGTGACATTTATTCATGTTCAGCTCTACCTGAATGCAATTTTTTAAATTTTGGTTGGTTGGTTATTTTTTTTCTTCATGAGCTCAAATGTTACATTAAAACTGTTTCCTCATTTCAATATTGTTGCAGTGGTTGCCACAAAAAAAATATAATCATCTTCACTCACAATTAACATTTACTGGTTTTGAAATAGTATTGGCCAGATATGTTAGTTCAGTTTCATAAAATAAATGCTCCAATATAGAAACCAATACAAAAAAAATTGCATCTGCAAGAAAGGACTTGCATATCTCAGAAAAACAGGAATAGAGAGATAGATGTCAATACTTTTGAGTAAAGCAGAAGTTGTAAGACTGTAGCATAAAAAATAAATTAAGGGATTAGGTGATGTTCAAAAGTGTATTATTTATCTAGGACACTATGCTGCAAACAGCTATACTGAATTACCTGTGTAATGATGTAAAACACAATAGCAGGAAGGCTTCACAAGGGCAAGGAACAAGGATGGATGGGGAAAAATATGTATACAAAACCAGTCCTTTGAAGTCCTTTGAAGAGTCTTGGATGTAGCAGGGAGGAGGACCAGGCCTGCTAACATGCCAGAGAAGCAGGAAGTCAGCAGCAGTCCTCTCGTCCAAGCAAGGCAGAGGCCAAAAGAGACCCAAATAGCTATAGTGTCTTCCTTTTTATAGGCTTGCTGGACAGGAAGGGGGAGTGGAACAGACTAGCTCAGTTCCCCAGGGGGAAAATGCCCTCCAGGGAGAACAAGTCTCTCACAAGCCCTACCCCACCCCCACCCCCCACTTTCCAGATAGGCGTAACTCATCTCAATTTTCTATCATTACAGGTTTTTTATTAGTTACACTGGATTTTTTAAACCCCATTGCAAGAATATCAGTTTCAACTGGCAAATGTATGATCTGAGCTCAAGAGGAAAGGTGTCCTTTGTTTCTGGGCTGATTATGCACTGCCCCCATGCCTGAGAAATCTTCAGGCTTTTCTGGATTATCCCAGCAGTCACAGAGCATAATAGCGCAATAAGATACCAGCAAGACTCACCAGGGTTTTGGCTGTTCTGCCAGTAAAAAGTCCAAGGTGGTCTGCGAGCTACTCTAGCAACTTCAGAGATAATCTTCCTTACAGGCTCATCATCGCAGGCATTGTGACTACAGCCTGCAACTGAGGTCTCCATGGCACAGCCATGCCCAACTCATGTCCCTGGGCTAGAAATATTTTTTATCTTTAAAGACAGCCTGAAGTGTTAAAAAATTATGTCTGAGAGTAAAGGGCCTTGAGAAATATATTAATCAAAAATATACGCTTTTCTCAGCTTTCATCCTCTCAGCAGTTTTCAGTGACTACTATGGGACACTGATGCACTTGGCACCTTCCAGGATCACACCCTAAATTAATCAAGGTATTGTTGCCTTTCTTTGGTCCAACACATAAAGACCTGTTGACACCAGTGGTCCTATGGATGAAGGCACTTATCTGCTTCCTGACCCCTTTGCCATATTCTCACAGATGGATGGTAACATCGTGGTCTTCTTGTACACAGAGCTGTGGTGGAGGAATCCAGATGCAGTGGGTGACATGTCAGTGCCTGACAGCAAAAGGCAGCTCTGTGCCAATGTCAAATGAGGCTTGTGTGCAGGTATCTAAGCATCCTGTGGACACACAGAACTGTAACAGGCAGCCTTGTGTTGAATGGGCGGCCTCTTCCTGGGGGCAGGTAAGGAACAAGCCAGGAGTCCAAGACTGCCACAATGTGGGCTAGAAAAAAAATTGACAGAACATGAAAAGAATTATTTTTTCACCCTTGTATCTTTAGATTATGGTCTGCTGGCTTTTGAGGAGGCAACTAATTTGCTCAGCACTTTCAACTCCTTATTTGATACATTGCATGCTTGGATTTCTGTCAATTCCTGCAAAACCTAGAAATGTTGCTTGCAAACAGGACTTTTACTGCAGACCCCTGTATTGTCCCCAGTGAAAGGTCTGAAGCTCCTTTCTGTCTTGTCAGGTGACACTTCTGGGAAAAAACCTTCCTTTCATTCCTTTTCAGTTTTGGCTGCATCAGTCAGAATTGATGATTGTGATAAGTTTGGAGCAGGGGGTTTGTACAATAAGCCAGTTTAGCAGTTTGATGATCTTGCCTGAAAACACCAGAAAGCATCCTCAGGCAAGAGGACTTTCCTTGACTTGCTTCATGATGAAAAACAGAATGGAGAGCTAAAAGAAGTTTCAGACTACTTCATGCTGCTTTGGAAATGTTCAAATTCTTCATACAATGACCAAATGGTGAAAACCTTAACTCCACAAGTACCAAATGTTGCAAGTATTTAGAGTTAAAGCATCTTACTGTGGGAATCTGCAGAAGAGTTTCCTCACTGTCTCTTTGTGAGCTATGAGATTTCCTGAAAAGATACTTGTCATGTAGCCAGTTATAACCTGGGACCAGTCCTTACTATGAGTCTTCCTCTGTTTTCTCTCCTCTCCAGCTTAAAGGTTGACAATTCCAGACTTAGGCGTAGAAACTCATAGACCTTGGCTCAAAGATCTCCACAGTAGTGACTCACACAGCATTTCAGAAGCTAATTTTGCTAGAGATTAAAGCCAGATGCTAATAATACTTTAACATCACCTTTGGTGAAATTAATATTTTCAAAGGAAAAAAGAAAGAACAACTTGAAAAAAACCAGAGTTGTCATACATCTAATCAAAACTATGAGTCAAGTAAAGATACGGAAGCAATGCTTCTTACCAATCCTAAGAAAATAATAACCCAAAGTAATAACTACCAGCACCGCATCATGTTTTTTCACAATGTTAGTATTTTAAAGTGTCTTTACCTGCTAGAACTTGTTCACTACTTGTAAACAACCCCAATTAACTCTCGCCTCTGTATTGTGGAAAATTCTGTCATTAAAAATGATTGAGTTACTGTATTATGTTTGTACGAAAGGCTTGAAATTATTCTTTTATATGAAAGAAGCAAGTTTTCACTCCATGTGGAATTCAAGTCCCACATGATTCCATACAACTCAGTCTCCAGTCCAGACTACTGTGAGCAGATATTTCTCCAATGAATTTGTTTAGAATTATCTTTTGTTTTCCTTTTTACACCCAATAGTGATTTATTTATATTTTTCTACTTTTCCGCTCAAAATCTGTAATGAAATTTTAAAGGCATGGCCTAAAACCACCACATACAGTTAAGAACCTATCTCTGGCTCAGTAGCTCAATGACTTTCTTGATAGCATCATGAGGCATCAGATCTCTACAGCCCAGGCACAGTGACTAACTTTTCCAGCTCACAGAGAAAATTAATAGATTACCTACATTACTTTCACCTCTAGAAAGAATTAATTTCCTTCATTTAGTATTAGTGGCATTTTGGTCTCTGCTACGTCAGTGCAGGGTTTTAAAGCCAGTGACTCAGGCTTGCTGGTGGTGAGGACTAGTAGCCCCTCCAGATATCACATACTCCCACAAATTATATTCCATCCACATTGCTCAAAGCAGGGGTTGGCTGGGAGCAACAAGAAACCTGCAGTCACTGTTACTCGGAGCAGCAGGAAGTGAATATTATGTGAGGAATGCATGATAGTGTGAAATAGAGATGATACTAATAGGGCAGTAGAGGGTTCAGTCCATAGCCCTTCCATAGCAAAAATTCCTCCCTCGCACATTCATACACTGAGGTATGAATGTAATTTCCAGCCACTTAGGAGAAAACTGTGCCCTAACAGTAGATATAATTGAAAAATAACATGAACGTAGGCTTCACACCTATAGCTATTTATGATTTAATCAAAGTACAGGATTAGAACAGCTAAGAAGTGTAAGCTCAAATAGGATAGGATAACCTCAGTATTGGAGCAGGTTTGAAGATATGTTGTATTTATCATGCTTGCTGCTTTTTTATTGCCCTGTAATGCTTTTAAATAATTAAATGGAGTGGAATATATTCTTATTTCAATGCATTCTTGGTTATTAACTATTTGTCCATAAATTTTTGACAGTACAAGCCAGAAAATGCACAGTGAAAGGAATGTACTGAAATTTACTGTATGTATCAAAATTCACTGTATGTATCATAGACTTTTGGCTAATTACATGAGAGCATTTTATTTACACTAGAAGATGTATTTTAGATTGAATTATAGAAGAGGAGGAGAGGTAATGAATCTACAAAGCAGATACAGTAATGCAGTTTTAATGCTGCTGCAGGAGAATAAGATAAAAAAGAAGATGACAGCACATTCATCCTTCAAAGCCTGAAGAACTCAAAAGATCAACAGTATCTGCACAGCAGTATACACTTTATTTCACTGACAGTCTTACAAAAAGGAAACATGTCCTGCCTTTTATCTCACTTAAGTGACTTTTCTGTTTTCACAGTGCAATAGGCCTTGCATTGGACCATGCTGGCTATACAGCACAGACGCATATTTTGCCAGACAAAAGATGGAGCTTCTGTGTCATCTGATCAATGCAGTGCCTTACCAAGATAGCACAGGAATCTCTTAAGTCTGAAACCACTACCCTTTGCAGAGATGTTGTATGGACTGGTAACTTAACTGTCAACTTTTCGGTTTCCACTATGTAACATAGAGCTCATGCTGCAAGCCATACAGTAACAGCGCAAATTCCACCAGGGTTATGACCAGGCTTTATGATGAGCCTCACATAAAAGCTCACTAGTTTGCAAAATTCTCCCAGGCATGCCAAATTCTGACTGAAAGCCTGTGCTGTCCCTCCTTAAACTAACACAAAGTCTAACTGGGGAGGGGGAAAAAAGGGACTGAATAGCTTGTTTCCCTGCAGATAAACATCTGTCAACATTGTAAAGATGTGTTTACTTTACAAGAGACTTAGGTATGCAAATCATGTCTGATCATGACTGAAAATCAAAAGAATTAGCTCTTTGGCTCCCACTCATGTTTTCCTCATCTGTGACAAATAGGTGGGAACTAAGTGTGCCTGTGCCTCTCCTGTGAGACTGTGGTGAAAGGAAGATGTCAGAAAATCATTTCTTCCCCACTATCTGTAAAGCCATTAAAAAATCTGTAAAGTGCTGATGGGTCTTACTGGTCACTGCTTCAGTTATATCTTTTCAGTGGACCCCTAGTCTGACCCTTCATGAAAAGGACAGTTCAGCCAAATTCTCAAATAATTCAAATGATCATTTAGTTCCAGTAGTAATATAGCAGTGCACCTCCACTGATGGCCTGGTCCTTGAATGCAGCTACAAACTGTTTTTCAGTACACTGGAGTTACACCTCCTTGTACCCACTGACGACCTGCCCTATACAGTGCTCTGACTGAATAATGTTTGTGATATGTAAATCTTACTGTCCCTAGAACTTGTGTGGGTGTAGACACCCCGAGTAGCATGCACTTTCTCCCTGAGCAATGCAATGAGGCATCACATCTCCTTCTTTCCCTCCTGCCCACAGGCCATTGAGTACCCAGAACTGCTGGGCAGACACCTGTGACGTGCACTGGAGGGTCAGTCTGTGGACCGTTTGCACAGCTACATGTGGAAACTATGGCTTCTGGTACCAGCATGTGGACTGCATGCACGTTCACACCAACAAGCCTGTGCTGGAGCATCACTGCTCCTGAAGGCCACGGCTGGTGACCTGGCAGCACTGCAACGTCACGCCTTGTGAAAATGGTACTTTTCTGAGTGGGGCAGAGGAGGGGTAGGAAAGAAGGCAGAGCCATCTCTCAGAAATGCAGCACTGGAAATCCTGTGGAATCTCCCCTGTAAAACCCTGTGCCGTAGCAGGAAATTACGCCCTTTGTAGTTTGTTAGCAATGATGTTAACATCAGGATTCCCTTGAAGTCTTAATTTTCTGTCAATGGTACAGACAGAAAGAGAAACAGAAATCTCAGACCGCTGGCTTCAGTTGAAATACAAATGGGTAAGCTGATGACGAGAATTCCTGGAATGGATGGAGCCTGCTTGCCTTCAGTTCAGAAGCAATAAACTGGGCCTGACAAAGGACTGAAAAGTTTAGGAATATTTTAAGAAACAAAAATACCCAGATGACAGGCCTCTTTGGAAATTGTGCCCCACTGTGGCAATGCCCACTTTTTAGGGAAGACACGCGTTATGAATAAAGAAGGATAAGGTAGGGAATTAATAAAAGTATAAATTATTCATTATTTTGGCTCCACCTCCCATACAACTGTATACTAAAGTTAGTAAAGATTATAAAGGTTCTGTATTCTGCTGAGAATGTCTTCACAATATAATAATGATTACAAATATTTTGAGAAACAGTATTTGGAAAAGATAAATCCACAAGCATTATGCCCCACTAACAAAAGGCAGGAATTTCCTGGAGACTCTAGCAATACATCAATTACTCACAATGCTGCTGGCTAATTATAGGAATTCCTCTTTTTGTCTCTTTTTATCAGAAAATCCTCCTGACACTGCTGCTGCTGGTTACACGGCAGAGAGGAGACAGTCTAGAAGGTTCTTAGAATGCATGGAGGACAGCTTCTTATCCCAGGTGCTGTGAGAGCCTACCAGGGGCAAGGCTATGCTTGACCTCCTCTTCACCAACAGGGAAGGACTGGTGGGCGATGTGGTGGTTGGAGGGTGTTTAGGTTCCAGTGACCACGAGATAATTGAATTCTCGGGTTTTGGTCAAGCCAAGAGGGGCAGCAAGAAGACCTCCACTCTGGACTTCTGGAGGGCAGACTTCGGGTTACTCAAGGAACTAATTCAGAGGGTTCCTTGGGATAAAGCCCTTAAAAGCAAAGGGGTCCAGGAGAGCTGGTCCTACTTCAATGAAGAATTGTTGAAGGCTCAGGGACAGGCTGTGCCAATGTGCCGGAAGATGAGCTGCCGGGGCAGATGGCCAGCCTGGATAGTTCATAAACTTTGAATGGAACTGAGGGAAAAAAAGAGGGTGTATCACCTTTGGAAGAGAGGGGAGGCAAACCGCAGAATGTTTAAGGATGTTGCTAGGTCTTGTAGGAAGAGAATTAGGGAGGCAAAAGCACACTTGGAGCTTAAACTGGCCTCTACTGTGAAAGACAACAAAAAGTCCTTCTATAAATACATTAATAGTAAGAGGAAGGGAAAGGACAACCTCCACTCCTTGGTGGATACGGAAGGGAACATTGTAACAAAGGATGAGGAAAAGGCAGAGATACTTAACACCTTCTTTGCCTCAATTTTTACTAGAAGGGCAGAACATCTTCCTGACAGCTGGCCTGCAGAGCTGGCAGAAGGAGCCAGAGAGCTGCACAGTTTCCCTATGTTCCATGAGGAGGTGGTTGGAACTCTCCTTAGCAGCTTGGATCCCCACAAGTCCATGGGACCAGATGGGATTCATCCTAGGGTGCTGAGAGAGCTGGCAGATGAGCTGGCCAAGCCACTCTCCATAATTTTCCAGCAGTCCTGGCTCACTGGAGATGTCCCAGAGGACCGGAAGCTGGCCAACGTGGTGCCCATCCATCAGAAGGGCCGGTTGGATGAGCCAGGGAATTACAGGCCTGTCAGCCTGACCTCAGTGCCAGGCAAGATTATGGAACAGGTCATCCTGAGTGCAATAACACAACACTTACAGGATGGCCAAGGGATCAGGCCTAGCCAGCATGGATTTAGGAAGGGCAGGTCCTGCCTGACCAACCTGATCTCCTTCTATGATCAGGTGACCCGCCTGGTGGATGTGGGGAGGCCTGTGGATGTAGTCTACCTGGACCTCAGCAAGGCCTTTGACACTATTCCCCACAGCAAACTGCTGGCCAAGCTGTCAGCCCATGGCTTGGACGGGAGCACACTGCGATGGGTTAGGAACTGGCTGGATGGCCGAGTCTAGAGAGTGGTGGTGAATGGTGCCACATCCAGCTGGAAGCCAGTCACTAGTGGTGTGCCCCAAGGATCAGTGCTGGGCCCCATCCTCTTTAACATCTTTATTGATGATCTGGATGAGGGCATTGAGTCCATCATCAGTAAATTTGCTGACAACACCAAGCTGGGGGCAAGAGTTGATCTGCTGGAGGGTAGAGAGGCTCTGCAGAGGGACCTCGACAGGCTGGACAGATGGGCAGAATCCAACGGCATGAGATTTAACACATCCAAGTGCCGGCTTCTGCACATTGGCCACAACAACCCCATGCAGTGCTACAGGCTGGGGTCAGAGTGGCTGGAGAGCAGCCAGGCAGAGAGGGACCTGGGGGTGCTGGTTGGTGTTAGGCTGAACATGAGCCTGCAGTGTGCCCAGGCAGCCAAGAGGGCCAATGGCATCCTGGCCTGCATCAAGAACAATGTGGCCAGCAGGAGCAGGGAGGTCATTCTGCCCCTGTACACTGCACTGATTAGGCCACACCTTGAGTCCTGTGTCCAGTTCTGGGCCCCTCAGTTTAGGAAGGATGTTGTCTTGCTGGAACGAGTCCAGAGAAGAGCAACAAAGCTGGTGGGGGGCTTGGAACACAAGCCCTATGAGGAGAGGCTGAGGGAGCTGGGGTTGCTCAGCCTGGAGAAGAGGAGACTCAGGGGTGACCTTATCACTCTCTACAACTACCTGAAGGGAGGTTGTAGCCTGGCTGATGATGGTCTCTTCTCCCAGGCACCCAGTACCAGAACAAGAGGACACAGTCTCAGGCTGCGCCAGGGGAGGTTCAGGTTGGATGTTAGGAAGAAGTTCTATACAGAAAGAGTGATTGCCCATTGGAATGGGTTGCCCGGGGAGGTGGTGGAGTCTCTGTCATTGGAGGTGTTCAGAAGGAGACTTGATGGGGTGCTTGGTGCCATGGGTTAGCTGTTTGGGTGGGTTGGATTGGTTGATGGGTTGGACATGATCTTGAAGGTCTCTTCCAACCTGGTTTGGTTTATTCTAATAAAGGTTTATTTATTCTAACTGCAGGTCCTAAAAATATCATCCTGCAGGCTGGTGCTACACTTGCATCCTACAACAAACAAATAGGCTACATGAGGATGCATGACTCATTTTCATTACATTTTGCATGTTTATTCTAATAATGCACCTGTGTCGTGGGCAAAAACCCAAAGAGAAGAGTGTCATGCTCTCTGCAGCTCATCTGTTTTATACAGCCAGTTAATGTTTGTCAAAATTGTCACCAAAGTCTAGAACTGATAACCATCAACTCTCTGCTTAAACATCACCAAATATGCTCAGACTTGACTCTGCATGGGGTGCGTGCCTGGCAGGACATCTGGCCTGGGGCAAGGGCCCATGTGAAATCCACCATTCCACAGGCCTGAGAGGGGGACATATCTTTCCTCTGGCTCCCTTCATCCCAGCCTCACTGTTTCTACCCCTATCCCATCTTTGGGGGGAGGGATGTGGGTTTGGTTGCACTGCCGCACCTAGCTCCAGCTTCATGTGCTGATTTTGGTGGATAGATCCTACCTTGTATCATGCAAACCAGTTTCTGTGCAATTGTCACAGAATGAGCAGCAGAAATTATTTCAGTGAGAGAGCCTTCTGATCTTTGAGTGTCTGGGAAAGTTCAACAATGGTGTGTAATGTCAGCTAGTCTAAAACACACCTGAAAACGTTCCCAGGTTGTGCTTGTGAGGAATGCTTAAGCATAGGAGGGTAGCCCCCAGCACAGGTGATGATGTGAATCCATTATCCAGAAGACAGAAAGAAAGTATGATCTGCTACTGACAGATTGTAGTAAAAACCTGCAAATGCTGTCCTGTATTGAACATACACAAGAAAAATAGAAATTGTTTGTGGTTAGAGGAGCTACTTTGTATACTGCATCCTGTTAACCTTTGAAAAGGAGAGGAATACCAGTTCCAGTGTTCAGGTGCTTTCAGACCTAGAGTTTTGGAAATGAGTGTAAGGAAGTGGGTTTTCCTCTTCTGCTTATGTGAAGCTTCTCTCTCTTCTGGCAGCCAAATCTTTTGCACAAGCAATAGAAAAGAGCTGTATCCTGATTCCTTGTGGTTATTCCTACTCCATAGTAACACAATGGATTCAGCATCAGCCCCAGAGGACTAACATCAATAATTTTTAAGAATCTTGCTCCTCTGCAATTTCCACAGCAAAACAGCTGCTAAAAAGCAGCATATTTTGAAGCCCCTATATAGCACCCTGAAGATACAGTCTAAAAAGGGAGGCTCAAACATCACAACATAAGATGACTTTGGGTGCTCCCTGTGAGTTAGTAGTTATACAGGTAGTGAAGTGTTTCATCAGTCTAGTTCCTGGGCACTCTCTACTCTGCTTAGAACAGACCTAAAAATTAGAGGAAATCTGCAAAGTAGGGGATTTGAGCATCATGAAACTTTAAAGGAGAGCTATCTGGATCTAAAGATTTGGTTGAATACCATGGTTGAATACCATGTCTAAATTGAAGGCTTATCTGTGCCTCTCCTGTCACTCCCATGGTGCTCACACCTTGTTGGATGTTCATGTTATTACTGTGAAAGTACTGCTGCATTAGACTTTCCGTAATACATGGAATCCTCAGCAAAATGGGGAGACCACCTTTGAGGTCAGTGCCGGGCTTGAGACACTAAAATCTCTCAGGCTGGGTTTTTCAAAATATATCTGCCAGTGAATACTTTTATTACAAATGGGTCTTCTAGAAATAGTGTTGCTATACATGTGTAGCTTTTTATTTAAAAAAAAAAAAAAAAAAGACTTTTTGTGTATGTAAATTTATATCTTTTCTGTATATTTACTAGGAATTCTTGTGTAAAAAGCGCATTATTATTAATTGTACATTATTTTGTCCAGATAAAACTATTTTGGGGGTTCTTTTTAAACCTCCCCAGAATTTTGTTCCTCTGAAATCAGGTGTAGTATTTCTTTTAAGAGCACTTGCACTTAACAGGAGATTACTTTACTGCACACAGAGTGCTTTATAAACTATGACATGAGAGAAATGATAGCTATGCATGGGATGAAGGACAATTTCTTAGTAACAATAATAATAACAATGATGATGACAATGTCATGGATATTTATAGTACAGTATTCAACAAAAAACAGTACCGAAAAGCATTTTCATTTGTTTAATAGCAAAACATGTTACTACTATTCAACAATCATATACTGAAAAGTGGTTGTGTAACTGTGCACGGGATAAACACAAAGGATCACATCTGAAGTGGTCACTGGGTGGTCTCTCCACAGCATGCATTTCACATATCTGTCCTCTGAATTGTGCCTTGCCATCATTTCTGTAAGGACTGATAGATATTTTAAGAAAGGATGATTTCCTTCTGTAGAAAGAAAACAAAACAGCAAACTTGTTATTCTTTTTAGGCACCCACACTGCAGGTGAATAACACCTCACACATACAGAGATGCACACAAATAGATGCAAGCAAAAGACCAGACCTAAGGTTTCTGAGTGACAGAACTGAAGGCAATGGGAATCTGGATGTTCATTGTGAGTAAAAGAAGTGGAGAAGCTTAGTAAAATGAACAGCAGGGCACCCTAGGTTCTCAGGAGAATTCTTTTCTTTTTTTGCATAAGGCTGTAGTTACAAGCCAAGCCAAAAAGCCTTCAAAACCTCCAAAGTAAGCTTCCTGTTTTGTTCTGCCTAATAACTTTCCTCAAGGAAGAAAAAGTTCTGCAACAAACAGAAAAATGCAGTGCTGAAAAGTTCCCCAGAAGAGACCCACACCCAGTTATGTGCAAGGTAAGCACAGCTAAAATACCACAGGCATGTACATCTGCATAGAATAGAATAGTGTGACCGTTTGAGGCTGTGCCTTTAAGAAAGGGACACTATGGCTGAATGTTTTGTAAACAAAAGACGTGTCTAAACGAATTTCATTGGTAGGTTGGTAGGATGCAACTTTAAGTTTTGAGTCCAGCTGAGACTTTCCTCAGTTAACTTTCCCTCCTCCCTTTTCGCAGCTCATCCACTTCTAGGCTCTCTGTCAGATTGACCTTGGACAGATAAGGCCTCTACTAACATATTCTGCTTTAATTAACAATTCCTCTTTTTCTCTCTTTCTAACCCTCTTTGGGGAAAAAGGGGAGAGAAGGGGGGTACAGGGGGGGAACCCTCCTCAGCAGAGGAGGGAATTTCATTCCTGTATTACTTTGCTGTATATATTTCTGTGTATATATTGTAAATACTGTAAATTGTGTATATATACCCTGCATTCCCTAAAACTGCTTGTAAATATAGCATTTTTCCTTTTTGCTTCTCCGGCTGTGGCTAGCTGTGGTCATTTTTTTTCCTTCACTTTGTGGGGGGGAGAAGGCTGGGCCTTCTTCTCAAACCCACAATGAATAGAATAGAATAGAATAGAATAGAATAGAATAGAATAGAATAGACCAAAACAGGTTGGAAGAGACCGTCAAGATCATCGCGCCCAACCCATCAACCAATCCAACCCACCTAAACAACTAAAGCATGGCACCAAGCACCCCATCAAGTCTCCTCCTGAGCCATAGAAGCCACAGGCAGAGTTTTCCAAAGTAATCTCTAACTGGAATCTTTTCCTTGCTATGTGGATGCAGTCACATAGACTTTTTTCACAAGTTACAATTCTTTTTGCACATTACCAAACCAGTAAGTGGTCAATCCCTCAAGTCTACACTTTTCCAATTTAGTGGCCAGGGTGTCATGCATGACAGTGTCAAACACTTTACACAAGTCCAGGCAGATGACATCAGTCGCTCTTCCCTTATCCACTGATGCTGTAACTCCATGATAAAATGCCAACAGATTCATCAGGGGTGATTTGTTCTTTATGAAGCCATGACGGTTCCCACCAATTACCTCTTCTTCATTTTCCATATACCATAGCAAAGCCTTCAGGAGGATCTGCTCCATGATCTTGCCAGGCACAGAGGTAAGACTTACTGGCCTGTAGTTTCTGGGGTCTTTCTTTTTTCTCTTTTTGAAGGATTGGGGTGGGTGGGGGGTGTGTGTGCTGTGTTTCCCATTTTACCAGTCAGCAGGGCTTTCACCACATTGTTCTGACTTTTCAAATGTTAGGGACGGTGGTTTGACAACTTCATCTACCGGTTGCCTCATGACCCATGAGTGGATCTTGATGGGCATCATGGACAGATTTACTTTCAGGTTCTTTAGACAGCCTTGAACCTGATCTTCACTTGTCGTGGGCAAATCTTCCTTTTCTCACTCCCCACCTTTGTTTTCTGGAGCTTGTGGGGTGCAGTTAGAGCCCTTGCCAGTGAACAGAGAGGCAAAGCAGTCATTGAACACCTCAGCCTTTTCCATGTCTGTTGTGACCAGGTCTCCATTTTCCTTTTGGAGAGACCCCACACCTTCCCCAGCCTTCTTTTTGTCACAGATGTATCTGAAGAAATTCTTCTTATTCTCCTTTACATCCCTAGCCAAGCTTAGTTCTATCTGTGTTTTAGCTTTCCTAACCTGATCCCTGGGTATTTGGACAATTTCTTTATAGTCTTTCCACATGGGCCATTCCTCCTTCTACTCCCCATAGACTCTTTTTGTTTCCAAGTCCAGCAGCACCTTTTTCATCCATACCGTTCTCCTGGCACTCTTGCCCACCTTCTTCCTTCTCAAAATACACTGCTCCTGGGCTTGGAGGAAGTGGTCCTTGAATACCTGACCAGCTTTCTTGAACCCCTCTTCCCTCCAGGGCTTTATCCCTTGACACTTTGCTAAGCTGGTTCCCAAAGAGGATGAAGTCTGCTCTCTTGAAATCCAGTGTAGCTCTTCAATAGCTCTTCAATAATAATTTCAATCATGTGCAAACCAACATATCATTTATCCAGAACAATAAGGGGCAAAAACATGTCATTACATCTTCTCTAAAAACTGCAGTACTTATTTCTATCCTTCCCTGCCTTTTCACTGAGATACAATACTTACTCCCATTCTCATCTTCACAGGTAAAGGCATGGACACAACAATACATTTTATTCTCTATCTGTCCGTCTGAGAAATATATATGGTGCTCAGCCTCATCTTTCCTTCACTGATCACTGGATGAAGACTAAGTAGAAAGTCCATGAAAATGCAGACTCGAGTCCTTTATTGACAGAATTACTATGAAACCTGAAAAGCCTCTACTGAGCTATCCAATGCATTTTGGGTGGATGTGGCAGCAAGGCTGAGTACATAAATTCCTTTGCATTAGAGAAGTGTCACAGTAGTGTCCACCTAGAAGACTTTGTTTAAATAGGAAAAAGAAATGGACAAAACAGAGCATAAAATTTATTGAAAACAGGATCATCAACAGTGGCTCCTCACTGATCTGAGCTCTGCTCATGCTCATATAAAGACAGAGAGGAAGAAGGTTAGCACACCAAAAAATGGCTTCTGAGAAGAAGAAAAAAAAGAAAAAAACAAAAACGAAAAAAAACCCACCACCAACACAATAACTAGAAAAACATAAAATAAGATTAAATAAAACCAGCACTATTGCTAGGGACACTTAGAGCAAACCATATAACCCATCATTGACATGAAAAGTAGATGGTAGCATAAAATAATGCATGAAAGTTGAAACATTTGCTGCCAATATCACAAGCTACAATCACAGTCAGATGCAATTCCTTCTCATGAGAATCTTGCCAGGTCGTTTTGCTTTGCTTTTGATTCAGGAAACCCACTAGATGTTCCTTGTCCTTCATAAATACTAGCTTTCCACTGATGTCTTTCTCTGGCATTGTGACTGAAAAGCACACATGCTAAGAGACCTGCATGTGCCTATTTGAAGATTGTGTGGAAGTATCCTTAATGCCTCTCTCTGAGTCTGTATCACCCTGCATTATGTACATTCACACTGCATCAAGCTTCTCTGAATTGCATGCTAATTGCACGAGTTATGATCCAGTCCTCATCTTACCAACCCTGGTCAGCAGGGGGTGCAGGGGGATAGTCGTGCTGTGGTTCAAAGAATTCCCTTGTAGTAAATTAAGGTGAAACGATGCCAAATGACTATGAACTGGATTTATTAGATTGAAACCAGAGCAGAAGGGAAAGGGGAGTGTCTCGGTCTGGAGAGGGAAAGAGACTCAGTTCTTTTGAATATCCCCATGTTGTGAAATTAGAGGCACAAACGAGGCCAAAATATCAACAGCTAGACTATTTATTACATAAATAAAGTGGATATAAGATGGGGAGAGGGAGAAAATAGAGAGGGAGAGAGAGAAGAGAGAAGAGGAAAGGAATTATATTACCATACCCCTCTCCCCCCCCACCAAGACAGTTTGAGTCTGTGGAGGAAAGGTGCTGCAGGAGATGTTGGGTTTGTAAAGAAACAGTGCTGAGCCTTTGGCTGGAGAAGAGATGTGGTCCTCTGGGCAGCCTGGGTCTGTAGAGAAAGGGTGCTTAGGCTTTAGCTGGAGAAGAGATGTGGTCCTCTGGGCAGCCTCTTCAGCTCCATGAGTTGCAGCAGGCGGAATTTCGGACATGGAGTTAGGGTTCAGTCTACTTGCAGGCTCCACGACCTCTTTTCTCCGGAGCAGGATTGTCCCGGGCCTTTCCATATCTCGTGCTTTCTTTCTCAGTGGCATTGTCCTGTGTTTTCCTTCATCTCCATTTTTCTCCTGCATTTTTCTTCCTTTAATCATCCAGTCTGGTGGACACAGTCCCCCACATTTTTCTTCTACAAACCAGTAGTTGCTCAAGTCTTTTATACAGTTTTTTTGGTCCTTAGGTATGTGTCCAAGTATTGTCCCTCAGGAATTCAGGGGCCAGGAAATCATCCTTAGGTCTTGTCCTGAAGGCTTGATGGCTGGGTCCTAGGTCCATTGTTGTAGGCCAGCTGCAGTCCAGTGTTATCGTGATGCAATCGCAAGGTGATTTGCATCCAGGATTGGTAGACAGGATTCCTACATGATCCTTCCAGTGGCTCTGCCCAACACATATCAGCTATTGTCTGGGCAAGCGAAAAAAAGTTATTTTTATCTCTGTTGAGTCACACCAGGAGAGCCAACTTTTAGTCTCTGACAGGGAGAGAAAAGCAGTGGGAAAAATACATATCAAGGAGAAGGAACATCATGGCAATGTCGCACACACTATTCCAAGTTTCTTAGCAGAAGTGGGAGAGCATCGCTATGCCACATGGCGTTCGCTAGACCGTAGGCAGCATGAAGCAGAGCCACATGGTATGGCTTGTCTCCAGGCCACAGGCAGCAGTGGCAGGGAGAGCTGGGTGGTGGTAGACTGCCTGCCACAGAGCTGTCTAGTTACACAAGCAACAGCAGGCAGGCAGGGCCGTGCCACATGGCTTGTCTCCAAGCCACTTGCTGAGGCACAGGGCTGAGTGGAGCAGTGGGGATGCAGGGCTGTGCCAAGTGGGTGCTGCCACTGTTGCCAGCCAAGGCATAGGACTGAGCAGAGTGGTGGGGACACAGCCCCGCAGCTGCCCCTGGCCAAGGCTCTGGGCTTCCTCCGGCCCCCTGCCTTGTGTGCATCCCTGTCCCTCAATGGCACTTTTTGAGCCAATGAAAACACTCAGACTCTCACAACATGAAGTGTGGCAGGTGTGAATGAGTAGTCCAGGCAGGGGATAAACCTTCCTAACACCTGTACTAGGGGTTAGAACTGGGAAGATTATATAGACAGGCTACATGTATATGTATAACATTCCCAAGGAAAGGTGAGATCATGCAAAGGATTTCTTCAAAATTATTTACATAAAGCCCAGCCCAACCACACATGCTCTGTTTGGTGTGGTAGTGGTCTTCACATGTTCTCTAGTGGTCTGTTGATGAAGGCTGTAAGTCTTCTTCACTGGTGAATTTTCAATCTCTTGTGAATTCTGCTGCATTATACATCTCAAGCTGTCCAGACCAAGGAACAGTTTCCATGGTTCAGGCAGTTTGTAAATGCCTTTATCTTCAAAGAGATTGTTTCTTCAGGGTCACCCTGCTTTTATGGTTTGACTCCCTTGTTCTTTCCCTCTCCTTGTAAGTGCAGTTATCTGTGCCAAAGAGCTTGGAAGTTAAGCTGTGTTGCATGCCTATAAAAGAGGTCACTATTCGATCGTTAATTCATCTATTAAACTATCCAGCCATCAATTCATCTATCAGCTCTGATAATTGGTTTAATTGCTACACAGTCCTAGGAAAGACTCCATCCTACCAAGTTGGTTGGGCACTTCCCTTCAAAACAACTGTTTCTGTCGGGAAAAGCAGTAGCTTTTGAGGAAGATGGATGCCAGGTTTCCAACGGCCACATGTTTCTGCACATTGTACCGGTGAAATTACTGCAGCATCATCACTAAGCTCACATAACTAAAGCAGCCCTCATACCATAAAATTTTCATCTGTGACCAGAGGTATCAAACGTGTCTCAGAGGACACTTCCATGCTTGCCCAGACACACAGATTTCCTGGATATTGCCTGAAAGATTAGATATTTTGCTAAGTCCCTGAAGCTATAGGACAGCTGGCAGCACACGGGCAGGAATTCTCCTGTTGAGGCCCCGCCTGAACAGAGCCCAGGAGACTCCTTTCTGTAGGCAAAGCAAGGGCTCTGCAACCAAAGAGGAGCTGGGAGGCACTTCAGCTGGCTTGCATGAGGGATAGGGTCTATGAAACTCTGGTAGCTAGAACTTTTTTAAGTCAAAGCAATGAACAGTGTGACACTTGTTCAGGTTGCCATGTTCTCTATGCCATGTACTAACATGCTGTTTGTCGCATAGGAGAGGGAAAAACAAGAATGTTGCCTAAGCCCTATACAAAGAAAAAGCTTCATATTTGTGTAGATATTAATAAAAGTATGTAGGTTTATGTGGCTAAAATGAAAGGAGAAAACAGAGGGCGGTACTCTGGCTACATATCAATACTGTTTGTTTAAGAAATAGAAAGATAAGAGCAGTTGCATCGTAAGTATCTAGTTATCCACATTATCCATTTTATTACCAAAAAATTACAATCTCACCATTAACCTGCTACATACTGTCCCGAAGGGATAAAAAGCCTCAAAAATGCTCTGAATCAGACAGTGGGGCAGGAGCTAGGGGGTCTGGTTTTCCAGGAAAATGACCACATTATCCAGGCATGTCTGAACACGTCCCAGAGCCCAAGTGAGCCAGATGTGTGTACCTTTGGCCACATTTGGAGAAAACTCATTCTACAGGTTGAAGTGTCAGGTTTCTATCTCTCAGTCTTTGTTGTCACTGGCCATTATTGTCTCAGAAAATCTCTAAATACCAGCCCAAAGAGCCAGAGCCTTTCCTTGCTATTGTCCAAGCTCTGGGAGAAGTCACAAGCCTTGCTTGGAATCCGAGCTGTGCTTCAGTTTACCCAGACAAGACTGCAAGATCCCTCGCTGTATAGCATTGTAAAGCCCAGGAGCAGGCAGATGCATCTTGCTGGGCCGAGAGACAAACCTCAGAGTTTGCCAAGAGTTCCTAGGACAGTTTTATGTTGTTGGAACAAGCAGCAAGCACCACTGAGAAGATTGCAGCTGAAGAACTTCTCCAAATAGGCAGACCTACAAAGCCGACAAGCCCTGCAAGCTTTGGCAGCAACCTCTCTTCTGCAGTCACAAGCCCCAGCTGTTTCTTTTATATAAACCATTTCAAAATTGACAGAATTACAGTCTAATAAATAAAAATAAGAAAAATAAGTGTATAAAAGAGATGGTGAAGAGTAAACATTTTCCTATAGAAACATTAAAGACCTGAAAGTTCAAGAAGGCTGGTAAGATAACAGGAGAAGAAAAAAATGTCAGACACTAGGTCAATACCTAACTACAGGTGAGGGAATATTTTAGATTCCTGAATTTCTGAAGCTTGGTGGAGCCACCAATGACTGCATAGTTTGACCCTTCTGTGTAGTGTAAAGATCTGCCTAGTTGTTTCAGCAGCAAGCATGTGATTTTACACTGAAATAGAGCATGTTTAGAAAATGCCTCTAGGACTGATTTAAGAACATCAAGTGATGCCTCTAGGGTGATTGTTCCAGTGGCTTCCCACCCTCAGGGGTAAACATTCCTATTTTCAGATGGAATGTATTTTGCTTTAGCCTACAAGCACTTATGGAAGACTTCTACTGCAACAGGTTTCAAAGATTTTCAAAAGTTTTAAAATACATTCATAAAGAAAATAGTCTTCCTCTTTAAATGCAGCCATTTTGATGGTGGGACACAAGGCTTTCCTCCAGCACACAACAACTGTACCTAACACTTGAGCTAAATACTCAGGAAATGGCCAGAGCTGCCAGGAGTAAGGGAAAGAAGGATTCAGGAAAGTAGAATGTGCTTGAGAAGTACATATCATAGTGCTAATGTAACACACATAAGCCTACAGGAAAGGACCTTGAACACAGAAATGGATAGTTCCAGACAGGAGATTAATGTTGGCCTTACCCAAAACATAATACAGCTCCAGCTGCTGGCTTAACTGTAGCAACACATCACAATTTCAGTCCTTTGACATTTCTGCTGTCCTCACTGCATCATGCAGCAAAGAACTTTTACTGAAAAGCTTCCCTTCAAAGTTGTCAGCCTCGGTTGGTATCTTTGGCATGATAGCCTCATATCTGATAGCCTAGCTCTGAGCAGCCCAGTGTCACAATTAACAAAGGCACAATTTTCATTAGTATTTATCCAGTAATTGTGCCTTTTGTACACATCTTTGATGGGAGTTACTGAAAAGGCTGAATCTCAAATTTGGCTCTCAAGCCATGGCTTTTAAATGTGATTTCACAGTATGTAATCCATCCGAAGAGGCTGTTCTACTGCTGTCATGGATGTAGCTGAAAATCCATTACACTAATGATAACATATATCACTACAAGTCTTCTCTTTTAGTGTCTAAGACTGAGGATAGCTCTCTCAATTAAAAAGCAAGAGTTAAACACGGAAAACAAACAACAGAGAAAAAAGGATAAATGCGTCGCTGGACTTTATGTGTTTTATTTGTACAAATGATCCTGAAAAAGCCAAAGTCTGTTAACGAAGTTTATTTTAAGAGCTCCCCAAAAGTAAATCAGTGATTGGTTTAAAAGCAGGTCACAATCACAAGCTGTCATTTGTACCTTGATGAGGCTCTTCTCAAGATCCTTTTTCAAGAAGGCTGTATCCACTCCTTTTTCTTCAGTGTTCATCTTGCAGACACTTACTCTTGGAAGCAGGAACATAGAGCTTGTGACCATCAGCACTAATTCCCTCAAAAGTGTAACCAGGTGGGTCTTTGTAAGTTGCCAAGCACCTAACAATGCCCTTTGGTGTGTAGGTGGTAGCGTAGATGGTTTTAGCATCTAGTGGAGAGCGATGCTTTGTGTCTGAGCAGCTAGGTTTACAGCTCTTTGTAACTGTGAGAGAATGAGGCACGTAGTGGGTCTGAAAAGTAGTCGCACAATCCATTGGTTGCGTTGGGCAAGTCATCTCTGGAGCATGAATAATAGGGTTCCGTCTCTTGCAAAGCAGAGGTTTATAGTCTGCCCTCATTACAGAAGAGTTACTGAATGGCTCAGTACTTTTTGTAGCCTGGGCTGAAGGTTTACATATCTTGGCTGGTTTACCATTTGAGTGCTTGTAATGTGTCTGAGTAGTGGTGTGAAGGTCCATTTTATCCAGAGGAGGAAGATATACATCAGGTTTTTTGGTGAACATGGGAGGCTGTGGCCAGGCTTGGTATTTTTCTTGAAATTCAGTTATAGAAGAAAATGGAAGATCATGGAGAAGCTTTTGTTGTTCCGGTTTTGCAGGCTTGACTGGTTGACCAGCCAGCCCCTTATAGGACATTTTGTGGGTAGTGAGTCCATCTAATGGGACTTTATTGACCTTGTATTTTTCATTTTCATGGACATAACGTTTCTCCAGAGGATGTGGCACATAATTCACCCTATAATTAGTTATACTGTCAAAAGGATCCTTGGTTTTCTGAACCAGCATGAGAGGTTTGCAGCTTTGAGTGACAACTGGTCCCCTGTAGAGATAGTCATGCTGGGCAACAGTTCGGTGGTTAGTTTTTTCTTCTGGTGGGTGAAAATTGTCATTTGGTCTGATCGGCTCAACCTTCAGTCCATTCTGTAGCACATAGTCATCTGAAACATATGAGGAGTCAAATTTAAGTGCTCAGCTGAAATTTTCTGGTAAATTTAGGCATATAGTATATTATGTTTTGATTGATACTTTTTTGATTGCAATAATTTTTTTTATGTGTTCATGATTGACAAATCCCATTAAGAGCTGCTATATAACACAATGTACACTAGTGTTTTAACCCCTAAAAGTTTTTGGCATCTATACAGAAGATGGAATAAAAATAGTCCTGTACCCATCCATACCTACAATGAAAGACAATATGGGAAGATTAAATTACATTCTTAGTCTTGCAAAGACATTTTCTACAGGTGACTGAGTGAGTGCTGTCCTCATGCTCAGTCAGCCACAAATCCTGAAAGTGAAGCATCATGGCAGTGATTTCAACCTCTTTAATATACTTTCTTGCAGCTATGTTGCTGCTGGCACAGCCAAGAGTACACCTATGTCTACAGCAGACTTTTCAGTTACTCTTTACTCCCAGAGTAAATGTGAGGCAAGGAGAACCAGATAACTGCCATTTCACCCTAAAGGCCAAGCTGCAGAGCTGCCCTTTCTCTTGGCACCCTTTTGTTTAGGGATGACCTGATTTCTCATCGTCACAGATGTGATGCTGCCCACTGTTTGCTGAGTTTTGCAGCGCATGCTGGTGTCAGCAAGCTGTGCCATGTATCATTTCCTCAGCTCTTGCCTTTGTTCTCTCTGGTATTCCTGCTGTCAGTACAAGCAGGCACAAAGAAGGAGCTTGTAGCTCTGCCTCAAATTCTTCTTTACTACAATAACTGTACTGGAATGTACAGACCAAGCCTACACTGGTTTGTGATTATATTGCAGAGGTGGTCCATATTCCAGAAACCTTGCTATACACATTCACGACTAAGAAAATGTTTTAGGCTGCATTTTAGAGACATTCATACTTTCCTTCCTTGGCAGGACACCAAGGGAAAAAGTGAAGCATTAAGACTTAAAATTATTTGCAGTCAGGCACAATAGAAATTTACTGCAAAGCTGCCTAGCTCTCCAAACAGTGCTGCAGCCACAAGATCATATTTTTTCCACCTTCCTAGTAATCTTGTGCAAATTCAGCTTTGCCTAGAAAGCATTATGGTTACTGGTAGGAAGTTGAAATTAAATAGTCTTGGCACTAACCCAAGATTATTTTTTTAAATTATTATTATTTACATTTTTTCTCCTTTCAATACCACATTGAGAATCTTGAGGCAGATAAGCTTCCAGCTAACTCTGTGCAGGAAGCAAGTCTAGATTTCAAAGTATTAGAGAGTAAGTGACACAAATAATTGTCAGGATACGTGAATTCTACAATTTTCTTTTGAATGGCAGTGGCTATTGTATTGCAGAAACAAAATGACACAAAGGACATGTTCATTACAACATGAAGCTGACCCCAAAAAAAACCCAAACTATTTGTCAAGTTAGGTGTCCCTTTAAAGCCTTTCTGACTCAAGTAAATTTGTGCTGCCCTGGCACAAGAGAGGAAACAGCAGCCACAGCACCATACTGCTCCCAGTGAGGATGCTGGCCCTTGGGTACAGATCTGCACTCATGCTGCTGATTAGTTTAGTCAATGGAGAACATGGACCTGCCTTTGTAAACCAGCATTGGCATTTATTTGCTGTTGTTGGCATCACTGAAGCCCAGGCTGTGTGCTCTGATAGCATGAGGGGTGTTTAAATGCTCCAGGTGCTCCTGTTTCTCTGAGACAGTAGGAGATATCCAGGCACCACCCTTGTGCTCATGAGTACATAATTTTCCAGCAGGGTGAATTATGAGCATTTATGGATGTGTGCTGTTAAAGGGGATGTATTAATAAAGTGTTAAAACTGAGAAGCTAATGAGATTCAGCACACTTCTAAGCAAGGGCTTGTTCATAGGTATATTTCAAATGACAGCCAAGAGTTAGCAAAACATCTTTTTATATTCTCCTGGCAGCCTTGCTGGAAAATAATCTGCATGTTTTGGACTTAACTATAGCTTTCACAAAATATTCACAATAAAACAAACAAGTCCATCTGTCTTCAGTTTTTACAATTTACAAGGTCTACACATTTGGAGAGCTCACAGGCACTATGAATTTATTTTACTTAGTGTGAGCTGATCACAGAATCACAGAATCACAGAATCAAGCAGGTTGGAAGAGACCTCCAAGATCGCCAAGTCCAAATGATCAGGAGAAGGCATCCAGTTCTCCCCTGAGAAGCAAAACCTGCTGGCCAGCCAGCTCCAGCAGAGCAGAGAAAGATGCCTCAGCCACAACAGCTTTGCTGATTGACTAGAGGGAAATGCAGCACAAGCCAGGTGAGCGTGGCCAGAGCAGTCCTTCCCCAGTACACCACTCCCAGCAAGTCAGGGACTTCCCAAGGTGGAAGGGATGCCCACCCCATCACCAGTGGCCTATCCCTCAGCACCTGGGCCTTCCTGAACCTATATATAACTCTGACCTCCTCAATTTAATGATGCACAACTTAACAATGTGCCCAAGAGGCCAAAAGACCCTTTTGAATCTCCAGAGCAGACCAGAGCTCATCTGAAGGTGCCAAGGTTACACCAGAGACGAAGCAGCTTCCAGCTGCAAGTTTTACAATTCACCAACAACCCAGGGTGACAGGGAAGTGGCAGGGAACTTTGCTTCTCCACGGCTCTCCCAACTTGCTTACCTTCCTCTGCCCTCCAGACACACTACAGAGCCCAGGAAAGACCAAGGGGAGGTTTGAACACCAGTGTGGCAAACGTTCTTCAGCTAGTGCTCAAATCTTCTGTAGAAGCCACTTCAATGCAGTGTGCACCAGTTTCAGGGAGAGCCTGCCTGCTCACATCAGCTACGTTAATGACTGCAGTTA
This sequence comes from Melanerpes aurifrons, assembly GCA_011125475.1. NCBI lineage: Eukaryota > Metazoa > Chordata > Aves > Piciformes > Picidae > Melanerpes > Melanerpes aurifrons. Next base: position 2,949,260 of record WWNC01000082.1, on the reverse strand, counting down.
AAGCAGAACTCAGAAGTGGCAAAAGCACAGAATCTCACAAGCCAGCCACAGCAAGAGGGGCGTTGGAGGAGAGGTGTCATGGCGAGGGGCAGCCAGCAGGCGGCAGCAGAGCTCCGTGCTGTGCGGTGCAGACAGGTCACAGAATCAGTAAGGTTGGAAAAGACCTCAGAGATCATCAAGTCCAACCTGGCACCCAGCACCTCACGACTAACTAAACCATGGCACCAAGTGCTACGTCCAATCCCCTCTTGAACACCTCCAGATATGGGGACTCCACCACCACCCTGGGCAGCACATTCCAGTAGCCAATTACTCTTTCTGGGAAGAACTTTCTCCTCACCTCCACCCTAAACTTCCCCTGGCACAGCTTGAGACTGTGTCCTCTTGTTCTGGTGCTGGTTGCCTGGGAGAAGAGACCAACCCCTTCCTGGCTACAACCACCTTTCAGGTAGTTGTAGAGAGCAGTGAGGTCACCCCTGAGCCTCCTCTTCTCCAGGCTAAACAACCCCAGCTCCCTCAGCCCCTCCTCATAGGGCTGTGCTCCAGATCTCTCACCAGCCTCGTTGCCCTTCTCTGGACACCTTCAAGTGTCTCAATGTCTGTCTTAAATTGAATGGCCTAGAACTGGACACAGGATTCAAGGTAGTGCTACCATCCCTTAGTGGGAAGAGGGGTATGAACTATATGTTATTGGAGGGTTAGGTACATCTCAATATGACTTAAGAAAGACAACACTGAAATTAGGTTATGTACCTGCAGATGGACAGAAACAGCTACACTTGCATGGCTTGGAGGAGGTGGGAATTTTGAAAGCTTAATTTGTAAAGTCAGCTGATACTGATTGTGGTATGCAATAGCATCATTTTAAATCTGCAGTGTTGTTTGGGATACGGTATATTTAGAGCAACAGAGAATGACAATACAGTAGGGAAGGTAATTTAATAACAATGCAGTACTGTTTCATATGCTGCTTAAATATTTGAATTATGATAACTAACATGGTTTAAAAATTAATACTTGAGTATTGATCAATACTGTTTATAGAATAACAATATGACAACTTTTGTGTTTTCACAAACCTGTTCTTTTAAAAGGGAATTAACTCAGTATGCAACTTGGTCTTTGAGGGAGTTTAAACAAAGATTTCTATTTGCAGTGTTTTGGAAAACTATTGCAGAATATAATAAAATGTGGCTGTGATATATTTCATTAAGACTCTGGAACGACAAGGTGCTCACTGATAAAGGACAAAGATGCACATCTGATTCAGATACAGAGAAGTTAAAGATATATAAACACAGAAGGTAAGATCCTCTGTTTGCACGAAGCAGTCATTTTTTAATGGCTTTGTTGCAGATATTCCAGTGAATACCCTCTGGTGGCACTGCCTACATAAAACAAAGTGTTTGAAGTACAAACATTGGTCATAGTCTTCATGACTTCCTTTACCATTTTGAGTTTTTAGGGAAAAAATTTGTTTCTCTATATTGGGGCAAATATCAAAGCCAGCAGAAATCATAAGCTTTTATATGTGCACAGCACAATAAGAATTAAAACAAACAAACCTAAATGTCTACATTCTTTTAGGAAATACACAAATGCTAACTATCTGCCTGGAAATGTTACCTAGCTGGAAGGTGTGCAGGGAGGAGGCAAAATCCTCTGATTTTCTACTTATGACTGACAACCAAAATTAGTGCAGTTGCTGTGCCTCTGTAACTGATACTTTTCTCCCAATGCACACAGAAGAGAATTCATGCTGGTGGAGAGGAAGGAACAAAGCCTCCCACCAGAGACAAACCACCTACACCAAATCACTGCTACTGAGAAACAAGGGCATATTTGGATGTACAGTTCACCTCTTTTATCAGGAGTAAAAGTTTTGACTGCTTTGGACATTTGCATGGAATTTGTTTGTGTCTGTAATTCCCATATACATCTCTTGCACATCCATAGATTAACTCTGCAGTACACACAAAAAGGGTCTTATGTTTCATGATCTAGCAAATTATGTGTATTTTAGATGCATCTTATCCACTGAATGTGTGAACCACTCCTGCAGTGGGCTCAGTATACATTAAAGATGGTGCTCTTGCCCCGACTTTCAGGAGTTTACATGGCCCTACTTCTGTCTACAATGCCTGCTGAACTGTCAGACCTGCAAAGGAGATGATTTCAGAGAGATTCCAATGGGAAGATTCAACGACACTCCATTAATGTGGGGTTATATTTCCAAGAACTTGTGTCTGTGTGGTTCCTGCACCCCTTGTTGGCATACACAGACAGAAGGAATATTAACTGCACACTGTTTTGATCCATCTTCTCCAAAAATTATGCTACTGGTGAAGTCCCAAAAGAAGCTGCTAGGACACATACCTTCATAAGTGGTTCTCATATCCATTTTGGTGTTGGGAATATGCCTTCTCACACAAGGGAGGTATGGTGGGAGTACTTGAGAGACAGGATAATAGTTATAATCTTGTTTGTAAGTGGAGGTCAAGTCCATGCATTCGTCAGTCTTGACATGCTTTGCAGGTGTTTTAGGTTTCTGTGGCAGCACTTCATGAGCTATGTAATCTCTCCTGTAAAGAATTATTTCATTATGGCAAATGAAAAAAAAATCATTAAGGAAAAAAATTATGTTCCTTTTTTGAGACACAAAAATAAACTAATACTCCCCTTACCTCCACTGCCTAAGAAAGTCTGGATGGGGTACAATTGGCTAATGAAACAGACAAGCCTTTCATATTTGGAAACCTAGACCCTGAAAAAGGAACTGAGGCAGTTTTTGACAGGCAGGCCCTGTTCTTTCCACCCAGGGTAGCTGATGGTTTTACACAAAGCTATCTCTGCTTTACAGTGGAGTTACACTAGAAGACATAACTTTTTTGGAAGCCTGATAATTATAGCAGGATATGTAGCATGCATGGAAAACAAATGAGACAGGCAACAATGTCTTTCCCAGTCAAGACAGTGTGTGACATGTTGTTCATCCCAAGAAAATAAAAAAATCATTCTACAGCAAAACAACAGTTGAGGAGACAAACATCAGCATGATCAGACCGTCAGTTTTGCAGATACTGCTGTAAAAGAGCTATTTTAAGATATAGGAGTAATGTTACTTAAACAAAACCTTACAGAAACAAGTTGGAGGAGAAAAATAACATCACCATCTGACATTCACTAATCTGAGCCTATTTCCCTCCACAGATCCTTTGGTACAGAGCAGAGAGTCTGCTGCCTGTCATGAGTTAAGTCAGGATCTAAGAGAGTGCTTTACCTTTGGGATGCTATACCATTAGCAGCCAGCTGAGAGAAATGGTCAGTACAGCACCTATATTAATATTACACTTTGTGTTTGGACCGACGCTGGGTGGGAAAGAGCCTCTTTCATAAAGCCTTCATGAGTCTTGTACAACTGCAATATTGTTCTTTTCCAACAACCCCAGTGAAAAAGCTATTTTTTCCCATTATCAATGTCTCTCACACACACACACACATATTAAGTATAGTTCTCACTCTCACTATTTTTCATACTTTGTAGTTGAGATGCCTTCCATAGGTATCTGCATGGTCATGTGTGCTCTCTCTGGCTTAAATGGGTCTCTGGGAGCAATGACAGGATAAAGGGGGTATCTCTCCATGTACTCTGACACCATGCATGGCTTCTCACTCTTCTCATAGGGCCAGTTGGGCAGATGTAGACAATGGTGACATCTGCAAGGGAAAAAAACAGCACTAACAGGAGTCAGTGAATCACAAATACCTGATTTTTAACACCTCGTTGTATAAGCCAGCTGCAGATTGCAGCTACATAATAATGGATAACCAAGAACTGCAATGTCTGATACAGCCTTAATTATTTGAAGTGCAAAAGCATAACCTGCACAAAGGTTATTTCTGTCTACTGCTACAGCCTGAAGTCAGAAAATTCCATGAAGCTAACAAAACCTGCCAGTTCACCAGAAGCAAGTTCACCAGGAAAAAAAAAAAACAAAAGGGGGGGGGGGGGGGGCAAGTTAGTGTGAGAGACAAGTACATCGTATTGTGCTGGAACAGAAACTTGATTTAATGTCCCTGTGGTTCCATTTCTCATACATTTCTTATCTTATTTTCCCCATTCCTAGAACATACTTGTGTAGACAAGTGAGCAAAAGGATTTGGGAGTGTATTCACTCACAGCTGGGCACCACCCTTCTGCCCATCTCTTTCTGAAAGCAATTCAGTCTGGATATTGCAAGACCTCTCTCCACAGCATGCACCAACATGACAACAATGAGGACAGTAACATTTTCTAAGGAAGCCCACTCCTAAAACTAAATGCCATGATGGATCAGTCATCATTGGTGACTTTCTTCTTTCCACATTGGGACTAGACAAGAGAAAGATGCTCAAGATTCATCCAGTCAAAAAAAAAAGAGGTTTGAGATTCCACTCTCAGATTTCTTCCCAGAAACATTACAGGTTATATCCCTTCTGTTTTGAGTCAAAACTGGTAGAGTCATTCTGAAGGTTACTGATTTAGGATTTCAGGAACCAGGCCACAGGAATTAAAGTGAGAGGACAAAGTCTCTAGTTTTAGGTCTCACATATTATTCCTGCCAAGGTCAGAGTGTTCTCTCCTGGATGCATGTTTTCCAGTGCTACAAGATGAAATATTCATTTGAAAGGGGTTCTATACTTTACAAATTCCCCATTAAATAAAACATCAAGCAATTTAGGATCAGTAGATGTCTGATTACCTAAATTTATACAGATAACCTCTCATCTGTATTCAAGAGTACACCTTCATATACTGAATCATTTTTCAGACTAGCACAAGAAGGAAGAAGAGCCAAGAGGGCTCAAATATAATCTTTTTTGACAAGCCAGATTCTCACTCATCTTACAAATCCTTCTTTGAAATCATAAATTATTTTTGCCTTAGAGAAGTTGTGAGTTTGGACCCAAAGGAAGTCTTTAGAGGAAGTAAAACAGGCTATTCCTGCCAGTTAAAATATTAGACAAAAAGACTTCAGGCTAGAGATTGGAGGGGGAGAAGGGAGAAGAAAGTCTTGCCCACTCTCTTAGAAACCTTGTCAAATTCCATCTTTCCTGTAACTGGAGGACAGACAAACAGGAAAATGAAAACAAAAAAAAAAATATTAATATGTGCACTCTTGCTGGTACATGTCACCTTGCTGGAATGGATTTCATCATAAAAACTGTCCAAACATATACTTCATGGACACTTTCTGGCTACACTTGTGGTCTTCCAGAATTCCTAAGAATTATTCTTCATTCTCCAAGAGAAAATGATCAACCTGTTTTTTCTGTTTCAAATCTGCTGGCTTCACATCATCCTTGCGTGCACTTTCATCCCCCTACTCTCGTAAAGTCTATGACACAGCAAGCTAGTCGCTAGCTTAGATTTGGAGTGTGTGGATGAGGTCCTTATGTCATCCTTTTGTGGTCAAATGGCACTGAGACTGGAATGTGGAAAACAGCTATACCACCTAGTTCATCATGGTCATGCATACAATGCAGACAGCTGCCCACAGTGGTGTTTTACAAATAAGGAATATCTGATCAGGAGCAGATTAATGGCACTTCATCAGTTAATAACACATTACATCTCAGCTGCAAGCACAGAGTTTAGAGAGGGCTTACTTGCAACACCAGTTTCCCCAATGGTCTAGAGTAGAGGCTTTGTGCAGCTCTCTGCTATGCCAGGCAGGCTCTGTGCTACATATGTCTTATCCTACATCCTAATCAATGTTTAAGAGGCAGTGTTCTACACTAGTCCAGCAGCACTGTTGGCACTAGGGAATTTGAGGGGTCCTGTAGATCAGCAGGACAAGGGTGTGTAATGTAGGTACTCCTCTGAAGACCCCAGAGGAGCAGGTAGGGAACAATCACTTGCAGAATCTGCCTTTTTTCTCTTGCATTGATGACCAAGTGAAAGCTGGAAGACTCCTCAGCAGCCTAGGATGCAAAAAAAAAAAAGGTCAGGATCTCCTGCAGATAGCAGCAGTCCAATTTGCCAAGGTCTTTGCCATAGGATGATGTTAAGTCTTCAGCATAATCTGTCTTTACACCTCAAGTATTCACCCACTCCTAAAGTGTAAAATTCTGCTTTCTTTGTTGAACTTCAGAGCACACAACAACAACAACAGAACAAGATAATTCAGAGTTAGCTCTTTGCCACAAACAAACCCATCCTGGACTGAATGTTTTGTCTTCTATTATTTTGCATTGAATTATCATGCATGCTCACATATTTTGCAGTAACATTCACTATATTACAGGTTATGAGCAAAAATTATCACCGTTCAGCACCAGTATATGATTCTATAAAAGCTTTGCTTCTGCATCCAGATATTCCTGATTTTTTTTAATTTATTTTTTTTTTTGCTAGAGACTGATACAAATAGCAGAGCAGAACTCTGTAACAGCAAGGAATGGAACAATGCTAGATTTTGAGGTTTGTTACACCATGTTACTTCTTCCGACATGATGAATATTTCTAAAACAACTACATGATTCTTCAGTACTGAAGAGTCCTTTCTATGTGACTGCAGCAAGATGGCACACTAATGTAAAAGCTGAACGTTTGAAGTTACTCTACAAACATCTCAATGTTGCAACCATCAAGCTGTACTCTATTTTCTGGAAACTGGTTACACCTAAGTTGTGACATTTGTTGCACTTGTCTGATAGGATTTTGGGGGGGTTGGTTAATTCTGATTTGATTTTCATTTGTGCAAATTGCGCTTTACTTGATTGAGGTCTATCAAGTTAGCCCAGGCTATATTAGTAATAATAAACAACAACAAGGAAACACATAGGTTTTTTTTGTTACTAAGAATAGTAGACTCTTTGATGGTAAAAAGAATGCAGATCCCTTGCCTTCGAAGGGGATACTCTGCCCTGGTGAGGCCACATCTGGAATATTGTGTCTAGTTCTGGGCCCCTTATTTCAAGAAAGACAGGGAACTGCTTGAAAGAGTCCAGAACAGAGCCACAAAAATGATTAAGAGAGTGGAACATCTCCCTTCTGAGGAAAGGCTGAGGGAGCTAGGTCTCTTTAACATGGACAGAAGGAGATTGAGAAGGACTTCATTAATGTTTATAAATATGTGAAGGGCAAACTTCAAGAGAAAAAAGCCAAGCTTTCCTCAGTGATGTCAAATGACAGGACAAGGGGCAGTGGATTCAAGTTGGAGCATAGGAGGTTCCACATGAACATAAGGAAAAACTTTCTGTGTGAGGGTGACAAAACACTAGAATGGGCTGGAGTCCCACTGGACCCCACCTGGAGTAGTTCTTGTGTGACCTGCTCCAGGTGATCCTCCTCTGGATGGGGGTTCGGACTAGATGATCTTTTGAGGTCACTTCCAGCCCCTCAAGCTGTGTAATCTAAACAGAAGCTGAGGTGAAACCTGTGAACAATTTACCCTCTTACATTATATACTTGTTTAAACAAGAAATGACAATCTGGAGCCACAGCTCAGGACCAGAATTCAGGGTATTTGAATTCAATTTCTGCATTCACTGTAATCTTCCTGACCAACACAGTTCTGTGCCAACTGGAGATAAAATATAGCCTCCTCCAGAGAAGAAAGAGGAGGAATCCTGTAAGATTTATGAATTCCTCATGATAAGCCTCTCAGACTTAACTGATTATTTTTAATGCTTATGATTAATACCAAAAGATTATCACCATGGACTTAAAATGCAGGTGGATTAGTAAGAAAGTTGCGATATTAAAATCCTAATTTAGCACAGTTGTAGCTTACTGATATTAATGCTTGTCCATAGAAGTCATGGATGCTGTAGTGTTACTGCTTGAGAAAAATGATGAGGCTCAGGAATGGCTGAACTGCAGTTTTGGAGAGTTTAGTTTTCCTTGGCAAAAACACTTGTCCTCAGCCCATCACTCATGGGGAAAATGCAACATCTCAGTCATATGTTCTACTTCTCATACCATGTCTAAATTCTGTAAGTGGTCAGATCAGGTCAATATCATATAAATCTCTAGTTTAGATGAAATTATGACAATGTCTAAAGAAAGACAGGGCTGTAAAAATGTGCCAACAAACTAGGGCAGGCTCTAATTGCAGGAACTCATTGCCAAGAGTCAGGCAAAAAAGAAAATCACCGAAGATGATCCTTTACTTGTGCAAATCTTGTCACTTCCAAGCAATGAAGATGAAATAAGTGGCCCAGCTACCTGACTGAATTAAAAGAGGATTGATGACTGAAAATAATAATAATTGTAATAATAACAATAACAATAACAATAACAATAACAATAACAATAACAATAACAATAACAATAACAATAACAATAACAATAACAATAATAATATAAATATACTAAACCAGGTTGGAAGAGACCTTCAAGATCATCACGTCCAACCCATCAACCAATCCAACCCACCTAAACAACTAACCCATGGCACCAAGCACTCCACCAAGTCTCCTCCTGAACACCTCCAATGACAGAGACTCCACCACATCCCCAGGCAGTCCATTCCAATGGGCAATCACTCTCTCTGTATAGAACTTCTTACTAACATCCAACCTGAACCTCCCCTGGCACAGCCTGAGACTGTGTCCTCTTGTTCTCATACTGGGTGCCTGGGAGAAGAGACCATCATCAGCCAGGCTACAACCTCCCTTCAGGTAGTTGTAGAGAGTGATAAGGTCACCCCTGAGTCTCTTCCTCTCCAGGCTAAGCAACCCCAGCTCCCTCAGCCTCTCCTCATAGGGCTTGTGTTCCAAACCCCTCACCAACTTCGTTGCCCTTCTCTGGACTCATTCCAGCAAGACAACATCCTTCCTAAACTGAGGGGCCCAGAACTGGACACAGGACTTGAGGTGCAGCCTAACCAGTGCAGTGTACAGGGGCAGAATGACCTCCCTGCTCCTGCTGGCCACACTGTTCTTGATGCAGGCCAGGATGCCATTGGCCCTCTTGGCTGCCTGGGCACACTGCAGGCTCATGTTCAGCCTAACACCAACCAGCACCCCCAGGTCCCTCTCTGCCTGGCTGCTCTCCAGCCACTCTGATCCTAGCCTGTAGCACTGCATGGGGTTGTTGTGGCCAATGTGCAGAACCCAGCACTTGGATATGTTAAATCTCATGCCGTTGGATTCTGCCCATCTGTCCAGCCTGTCGAGGTCCCTCTGCAGAGCCTCTCTACCCTCCAGCAGATCAACTCCTGCCCCCAGCTTGGTGTCATCTGCAAATTTACTGATGATGGACTCAATTCCCTCATCCAGATCATCAATAAAGATGTTAAAGAGGATGGGGCCCAGCACTGATCCATATATATATATATATATATATATATATATATATGTTTGTTATATCTATATATGTTTGTGAAGGGACAAAGAGCATCCATGTGCAAAGTATCAAAATATATTACATATAAATATTGAATATGGGAATAGTATCAGGAAAAATAAAACATACTGTGAACAGAGGTATATTGCAATGTTCTGCATTTAGATGGTGAGTCATTTTGAAACAAAAAGTAAATGTACAATAAAAGCAGGAGATCCCTTGAGAGAAGTTTGAAGCCCCTGTGATCATACCAGTATAAAAAGTATTAAACTGAAGCCTTTGTAAAGTTGACTCTATTTGCTAAACAGCTCAGAAGCTTTTTATTTGTGTCATATCAGAGTTCTGAACCCTGGATACCAGACTTCACTCTCTCCCGGTAGATATCCACCAAATGCTAGAACAGATGGATATTAAAGTAATCACTTCAAAATAATTAAAAACTACAGTGGGGAAAGAAATGTTTGACATATTTGCATACACATGGTCTTTACTGTGATTTTAGGCAAAATAATAACAAAAAAGAAATATCTATTTCTAAATGTAACATGCTCATCAGTGCCAAACGAATGAAATATACAAATGTGCAGCCTTTCTAATTCATCCTCTTCAAAAAGCCACCAATAGGAATCCAGGGCAGCTGAACAGATGACAGTACCCTGGAAGTCAACAAAACCTTGGGGTTCACTATTTCATTTCATTGTCATAGTATGCCTTTCAAAATCTGCAAGAAGTCATCATAGTCATCCTTTTAACAATCAAGCAAACTCTGAGGAAACCTCTGCATTAAATTCACTACGCACTTCATAGCCACTACCATAGCAGCGTACAGGGGGAGAATGACCTCCCTGCTCCTGCTGGCCACACTATTCCTAATGCAGGCCAGGATGCCATTGGCCTTCTTGACCACCTGGGCATACTGCTGGTTCATGTTCAGGCAGCTGTCAATCAGCACCTCCAGATCCCTTTCTGCTTGGCAGCTCTCCAGCCACTCTGACCCCAGCCTGTAGCTCTGCATGGGGTTGCCATGGCCAAAGTGCAACACCCGGCACTTGAATTTCTTGAATGCCATCCCATTGGATTCTGCCCATCTGTCCAGTCGGTTGAGGTCCCTCTGCAGAGCCATTCTGCCCGCTAACAGATCAACATCTGCTCCCAAGTTGGTGTCATCTGCAAGTTTGCTGATGACTGATTCAATCCCCTCATCCAGATCATCGATTAAGACTTTAACGAGGATGGGGCCCAGTACTGATCCCTGGGGGTCACCACTAGTAATTGGATCCAGCTGCCAGCTGCATGTGGCACCATTCACCACCACTCTCTGGGCTCGGCCCTCCAGCCACTTCCTAACCCAGCACAGAGTGTTGTGGTCCAAGCCACGAGCTGACAGCTTAGATAGCAGTTTTCTGTGGGGGACGCTGTCAAAGGCCTTACTGAAGTCCAGGCAGACCACATCCACAGGCCTCCTCACATCCACCAGGCGGGTCACCTGATCATAGAAAGAGATCAGGTTGGAGAGGCAGGATCTGCCCTTCCTAAATCCATGTTGGCTGGACCTGAGCCCTTGGTCATCCTTCAGGTGCACAGTTATTGCCACCAGGATAATCTGCTCCATCACTTTCCCTGGCACTGAGGTCAGGCTGACTGGCCTAGAGTTTCCAGGTTCCTCCATCCAACCCTTCTTGTGGATGGGGACCACACTGGCCAGTTTCCAGTCACCTGGGACCTCTCCAGTGAGCCAGGACTGGTGGAAAATGATGGAGAGCGGCTTGGCCAGCTCATCTGCCAGCTCTCTCAGCACCCTAGGATGGATCCCATCCGGTCCCATGGACTTGTGAGTGTCCAAGTGGCTCAGCAGATCCTGAAGTAATTCCTCATGGATTTCCAGGGTATTACACTGCTCCCTGACCCCATCACCCAGCTCAGGAGGCCACTCGTCCTGAACTCCTCCTGCCTTACTGTTAAAAATTGAGGCAAAGAAGGTTTCCAGGACCTCAGCCTTTTCCTCATCTTCAGTCCCAGTGTTCCCCTCCAGGTCCAATAAGGAGTGCAGGTTCTTCTTGCGCTTCTTTTTAGTGTTAATGTATTTGTAAAAATGTTTTTTATTATCTTTCACAGAGGTGGCCAGCTTCAGTTCCAACTGGGCCTTTGCCTCTCTAATTTTTCTCCGACATAATCTAACAACTTCCTCAAACATATCAGAAAAAGCCTTCCCCTCCTTCCAAAGATGATACAGCTTCTTTTTTTCCCTTAATTCCTTCAGGAGCTGCTTGCTCATCCAGGCTGGTCGCCTTCCCCATCAGCTCATCTTTCGGCACATGGGAACTGCCAGTTCCTGTGCCTTCAAGAGCTCCTGTTTGAAGTAGGTCCAACCATCCTGGACCCCTTGGTTCTTGAGGGCTACTACCCAGGGAACTTTGTGAATAAGTTTCTTAAACAAGAGAGATTTCTTGACTTATCTGCACACGAAACATTACTTGTTGCACCACTTTTCATAGATGTCCCAAGGCATTAACAGAACAAAGGTCCAAACAGTCCAAGAGTTTTAGTAAATTATTTGTGGAAGGAGTGTCCTTTGAAATTGGAATACATTTTTAACTGGACAGATATCCACATCCAGGGATACCATATTTGCATGATAATGGGTTTACCTTTCACAAAACCAAACCAACAATATACCTGTGCCCTCCAACAAAGAACAAAATTTCATATGCCTCTCAATCCCCAATGAGAGAGCAGCCAAATTATAATTAGAACTGTCATGAAGTACTAGAATTCCTTACTGCTTCAAGCCCAAGAGGTCTTAGATTTTAGTACATTAACACAATCACTGCAGATAATAATTTACACAAATCTTTGTGATGGATTGTGTGACTTTAAAATGCAAGACTTAGTGACCGCACTTAACCAAAAATGATGGAGAAAATACCAATTTGATCTACATCTTAGCTTGTATAGTACTGTCATACATTAAGTGAAGGTCCATACTTGATATTTGTCCAAGATGAGACAGAAAGATGGAAAGATATTTCCAGTCATTAAAAAACTAAGATATTTATGTATCAGTATCAAAATCACTGAATCATAGCATTGGTTTGGTGGGAAAGACTTCTAAGATCATCAAGTCCAACAATCAACTTAACACCATCATGGCTATTAACTATGTCCTGAGAAGTGCCATATACACACGTCTTGAACATTTCCAGGGATGGTGACTCTACCACCTCTCTGGACAGCTTATTCCAATGTCTGACCACTCTTTACACAAATAAATTTTTACTAATATGCACTCCAAGCCTCCCCTGGCACAATTTCAGGCCATTTTCTCTGGTCCTATCACTTGATACTAGAGAGAAGGGACCAACCTCCTCCTCATCACAACTTCCTTTCAGGTAGAGGTAGAGAGAAATTTTTGAGCTGGCAGATGGAGTCAGGGAGCAGTTGCCTTGTAATTCAGGAGGAAGAGAGACCTGCTCAGGCACTTGGATCCCCACAAGTCCATGGGACTGGATGGGATTCATCCTAGGGTTTTGAGAGAGCTGGCAGATGAGCTGGCCAAGCCACTCTCCATCATTTACCACCAGTCCTGGCTCACTGGAGAGGTCCCAGATGACTGGAAATTGGCCAATGTGATGCCCATCCACAAGAAGGACTGGAAAGAGGAACCAGGGAATTCCAGGCCTGTCAGCCTGACCTCAGTGCCAGGCAAGAGTATGGAACAGGTCATCTCGAGTGCAATCACACAGCACTTACAGGATGGCCAAGGGATCAGGCCCAGTCAGCATGAATTTAGGAGGGTTAGGTCCTGCCTGACCAACCTGATCTCCTTCTAGGATCAGGTGACCTGCCTGGTGGATGTGGGGAAGGCTGTGGATGTAGTCTACCTGGACTTCAGCAAGGCCTTTGTCATCATCCCCCACAGCAAACTCCTGGCCAAGCTGCCAGCTCATGGCTTTTGGACAGCAGCAATCTGTGTTGGGTTAGGAACTGGCTGGAGGGCCGAGCCCAGAGAGTGGTGGTGAATGGTGCCACATCCAGCTGGCAGCTGGATCCAGCCACTAGCGTTGTCCCCTCGGGATCAGTGCTGGGCCCCATCCTGTTTAATATCTTTATTGATGATCTGGATGAAGGCATTGAGTCCATCATCAGTAAATTTGCAGATGACACCAAGCTGGGGGCAGGATTTGATCTGTTAGAGAGCAGGAGAGCTCTGCAGAGGGACATTGACAGGCTGGACAGATGGGTAGAATCCAACGGCATGAGATTTAACACATCTAAGTGCCAGGTTCCACACATTGGCCACAGCAACCCCATGCAGTGCTACAGGCTGGGGTTAGAATGGCTGGAGAGCAGCCAGGCAGAGAGGGACCTGGGGGTGCTGGTAGATGGTAGGCTGAATATGAGCCTGCAGTGTGCCCACGTGGCCTAGAAGGCCAATGGCATCCTGGCCTGCATTAGGAATAGTGTGGCCAGCAGGAGCAGGGAGGTCATTCTGCCCCTGGACTCAGCACTGCTTAGGCCACAACTTGAGCCCTGTGTTGACTTGCTGGAATGTATCCAGAGAAGGGCAACAAAGCTGTTGAGAGGTTTGGAGCACAAGCCCTATGAGGCTGAGGCTGAGGGAGCTGGGGTTGCTTAGCCTGGACAAGAAGAGACTCAGAGGAGGCTGTATTGCTGTTGACAACTACTTGAAGGGAGGTTGTAGCCAGACAGGGGTTGGTCTCTTCTCCCAGGCAACCAGTACCAGAACAAGAGGACACAATCTCAAGCTGCACCAGGGGATGTTTAGGCTGGATGTTAGGAAGAAGTTCTTCACAGAAAGAGTGATTGCCCATTAGAATGGGCTTCCCAGGGAGGTGGTGGAGTCACCATCACTGGAAACGTTTAAAAAGAGACTCGATGGTTTAGTTGAATAGATGGTGATGTGTGATGGGTTGTACTTGATGATCTCAAAGGTCTTTTCCAACCTGGTTAATTCTGTATTCTGTAATGAGGTCTGCCATCAGCTTAACAATTCCACTTCTCTGAGACATTCCTTGTAATACTTCTTCTCTATCCTTCACCAGCTTTGTTGCACTTCTCTGGACACACTCCAGCAACTCAGTGTCCTTCTAGTAGTGTGGGGTCCAAAACTGAACACAGTATTCTAGGTGCAGCCTCACTAGTGCCATGTACAGGGACACGATCGCTTCCCTACTCCTGCTGGCCACACTATTCCTGATACAGTCCAGAATACTTTTGAGCTTCTTGGCCAGCTCAGCACACTGCTGGCTCATGTTCAGAAAGTAGTCAAACAGCACCCCCAGGTAATTTTTCACCTTGCAAGTTTCCAGCCCCTCTCCCTCAATCCTGTGGTGTTGAATATGGTTGTTGTAACACAAGTGCAGGACCTGGCACTTAGCATTGTTAAACCTCATACAACTGACCTTGGTTCATATATTCAGCCTGTCCAGATCTCTTTGCAGAGGCTTCCTACCCTTAATCATATCAACACTCCCACTCAGTTTAGTATCATCTGTAAACTTACTGAGGGTGTACTCAATTCCCTAAAGAGAACAGGTCCAAATACTGAACCCTGAGGAACACCACTTGTGACCTGTCACCAACTCGGTTTAACTCCATTCACCACCACTCTGAGCCAGACATCCAGTCAGTTCTTAACCCAGAAAATTGTCTACCTATCCAAGGCTGTTTTCTCCAGGAGGATTCTGTGGGAAATGGTGTCAAAGGCTTTACTAAAGTACGGACAAAGAACACCCACAGCCTTTCCTTCATCCACTCAGCGGGTCACCTTGTCATAGAAAAAGATCAGGTTTGTCAAGCAGAGCCTGCCATTCATGAGCCTATGCTGACTGGGCCTGATCATCTGGTTGTCCTGTACATGCTGCATAATGGCACTCAAGATGATCTGCTTCATGACCTTCCCTGACACTGAGGTCATATTGACAGTCCTCAGAGGACTCATCTGTAACAGATAAAAATTAACCAGTTTCAGCAGATAATGTTGTTCCTATATGTGAAACAAATTGTTTGAATCTTATGTTGTCTGCTTGCACAATCACACCATACAGGAACAAACTTCACCCAAATAATTGCATTAGAAGCTTGGAGAGATTCAGAAGAACATACTGATTTCCATGTTGCCTAGGTTGCAAAACTGGTGACTAAAAGAAAGCCTTCAATTAAGACTATCAGAGAAGTGAATGAGGTCTTTACAGACAGTATGGAGGGTTAGAAAAATCAAGTACACCTACACATGCTGAGGTAAGGAATGGCAAAGGTTAACACATCTGAGCAAACTCATTCCATTCTGGTGTTGTGGATTGCTTTGAGCAAGAGGGGCCTTGGGTCCCAGGAACGCCTGTGCAATTCAGGCCTTGAAGAATTCTCTGTTGACAATATAGTGGCGGAGTAAGAGATGTGAGAAAGTGCTGATTGCTTGGTATGCCGAAGTCCAGCTGCCCCGAGAAGGGAGGCAAGCAAGATAAGGAGGAAGTGCGATCTGGAAGACAGCAATTAGACCGGATAGAAGAATTCCACAGAGTTGTGAAAACAATGATGTAACCTTTTAGAGAGCAACCAATAGTATGTTGCCAAGTGGGCATAATTATAGCAAACTGTATATAAGATGTGTCTGATGCTCAATAAAGTTGGATTCAGCTGATCACATTGGTCGTTATAGCGGCCCCTTCTTGCAGTAAGTGGCGCTCGAACATGGGACCCTAATGAAGACGAAGGTTTAGGGTCTAAGAAGTTCTTCGGGACTTGGGAGATTCGGAGTAAGCCGGGAGGCAAGAAGACGGCCGGCCCGGGAGAGCAGTACCGGAGGCTGCAAGAAAAGGGAAGACAGCCTTGAAGCCGAAGACGCTGTAGAGCCGGGAACTGCTTAAACGAGGACTGTGCGCACAGGTATTGAAGTTTAAATACGGATATGGATAGGTAGGCAGCGTATTTAAGTGCTTTTTAGAAAAGCGACAGTGTAAGATAAATTTTAAAAAGGAGTTGGTGCCGTTGTTAAGCTATGCAGAAGAGTTAGGAGCAAAGGCAGCTGGTAAGCAGGAAATTAGAGAAACACTGCGCTGGTGGGTCAAAAGGGCAGCCGGCAAGCAGGAAAGAAGAGGAATACTGTGCCGGTGGGTCAAAAGGGCAGCCGGCAAGCAGGAAAGGCTCCGCACCTTGGATGCACTTACAGAAGTGATCCAGCCAAGATACGCTGCCGATACCTCTGGAAAAGCTGCAAAACAGTGCAGACTGACAGTAAATATGGAGAGGCAAGTGGCGTATGATTTATTTAAGTGCTTTTTAGAAAAGCATAAGGCGGAGATATCGTCTAAAGTAATGCCTGGACTTTTGGCCCATGGATCCGCTTTAGGGCATTTCCCTAGCGGAGATAGTTATTTTGATGAAGCTTGTTGGAGAGAATACAGGAACAAGTTGTGGGACTTGGCTATAGATGGTGATAAAACTGCTATAAAGCTGCAAAAGTCGTGGCGAGAATGCAAAAACTGTGATAAAACCTATGAACTGGAACAGCGAATGGCTGCTGCAGTTAGAGCAACTTTGTCAGGACGAGATGCAGCGCCAGGTGTATCTGAGTTGCAGCTGAAAGATGTGTTTGAGAACTATCGACCGATCGACCGGGCCGCCCGATACATCTTGCGGCGACCACACCGTTTACCAGCCGTCACCACTGCCGCTTGCACACAGCGGGAAAAAGCCGAAAAAAGGCAGCTCAGTGTGTTCGACCCCTTTTATCAACACCCTCCTCTGACATCGCCCGCGAGAGCTCGGATTCGGAAGACAACACCGGCAGCAAGGAATTCAAACGGCGCCGACTTTGCTTTACGGCCCCTCTTAGAAAAAAAAAAAATGGAGCGCTTGGAGGCTCGCGATTACAGCATTCCTACCACCGCACTCCTCCCGCGAGCCCTGCCGGCCCCCGTGGATACCGACGGCTCCGACCAAGGCGGTACCGGCTGACGCACCACCGACACCGACAGCACCGACAGTAGCAGCGGCCCAGCAGCGGCCACGACGGCGGCGGAGCAGCGGTCGCGGCAGCAGCCCCCACCCCTTTCCCCCCGCAGCGGCTTTAGCTGCACTACTCTGCTCTGATTTAAAGCAACAGTACTCATTTTGTCATTTCTGATTGTAATGTCTTTCACAGATTTGTTATTTAGAGTTTTGTTAAGTTTTTCTAACAAGCATAATGAATAAGTAAGCATTTGGTATTTATAAGTACTTAGTACATAGTAATTGCAGTAAGGTGTATGCACTTAGTTAAGAGTTCAAATTGTAAGATTTTCTTTTGGTTCGAACCTTCTTAGTTGTCTGCCTATAGGCATTTCAAAGGAGCTCCATGTAATATAGTTAAGGAATGTATAAACAGGTTTTAATTTTGGAAAGTGTTTTTTAGTTAATGTAACAATTTTATTTCTTTTTAGACACTGATTTGATGGATTAATTTTAACATAGTTTTTTAAGGTTTTAAGGATTTTTGGTATTAGCATAAGTTAAGGTTTGGAGTAAATAGGTATTAATTTTAACAACTATTCCTTCACTAATGTGCAGAAGAATCAAAACTAAGAGGAAACAGCATTTCCCATGCAGTCGAACATCAATCACAATAATTGTTATGATAATCTGGGGTCAAAAGCATCGATCATAAAAAAAAAAAAAAAAAAAAAAAAAAATTCCCGAATGCTGAATGTGAAAATAGGCAGTTTGGGCTGGTAAGTACAGAAAACCTATTTTGTGGCGAGGAAAAGGATTTAAATCCCCATGGAAAATTATTGAAAGGGATTGGCATAAGTGGGAAATAAAGACTAGAGAAATTTTAGTTGGGAAATATCAGGAATAATTAAAAGGATTAGTAAAAGGAAAAGTAAGAGACATAAGATTTTGAAGGAAGAGGAATTGAAATAACAAAAGCAAAATGGGAAATGGTAACCGAACTAACCAAAGAAGTAGAGAAGAGACTCCAAATGGAATTTTGAAGTGGGTTAAGGAGTTAAAATCTGTAGGGCTCCTGAAGAATGTAACTGCTGCCGACAAGAAAAAACACCTGGCTGCTGGTTGCACCCAGTAGGCTAAGGAGGCAGAGTTAACATATACTGGTGGAGCCTAATTTTGATCCTAACCCTATTTGCACATAAGGAGTCCAATCGAAATCAAAAACCACGTTCCCGTGTGTGGAATCTTGATCAGACCGGAGAGAAAAGACTTGAACTTGAAAAAGCAATAGCAAATTTTTCTGCTACAGTTGAAATTATGATGAATGCAAGCATAGATGCAATAAAAGTGCAGCAAATTGAAATCAATAGTCTCTCGAAAATATCTACTCAGAATAGATTAGCTTTGGATTTTTTATATGTTAAAGAAGGGGGTGTATGTGTAGTCATAAATGTAAGTTGTTGTAGTTATGTTAATCTAGATAAACGAGTGGAAACAGATTTACAGGCGATTGTAAACCACAATCAGATATTACATCAGATTTCTTTAGATGATACTTCCTGTGCATTTAAAGAAATATGGGATAAATTAACTTTCTGGTTACCAAATCTAAATTGGCTTAAACATTTGTTTGTAATATTGTTGGAATAATTGTAATATTGCTATGCATAATACTCTGCAATGGTTACAAAATACTAAGACCTTTAAGTAAGATTGCTCATGTCAACGAGTTACAAGTAGAGAATTATGATCAGAATGTGATCAGAACAGATGAACCTCGTCGTGATCCAGTTAAAGAAGTATTGAAAAATTTAGAAATTTTAACACAAATCGATGGTGACCAAAAAAAAAAAAAAAAAAAAAAAAAAAAAAAAGGGGGGGGGGAAAGAGAGAATACCCCATAGCAAAAATAAAAAGGTTTTTTTTAATGGTACCAATAAGAGATCAGTATTACTAGGATGAGCAAAAACACATTATTATGGGTAATTTTATATTGGGCAAAGCAATGAAGCTCTTTTGCTCTTGCTGATTGCCTGCAAGTTTTCTGTCTGTGAAGCTAGAGCCTGGCCAGATCTACCTTTACAGATTAAAGAAATCTTGCTACCATTAAACAAATTATGATTTTTGACTATCGTAGAGAAAATAAAGATGCAACATAACAGGTAATAATGAAATGATTGAACTTTTTCAGACGTGTCTGATAGGGATACCCAGACTAAAAATAAATATGTTTGTTAAATATAGTAGTAAGTTTTAAGGTTCTTAGGCATTATTGTACTCATTTTTGATTATTGTTAAACTTCTTTATAATTGTATTATGCAAAGTGTTCAAAGAATAACCTCCAAGGCCTTACTTGCACATGCTGAGGTAAGGAATGGCAAAGGTTAACACATCTGAGCAAACTCATTCCATTCTGGTGTTGTGGATTGCTTTGAGCAAGAGGGGCCTTGGGTCCCAGGAACGCCTGTGCAATTCAGGCCTTGAAGAATTCTCTGTTGACAATATAGTGGCGGAGTAAGAGATGTGAGAAAGTGCTGATTGCTTGGTATGCCGAAGTCCAGCTGCCCCCGAGAAGGGAGGCAAGCAAGATAAGGAGGAAGTGCGATCTGGAAGACAGCAATTAGACCGGATAGAAGAATTCCACAGAGTTGTGAAAACAATGATGTAACCTTTTAGAGAGCAACCAATAGTATGTTGCCAAGTGGGCATAATTATAGCAAACTGTATATAAGATGTGTCTGATGCTCAATAAAGTTGGATTCAGCTGATCACATTGGTCGTTATAGCGGCCCCTTCTTGCAGTATTCTGGCTGCCAATAAGAAACAAAGACAGCACCTATTCCCCTGTGCTACCACTTCTTTGTTTGTTCAAAAGCCAAGGATACAGCAATGTTATGCCAACAAATGCAAATTGTGCATCCTCATGAAAGAGTTGATGAATGACCGTTTATTACAGGATCACAGAAACACTCAGGTTGGAAAAGACCCTCAGGATCACTAAGTACAACTGATAACCCTGCTCTACGAAATTCACCCCAAAACCATATCCCCAAGCACCACATCAAAACGACCTTTAAACACATCTGGGGTTGATGATTCAACCACCTCCCTGGGCAGCACATTCCAATGCCTGACCACTCTTTCTATGAATTATTTTTCCTAATATCCAGTCTAAAACTACCCAGTTGCAGCTTGAGGCCGTTCCCTCTTGTTCTATCACTAATTATCTGTGAGAAGAGACAAGCACCAACCTCTCTGCAACGTCCTTTCAGGTAGTTGCAGAGAGCAATGAGGTCTCCCTTCAGCCTCCTCTTTTCCAAACTAAACAGCCACAGTTCCTTCAGTCACTCTTCATAAGATTTATTCTCCAGGTCCTTCACCAGCTTCGTTGCCCTCCTCTTCACTTGCTCCAGCACCTCAACATCTCTCTTGTATTGAAGTGCCCAAAACTAGAAACAATACTCAAGGTGTGGCCTCACCAGAGCTGAGTACAAGGGAAAATCACTTCCCCACTCCTGATGGACACAGCATGTCTGATACAAGCCAGGATGCCATTGGTTTTCTTGGCCACCTGGGCACACTGCTTGCTCATATTCAGTTGCTTGTCATTTAGCACTCCCAGGTCCCTTTCTGCCAGACAGCTTTCCAGCCACACTTCCCCAAGCCTTGGGGTTGTTGTGTCCCAAGCACAGGACCTGGCATTTGGCCCTGTTGAGGCTCATCCCATTTACACTGACCTATTGATCCAACCTATCCAAGTCCCTCTGTAGAGCCTCCCTACCCTTGTGAAGATAAACATTCCCACCTATCTTGGTGTCATCTGTGAGCATACTGGTGACACACACTGTGTCTTCATCAAGGTCATCAATAAAGACGTTAAACAGAAGTGGTCCCAACACTGAGCCCTGAGGAACACCACTTGTGACCAGTCACCAGCTGGATTTAACTCCATTGACCACCACTCTCTGAGCCTGTCTGTCCAGCCAGCGCTTTATCCAGCAGAGTGTGTGCTCATCCAAGCCACAAGCAGCCAGTTTGTCCACTGGAATTCTGTGGGGGACAGTGTCAAAGGCTTTTCAGAAGTCTAGGTAGACAATATCCACAGCCTTTCCTTCATCCAACAGTCAGTCATCTTGTCATAGAAGGAGATCAGGTTGGTCAGGCAGGACCTGCCCTTCATAAACCTATGCTGAGTGGGTCTGATCCTCTGGTTGTTCTCTATATGTCATTATTCTGTCTTACTACTTCATAAATACATGAGATTTTCAATTGAGAGGATGTACTTTCACAAATATGAAGCAAAATAAAATTTCTCAATCCATGCCCCCAAATTTTGAACATCCCTGGACTTTCACTTTGGATACAGACAGTATATCTGGCCTCTAAATTAGGAATCTGAAGGAAAATCTTTCTAAGGTATTACATGTTTAAGAATTTGTTTATTTAATTCAAATGGTGATGACTTCAATTCTATA